>CM057449.1:823169500-823783500 GCA_016271365.2 Neoceratodus forsteri
AAGCTGGGATTTCTCTGAGTGGGCTGCGGCAACCCAATGGAGCTAAGTCTGGCCATTCCAGAGGCACCTGCTTTGCTTGAGGGTAGTTTAGGTTAGCTACAGTGAAGAGGTTTGTGGGTTGATCTTGTAGCTGTGGCTTACTTTTTGTGAACTGAACCTGGGCCTGAAGGGGCCATCAGTGAGCTGCATGGGACAGCTGGATTCGGTGTTTGCTGGTATTGTTCAAAGCTCCCTGCTGGAATGAGCTGGACACAGAGAAACGGGCAAATTACAGACCAATCTCTAACCTCCCCTTTTTTGGGCAGGGTTATAGAAAAAATTGTGTCATCACAGCTTGAAGTGCACCTTATGACCTGTGACATATTTGAGCCCCTCCAGTCAAGATTTAGGTCTGGGCACAGCACTGAATCCACATTAGTCCAGGTGCATAATGACCTACTCAGGGTGAGAGACAGAGGAGAGCAGTCAATTCTCACTCTCTTCAAGCTCTTCTCTGTGTTTGATTCTGTAGACCATGGGTTGCTGTTGGACAGACTGAGGGAGTACAGTGGGCT
The DNA here is from genome assembly GCA_016271365.2 of Neoceratodus forsteri. NCBI lineage: Eukaryota > Metazoa > Chordata > Ceratodontiformes > Ceratodontidae > Neoceratodus > Neoceratodus forsteri. The sequence goes on from CM057449.1 coordinate 823,170,055, forward strand.
CATTGGCAAAGCCATGCTGCAAAACATATGGGTGATAGGACCAACCCTTAGGGTACCCCACAGTGCAGGGGCATAGGGTATAAAGAACACCACTGCAAATGAGCACTGCTCAGTGATTCTTTTGCCAAATAAATATATTGACATTGATCTTGAAATTATCTGCTGCTTTGAGTCCTTCCATTGTGACAGTATGCAGAAGGTGGCAGTATAGCATAGTGGTTAAGAACACCGAACTGCAAACCTGGAGAACTAGGTCTGAATCCCACAGCTTCACTTGCATACTGTGTGACCATGAGCAAGTTACTTAACTTCCCTCTGGTCCAAGAATGCACCTTGAAACAAGCTTTGGCTTAGTGTGTCTTTCCTGGCCAAACATTATAAGATAAAAGAGTTAGTGCTAGGCAGTTTCTCTTTATCCCCTATGCCCCTGCCCTGTGGAGTACCCCAGGGGACAGTCCTATCATCCATGTTTTTTTGCAGTATACATACTACCCTTAGATGGGATCATTAGACAGTACTACTTGGGTTTTCACTGCTATGCAGATGATAACCATCTGTTTGTGTCCTTTGTGCCCAGGGCAAAGGATGTGTTTAATGTGCTGAATACTTGTCTAGCTGATATCAAGGATTGAATGGCAACACTCTTGCTGAGGCAACCCTGGCAAGGTTGAGGTACTGGTGATTAATCCAGTCCAGAGGAAAGGTGCAGAGGTAGCAGAAGAGGTGAAGGGGCTGAGGCTCAGGTATTCTGGGCTAAAGGCCTCTGAAAAGGTAAAAAATCTGGGGCTCATTCTAGACAACTGGCTGACATTTGAGGCTCATGTGTCAGGTGTGGTCAGGGTGGTTTTTACCATCAAAAGAGCATCAGTTGAATTTATGTTTCTAATCCCATTGAAGACTTTTTAAGACTGGTGCATGCCTTCATAATGTCCAGACTCAACTACTGCAACACTCTGTACTTCAGGGTTTGGGGTGGTCTGCTACACTGTCAGCAGCTGGTACAGAACACTGCAGCTAGGTTACGAACAGGCCCTCCTAGGGCCTATTATGTTGACCTGGTGCTGCACAAACTGTACTGGCTGCCAGTGACGTGGCAGATTACCTTTAAAGAACATCTGACAACTTCAGGAGAACTTTAACAAAACACAATATTTAGACACAGTTCAGCTTGTATTTCACATTAGTTTTGTATTCCTCTTCCCCATTATTTATTACTGAGGTCATTTGCATGAAAACAGGATCTTTACTCCTGAAGAGTTCATCTTTTCCTGTTGCCTTCTCCCTACCAGAGGTCATAATGCACTGCTTGTGACATCACAGTTATTCTCATGGCAACAGATTGTGATGTCACAACACAGGATTATGACTTGAAGTAGGGAGTATGCTTTATAGGCAGATAAACTCAAAGGGAACTCTAATGGATAACCATCATGCATTCATACACATTTACTCAATAATAAATAATGGTGAAGAGAAATATACAGCATACCTCTCAACTGTTTCACATTATGAGTTACGTCACTCATTTTACCTCTCAGAAATCCTTTGCCTTCATGAAGAAGGTAATATTCCACATTTCCCACTGAGATTTTAAAGCAGGAATTCATAACAATCTATTATGCTGAGTTATCAGCAAACATTATGAGCATTGGTACACTGTCAGCCATAGTGATTGGAGCTTGCAGTGTCATGTTTGAAGATATGTCACACATTTTGCTTATTTGTCACACATCTTGTCACACATTTTGCTGAAGAAAGGTTGAGAGGTATGATATATGGTATAAAACATGTATGGAAATCAAGCTGAATTGTACCTAATTATGTTTTTCAAAGTTTTCTCTGAAGTGGCAGTAGGACTTTAAGGTTGGTTTGCTAACTTATAAAGCCCTGCATGGAATGAGCCCAGGTTATCTGGCTGAATTCCTGTCTCCCTACTTGCCATGCTGTCCTCTCTTCTCCTCTGATGTGGCTTTCTTTGAGGTACCGAGGGCTCAATTAATGTCAGCAGGGGACTGGGCATTCAGTCCTGTGGCTCCAGCTATATGGAATACACTCCTGAGTGCCCTTGGAGAGGCCTTATTAGTGGAGACCTGTAAGAGGGGCTTAAATTCTATCTCTTTAAAGAAGTATTTGACAATACTTAAAATATTCCCTATTCTTACTTTCTGTTTATGTGCTGCTGTTCTTCTAGTGTAGTTATTTATATTTATAGAAGCAATTTTTCCTTATATTATTTATTATATTTACTGAACTATTTTCTGTTTGAATGCATGTTTTGTATTGTACATTACCCGAATCCACTGGGAAAGGGTGCCATATGAAACAAAATCTATTATGGCTACTACTGCTACTACTCCTCCTTCCTTCAGTCTACTTTTTGCACTTACCCATCAGGTGTCACTGGTTATTACCCTAGCTCTGCTAGATTTCTACCTCCCACAGCAAGACCTTGGTAAAGTCCATCAATTCCAGTACCTGTGTTGTACTCTAGTTTGCTGACAGAATAGGTGGATCCAGGGGCTAATAAGGGCTAATAATATGAGGCCTGTTAGTGGCATCATTGTATCAATCAAGTTTTGTCCTGGCCATTAACTGCCTTACACATCACTGCTCTCTGTATTCTAGGCTCAGTTGGCTTCCCTCTCAGTATACTCAAAATCTTGCTCTGGGTGGTGTAGCGTATGTCCTCTGTAGCCAAGTCCCTGATCCCTTGCCACCCTTTTTCAATCCACTCACAGATGGTATTTCTTTAAGGTCTACTGACTTGGCCCTTCTCTCTGTTCTGAAAATAAGATTAGAAAATGGACTAAGCAAATCCTGGGCTCTGATTGGCTGATAGCCCTGGCAAGGTGAGTATCTATAAGGCAACAGAGCCTGGGTTTTAAAGGTGCCAGTAATAATGACCGCATCACCAATAGTATTGGGCACAGTGAATTTTGTAATGGCACAGCCACCATGTTTCTGTTCCTGTTAACGGACATCTACAGTAACCCTCACAATTAACAGTTAATTACCCTCCCCGCAACTAAAAGCCACACACTGAAAAAAAAAAACAGCAAAAAAAAAAACACAAACCAGAATAAATGTTAAACAATTTGGTTGAAGCAACCTGTTGTAGTCTGACATATACCATTTCTCATCCCTGGCTCCTGCAAAGCTGGCCAATAAGTTAGTTATGCCAACAGGACAGAACATCTCCATGTATGGGTAGTAAAACCATGCAACCCCCCCTAACTGTTCCCTGGGCCAGTTCTGACATCACATGTATTTGCCAGCCAATTGCCATGCTCAATGTCACCATCTAAAAATGTAGTATTACTTGTGTAAAAAAAAATGAAGCTCTGCATTGATTATTAGTAAATAATTAGATTTCAACAATTAAAAAATCAGCAGGCCTTCCATTCGTCTTAAGGCTCCATACAGTGGTCGCCCGCCCATGACTGTTTCTCAGCCCGATTATCCACATGCTCCCCTGTTTAAAATGCTATCTCTGCACAGTACCCCAGTTCACAGAATAACACAGAAAACATATACATCTATCTGCTTTATGCAAGCTACATTGTAAATCTCTGTTCAGTCAGACTCCCCTTGATGGAAACTCCTGGACCTTCTGTACCTCTTCTTCAGTTGTAAAGTATGGCCACACGCTACCACATTTAAAAGCACTCCACCTCCTCCTGACACTAATCAGAGCACCTGTTGTACATACAAATAAACTTGTCCCCGATGCCACAGTCAGAGTAAAAAACTTCTAATAACTGGTCATCAATTTTTCTCAGTGGGCTGACCAGGTTGATATTTGCTGTAATAACCAAAGGGTTATTATGACATTCACACCCCTGTCACTAAAATTGTACCACTCCCTTATTGGCTTAAGTTCCCTGTGTAGGTGGGTTGAACACCATCACCAAATTGGCATCTCCATCTCTTGCCATCTGAGGAATCGCTGACACGGAGCCACCACAACAAGACGCGACCAACAAAACAGAAGAACTATGTAAAGGAACAGAGGGAGAGGGCAGACAGAGAGAGAGAGAGAGTCAGAGACTGTGTGTGTGTGTGTGTGTGTGTGTGACACCTGCTCAATGAAATCGGGCTGGAAAAAAATTGCTGCCCAGTATATTATATAAAATTAAAGATGGGGAATGGTGTAAATATGAGAATTTAATGCACACCCTCATTGTGAGATAGTTTGATAAACTCCTCGGGCATGTCACATCCCACAACTCAGGTGTGCATTAAATTCTCATATCATACCCTGCCCCATCCTTTATTCTATATATATAGTATACAAGGAGAAGTGTATCTCCAAGACTCTGAGACCTCACCAGTAACACTGTCCGCACGACCACTAACTACTGTACCAGTGATCACAATGCTACTGTGACACATATGGCAGCAGTGCAAATGCAGGGTAGAAATGACATTTTTTTAAACTGAGCAATGGAAATGTATCTGTTCTGTTTAATGTTCCCTTCTATCTGAATCTTTCCATGTAGTGCTCCATAAATCTCAGCATGCGGACCTTCCATTCCTTGGAAACTGCTACATACAGGGGGGGAAGGGGGCACTGTGGAGCAAAGATGAACATCAGAAAAAAAAATAAGAATGAGCACGTGCCAGCAGAGCAGCAAAGTCAAATACTAAAAAAAATAAAAAGCTACACTAACTCACTGTCACTGCTCCCAAAAGCCACATGTGTGTGTGTGTGGGGGCATGGCAGAGACAGTATTAACTCAAATGTCTTTAACTAAAAATAAAACAGCATTCAAATGCAGGCGAAGGAACCATTTTATGACAAAACTTATTTGAAAGTAATTTTTCATTTGCTTTTTTTTTTATTAAACTTATTTTTTTTTACAGTGCCTATTTTCTAAGTGCAATAATACCTTCCAGGGTGGGCAGTATTGTGCTATACCAGACCTTCTAGGGGCTATACGGCCCTCTGCCTGTGATGTTGGGCCTCATTACGCCCCTGGACAGTCTGGTATAGCACAATACTGCCCACCCTGTCAGGTATTATTGCTTACACAGTCACTGGCAATACTGCATTTGTGAAGTTAGCCTCTAGTTTTTAGAATTCAATCCCCCTTGATGTACAAAATTGTCCATCTGTTCAAAGTTTCCATACTGTTGTCTATAAGCATTAACATAAAGTTTTCTCTTGCTCTTACTTTTAGCCTGGGCTGCCTTACCTCATTTGTTTGCTGCCCTTGTTTACCTGTGACTCATTTGATAGACCATCCTGAAGTCTCTCTCTTACTCATTGCACTTTTGTATTTCTTGTATATGGTACTATTTATCTATTGTATACTTTTGTATTGTATCCTGTTCTGTGCTGACTGTATTTATATATTTTTCTGCTTTTCAATTGCATGTTATGTCTTGTATTGCATTTATAGTCTGACTGTAACCTCCTGGGTCATGCCTGAAAATAGGCAATCTTTGTCTAGTGTACTTACCCAATAACCAAAAACTAACTAACTAACTAACTAGCTAACTAACTAACTAACTGAACAAACAAAGAAAAAAACTGAGCAAACAAACCAGGGGCCTTTTTTTCCCCAATGCCCATCTCTGGAGCCGATCTCCTCAAGCCACACGTCCCCAGCTCTACAACAGAAGATGCTGCTGTAGTGGAAAGGCTGCTCCCTCCCTCTGGAGGTTGAGCCACATTTCTCTGTAGACTACACCAGTCTGGGGCAAGAAGCTGGGACCACAGCATGAACTTGGGGCCCCTACATGTTGCAATGCTGCACCCCGAGGCCATTTTGCCAGGTGGTAAACATATTTAAACATAGAAACATAGACTTCAACGGCACGTAAGGACTACTTGGCCCACCTAGTCTTCCCATTTCCTTACCTAATGGATAAGCTGCATATCCTAGTTAACCAACAGCCTACTTCCTCCTATCTTCCCCACTAGAATTGCCTTATGTCTGTCCCATGCATTCTTGAATTCCTCCAATGTTTTTGACTGCACAACCTCCTCAGGAAGGCTGTTCCATGTATCTACAACCCTCTCCATAAAAAAATGTGAAAAAATACTTCCTCACATTACCTTTGAGCCATCCCCCCATTATCTTCAAACTGTGCCCCCTTGTTCTTGCAAATCTCTTTTTCTGAAAGATTCTACCTTCTTGGACTTTGTTGATTCCCTTGAGGTACTTGAAAGTTTCTATCATGTGCCCCCTCTCCCTCCTTTGCTCAAAGGTATACATATTAAGTTCCTTTAGTCTCTCTCTTCATATGGCTTCTGTTGCAGACCTTGCATCATTTTAGTTGCCCTCCTCTGAACTGCCTCCATCCTGTCTATGTCTTTGAGGAGATGGGGTCTCCAGAACTGCTCATGGCACTCCAGATGGGGTCTCACCAACTGTCTGTACAAAGGGATAACAACTTCTTGTTTTCTACTGGTGACACCTCTCCCTATACATCCCAGTATCCCCCAGCCCTCCTTACTGCCTTCTCACATTGCTTGCTTACCTTTAGATCATCTGATATGACTACCCCCACTACCCCAGATCCCTTTCCATTTTTGTTGTTGTTAATACCTCCCTCCCATTGTGTACTCTTCCCCTTGGTTTTTGTTTCCTAGGTGCATTACTTTGCACTTCTTTGCATTGAATCTAAGCTGCAATACTTTTGACCATTCTTCCAACCTTGCCAAGTCCCTTCTGATTCTTTCCATCCACCTTGTGTATCAACCCTGTTGCAGAACTTTGTGTCTTCTGCAAAGAGGCATACTTTTCCTTCTAGTCCCTCTGAAATGTCACTAATAAAGACATTAAAAAGAACCAGACCCAGTACTGAACCCTGGGGTACCCCGCTAGTAACCCCCTTTCTTCAGAGTGGGCTCTGTTGACTATTAACTTCTGTGTCCTGTTGTCTAGCCAATTTTTTACCCAGGCTACCACCCTGGGACCCACTCCCAGGCTGGTTAATTTGTTTATTAATCTTTTGTGTGGGTCTGTGTCAAATGAATTGCTAAAGTCTAGGTAGGCCATGTTCAAAGCCCTTCCCTGGACTACTACTTTCCTAGCTTTAATTATTCCTATGCACTTGAAACATGATAAATGAAACAGTATGAAAACACACAGAAGTCAACAAAATACTGATTCCATTGTTTGCATATGAGATGACAGAAGATATCCAAATGTTATCTGCCTAATGTTACACTAATCCGAAAAAATATTTGATTTGGGTTGAATTAATCAAACCTGTCTGACTATAGTCTCAAACTGATTGGAATGACAGCTATAATGCAGAAGTATCCATTAAGTCATTTTGATGAGGTCACCTCTGTTGGCCAAGGAATGAGTGACTACTTTGTAATGTGGTTGCCAATCAATTTAGAAAAACACAATTGGATTGGCTGGTGTGGCATCTTCAAACAGTAGATGGTAGAAGCAAAGAATCTCCCCATTGTTGCCCTCACTCTCTCTCTTAGCCTCTTAGATGAATTTGAGCGTTTGCCTGAAACCACAATTGGTACATCTGTAGCAGTCTCTTGACCTTACTGAGAAAGGTAAATTAACTCATATGAAACATAGTCTGCAAGCTATCTTCTATTAAATAAGATTGAATAATTGTTAGTTTAACAAACCAAACTGATTAAAATCAGGTGTGACAAAGGTATCCACTTAAAGTCTAGGCAGAACAAATGACAACCATGTTAAAGTCTACTTTCGATCCCTGTGGCAATTGAGAGATGGTGTAGGGTAACAAGGCATGACATCATTTTTCCTTTTCTTCTATGCTCTCTTTGTATGGGAATGCAGAAATCTTGCACATCTTTGATGAATTCAAATGTTGCCAGCATACAGAACACAATTAACTCAGAAATATGTAGGTAAACATCTATTTTCCCTTCAAAAGTTTGATACAGAGGCTTTTGGGGACAGATCTCTTAACATTTCTTAGAGAGTATCTCAATAGAGTCATAATACATTGGACTATAAACCATTAGTGTCCAGATCTCACTGGACATTTTTGCAAGACAGGGCCACCGACCTTAACATGTATACATGCACAACACTGGTGCTCAGCGTTTCTTAATGTATGCAGCCCCAATCCACAATCTCTTTTTCTGGTAGGTAGTTCAGGAAATTTTGTTCGCTAGTGTATGTCACCACCAGTAAGGTGCTTTTTCACCTTTGTCAGCACAGAAATTGGATATATCATGAGGATGCCCACAAATTGTGTATGTGCTGCTTGGACTAGCCATGATGTTAAAAGCTGCGAAATTTGTCAGGGTTTCAACCTGGCTAGACAAAGAGGAAGGAAGATTTTTTCACAGAAAATGGACAAAGGTGCTGCAGTGCTGACCATGTCACCAATTTCATGATTGCCTAGACAGAAACCATCAATGACAGAAAAGGGGGTGCATTGAAAGCACTGCATAAGTTAGTCACCTGGTCAGGTTGTGCTCTGTCATCGATGGAGAGCCACTGGTTGGGCTGCTCATCAGTGAGTCAAGTGCAGCTCTCCCTGCCCATGAATCCATCCTTTCAAAACAGGATGGTAAGTCCAAAGATTCATCCAGTGTGCTGGAGAAACAGGCAGGTTCATCCTTTCCATGGCCAGAACCTCATCCTGCAAAAGGCTTGCCTCTGATAACAAGTGTACCACAGCCTCCTATGTGCACTTCTAGAACTGCATAAGGAAGCTCTGTATTGTCAACATCAGTTATTTTGGGAATGGCAGCAGTCTCAATGTCATTGCCGAATCCAGCAGTCGCTGTTCCAGGTACAGCTGTGGCAGAATTCTTCAATCTAATAAACAAATTGCTGCCTTCTCTGCCTCTGGTTGTTCCTTAGCCATCTCCTCACCACCTGGACTTACTGGACCTCCTCAGGTCCCCCTTTTGAGGACTGAAACTCCCCACCCCACTCCCCTAGAGAAGGAGGAGGAGAAAGATGATGAGTACAAGCCTGTCTTCCTGAAAGAAGAGGAGGAGGGTTGCAGGGAACTGGACCCTGATCTTCTCCAGCTGACTCCACTGTGTCCTTAAGCAGTGACGATATGGTCTGATACAGGTCTAGTTCTCAACCTAAGAACCCTACTTTTCAGGTGTTAATGAGGTAGATCCAGGAGACTTTGAAATTTTCCTTTGATGAAGATTCTTTTAGAAAGAATCTGTGTGATTTTTTCAGAAGTGCAAAGTTCCTCCTCCATGGTCATCCTGCCTATTCACAGTGTACTGAAGGATGCTATTGTGACTGCTTGGCACAGGGCCGGTTCTTTGCTGGTCAGGTCTAGGATGGCAAACAAGCAGTAACTGACTCCTAGAGATAAAAAATTCTAAGTTTCCCAAGCAGAAACTGATTCAGTGGTAGTCATGACTTCACATGACAGGTCTGGGGCCTCCCAAAGGATGAGCACCAGACCTCCAAACAAGGAATCAAGAAAACTGGACAAATTTGCCTCTGCTTTCCTTACCATGTGCATTTCTAATTACCAAGTGTATCTGACCAATTATCAGAGCTGCATGTGGAGAGAACTGAGCAGCACCATCAGTTTTATGCCTGAAGGGCCTTTAAAGGCAAAGGCCTCAACTATGTGTCTTAGGGCTCATATGTCTTTAAACATCCTCGGAAATCTGTCTGTACTGATGTCTGGGTAGATGCCACTGGCATTTGCTTACAACACCACTCCTGGCTCCAGGTTGTAGATTTTTACCAGAATAAGCAGCTGTCAGTCCTCAGTGCTCCTTTAAAGGGCACAGATCTTTTTGGGCTGGAGGTTAAAGTCAATCTCAATAAACTTGAGACCTCCAAAAATTCTGTATGGACTATCCGGTCCTTGATGCCAACTGAACCCCAGCAAAGCCATGGCAGAGGCTTCTTTCATAGTAGCTCCTGCAACTACCCTCCTCATGGTCAGGGATGGGGTTATGCACCCGAGCAGCAGCAGTACATGGGGTCCCCTATAAAGCACCCAAGGGAAATGGGAAAGGGGAGCCATCAGTCACCCCTTCTGATTCTCCACTCCCTCTTCCAGATCATGCATCTGCGAGCTGGGTGAAGGCAGGATCTCTCTGTCCCTATCCAGTGACAGGAGTTGATCACAGACAGATGGGTACAGGGTATTGTTGGGCATGGCTATACCCTGGACACGGTTTCACAGTCTACAGTGACACCACCAATGCCCTACTAGTACTACCTTGAGCACTTAAACATAGTGGCCTATTTTTGGTCTGTTTCAGCCACTGACATTTGTAGGGCTGCTACCTGGCACCTGATCCATAGTTTTTACTAAGCATCACAGTCAATATTTCATCTCTCATAGGAGGGTGCAATTTAGCATTGCTATTTTACAAGACCTGCTCTCCTGACAGGTCAGGACACTGCTTTATCAGCCACCTGGTTAGGGATGGCCCTGCTTGGTAATCATCCAATGTATAACAGCTCTATGGAGATGCCCTAGAAGAAGATAGGTTTGTTACTTACCAATAACAGTAGATTTTAGACTAGATCTCCATAGAAACATACCATTTCCCTCTCATCATCATTTCTGGTGTGGCATACGCTTTTTCTTTTAGCTCCATTGCAAGTCACAGATTAGCTTGTCTGTCATTTGTATCAATGCCACCACTGGCTGTCTCGTGGGAAGTGTTTGCTTTGCTCCTTCTGCCATTCTGTGTATCATTGGTGGGGGTGACTGCAATCCTGCTATTGGTAGATGTTTGGAGCTACATTCACCAACAGTGGGAAACGTAAGTGGTAGGAGGCTATCTAAATTATAGGGAATTCTGTATAATTATGACTCACGCACAGGCATGTTGATGTGGGTGGCCACATCTAGCAAAAGCTTTCCATGAGGTCCTGATGCTGATAGCTTATGGTCCATTATATTATGGCTCTCAGGAGATCCTCCCTAAGATCTACTGTTTCTGTTATGCAACAAACCTTTTCTTTTCATTTTTTTTTTTTTTGTATGTAACTTTCTTTTAATTTTTCACATATTTCCAGACTTCACAGATGTTCAGTCTTGGCCAGTGTGGAATTCCACTTACAACTCTGTACCAACAATCATTTAACCTGCATGTACACTTTACTGTACAGGTAGTTCGATGTATTAATGTCAAGCATAAATCTAATGTATTTTCGAGAGACAAATAGCTCCATCAAATTCTGGTAGTTATAGGCTTCATCAGAGACAAATTCTGTGGTACTTGTCAATTAGTACTGTGTTCTTTAAGCTTACAAGAAACGACATACATTTTTTTCAGGGGTTATTTTGGGGCTGGGGCATGGCAAAAATGTTCGATTTGGTCTTTTTTTTATTTATTTGTCAAGTCTAGGATTACAAATACCTTTGAGCCAAGGCTCTTTTACAAAGGTTCCACGTCAGAGAAATAAAATTATGGGGAACATCAAGACAGACATTACAACAATGTGGACATTGCAAACAGATTACAGATGAATACAATTCAAGGATGACGTAAGCAAGGCAGCCAGTGGCATTTGTCAGAGAAAACAGACAAGAGATAAGAAGTGCCAGAGTCATAGGGAGAGGAAAAAGGGGAGGGGGGAGGGGGGAAGAAGGAATGTAGGTAGGTTGGGGAGATGGTGAAAAGTGCAGCAATGGGTAATGTAATGGATCCATGGCGTCCAATTTGTTATGAATAAATCTGTTTTATCACTTCTGTTATGCATGTTTCTTTCCATTTTGTATACCTGGTTTACTAACGAAAGCCAGGTACCTAAAGTAGGGGGTAGAGTCTGTAGTCAGTTTTTCATAATGGCTTTGCTTGCCGCAGTTAGCAGGATCGTGCACAGGCATTTTAGTTTGGGTTTTATAAATGTCAGGAGGTGAGAAAGCAATATGAGTGTCAGTCCTACATGGAAGTGCAATCAGAAGTATGTCCATAATGGTCTTGTGTACTGCTGTCCAAAAAAGTTGGAGTACAGGACAAGACCATAGGACGTTAGTGTGATAAGCTCTCTGTTCTCCACATTTCTACGGTATGCTATCATTATCTGCAATTGGTAACTGGCCTGGATAACTGAAATTTAGAAATATTGTACTTTGAATTTCCATGAGAATTCTCACAGGGCTAGGGAAGAGAATGCTTGACTGAGTCTTCTACTGCTTTATCCCAGTATGCATCCAGGATTGGGGTACAGAGTTCCTGTGACCATTTTGTCTGGTTGTCAGTTAGTGTGCTATATTGCTCTTGGAGTGCTTGATAGTGAGCTGAAATGATATGAGATGCTTGGTGACCTGCCAGTGTCTGTTCAGTAAATTGTAATGGGTAGGGTGCAGAGGGACTCTGGTTTCTGGTGAGTAAGGTTTGCATAATGCTTCACCTCAGGTACCTATAGTGGTCAGTTATTAACATGAACCCAATTTTCATAAATTGGAAAAAGTGTTTCAAACCTATTTGCACCCACCTACAATACCCGTGGTTTAGCCTGGGAGGTAGGAAATGAATATTATCTGCAATGGCCATGCATAGCATAAAGCCTGTTGTATTGTGGTATGGTTGCAATGCTTTTGTCTAACTGGTTAGGGTGGATAAAGTGTATGGGTGCTCTTGTTGCAGCAGAAGGAGTATCCTGGGATATGAAATTGCCATGTCCCACAGTGTGAAATATTTTAAAGGGATTGGAATGGGTAAGGTTTGGAACAGATAGAGTATTTTAGGTAACATATTCATTCTTACAGCTTCTGTTGATTGGTATAGGCTGAGTGGGAGTGAGTCCCATGTTTGTAGGTCTTCTTGAATGTGACTGGTGATTGGTGTCTACTTGAACAGATAATGTTGCTGTTGATCATCTTATATTTTGACTTCTGGGTATTTGAAGGAGGTGAGTTCCCATTTAAGGGGGTGACGTCATGTGGTGTGGTATGAGGGCCTGAAATGGAGAGTAAGGGTTTCAGTTTCATTTTGATGTTGTCTATAGCTGGCTATGTCCCCAAATTAATAATAATAAAAATAATTTTATTTAATATAGAGCCTTTCAAAATGTCAAGGTGCTTCACAAATACAAATAAATTCAGTTAAACAGTAAATAAGAATAAAATCATAAATTGATGAAGCATTTGCCAGTGAGGTTCTAAGGAGGTGTGTGTGTGTGTTCACTAGGTATACAAGTAAATTATCAGCGTATAGTGCGAGTTTATGTTGTATTGGTCCAACTGTGATGCCTAGGATGTTAGGGTTTATATGGACTGATTCAGCCAGATGTTCTATATACAGTAGAGTGCAACTAGGAGGGGTGAAAGAGGGCAGCCCTGATGGGTTCCTCTGTTCAAGGGGACATTTTGAGCATAGTGGCCATTTGCTTTTACACTTCCCATTGGTTAATCATATGTGGCTCAATACCTTTACAAAACTGTGGGGTAAAGCCAGACTGTGTGAGTGTGTAGTGCAACAATGGCCAAGTTGCTCTTTCAAATGCCTTTTTTGCATCCAAACTTAGGATAAGAAAAGGCTGTTTAGTGTCAGATGTTTGCTGGATTAAAAGGTTTTTTGTTGTTGTTGTTGATATTGTCATGTGTTTGTCAGGAATGAACAAACCCTATCTGGCCTTGGTTGATTAGGTTGGGGAGTAGCATATCTAGTCTCTTGGCCTTTATGGCAGTGAAGCATTTATAATCTGTACTGAGTACAGATATGTGTCTGCAGTATATGGTAACAAACCTTTTCTGACAGTGTGACAATAAACAAAGTAGTAATATCACAGGAATGAGACTGAATACTCTACCGAGAGGATTCAAGTTCAGGAATGTTATGGTAAAATCCTCTGCATGTGTCTATAGAACATGGCAACTACCAGCAATTGTAATGGGAGGACAGCTTAACTTTTTATTAGGGCAGGGCAAAAATGTCTCTTCTGCCAGTGAAAGTCTGGCAAAATTCAGATTTTGCTTCTGTGAAATTTTGTGAAATTTCCAAGAAAAGTTTATGAAATATTACCAAAATTGTGATTTCGGTTATTTCCATCTAATTATAACGTTTGTGTCCAACTTACACCACATTTGATGACTTTACAAAAGTCACGACATATGTGTACTAGGTTGCAAATCTCTAACATTAAAGATGGCTGAATTATAGGCTTCTACACCTTCGGACATTTTAAAATTACATCTAGCAATTATGTAAACAGTAGAATTTTAAGCCCCTATAACTTTAAAACTATAGAATGGAATATCACCAAGTTTGTTAGGTTCATTGACCCTGAATATTAGGCTTTGATCATGGCCCAACAGCGAGCATTGTGCTGCCATGCAGACAACACAGGTTCAGAAGTGAGACCAGAAAGTCATGTCAGGAAGCAGGCCATGGCCAAGACAGATGTTGCTCAGCAGTGAATCTTGGCTGGGGAGGATTGGTGGTGAGTTCCACAAACACAGTGGCCCCTGTCACTGGGACAGGAAGTTAGCTCCTGCTAGAGGGAAAGCAGTGGCTGTGCAAGGCTGACAGAGGCACTGCCCCACCAGGGGAGGTGAGAGGGAAAAAAAAGTGGGAGAAAAACTCGGCCGCTATCTGAATGATGGCCAGGTACAGTCTGATCACGTTATGTACCTATGAACAGGGTATATCCCTCAGAGATGAGCTGCTGGTCGGGAGAAAAAACTACATGGAAAAAAAAATATTGCGTGTGTCAATCTCTTGCTCAAAGGCTGGCTAAGTTATAAGCAGCCAAAGGTTCCAAAATAACATCAGTAATTAAAGTTGAATTTCATGAGATTTTGTGAAATTGTGTCATTTTGTGATACTTTTGTTGAAGCCATGTCCATACATTTTTTCCCAGCCACAACTTGTGCATTTTAAAGGAAGGTAAATGCTGGGTAATGTGGCAATAAGATAGCATTCATAGGAGGCTCCATATTAAAAGTATAGTGGTGCAGTGTCAGGTCACTGTCTTGAGTGATGAACCATGAAGAATAGTCATGGACATCACTCTGTACTAGCCTATCTTCTTGCAATATGCCATCTCACTGGAGAGCTCTCTGACTAAATGACTTGTGGAAGCTCAAGTACGTTCAGCATTGTTTCTGTACAATGCCACCTATTGACACTTTAGCAACCCTGTAGATAAGAAATATATATGAACATACGAAATTGCCATCAGATTCAGGCCATTCGGTCTATCTAGTCTGCTGGAGTGTGCAGCACTTCAGTCCATTAGACTGCAGCTGCCCACCTCCCTCATATGCTCTCACCCCATCTCCCACCCCCTCCCAGTTTGTACCTTCCCCTTGAATCTGTCCCACCCCCTCTTGAATCCCCCAACACTCTGCAGCAATTCAGCGTCCTCTGGCAGAGTGTTCCACCCTACCACCACACTTTCTGTGAAATAGTGCCTCCTTAGTTCCCTCTTGAACCTGCCCCCTTCCAGCTTCATAGAGTGTCCACTGGTTTCCCTTCCACCCTTCAGACTGAACGTACACCTGGTGTCTACTCTGTTCAAAACCTTCAGGTACTTGAAGGTCTCAATCATATCCCCTCTCTCTCCCTTCTTTCCTCCAGGGTATACATATTGAGTTCTCTCAGTCTCTTCTCATATGGTCTGTCCTCCAACCCCAGGGTCATTTCTGTTGCCCTGTGCTTTACCCCCTCCAGTAGTTTGAAGTTCCTTTTCAAGTAGGGGTGTCAGAACTGCATGCAGTACTCTAGATGTGGTCTCACCAGGGACCTGTACAGGGGCAAGATGACCTCCCCACTCCTAGATGTAATCCCCCTTGCTATGCACCATAGCATTCTGTTTGCCTTCACTGCTGCCTTCCTGCACTGATCAGAGTGGTTCTTCTCCCTGGTTACCAGCACTCCCAGATCCTTCTCCTCCCTGGATTTTGTTAACGGGACACCCTCCAGCCAG
Organism: Neoceratodus forsteri; assembly: GCA_016271365.2. Classification (NCBI taxonomy): domain Eukaryota; kingdom Metazoa; phylum Chordata; order Ceratodontiformes; family Ceratodontidae; genus Neoceratodus; species Neoceratodus forsteri. The sequence continues at coordinate 823,185,888 of CM057449.1, forward strand.
TAATTGTCTCCTGGGATATTGCCTCCTAAACACATCACTTTGCACTTCTTGGCATTGAAACCAAGCTGCCAAGTGTGAGACCATTCCTTCAGTTTTGCCAAATCCTCCTGAACTACTTTTGCCCCCCCCCATCTACCTTGGCACAAATCTTTGTGTCATCTGCAAAAAGACTGATCTTGCTCTTAATCCCTACTGCAATGTTGGCTAAAAAAATGTTAAACAGAACTGGTCCCAGCGCCGAGCCCTGTGGTACACCACTTGTTACTGCCCTGGGTACAGATGTCTCCCCACTACTACCTTCTGCTGTCTACCCTGCAGCCAGTTCTCGACCCATCTGACCAGCTTCCTCCCTGCTTCCAGACTCTTCAACTGGTAGGTCAGTCTACCGTGTGGCACCGAGTCAAAGGGCTTGCTGAAATCCAGGTACAGGACATCCACTGCATGTTCCCAGTCCAGTGCCCTCATAACCCAGTCATAAAAATCAAACAAGTTCATTATAGTTTTACCATTTGAAAACAGTGGCACCAAGTGACACCAAGCATTACAACTAGCTGCACTTTTTGTGGACCTCACCAAGGCTTTCGATTTGGTGAAGCATGGTTTATTAAATGGCATTCTTTCCAATTTATATTTTTCTGATAATGTTTCTTCTTGGTTTCTTGATTATCTTATGAATAGATCTCATTGCACTCGCATTGGTGATCGTATTTCTTCTTTTAGTACTATTAAATGTGGGGTACCAATGTGGGGTACCTCAAGGATCCCTTCTTGGCCCCTTGATTTTCTCACTTTGTATGAATTCTGCTTCTACTGTGTGTTCTCGTTCATCTTTGATACTTTATGCTGATGACGCTGTAATGTACAGTGTCAGTTTGAATCCTAATGATGCTCTAGCAGAGGTTCAATCTGATTGTAATACTTTCCAGAACTGGCTTTCTGTGAATTGTATGATACTTAATTCAAGTAAAACTAAAGTTATGTTATTCTCTAACAAAGTCATCGAACGTGATAACCTTAATCAGATTCTTACATTGGATGGTAACGTTATTGTATTTGTAGACAATTTTAAATATTTGGGGATAACGTTTAACCCAAAATTATCTTTTGAAGTCCATCTGAATAACTTAAGGAAAATACCTCACCAGAGATTAGGTTCACTTTTCAGTGTTAACCATTTTAAAGATTCTAGGTTTCTTCTTTCTCACAGTTTTTTGATGAGCGTTATGGATTATGGTATTATTATTTACTCATCTTTTTCTGGTACACTCCTAGATAAGCTTAAGGTGATCTATAATTCCATTCTATGTGTCATGCTCAATGCCCCTTTTAGAGCCCATCATTGTTTCTTGTTTAAGTGTTCTAATAGCTTGTCTCTTGAAAATAGAATTTCCTATAAATTTGGCAATCTGCTGTTTAAGGTTATGAACGATCTTGTATCTCCTTCAGTATCATCTTTGTTTTCTAGGTTTTTGAATTTTCATGGAACTAGGTCCCAATCTAAATTTACCTTTGAACTCCCATTGTTTCAAACTGTTTTTGGACAGAGATCTATATTGTGCAGGGCTCCGTTATTTTTCAATTTATTACCTGTTGATATTGTACAAAGTAAGCCTGTATGGTCTTTTAAATCAAGACTAAAATACTGGCTGATGGATAATGATATTTGCACATGTTCATACTGATTATTTATAATGTAATTGATATGTTTTATATTTTTATATAATGTTTAAATGTTTTCATGCTTGTATGTTTTGATGTGTATGTTTTAAGTGTCTACTGTAACTTGTCACTGGTGAAAATGGGCAGTTTGCTCATCCTGCTTACAAGTCTAAAAAATTAAATGAAATGAAATGAAACTCTGGCCATTGTGACAGACTGTGTGGATATCTTTAGTCATATTGCAGCATGATTTTTAAATTTTTTTTATTTATTTTGTTTACATTTTGGATTAATACCTTTGAGCCCAATATAGCTGTTTCACAAAGGTTCCAAGTTGAGCAAGACATACATTACAACAAGATGAACAGAGTGACAAACATCAAAACAACATGGGATAACATCAGAGATGCAGGGTTACAACATTTCAAAATACAGAGTTACTAAGTGCAGTGTGTTACTAGATCATAAACAGGATCTGAAGAGTCCTAAAACCTTTCTAATAAGTGCCCACCTGTACCTTTATAGCCACTCCGAAGAGGCTTTGTCAGGATGTCACAGGGGAGTAAATGAGAAGGATTTAGAGAAGAGAAGAGCTGGGGAGGTGGAGGGACAGAGGAAGAGGGAGTAGGGGGGAGTAGAGGAAAAAGAGAGGAATGTTCCAAATTAGGAAGGAGAGGACCAATGTAGGGCCATCATGATCATCCCCTATGATCAGCCATTGATGTATTAGTGGGGTGGTGGAACAAAAATGGGGGGCGGGGACTAAACTGGTATAAATAGATGGAGTGAAGGAGTTGGGTAGAGCATGGGTCGACCGGAAGTGGATAACAAGAGTTGGAGTGGTTCAGTGTGAGTACATATTTTGCACATGAGCTGGGCAGCCATAAATAGAAGGTTTCAGCTCCAGGTTTTAATCAGTAACTAGTTTATGTAAATGCAGCCAGAGAAAGCCATCTCAAAGTAAAAGGTGAGAGGTCTGGCAAACTAGTACTGTGCTGGGAGGTGGAAATGAACAGAGGTAGGTAGGGGATGATTGCTGGACTGAGGGAAGAGGGGGTGGGATAGGAAGGAGAGCTAGGCTTAGCTATACCATGTGGATTAACCATCAAGCAGGGCAGTCACAATGATTTGCTTGCATCAGCATCTAGCACAGTTCACTTTTAAAAGGGCTTATTTTATCACAGTCAATCAGATGGGAGGGAAGGTCGCTGAACCATTGTGCTCTCTTATAAGAGAGAGCACACTGGGTGAAGGTGATGCTTCTGAAGGGTACCTGAAGAACCCACTTACTGACTTCCTTGTCATTTTGGCAGTCCTGTTAGGTTTAAAAATATCAGAGGTGGAGGCTGGTGTGCGGCCCAATTGAGATTTTTTTGCCAGTAGGCAGGCTTGGTATTTGATCCTTGACTGGAGGGGAAGCCAGCCAGTCTCAGCATAAAGACTACAAGTATGAGTGAGTCAGTCAGCCCCAAGGGCAAGCTTTGTTTAGCAGAGTCCTCACTGTCTTAAGAGCTGAGTCCGTGGCATCACCATAAATGATAATCCCATAGTCAACCACAGGCAGGATATAGCTCTTAGTTACTAGGCTCAATGCTTCAGGTGGCATTGAGTGCTGATGCCTATATAGGATCCCGAGGTTAACGTTTGCCATCTTGATGACATGGTCTATGTGGCCCATGAAGAAGAAGAAGAAATCATCAAGATGAATTCCCAGATATTTAAACAAACAAACTTGTTCAATGGTGTCCCCTTCATGGCTGAGGATGCGTAATGGGCCAACTTTAATTTTGTTGTGTGGAATGGAGAAGTGCATGACTTTTGTTTTTTTGTAGTTCAGAAGTAATTTGTTCTGGGAAAACCAACTCTAAAGCTTCCTGAAGCATTCCTGGAGGGTGTTTGTGATGTCTAACGTAAGATTACCTGGTACAGATATCACTGCATCATCTGCGTGCAACACAGTGTTGGCTGCACACACAGAGGTCAGTGTATTAATGAAGAGACTGAAAAGCAGGGGGCTGAGTATAGACCCTTGTGATACTCCCTGGATCACCTTCCTGGGTTCGGATACCGACCCACTTATTTTTCACATTGGGTCCTGTGGGATAAATAGCTGCAGAACCAGTTGACTGTTTCATTTGATAGGCCAAGTGTCACTAGGTTTTCAAATAGTACCTAGTGGTTCACAGTGTCAAAGGCTTTTGTAAGGCCTATAAAAATGGACCCTACAGACTTGCCGGCATCAAGTGCTTCATACAGTTTCGTGATATATTTGACCAGGGCAGTGATGGTGCTGTGAATTTTTTCAGAAACCATGCTGTTGTGCACACAACAGGCTGTACTTGTTTATTTGTTTATTTGAATCTAGGATTACAAGTACCTTTGAGCCAAGGTTCTTTTACAAAGGTTCCACATCAATATTACAGGCAATCATCAACAGGCAGGTTACAGAGTGACAGAACAAGAACATATTAATGTTAACACAGTACATGGTATAAGACAATAACATTTTGTTGACAAAATCCAACAAGAGAGATGTGAATGCACAGAGAACAGTAGGAGGGAAATGACAAGAGGGGAAAAGGGCTGGGACTGGGGTGGTAGATTTGGCAGTGGAGGGGCAGGGTGGTGCAGCCAAGTGGCCTTGTCAGGACAGACACAGCACAAGTGCTTGAGTGGTTGTAATGGAGAAGTAAGTGCTAGAAGAGTGGGAGACAGACAGCCAGACACCTGTGGGGTCGGAATCAGAGTAGAGGACAGAGATGATTAAGTGGTGCAAACACAGGTGTTTTTACCAGTTAGGGAGAGGCAGAGCTTTGTTCTGGAGGCTCCAAGTGATCCAGTGGAGGAGACGTCACTTGAAAGTTTGTTCAGCCAGCTCGGGGCCCCGTAAACAAAAGACTGTTGCCCTTGGGACATGCGGCAATGTGGGATTTGAAGGATAATGGGCTTAGAACTCCTGGTGATGTGGTTATTGATTTTTAGATTTAGAAGGGCGCTGACTCCTGGCGGGGTTTCTCCCATCATGATTTTCTTGGCTGTTATGCAGGTTTGGTATTTGATATGGTTGTTCAGTTGCAGCCACCCTGATTTGGAATAGAGGTCACAGGTGTGGGTGAGGCAGTGCAAGCCAGTGACCAGTCAGCAGGCTTGGTTGAGGGAGGTCGATACACGCCTGAGGGAAGAGGTTGTGGCAGATCCATAGATGATAAGACCATAGTCAATGATATTGATAATGGAGCTCTGGACAGCGATGGACAGTGCTTCAGGGGTTAGGTGTTTCCTATGATGGAAAAGGAGGCCCATCCTGGAATTGGCAGCTTTCACCACATTGTTGATGTATGGGACATAGGAGAGATTACTGTCGAGGGTGAGGCCAAGGTATTTGAAGGTATGAACTTGTTCAAGGGTGAAACCTAGCTTTGTTGTAATAGGGATCTGATGATGTTTGAATTTGCTGTGGGAGCTACAAAAGAGTAGAGTCTTTGTTTTTTTCTGGTTAAGGATAAGTCTTTGTTTTCCGAACCAGTTTTCAACTGTGGAGAAGGCCTCCTGGAGTTTGCCTTGTAGATGCACTGGATCAGGGTGTGAGGCTAGGATGACTGCATCGTCAGTGTAGAGAAGGATCTGTGCAGGGCAGGATTCAGGTACTGAGTTCAAGAAAAGACTGAATATGAGGGGGTCTAGGATTGAGCCCTGAGGGACTCCGGACTTGACTGGTCTTGGATCTGAGAGCATGCCATCGATTTTCACTGTTTGGGAGCAGTTTTCTAGGTAGCTTTTAAACCAGTTGACAGAGTTTGGTGAGAGCCTTGCTAGTCAGAGCTGGGTGAGTAGGAGATGGTGGTTGATGGTATCAAAGGCTTTGGTTAAGTCAATTAAGGTGGCTCCAATGAGATGGCTGTTATCAAGTGAGTGACGGATTGCACCAGTGAATTCGAGTAGTGCCACAGTGGTGCTATGGCCCTTTCTAAATCCAAGTTGCTCCATGCACAGGATGTTATGTTTGTCTAGGAAGTCAGTGAGTTGGTCAGACACAATCCGTTCTAGGGCTTTGGAGAGTGGAGGCTGGATGGAAATAGGTCAGTAATTCTCAGCAGCTGTTTTGTCACCACATTTATGAATTGGGGTTACCGTGGCAGATTTCCAAATGTCAGGGAATTGGCTGTGGCTGAGGAAGATGTTGAAGACCTTGATAAGATGCTGGAGAACCTCTTCAAGGGTTAGTGATAACAGCTTGAGGTCTATGGAGTCACTGCTGGATCTGGTGTTGTGAATGGCTTTGGTAATGTAGCTACAGACTTGGTGCATTTTTACTGCTTTAAAGTAGAAGGGAGGGTGGCTGTAGGTGGTTGGAGTGGCCAGGGTGTCAATGTCATCGAAGAAACCTTGAGGGAGACCAGCACTGAGGTCTGAGAAAGTGCAATTGAATGTGTCAGCAATGAGCTTCTGGTCAAGGGTGGTTTCTCCATTTATGCGGAGTACTGACAGGGGTGATTTAGCTTGCTTCCCAGAGACTTCTATGATGTTATTCCAGAAGTCCCTACTGTTACCCCAAATGGTAGTAAGTGCATTGTGGAAATAGGTGGACTTCGTATCCCGGATATATGTGGTGCAGTCGTTTCATGCCCGTCTATAGTTAGTAATATCAGCTTGTTTCCCAGTGATTCTGGCAATCTCACAAAGGTGGTCCCGAGATTTTAGACGCCATAGTAGGTCACCAGTGAGCCATGGGTTACAAAGGGCTTTGGCCTTGCGCTTCTTGATTGGAGCAAATATGTTGCATGCTTGGTTGAATATCAGGATGAAGTGCTCCAGTGCAGTGTTCACATTGGTTGCAGTGAGGAATGGGGACCAGTCCTGTTGACGAAGGTGGGTTTTGAGATGAGGTAGTTTGCCTCGAGGTAGAAGTCAGCTAGTAATGTTTTTTTGGGGGCTTAATGAATTTGTTGGACCAGGAGCAGCTTACGGGGGAGTGGTCACTAAAAGCATCTGGGAGGACAGTGGAGTATGTGATCCTAGTGGGGTGGCTTGTGAAGATCCAATCCAGAAGGGTGCTAGTACCTGTTTTATAATTTGTTCTGGTAGGGGAGCTGACCATTTGGGTGAGGTTTGCTGCCGCTATCAAGTCCCTGTAGTCCGCTGTCTCTGTTGCATTCCAGTTTATATTAAAGTCACCGAGAAGGATGCTTGCAGTGTCAGGACTGCGATAAGCCCATTTTCTTGCCCTCGAGGTGGGATGTAGATTGTGACGACTGTGATGGCTTTGTTATGCGTCCCAAGGAGGATCTTGACAGGAAGAATCTGTGCTGTGGTAGATTGGGGTGCTAAGCTGATGAGGTGCCCACAGATCGTGTCTTTAAGGTACAGGGCACAGCCTCAACCTCTTTTTGATGTATGATAAAGCCGAGACACATTATATCCAGGGAGGGTGATGGCATGGTCAGGGATTGAAGGTGAGAACCAGGTTTCCACAACTGCTAGTATGTCAGGAAAATGCTTGCAGGCAAAGGCCTGAAGGGCATCAATTTTGTGAAGGAGACTGCATATGTTTAGGGCAATTAATGAGAGGGATCTGGGTTGGGCGGTCTGGGTTGGTCCTTTAGAGGGGGCTGGTCCAGGATTTGGGTGAATGTTTCATGATAAAAGCAGGAGAAGAAGAAGTAAATGTTTGAGGGAACTGGTGTGAGATACCCCTGACTAGTGCTTGTTCCTTAGGGCCAAGGAACTGCAAGATTCACCAGGGCATGTAAATGGGCAGAGGCATGGGTATAGCATGGCAGTAGTGGCGACAGTCGGGGGGGTACCCAATGGCCATTTTGGGAAAAGGACCACTCCGTAATGATAGTCACAGCCCAGGGTGGGTACATGAGGTCAAGCAGGAGGGTACCATGGGGGGGGGTGGTGGTGTGTAAGTTGGTAGATGTTTGGGACAGCAGGAAAGCATGCATGGGGGGGGGATGTAGGAGAGGGAAGAGGCGAAAGAGGAAGAGTAAAAAGAGAAACAGGGTACCAGAGGGGAACATGATTCAAGCGGGGGAAAAACAGGTGAAGCAAGAGGTTCCAGGAGAACAAGCAGGGAGCAGGTGTAGTGAGTAGTTAATGGGGGGTAGCCAGAGAGGAGGGATTGGTGGATAGGGAGTTGAGAGGATGCAAGACAAGAGTTAGGAAACAGAGAGACAGGCAGTATCTGCTCAGACTAGGAGCACAGGGGTAAGCAGTGCATAGTTAGGGAAAGAAAAGGATTAGACAAATATGAGATAATAGCAAATGAGTAGCGGGCAGGGCACTTCAAGGGGCATGGAGACAATCTATTTAATTAAAGATGGAGGTGGAGTGGGGGGGCAGGTGTAAAAATTTAGCCGATGCCACTTGATTTCTATGGGCACAGCAGCCACAAGACCATGGAAAATGGCAGGCCAATCTATGCAAAGGAGAGGAGAGCAGGAGTCAAATCAGAGCCTGCTGCAGTGAGCAACAGCCAATGGTGGCAGCTCACAGCAGCCTCGGAGAGACAGGCAAGCTCCACCCAGCCCCGTGGTTCCTTGGGCGGCTGGTGGAGGCGGTGAGGCAGCTGGAAGAGCCATGCAGCAAGTGGACAAGACAGCTGTAGCGTGGCACTGCAGATCAGGGCAGAGACCTGGGAGAGCAGAGAAAGATAAGGGGGTTAGCTGTGGGCCGGGGGGGGGGTGTCACAATAAAAACAAAAGGTGACTAAATCGAGGGGCACGAGGCACAGGCACACCGGAGGGGGCGGAGAAATCAGAAACGGAGTGGAGAGTGGGGGTGGGCAATTCAGGCCTGAAAGTATGGAGGAGGAGTGAGAGAGGTAGAGAGAGAGAAAGGGAGAAAGAGAGAGAGACAGTAAGGGAGGTGAGATAGGAACAGAATTCACAGAACAGCTAGTAATCACAGTCAAAATCAGAACAGATTCACAGAGGAGCTAGTAATCACAGTCAAAATACTTGTTCAGATATTCTATAACTTGATCAGCCACGATCCTTTCCAAGACCTTTGAGAGAGGAGGAGGAAGAATTGAAATTGGCCTATAATTATTAAGGCATGCTCTGTCTCCACTTTTATAAACAGAGGTGACATGTGCAGTCTTCCATTTATCAGGGAAGACCCCTGATCTCAGTGAGCTGTTAAATATTTTGGATAGAGGGAGAGCAACCTCATCAGGGATGAGAGCAATGAGTTCCATATCAAGCATATGATTTGCAATCCTAGTCTTGCCCAATACCTTTTTTGATATATTTTATGGCAGTGATTTTAGAAATCTGTTTGAAGTAAAACAGGGGTTTTCCTGCATCCCAGGCTGGATGCTGGTCACTCATGTAGGGCTTGATAGGAGGTGAGGCCACAAGGTACTCCGGTGGTAAGACAACACTGCGGTCAGTGAATGCCAGGTTGAAAATGTTAGCTATGTCATTAGGGTCATGTAATGTGGCGGTGCCTATGTTTATCGGGTCTGGCTGTGCTTTGGTGTCTCTGCCTAATCAGTGATTTAAGGTTATCCCAACATAATTTTCCATTACCCCAAGTTCTTCCTGGAACATCCTTATAGTAATTTGCCTTGGCATTTCTGACCAACCTGGTGCATCTGTTCCTAGCCTCCTTGTAGGCAGTGAAGTCATTCACCTTGCCAGTTGCCCTGGCCTTATGCCATAGGTTATCCTGATGTTTTAGTTGATTAAGGATGAATACAGATAGCCAGGGATTAATGGTACCTTTCACTTTGATAGATTTGAATGGTGCATAGATGTCGCAGGCGCTAGTAAAGATTTTTGTAAAGTACTCAAATGCTAGATTAGCGACCTCTATCTCATCTAATAGTGACCAGTTGGCCAAACTCAGACATTGCTTAAAATGAAAAAGTTGCCCTTTGATGAGTGATCTGTTCCTAATGTGCTGTGATGGGCCTTTCTGTGATTTATTGGACCATGAGCAGATCAGTGGCGAATGATCGCTGAGGGAGTCAGGGAGCACTGAGATGTTCGCTACATGCTCAGGGCAAGTGGCAAGAAGCCAGTCTATTCACATGCTGGTACCTGAATGGTAATTTCACCTGGCTGGTTCCTTTACCATCTGAGTTAGGTAAAGATTAACTATTTGATCCCTGATTGTTATGGTGTCTTGTGCAAGCCAATTTGAGTTGAAATCCCCTAAGATGATGTGCTCCCAGTTCTGGCTTTCCTGTTTAAAGAAGTCGATAAACTGCTCTATTCCTTTACCTTGACCACCAGGAGGTAGACAGACTGTTGTAATGAGTAGAGTTTTACCCTGTTGACCTATGGATAGCTTGAGCAGAAGTATCTGTGCCTCCTTGGTGGAGACACAATTTGGCATCACTTGTCCTTTCAGCTCATTGTGCAGGTACACCATGCAGCCACCACCACGTTTGGCTATTTTGTCTAGACTAAAGATGGAATACCTATCGATACAGACTGAGGAGTTAGGTATCCAAGGAGATAGCCTAGATTCAATAATCAATATAATGTCTGGGTTGTGCTGTACCACCCATGCCTGAAAATGGGTAAATTTTGGGAGTAGACTTCCAATGTTGATGAAGGAAATTTTAATATGGCCAAGACACTTGTTGCTCACAGACCCCGAGGGACCAGGGTTGGGGTGCATGTTACCAGACAGGAGAAGGAGGACTACAATTAGTCTTTTTATCAGATGTTTCCAATAGGACTTAATACAAGGGGGTTCCGTCGGCTAGAGTGCCTAGGCTGTTTGGTGCTACCACACCAAGAGAGAGTATTCATTAATTCTGCTAAGGCAGCATGGGCAGGTGCAAACATGCTCAGAGGTTGTGGCAGGTGCAAGCAACTGGGTTGGACCTTTGGGGAAGCATCAGTCCATCCTGTGGTGCCTATTGGCTGAAGAGTTTGCCTGGGGATAATTGTTTAATTCACAGGAGGAGTAAATGGTGGTGCTTCCTTATCAGCAGCTAGCAGAGCACCGAGGAACACAATAATTGTTAAGCTTTTATATCTGAAAGTAACACAGCTAGCCATCATCTTCGGGGGAGGGCTAAAGATTGATGAAGTGGAACAGATCCCCCTTAGAGGGAGATAGAGAGATCAATCAGGTTGTATTAATTCACACGATATCACCTTTAGACAGGAATGGTTCTTGAGATGGAGAGTATTTGGGCAGAGCTTCAAGGGTTGGTAGAGGATTTAAAGAGTGGTGGGATGGGGGAGAGTGGGCGGGAGAAAAATACTGGTGCAAATTAAAGACTGAAATTAAGTTTGCACAAATGATTTGATATGTATTTGTATATGTTTTCTCGCTCTTGACACAGCACAAATTGTTGTGTTGTCTATGTAACCTTTTTTGTACTGTACCTAATTGATGTGGAACCTTTGTAAAAGAGCCTCTGGCTCAAAGGTAGTAATTCCTAGAACAACTAAACTAAACTAAACTAAACTAAACTAAACTAAACTAAGTCTGTCTTGATCAGGGTGGGAAATATTAGGTCAGAAACAGCTAAGTGGCTGGGGGTAGCAGAGATCAGTCAGAGGGTACAATAAAAATTAGACAGGTTACAGGGAAAGACTGGGGCACAGTTAGGCAGGATTAACCAGTTTAGGGACACAAACAGTTTAAACACAATTAGCAAAAAAGATACTAAGCAAAAGGTAAGCCATCAGCCAGTGCTAACAGAAAATGAAGTGCCACAGAATATCCATTTACATACAAACAGTCATCATTGCTAAATAATCAAAGAGCTATATAGTTGGCTTGAAAATAAGAGCTCTGGCTCACTTTTTCAAATAGTAGCTTTAAGTTTGGAGCCTTAATATACTGATGTTGTGCATCACTGTCATGGTAGTGTTAGAGGGACATTGCAGGGCCCTAATGTTTTTTTTTTAACCAGGAGAGACACACTAAGCTGAAACTTACTTACAGGTGCAACCTGGGAGCTCAAAGAAGTTAAGGGACTTGCTCAGGGTCACACAGTATGCAAGTGGGGGCTGTGGGATTCAAACCCAGGTCTTCAGGTTTGCAGCTCAGAGCCTTAAACCACTGTACTATACTGCCTCCGAAAGGCAGGTAATGCTAGTGCAGGTAAGGTGATTCTGTGGTAATAAGTGCTCTGTGAAAGCTAAATAACAAAGTGGAATTCCAGTGGCATTACTTATTATGTTACCTATTATGCATCAATTAATTTTGGGCAAATGTTACCAATTAGTAATTTCTAAAGTATCCACAATAACTTTAAATCTACTAAACCACATTTATTCAGCTTAATTAGATTCCAGAACATATTTACTTTGGTATACATGCCAAATTTTGAGTGTATACCTGGAATAGCAGTGGGGCTATATACATCAAAATATTTTAAACATTTTCACACAATTTAACAAATAATTAAATTGTGAAATTTTGAACTCCTTTAACTTACAATGTATGTAACCAACTACCTCTCTATTTAGCAGTATCTAAGACTTTTCCAAGGAAGTATGCATATAAATTTTCAACTATCTAGCTTCAAACGTGGCTAAGTTGTAAGACTGAAATTATTTCAGAAATTTTCATGTGAATACTACATTGCCAGATTTTGAGCCCTTGTAACTCCTTGTCCCCTCATCCAAATGTCATGAAACTTGGCATCCTTTTAGAGCATTTCCAATCAGCACCCTTGCCATATTATAGATTTCTAGCTATAAGACTGTCTGAGTTATGACCAAAGAATTTCAGAAAATTCCACAAAGTTTGGCAAAATTTTGTGAAATTCGCAGAATTTTGCAAACATTCCGTGAAACTGGCATTTGCTAATTTCACTCAACCCTATTTTTCATACAGTTGTCCAGCAGTGTCCTAAAACTAAACCATAAAAAAAGAGAAAAAAACTGTTAGTTGTTTACTTAGTGAACCTCAGCAAAAATATCCCTTCTGGCAGATTTCATACACTGGTCAATGCTGATTATGTTAAATTTACTGTTTATTTCCAGGTCACATATTATCTTCCAAATCTTATCTTTCAGCCAGATGATCAGACTCTTCCCATTAACTTTATGGTGCTGACCTACATATTCCAGCACAAGAACACCCAGTGGGTGCACCCTACAAGAACCCACCCTGAAGATGAGCCACTCAATACCAGTCCAGGGTCTCTGCTGTGAAGTTCACAGCCCGATGGAAAGAAACTGGAAACAGATACTGGGTCTGATGGCATAACATTGGCTAACAGCATCATTTGCCAATCAGGAGCCTTTTTTTAATTTAAGGTCCTCTCCTTTCCATGCACAGAAATGGAAGGGGGGGGGGTGCAGGATATCCTGTGGTAACACATTGTATCTAAACCACACTAAGCCACCAGCAGGAAATGTTGAAGTAGCACAGAAGCTCCCTCAATCTACCCCTACAGAGACAGATAGCACTGTCTCTGCAGCAGTGTTGGACTCTGCCAGCCTAGGGCTCTGGAACAGGGTTATGGCTCAAGCCTGGGTACCCCTCAAGGGAGTGTGAGGTGCTCTGCCTGCACCACTAAGTCAAGCACCAAGTTTATTTTTATACTAGGTGGGCAGAATTTACCAAAAGGCACAGTAACCTGCCTAGCAAAGTATGGAGTGCAAAGTCAGCATTTCCTTTGAAAATCTCTCCCAAACAGATTTCAGGACCTGCAAGCCTTTCTTCATGACTCAAAACTGTCATTATATGTAGGAAAGAATAAAGCTATTGTTTGGGTCTGGCCCATGACTGAAGAGTTACATTGGCTATACCCCTCTGGATGTTGTTATCACAGACAGATCCCTTCTGGAAGTTGTTAGTGAATACAAATACTTGGATTTCTGGGTTGACTCATTCCTCATAAGGAAACATCCATGTTGACAAACCCACAAAAAGACTAGGCCCGCAGATTGGCTTCCGTTCAGAAACAAATCCTTGCTGCCCTGGACTGCAGAGAGAGAATAATTCAATCTGTGATATTCCCTTCAGCTACATGAACATATTCCTCTAGAGTGCCTCCAGGGCCAGAAATGCCAAATTAGATGTGCTTTTCAACAGGCTAGCCAGGCTGATACTCAACTGCCCTTGCAATACTCACCATTGTAAGCACTACAGTGCATTAAACTGGCTGTCCCTGGGTGACAGGAGGACATTATTCTTCATCCTGTTCTCCCTGATGTGTGTCAAAGGCATTGTCCCATATTATTTGCATTCAGGGCTTACCTACAAGTCCTGTCCTAGACCACTGTGCTCCACTGGATCACTAGAGCTGATGATCCCTCACATAAATACCCCTCATGGGTCCCTCACTTTCACTAACAGATGCTCGACTGCGTAGAACTTCCTGCCAGAATCCCTGTACCTGGTAACCTGCCCCTTGCCCTCCAGTACAAAAGCCAGGGAATGATTCTTTTCAGTCTTTTCTAGGCATAAAGCTTGCTGCCATCATTTTCATGGGCATAACATGGGTAGTCACAACCATACATTTCCATTACTATGACCATGCACTGGGCGTTAACTTGCACGTAACTCTTTGTCATGCCTATGAAAACATACAATACCTTGTAAGTTGTATACTGCATCTAACACTGTTTATGTCTGTAACATGTTCACGTCTTCAGAAGTTTTCCCTTAACATGACACCACTGTAAATGAGATCTGCTCAATGATTTTAATCCTAAATAACATTGCATTGAACTGAACTGAAATTGGATTATTTAGATTGTGAGTCAGAAAGTCTGGATTCCAAATCTAAACTTCCTTTTACAGTCTCTGACTCGAGCTACAACTATAGCTCAGTCTTTGAAATTATATTGGGCTATACAGCTCTTCCTTACTTACACAGGAATAGATACCTTATATGACTTTGTTATGCTAATTAATTTTTCCCAGTCAATCAAAGCAATACAGCTCAGACACAGAGTAATCAGTCAGTCCTGGGGAGCTCAGACTAGGGTTGCCAGGGAGGTGGCTATTGTTGGAGTTGATAGTAGGATTGTGAACCAAAATAGGATTATTGGTGTAGATTGTGCTGCCATTGCTGGGGTTATTTGTTGGGGGCACTATTGTTGAGGTTGATGGCAGGGGCTCAGGTTAGTATGGGATCAATGTGTTGGCATTGCTGCTTCTGCTAAGGTATCTGGCTAGGGTTTGAACCAGGCTGGAATTACTGGCATGCTGTCTCGGTCTCTTTCATGACCTCCATGGGACAAAGATTATTAAACATATATCATCACTCTAGACAACAAACCCCTTGCCAAACCATAATAGCGTGAGTCCAGTGTCCCAAGCTACCTCTTGACTTTCAGATAGCCAGGAAAGGTCAAATATTTCATTGTGATACTGCAGTAACAGGCCTTTACGAAGAATAAGCTCCCTGGAGTGTTGAGGACACACTGGCCAAACTTTGGATTTCTGAGTCTAAATATAAACACACCGGGCTGAGTACAAATGCTTGCTCATTCACAGTTCATCTATGTGATTAGGTTTGCAATGAAGAATTGGAGTAAACAAAACTTGAAAAACATACTCTTTGTATTACGACTTTAGACATCTCTCAGTAGTACACTGCCACAACTTTTCCTGCCTGCAGCACAGTGATAACTTCTTACAATGATCTGAGCAGACTGTGGTGGACTACTATCAAATGTTTTGCTGTGGCTTATATTGTTAAGTCCAAGCTGAGGCCTGCTTTATCGTGTGTCACAGAAGGCAAGAACAATTTGCAAGGGTGTGCTAAATTACCATCTGCTGAACTAAACAGGCAATACAGCATCTGTGTTTGTAGTGGGTAAAATTGGCAAAAAGTGGAGATGCAGTAATTATATGAAAAAATTAAGCCACTGTTGATTATTAATTGCTGCCTTGTTAACACACAAGTGCTGGTTAATAGGAGGAGCCCTTCTGATTTGAAGAGCTATGAAGCCCCCCCCCCTTAGCTATAGAACTACTCTGTATGCCATTGAAGCGTTCTATAGAAAAGGCTTCAAAATGGATCAAATGAGCACAAGGAGACATCTGCCTGTTATTTCCTGCCCACACATTTTTGTTTTGCTTTGTTGCCAGAAAGCGCTCTACGGATGATGTCACTCTTCTGTAAAGAGAGCAGTCCGTCAGAATCTTTCACTGACATAATTAATTATCTGCAGTCTGGGCTTTGGCCAAGAGTTCTCATGGCATGGCCCCAGCAATATTAACTCTGTATGGTGTGGTATTTGTGGACACTTGAAAGAGATGGCATGTCAGCTGATACAGAACTGGAGTTTCACTCCTCACCAATAGCCATTTAAGTGTTTGCCCCACACTGAGTTACAAGCTGGAGAAAAAGATCCCATCAGCAGGGAACACAACTGAATGTGTACGACAATACATGTTTGTACTCATGAATCAAAGCTTGTTGGAATATGCCTTTAACTGGTAGGGAGCATCCTTCGATGCATTACTCTGGTTCATTTATTGCTCTGAACTGGATTTCTAGCTATGACATAATTTAACCAACACCAGTAAGTGAGACTGAACAAAACAACTATAAATGAATAGATTTATTTTTAATTTACTCTTTCTGATTCAAGGAATTGAACCCCCTGCTAGGTCCCTCCCCACATCTCTAATGATCTACACACCCATGCAGTAATCCATAACTTGACCCCCCCCAAGATGGACTCCCCGTACACCACTACAAAAAATACTGAATCTTGCCGCACAGCTGGCCTAGCTACAATAGTTTGTGTTGGCCATATCCCTGTTCAAACATGCCCAGAAGCCATCAGCACTGTATAGTCACAACACCAACATGGGGTTCTTTCATCATCCACAACCTAGGACAGCAGTCTGCCCTGAATCTGCAGCACACCTGAAATTGAATGCCAACACACATAATAATAATAATAATTCTTTATTTATAATACGCCTTTCCAAACCAAGGCACAAAACAATCAGAACAATTAAAACATATAAAACAGTATTACATTCAATAAATACAAAACATGTCAGCCAACATCTTCACTATAAGCCTTGTTCCACAGGAAGGTTTTTAAAGCCTATTTGAATACCCCCACAGTAGCACACTCCATAATCCGATGGGGTAGAGAATTCCAGAGGGTCGGGGCCACGAACATAAATGCCCGGGCTCCCACTGATTTTAAAGTCACCCTCGGAATCTCTAGCAACCTCTCATTGGCCGAGTGAAGTGGTCGCTCAGGGTGATAAGGAACCAGGAGCTCTTTCAGGTAGTCATGCTGCAACCTGCTTTGGCTTGCCATGAAGGTGATGCATAGTGTGACTGTGGGAGTGGCATAATGGCACCCCACCCTCCTTGAGGCAGACAGCACTGTTCTAGAGCAGACCTGATGTTTCAAGGTTACCTGATATCCTAGTGCTCGTGCTTGTTTAAAAACATACCGTAGGTCACTTACATGGTAGCTTGGATCTCTACCACTGGGCCATCTGTGTGGCTGGTGGTACATGAATATTTAAACTCTGTCCAAAAAGCAGCTTTGGCTAGGTAACAGAAATGGTTTCTGTCCAATGTTACCAAAGGCCACATTTCCAAATGATGCAAACTGTTCTGCCATCACTAGCAGGAATGCAGGGTTTTTTTTTGATGTGTGAAGTTGGTTTCCTTGAATAATCTGGTTCAAAACCAGGATGAACCATGAGACGAGCATCAAGTTGCTCAGTGTATCTTTCCTGGTGAAACAATTCAATAAATAAATAAATAAAAAGCACTTTACAAAAACTGAAGAGTAGCCTCAGATGGTCAGTGGAAAAAAGTGTACTACAGTTAGACCTTACATGGCTCTTTTCAAACTTCAATCCCAGGTAATAGCTCACTTTTGAATTATCCATTAAGACATATATTGCATATGTATCTAGCATAACAATATTTTTATGCACTTATGCAACATACACTTATGGGCTCTATTCTTTAAACTGCATGGGGATTCATAATATCATGGGTTGTACAAAGGTTGACACTTTTTACTGACCAGTTTCTGACAGATGTCTAGCTTCATTGTTAAAAGAGGACCACGTATATTCCATGGCTTTTAAATTTTTCCATTAGGAAATGAGGACTATAAGGTGGGGATTTTAGAAGCAGTTCACTGTACAGTGACTAATATTAGGAGTGTGTAAAATACACAGGTAGACAGTATGACAGTGGAATTTTATGCTAGAGATACATACTACTGCAGTAGCACCTCCTATACCCACCGTTTTGCACCAAAATTTGCATTTTGTCAAGGCACACGTTTTGGAGTGAAATGTTGGCAGGTACAGGAGGTGGTACTGCTATGGTATGGATTTCTAACAATAAACATGCATTTTTTTATCTGTACCAAGTATTTTGGTTTTCTGGCATTCCTTGTTTGTTAGCCCAGCTTCTTTGCTCTAGTCTATTTTGATTTTCTTGCTGTGGCTCCGAACTTCAGTTTCCAGTGTTACCTTTCGACATTGCTATCAGATAGCTTCCCTCACTAATCCTCTCCCAAATCCCACTCCTTTCTTGGGGAAACAGACCTTCTGAAATGCCTCTTTGTCCTACCACCTTTTCCAATGCCACTATTGGTTGATCATGTTGTGGTGGAGGATAACGTGGGCAGATAACAGATCTGGTAAATGGCCCCATCTCTCCCTGCAGCATGCTACTGTCTGAGACACAATAAGCATTGGGACAGCACAATGAAAGGAGGGCAGACCAGCATAAAAACTGTGTGTTGTGCTATGTGGATGTAACCCCACCTATCGGCTACCTCTCCCATCTGCTCAGGAGTGAAGGGGTGGGCCAGAGCTCAGGGGTAACTCCTGTGTCTAGGTGAAATTTGGATGTTAACATCTTGCCAGGTGCCACCCCTTGCCTGCTGTTCTGGGTCTGGATGCTTGACATCCTGTAGGCTTGACCACCAGGGCACCATCTGTTTAAGTGTCTGCACTACCCTGGTGCAGCTGCTCTGGCAAATGCTAAACTGCCCTTCAAGGAGAGACTGCCTACCACTTTTCTTTTTTGTCAGCATTGGATGGCATGCTTAGTCTTCACCCCTCAGGTCTTTATCACGCTCCCCTTCCCTTGGCACCGGGATAATGGGTGCCCACCTCTGTTGGTCAAAAAATAGATTCAATTGGCACTATGCTGTACATAGATTCCTGCAAGGCAATTCAGGAGAATGCCAGTTTATTTCACTTTAAGTGGTAACTTCATTTAGGCATATTTCAAATCCATTTAACTCTGTACCCCTTTTTAGAAATGCATGGGACAAAGGTACCATGCTTGAGGCTTAAACTGGAACCGCTCCCTTCAGCACTCTGTCGTTCACCCTCCCCAACCTCCCTTTAGCACCAGCTTAAACTCCTCCCACCTCTCTCTTGCACCTGTCAGCTCACTTTCTGACCTGTCTTTTCCTCCACCTCCCCAATTTTTGCACCCTCCTTGGGATGATTGCATGCCTTCTATTTCTCTGCACTCTGATGGTCTACCAGTTGCTTGATTTTTGTCTCAGGAAGTTGAGTGCTTTCGTGCTTCTGTTACCCATGACTTGTAAATTTTGCACCATTTGCTAAATTGCACTACTATTGTTTGCACTTCATTTGTTTGTAACTACTTATTTTATTGTATTTACATGGGAACAGAGAGGTTGATGGCAGAAAAGGACCACCCCAGCCCATCCAGTCTGCCCATTTTTTCCCTGCCTACTGTATCACAATGCAGACCCTCCTTGGTCTTCGGCCTCTACCCACCCACCCCCTTCCCCTACCAATGATGTCTCCAGACCTCATTCAGATTCTGGGTTTCACTCTCTATCTGATTTTATGATACCCATGTGTCTGTCCCATACTTTCTTAAATCCAGTAACTATTTTAGCCCCCACCACTTCTGCTGAGAGGCTGTTCTAGGGATCTACTACCCTTTCTGTGAAGAAGTACTTTCTCCCATTCCCTCTGTTCCTCCCCCCTCAACTTCATATTGTGACCTACAATCTTTCAGCATCTTTATCTTTAAAAAGATGTTCCCTTCCTGTGTCTTGTTTATTCCTATGAGGTATTTGAATGTCTCAGTCATGTCTCCTCTCTCACTCCTGATCTCCAGGGAGCAGAGATTAATATTCCTTAGCCGTTCCTCGTAGGACTTCAAATGCAGGCCCTGCAGCGTTTTGGTAGCCCTCCTTTGTACTCTATCCTCTCCATCCTGTCTTTGCTTGATGTTTTCCTCTACCCTTTTCTCCAGGTTGTACCTGGAAATGAGCCTTGACTCAGAGTGCCTTTCCTAGAGTTTGGTGCAGTGCACAAATCCACCAGTGTATCCAGTTACAATATGTAGTGAAGTAGCACCTGTTACCCCCCTTAGGCCATCAAACAGTATCTCTTTTAGCCTAATCCTGAGCTTTACAGGCTAACGTCAAGCAGCATCTCTTTTAACCTAATGTGAGCTTTACAGGGGAACATCAAACAGTATCTCTTTTAGCCTAATCTGTGCTTTACAGGGGAACATTTTACATTTTCTGGGAAAGTGCTACTCCCTTGAAAAAATTCTAGGTCTGCACCTGCACAAAACCTATTGATGATGGGAGATTCACAGTCAGAGCCCCATTCAAGTGCTGCCAAGGACTCAGTCATCATCATTATTTAATGATCACGAGTTAGCAACCACGGGTGCACATTCAGCAGAAGTTAACCATATTTAATTTCACTTCAAATTGGACTGATCCCTTTGCAGCCATGAAGGGACCAGGCCTTAGGATATACTTGGGCCCATAAAGACACAGCATTCTACAGAGCTCTATACAGAGGTAGCAGGGAAGGGGTGTACACTCCTAAATAGAGGATCACAGCACCCATGTATGGACACCAAAACGTTTGAGGTAGAATAGCCACTGCATCTTACCCCTTGCCCTTGGGTTCAGTGCCTTAATGCCTAGTGGTCACAGATCTAAGGCTTATTGTATGTATTGCCTTGTACTGTCCCGGGTCGTGCCTGAAAATAGTCATTTACTGACTAGTGCACTTACCCGGTAAACAAAAACTAAATAAATAAATATCCAGTTCAGACCATTTTAACCCTTGCTCTCAGTTTGAGATGTCATGGCAATACCTCCTGTACTTATTTTCTGCAGTTTCTCAGGCTTGGACTGTTTGGACTATGGTCCTTCGACCAGGAACATCAGGATATTCTACTTTTGTTACTGTTGTATGGAACTGGCCTGCAGTTCAGACACCATTAGGTGGCTGTCCTTGAAGGTGAGCCACCAGCTGGTCTCTACTGTCCCCAATCTCAGATCCCAGGTTGGAGCCAAGCCTCCAAAGACCTGCACTGGAGAGGAGACAATTACAAGCCAGACTCAGGACCTGCTACCATCCTGAGACCATAAGCCCCCTCTGGCTGGCTGTAGCTGGAGAAATACACCCTTAGTTGCCTTAGCCCCGCGGGCTCTGATCTGACAACACTAAGCATCAGGAACACGTAGAACTAACCCTTTGGTGATCTGGATCCCTTTTTATAAGCCCTGAGTGGGTGTGAAGAAGTACCAGGAAATTTGCTGATCCAATGGACACAAAGCTGTACTGAGTGCAGGTTGGCACCCTGTTGCTAGGGCAGAAAGTTACAATAACAGGAAACAACCTTTTACATTTAGCAACAGGCTAGAACATTAACTCTTTCAGCGCACAGTAACATAGAATTTGATGGCAGATGGGGACTGCTTGGCACACCCAGTCTGCCCATTTTCCCTACCTACAGTACAGTATCACTGAAGACTCTACTTGATCTCCAACCCATTCTTCCTTTCCCATAGGTATCCCTTGTGCCTATCCCGTGCATTCTTGAACCCGACCACTCAAACCACCTCCCCTGGAAGTCTGTTTCAGGGAGCCACCACTCTTTCTGTGAAGAAGTACTTCCTCACATCTCTCCTGAATGTACCCCCTTCAGCTTTACAGCATGTCCCCTTGTTCTTGAGCACCTTTGTTTGGAAAATACTTCCTTCCTGTACCTTATTTACACCCATGGGGTATTTAAAGGTCTCTGACATAACCCCCACTCCTTCTTTTCTTCCAGGGTGTACATATTTAGGTCCATTAGATAATAAATTATTTTGTATAATCACTCAGGCTATTTAGTAAACTGGTTACAAAAGAAATACCCCACATTTACATCCCACACGGGCTAAAGTGACTCACAGTACTGCTCCATTGAAAATATTTAAAAACATTTTTTTATTTATAACTTACATGTTATAAGTGCATATTAGTTGAGGGCTGTTCAGCAGTTTTTCATGGTGGCACAGGCATGTCGCATGTCACAGAGCGAGAGTGGTCATAGGAATTGGAGATTGATAAGTTCAAGTTCAAATTTATTGTGAAGGGATAAATCCATTCGACAAGGTCTTTTTCAAGGACAAACCATACATACAGTCGATATGGGGATACAAAATTAATTAACAGACACTATTTAACAAAATATACAATATGAGCTATACAAGGCAGGGGTGAGCAGCCAGTGCTGGGAAACATATAATCAATACATGAGGATGGTATATATATAAACCATGAAAACAGGAATAATTACAGTGGTACAAAAAGGTGCACATAGAGCTATGTTGGACAAAACATAGAAACATAGAATTTGATGACAGATAAGGACCACTTGGCCCACCCAGTCTACCTATTTCCCTACCTAATGGATAAGTTGCAGATCCTAGTTAACAAATAGCCTACTTCTTCCTACTTCCACTCCCTAGAATTGCCTTATGACTGTCACATGCATTCTTGAATTCCAGCATGGCTTTTGACTCCACAGCCTCCTCAGGAAGGCTGTTCCATGCATCCACCACCCTCTCCGTGAAAAAATACTTCCTCACATTACCTCTTAGCTGCCCTCCCTCTATCTTCAAATTGTGCCCCTGTTCTTTTTTTTTTTTTTTAATTCTCATGTTTAGTCCTCCTCTCCACCCCTCAGCTCTGGTCTCCTCGGAAGACACTAAGGAATCACCCCTCTGTGGTCTGCCCTGCCTGGACAATCCTCCGTCGCCAATGTAGCTTCGGTTTACCCCCTGGGCGGGGACAAGGTGGGGCCCTAACAACCCAAGCAGTCTTGTAGCATCAGTCGGGAGGGTGCCAGGCAGGTGGCCCGCAGATCTCTGCCGGAGCTGAAGGGTGTTTTTCCTTGTTTTCTTGCGGAGTGGTTGGTGCCCTGGCATGTTACAGATGTCTGCCACTCCCCCGCTCCTTCTCTGCATTGTCAGCGCTTGCTGCATCTCTGGCCTCCGCCAGAGGGCAACCAAGCACCGACTTGGGACCCCTGTCCCTCCTGGAAGAGGAGAGCTGTCCTCCAGGTACTCAATCCTCTCCCTCCCCTGCTGACCCCCCAGCAACCCGGGATCATTCCCAACCCGGGTCGCTGGTGTGGCGCGAGGTGTGGCATTCAGCGCCTAAACCCTCAGCACCACCGGGCCGGCTATGCCCCCTTGTTCGTGTACACCTCTTTTTCTGAAAGATGCTACCCTCTTGGACTTTGTTGATTCCCTTGAGGTACTTGAAAGTTTCTATCATGTCCCCCCGTCCCCTCCTTTCCTCAAGGCTATACATATTAAGCTCCTTAAGTCTCTCTTCATATGTCTTCTGGTGCAGATCCTGCATCATTTTAGTTGCCCTCCTCTGGATTGCCTCCATCCTGTCTATGTCTTTGTGGAGACTGGATCTCAAGAACTGCATGCAGTACTCCAGATGGGGTCTCACCAACTGTCTGTACAGAGGGATAACAACTTCTTGTTTTTTACTGGCGATGCCTCTCCCTATGCATCCCAGTATCACCCTAGCCCTCCTTACTGCCCTCTCACATTGCTTGCCCACCTTTAGGTCATCTGATATGACTACCCCCAGGTCCCTTTCCATTTTTGTTGTTGTTAGTATCTCACCCCCAATGTATACTCTTTCCCTGGGTTTTTGTTTCCCAGGTGCATTACTTTGCACTTCTTAGCATTGAATCTAAGCTGCCATACATTTGACCATTCCTCCAACCTTGCCAAGCCCCTTCTCACCCTTTCCACCCCATCTTGTGTATCAACTCTGTTACAGATCTTTGTGTCATCTGCAAAGAGGCATACTTTTCCTTCCAGTCCCTCTGCAATGTCACTTATAAAGACATTAAAGAGGACCTGTCCTAGTACTGAACCCTGCGGTACCCCACTAGTAACCCCCCTTTCTTCAGAGTGGACTCCGTTTACTATTACCCTCTGTGTCCTGTTCTCCAGCCAATATTTTACCCAGGCTATCATCATGGGACCCACTCCCAGGCTGGCTAACTTGTATATTAATCTTTTGTGTGGGACTATGTCAAATGCCTTGCTAAAGTCTAGGTAGACCATGTCCACAGCCCCTCCCTGATCTACTACTTTGGTCACCCAGTCAAAGAAATCTATTAGATTCATCTGACATGACCTTCCTGCTGTGAATCCATGCTGCCTTGGGTCCTGTGCCCCTCTGACCTCTAGGTACTCAACAATTCTTTCCTTCAGAAGTGATTCTATCATTTACCCAATCACTGAGGTTAAACTAACAGGTCTGTAGTTTTCTGCTTCTGCCCTGCTCCCACTTTTGTGACATGGAATAACATCTGCCCTCCTCCAGTCCTTAGGTACCACCCCATCCTCCCATGATTTGTTAAAGCGGGTAGTTAGTGGTTTCACTAGTTCTACCCTTAGTTCTTTTAGAATTCAGGGATGAATCCCATCAGGCCCCATTGCTTTGTCCACCTTCAGTTTTAAGAGTTCTTCCGGAACACTTTCTTCTGTGAATGGGCTGGTATCAACCCCCGTATCCAGAGTGCTTCTATTGTTTGGTTTAGGTACCTCCCTCTCTTCATTTGTGAATACTGAGCAAAAATATTTGTTTAGTATCTCTGCCTTTTCTCAGTTGCCTCCGTGATGGCAGTTTTAATCATTCCCCATTGTTCTTCCACCACTCCTTTCTGCCCATTTGCTAGTGCATTCCTTAGGCACTCACCCATTTTGGCAAAGTCAGCCCTCCTGAAGTCCAATACCTTTGCCTTTGTATGGCTTGACTCTACTGCTGTGTTTATCATGAACCATACTGTTTGATGGGCACTAGTTCTCAGATGGCTACCTACTTCTAAATCTGTGATCCTCTCACCATCTCCATTTGAGAGTACCAGGTTTAAGATTGCTCCCTCTCGAGTGGGTTTCAATACTAGTTGTCTAAGGCATGCCCCCTGTAGGGCATCTAGAATGACCCCACTCTTAGAAGTGGCTGCTACAAATGCACTCCAGTAAACATCTGGCATATTCAGATCCCCCATCAGCAATATCTCCCCTTTTTCTGCCATTCTAAGGATACTTTCTATCATTTCCTTGTCCGTTTCCTCCCCCTGAGATGGGGGCCTGTATACAACCCCTGTGTGGATTGTGGTGCCATTGCCTGTCTCCAAATTGACCCACAGTGCTTCCTCTACTCCCTGTTTACCTTTTTGTTCTGTTGCTTTGATTCCATCCCTTATGTAGACGGTTACTCCTCCTCTTTTACCCTCCCTGTCTCTCCTGTAGATAGTGTATCCGGGTCTGTTTACCTCCCAGTCATGGTTCTGTGTGTACTATGTTTCTGTGACTGCCACAATATCCAGATGTTTCTCCTCCATCAATGCCACTAATTCAGGACGCCTGTTACCCAGACTACGGGCATTGGTACTCATTGCTCTCCATTTTGTAATGGCTTTACCTCTTGTAGCACCATCCCTGTCCTCACTGACTTTGCTTTCTCTATTTACACCTGTCCTGCTCCCTACTGACATCTCTACCTTTGTCTTTACCTGATTTAGTACTCTGTTTTGTAGGGAGAGGCTGGGAATTCCCTTCTGTTTATCAGTGCCTGTATACAAAGCAATGGGAGAAGAATCATCATTAGGCATACTGTAGTACCAATGAGAGTTTGGTATAATGGTCAAATGGCAGAAAGGAGAAAACAGGCTAACACCTAAGACGAGTATACAAGAGTGATGGTTTAGAGGTTAGCTAAGGAGGTAGGTGAGCTCTACAGGATTAATTGCAGTGGCAAGCATCATTAATTAGATTGGTTATGCAAGTTTTGAATGTCCTTAGAGGAGTGAGGGTGCTCAATTTAAGGGATGATTGAAGCTTCTTCCAAGCGGTAGGGAGGGTGTAACTAATGGCCAGTTGGCCAAAGCGGGTATGGACTTTGGGCACATCTAAAGAAATGTAAGAGGCATTTCTAAGAGCATAAGGTGTTTGGGGTGAGAAATAAGTCTAGTGATGTAGGCCGGGAGCTTGTTCAAGAGAAATTTATATGCCTATAGATAAGCATGTAAGAGTCTACTGGTAGTCAGAGAGGTCCACCCCACTGCCGCATATACAGTAGGGTGCAATGGTGTGTTCTTACAGGGACATTAATGACAAAATGGATGTCTCTGTGATAAAGCGTATCAAGTTTTTGCAGATGGGTGGCTGCACAATTTTTGTAAATGATGTCTGCATAGTCCAAGAGAGGGAGGAAGGTGGACCAGTCTTAATCTGGAGTGGATAAGGGAGCATAGATGCAAGTGACATGCATGGACAAACTGGGTTGTGGGCTACCACTGGAAAGCAAGGATAAATTACATCTGCAGAGCAGCTGGAGAGCCACTGGACCACCAGAGATGACTGCCAAGGGACTCCAAAAAATTAAAGAACACAGAGCCCCCAAGTAGGCTCTAAGGTGTGGGTTGGGTGGAGGAGACAATTGAGGGGGTAGTGCCTGTTAATATGAACTCTGGGCATGGCAAGGTGCCATGAGACTGGTACTCTGCCATGACCAGACCTCCATGGATGGTGTAAACCAACATGTTAACAGACAAAGCCTTGCTTGCACCTAGCAACATTTGGTGGCCACATTTGAAATGCCACTTACCCACTGGGGGGCAACTCCTCCCCCAGCTGCTACATTTTGGCTATGTGTCTGGCAGTTTCCAGTGGTGGTACAATGGGGCCCCATTTTTTATCCCAAAATTATGCCACCATTAACTGCAAGTTTGTATTTGGCCCAGGCTCCCTTGTGTAAAAGTTGCACGATGTGCCAGACAGGACTAGTGGCTTGACTTCAGAACAAGAAGTAAAACCAGATTCAAAACCAGGGGTGGTTTGGGAAAACAAAAAACAGAATCTCTTTAGTTATTCCTGTCACAAACCCACTCAGCAGGTCAGGCCCTCTGCTTCCAAAGTGCCAACCTCTGAGCACAGTCTTGTGAACAGTGTAACAGACAAGGTAACCCTCAAGTCTGTTTTTGTGAGTTCGGATCAACCTTTGGTCTCAAGTTCTGGAGGGATTCAAACTGTTAACCTCTTGCTAGCATACCCAAATGCACAGACTCAGATATATCTGTCTTCGGGGGTCCAGATATCTTTTCCTATGGGCACCTAACCAGGCATACAGAGATGAACCCTTTAAAACTTTAATAAAGACCTCAGATTTAAAACGCTTCTCTTTCCAGTTTGGTATCACCATTCAAGCTTATGTTTAGTATCTGCAATAACCATATATTTTCCTTACAACTAAAAAGAAGTCAAAGGCAGACCAAGTAAGTTCTAAAAAGAATTTTACTAAAATATTTAAAAATATGTAGAACACAAGATACGGAACTCTATCACAAGATGTACAAATCTTTTAAAAGAACACGGTTTAAAACAGTGCAATTCCTACTACAGTACTTAGTCTCTAAATACTTGCTTAAAGTGCTCCAAAGATGTTTCCTTGTCAGAGTCTAGGTAAAAATGTGTCTATGTGAAGTAAAATAGACTAAATTAAAAGCTGGCTTTTACCCCACCTCTTTTTAGGAGGTCACCTAGCACCTCCCTGTCAGGATATATGAAAATATATATCTTATACAAAAGTATTACATTCTGCAACTTCAGCATAATTCATGTTCTTCAAATGACACTTCTTTTGATCTCATAATAAGCTTCCCACTTCCAGGACCTGAAAGCATCTTTATGATTTCGCACTTCTATGTAATAACCTGGGTTTTCCTTCCAATGTCATAAAATGGATATGTTATAGCAACTACGGTTGTAATTAACTCAGACCAACTGGATCCTTAATTAAGGCCTTACATGTAATACATGGTCTCTAAAAACTGAGTCTGTGAACTCACATGCTGTCAGCATTTTTCTCCTGGCTTGCAACTTTCAGCTGAAATCTGGGGGTGAGGAGGTCATTCTAAAAGCACCAGATTTTTTTCAGCAGAGACAGTAAGTAATACATTTTATATTAAAAAGAAATGATACAGCACTCAGAACTGGCTGTCTACGTCACACTCCTCCCCACCTAGACTGAATTTGGAGGATCTATCCCCTACATGGGATGAGCTTCCCAAATCAGTTCACTCCTCATAGACCCTAGACAGCCCATCTGAGTTCTGGTTCTTTGCTCCTGCCCTATGTACGATTTTTAGATCATACCCTTGTAAAGCAAGAATCCATCTTAGTAATCTGCCATTGTTCTTTCCCATCTGTGTCAGCCAAACCAGGGGGTTGTGGTCAGTCTGCACCACAAAATGCTGCCCATACAAGTATGGCTCTAATTTCTTTAGGGCCCACACTACGGAAAGACACTCCTTTTCCACCATGGAGTACACTTGCTCCCTGAAAAGCAGCTTGCTGCTCAGATACACTACTGGGTGATCTGTCCCTTGGCTATAAATCTGGCTCAGTACTGCCCCAATACCCACATTTGAGGTGTCCGTCTGAACTATAAAGATTTTGCTATAGTCAGGGCTTGTCAAAACAGGAACACTGCACAGTGCCTCCTTCAGTTTGGTAAAGGCTTCCTCACAGGCTGGGCCCCAAGTAATTTTCTTTGGCATCTTTTTCTTTGTTTTGTCAGGTCAAATAGGGAAGCAGCCAGGGCACTGTAATTGGGTACAAATTTCCTGTAGTACCCTGCTGTCTCTAGAAAGCTCCTCACCTGCTTCTGGGTTTCTGGTCTGGGCCATGCCTCGATCACCTCTATCTTTATTTGGTTAGGACGGAGCTGTCCCCGGCCTACCACATGCCAGAGGTATGCCACTTCTCCCATGGCCACCTGGCACTTCTCGGCTTTGACAATGAGCCCGGCCCTCTGTATCCTGACCAGCACTTCCCTAAAGTGGGATAGGTGTTCCTCCCAGCTGGTACTAAAGATGGCAATGTCATCCAGGTACACCATGGCATACTCCTCAGCACCATTTAACACCTGGTTCACCAACCTTTGGAAAGTGGCCGGGGGGGTTCTTCATTCCGAAATGCATTACTTTAAACTCAAATAAGCCTATCAGAGTGATGAAGGCCGACCTCTCCCTAGCTCTGTCTGTCAATTCTACCTGCCAATACCCCTTGGTCAGGTCAATAGTTGTAAGGTAGGTTGCACCTCCCAACTTGTCCAGGAGTTCATCTGTCTGGGGCATCGGGTGGGCATCAGACTTTCTGACTGCATTCAGTCCATGA
Organism: Neoceratodus forsteri; assembly: GCA_016271365.2. Taxonomy (NCBI): domain Eukaryota; kingdom Metazoa; phylum Chordata; order Ceratodontiformes; family Ceratodontidae; genus Neoceratodus; species Neoceratodus forsteri. Next base: position 823,214,987 of record CM057449.1, read on the forward strand.
TAGTCCACACAGAAATTAGTTGAGCCATCAGGCTTGGGCCCAAGTATGTCGTGTGAGGCCTAGGGGCTGTGGGATCCCTGGATTACGCCTAAATCCAGCATCTTATCCATTCCTTCCTAATGTCCTTTTGGACAGCCTCTGACACCTGATATGCTGTTCGCCGTATGGGCATCTGTGTTCCTGTCTCCACATCATGTGTCGCTAAGGGGGTTAGTCCAGACTTGGCACTAAACAAGGGGGCAAAGTCTGCTAAAACCTCCCTTACTTTCTGGACCTGGTCCGGGCCAGCTAGGGAGACAATTTTACTGCCTCCACAGAGGACTCATGCTTACTTTCTTCCAACAAATCCAGAAGAGGGTCTCCTTCGTCCGTCCCCTCCCCATGACTACACACTGCAAACACCATGTCAGCCCTATTCGCATATAACTTCATCATGTTGGCATGATACATCCTTTCAGTCTGTCTTCTGTCAGGTAACTCCACAATGTAGTTCATGTCATTTACCTTCCTAACCACTTTGTACGGTCCTGCCCACTCAGCTTGCAGCTTGTCTTTCCGGACCAGAATAAGAACCATGACTTCCTGACCCACCATATACGAGCGAGCTCTGGCTCTGTGGTCGTACCACACCTTTTGTTTCTGTTGGGCAGCTGCCACATTGCTCTGGGCTGTCCCCATAAGCTCCTTCAGCCTTTCCCCAAACCTAAGGACATAATCCACAATGGGAGTTCCCTGGGTGGCATGCTTGCCTTCCCAGTCCTCCCGGATCAAGTCTGGGGGCCCACATACCAGGGCCCATACAAGAGTTCGAAAGGGGGAAATCCTGTCGACTCTTGGGGCACCTCCCTGTATGCAAACAACAGGCAGGGAAGGTATTTCTCCCAGTCCCTCCCATGCTGTTCAGCAAACGCCCATAGCATTGACTTTAGGGTACCACTGAATTGTTCCACAAGTCCATTGGCTTGGGGTGATACGGTGTCATGCATCTCTGCACCACACCACACTTCTCCCATAAACATTTCATCACGTCCGACGTGAAGGAACCTCCCTTAATCGGTGATGACCTCCTGCGGAAACCCAACGCAGAAGAAAATCCCAAGTAAGGCATCTGCCACTTTGTCTATCCTCAGAGAGGATCGGGCGACTGCCTCTGGGTACTGGGGTGGCATAATCCACCACAGTCTGGATGAATCTCTTCCCTGAGGAGCAGGGGGTATTTAAAGGCCCCACAATATCCATTCCCACCCTCTGGAATGGCTCCTCCACTATGGGCAAGGAGATCAGGGTGGCTTGGGTTTTCTTGCCCACCTTCCCTATTTCTTGCCACTGGTGACAAGACCTGCAATACTCCTTCACCTGCTGGGTGAAGTTAGGCCAAGTAGAAATTCTGCGCCAACCGCTGCGTAGTGTGCGCGATTCCCAGATGTCCAGACAAGGGAATATCATGTGCAATTTTGAGCAACTGCTCATGATACCCCGGGGAATGACAAGCTGCCTGCCTAGCATCACTCCCTCTGTCTGTACTGCCTGTGTATACATAAGTTCACTTTCCCAATAAACCTTATGTCTGCCATCACCTCTGTGTGTGCCCTCCAAGTCTGCCTAAGCCCTCAGCTTCTCTAAACTAGGGTCACTCCTCTGAGCAGCTGAAAACCCCTCACATAGTCCCAAGGCATGGGACAGGTCCCCTTCAGTCACTAAACTAGGGTCCCTAGCACTAGCATCAGGGCCCTCAGGATCACTGTCAATCCTAACTCACTGACAAGGGGTCACCCTTCCCTCTTTGGACTAACCCTCTGTAGCTGTGTGGTTACTTGCTACTGGGGAAATTTCTACCCCCTTTTTATCAGTCTCCCCATCTGGAGACACAGGCTGGGGAACCAGCCTCTCAATGGTTTCCACACTGGTTTCTGTGGTGTTCAAAGAACTACTGTTTTCCCTTGCCGCTTGGCTATGGGTAACTGCACATACCACCCCCTGCTGGAGATTGTTACCTAGGATCACATCCACTGCTAATATGTTGGCTACAGCCACCTGTTCACCAGTTCCCCCTGTTTCACCCCAGTCCAGGAGAACATTAGTGAGTGGCAATGCTTTCTCTTCACCAGTAAACCCTTGTACAGTTACGTATTTATTGGGTATAAGCTGACCAGGCTGTACCAGATCCCCCTTTACCAATGTCAGGGATGCCTCTGTGTCCCTTAACCCCTGCACCTGTACACCATTTACTATGACTGGGTGCATGTGTTCCCTCATGTTCACTGGCATGCTCTCAGTAACACACAAACAAACAACTTCTTTTCTAGCACCCTGTTGTGTATTTTGGCTTGCCTTTTTGGGGCACTGTCTGGCAATATGCCCAGTTTCCTTACACAGCCAACATGCATTTCTTACTTCAGATAAATCTTTTCGTTGAAACCTGGGGCTAACTGGTTTCAGTGGAGGCAGTGAGGGTTTTAGCTGCCCTGAAGGCACGCTTTTCCCTTTCTGTGCTGCCACACCTGCCCCATTCACACTCAGAGCAAGTCTGCTCTTGGCATAGCAGTCCAAAAGTTCAGCAGCCTCTTGCACTGTTTTTGGATCTCGGTCCTCTAGCCAGGTTTTTAGCTCTGCTGGGCATGCCCAATAAAACTGTTCTAATAAAATCACATTTTCAATGTTATCAACAGAGTTTGCCTCAATTCCTTCCCACCAATGTTTTAAAAACTGACGTTGTTTCGTCACCAGCTCCTCATAGCTCATATCAGGGCTTCTCCTGAGCTTACGGAATTTATCTCTGTATGATTCAGCAGTTAATTAAAACTTTTTTAACAGTGCAGTTTTTAACTTGCTGTAATCATCACTCTCCTCATTGTTCATTTGACTCAATGCATCCCGAGCTTTCCCGGTAAGTATCGGGGATAGCTGAAAGCTCCAGAACTCTCTAGAAATTTTAGTCTGAATACAAACTTATTCAAAAGAATTTAAAAAGGCATCCATATCCTCTCCTTCCTTAAACTTGGCTATTAATTTGGAGTTCAATTTGTAACCCAGTCCTGCAGTCCCAGTTAAACCAAAGCCACTTACCTGCTCTGGTGCCGCTGGTTGGAGTCATAGCTTCTCCAGTTCATGTTGCCACTGGAGCTCCTCTCTCCTCTCCTCTGCCTCTCTGCCTTCTCACTCTCTCTTCTCCTCTGCAGCTCACTGGCGCTCATGCTCCTCATGGTCTGCCTCCCTCTGTTGTTGCTCTGCCTCACGGTGTACCTCCCTCTGTTCTCGCTCTCTCTCCTCCTCTGCAGCTCACTGGCACTCATGCTTCTCACAGTCTGCCTCCCTCTGTTGTCACTCTGCCTCCAGTTCCATTCTGCACAACTCAATTTGCAGTTTGAGTACCTCTGGATTCAGGATACTGGTGACCATCCCATTCTGCTGTGGCCCTTCACTGACAGTGGCCCTGCTGTCCTTTTCAGTCATGGTCGGTGACTCATTGCTCTGGGTATCTGCTACCATCAGGGCCTCTATGAGGTTCTGCTTTTTTGCTGTCACCTCGAATGGGACTCCCCTGTCCCCGCACAATAGCTTCAAGTAATCTACAGTCTGCCTGCTGTAGTCGGAAGCCATCTTCTTCTTCCCTGACTATGGCTACTCTGACTTGCACTTTAGAAACAAAATAAAATGAGTAGGAACTGGACTGTACGCCAAGTGATATATAGTTCTGTTTCCTTTTTAAAATAAAACTCTGCCTTTTTTCTTTCTTTGCAGGAGAGCTTATGGACTCAGCTGACACAGAACAATACATGCTTGTGATACCAAAATTATGCCACAATCTGTCACAAACCCACTCAGCAGATCAAGCCCTCTACTCCCAAAGTGCCAACCTCTGAGCGCAGTCTTATGAACAGTGTAACAGACAAGGTAACCCTCAAGTCTGTTTTTGTGAGTTCGGATCAACCTTTGGTCTCAAGTTCTGGAGGGATTCAAATGGTTAACTTCTTGCAAACATACCCAATGCACAGGCTCGGATATATCTGTCTTCGGGGGGCCAGATATCTTTTCCTATGGGCACCTAACCAGGTATACAGAGATGAACCCTTTAAAACTTTAATAAAGACCTCAGATTTAAAATGCTTTTCTTTCCAGTTTGGTATCACCATTCAAGCTTATGTTTAGTATCCACAATAACCATATACTTTTCTCACAACTAAAAAGAAGTCAAAGACAAACCAAGTAAGTTCTAAAAAGAATTTTACAAAAATATTTAAAAATATGTAAAACACAAAATACAGAACCCTTATGTCACAAGACATATAAATCTTTTAAAAGAACAAGATTTAAAACAGTGCAATTCCTACTACAGTACTTAGTCTCTAAATACTTGCTTAAAGTGTTCCAAAGATGTGCCCTTGTCAGAATCTAGGTAAAAATGTGTCTCTGTGAAGTAAAACAGACTAAATTAAAAGCTGGCTTTTACTCTGCCTCTCTTTTTGGAGGTCACCTATCTCCTCCCTGTCAGGATTTATGGAAATATATATCTTATACAAAAGTATTACATTCTGCAACTTCAGCATAATTCATGTTCTTCAAATGACACTTCTTTTGATCTCTTAATAAGCGTTCCCCTTCCAGGACTTGAAAGCATCTTTATGATTTCAATAAATCAATCAATCAATCAATCAAAATCTTTATTTAATCAGGCGAACATCATTGAGCATAGCTCATTTACAAGATGGACCTGAGTGGTCAAGAAGTGCAAGTGTTATTACATTGACAAGGTAGCATAAACAGTAATACAATGACAGGGATAACATAAACAGTAATACAATGACATAAGTGCTAATATATAACAATATACATATGTACACGGCACATTAAAACTTTTAATCTGTGAGACAGGAGGCAATGGGCACATCAGGAGTAATATGTAGATTATAGGACCTAGCAGGCATTTTGAGGGTGAATCTTGGGACTGGAAACGGAAGTTTTATCAGCATATAGGAACACAAAAAAAAAAAAGGGCGGTAGGTAGGGCCAGGGTTTAGGCCTTGTGGAAGCAGTTGCAGAGTTCTGGGAATAGGGTGGTGAATAATCTTTTGAAGGATATTAAGGGTAGGAGGTTATTTAGCTTCATGGTTTTTTGGAGTGAATTCCAAACAATTGCTAGTGAGTAGCTGATAGCAGCCCTCCCAAACTGGGTGCAGACATTGGGGACCTTAAGAATGATAATTTTCTGATCCTTAGGTTGTATGGCCTAGAAGTAATTTGAGTAAAACAGTCTGAGATATAGGTAGGTAGCTTGCCTGATAAGGCTTTGAATATCCAAATTGCAGCATTCCTATTTCTTCTGTGTTGTAATGATGTCCAGTTAACTGCCTTATAAAGGGAGCAATGATGGTGCTGAAGGAAGGTCAGTAATGAATCTGATGGACCTGTGGTATAGGGTGTCCAGTTTATTTAAGAGGGGGAGTGAACAATGTCCATACAGAAAGTCAGCATAGTCAATGAGGGATAGGAATGAAGCCTGGATTAATCTTTTTTTGGAGTCTCTGTTGAGGTAGTGCTTTATTCTAAAAAATAAACCAAGCCTTTGTCTCAGTTTCTTTAGTAGCTCCTCAATATGGACAGAATAGTCAAGCTTGTTATCAATCCAGACTCCAAGGTATTTGAAGTTATCAACAAATTCCAGCTTCTCTCCAAGTAAGGTGGTTAGTTGTAGGGTGGTGGATGGTGGGGTAGTGGCAGAGCAACTCTTTGAGGTAAAGAACATAGCTTTTGGTTTTTTTTGCATTTAGAAGTAGTTTTTTATCCAGTAGGTTGTGTTGTAGGATGGAAAATTCAGATTGTAGCAGTTCACAGGCTTTAGATAATGAAGGATTGCTAACATATAATACAGTATCATCAGCAAACAGATGGATGTTGGATTGAGTGAGGTTAGCATCAATATTATTAATATAGATGGCAAAGAGGATGGGGCCAAGAATAGAGCCTTGTGGTACACCTCTTAACAGTGGTTTTAAGGTGGATAGGTAGTTTCCATTTTTTACCAGTTGTGACCTATCTGATAGATAGCACTTGAACCAATTGAGTGAAGGGGAATCCAACCCTAGTGAGCCAAGGGAGGTGATTAATGATTCATGATCCACTGTGTCAAATGCTTTGCTCAAATCCAGGAACACAGCACAGGTACTGTTCTTCTTATCCATAGCAATCTGCCAGTCGTTGGTTACTTTGGCTAGGGCCAATGGTGCTATGCCTTGATCTAAATCCTGATTGTGCTGTATTTAGGAGGCTATTGTTATCCAGGTAGTCCCTTAATTGTGAGTTTACTAACTTTTGAGCATCTTGATAGAACTGATAGGATGGAAATGGGCCTGTAATTATTGAGGTCCATGGGATCACCAGATTTGAGTAAAGGAACTACTTGAGCTGTTTTCCAAGTGGAGGGAATGGATCCAGTGGTGAGGGAAAGATTGAAGAGATGAGTGAGGGGGGCAGATAAGACTTGAGATGCAATCTTGAGGAAGTAGGGGTCCAGGGAGTCTGTACCTGCACTTTTTGAAGTATCTAAATTGGAGAGGAGATCTTCCACTTCTTTCAAGGATATTGGGTTGAAGGAGAAGGTTGATGTAGCCTTTTGACCCACGGTGGATTGAAGGTTCAAGGAAGATCTCAGGAGATTTGCAGGTGAAGAGTCAAATGCTAGTCCAGCTGTGGTGAAGTGGTCATTGAAGGTATTTAGGATTTCTTGTTTGTCCGTAATTTCTGTGTTATTTAGTAGCAGTTTGCAGGTTAAGGCAGGAGTAGAGTTTGGCCCAAGATACCCTTTATAGTTCCTCAGAGCCTGGTTGGGTTATTGTAGGAGGCATCCAATTCAGCTCTATAATAGGCAGCTTTGGCAGATCTTATTTGTGTTGTACATGAATTTCTTGCTTTTCTGAAATTTAGCCAGTCTCTGAATCCTTAGTTTTTCTTGCCTTTTTCCACAGTTTGTCTCTCTGGCAAAGGCTGTTTTAAGATCAGTGGTGAACCAGGGCAGGACCTTGCTTTAGTTCTGATATTGGTGAATGGTGCATGAATATTGAGAGCATTAGTGATAATGTCCTTTAAGATCTGGAGAGCTGTTTCCACTGAGGTTGTAAGGTAGAAATCTTGCCAATATAATGTGTTACTCAGGTCATGGAGGTATCCTGGTATGTTGAACTTTTTGACCTTTTGAGGACAAATTCAGCAGGGTTGGGTGGTTTGAGTGAAGATCTTATGCCAGCTATGGGACAATGGTCACTTACATCATTCGGTAGTACTCCTGCATGCGATATAAGTGAGGCTTGTTTACCAACATAATATCCAGGAGTGAGCTGTTGCTAGAATTTTTAGGTTAACCCTGGTTGGGTCTTTAATTAGCTGTGTAAAGCCATAGGTGTCACAAAGGTTACCAATGGTGCAGATGCATTAGATAGCCAGTTTAAATTCAAATCACCAAGGATGATGGTATCTTCAGGGCCTAGATTGGTTATTGACCCCAGGTGAGATAGTAATTTGAGGCCTGCTGAGGGGGGCCTATAGCAGCCAATCAATTTAAATGAAGACAAGTTAGGAAGGGATATTTTGATTGACAAACATTCAAATTCCTTTGGTTCAGATGTGTTGATGAGGCAGGTAGCAGAGATGGTGTCCTTAATGTATATGGCCACCCCACCACCCCTGGAAGGGCGATCTGCTCTGAAGAGCTGATAGTTGGTAAGGTTTACAACACTGTCTCTGGTCGAAGGTCTGAGCCAAGATTCAGAGATGACTAGAAAGTCAGGCAGGGTATGTGCCACCCAGGCCTGAATTACGGAGAATTTTTTTAAGAGGCTGCAGGCATTGAAGTGTAGGAAGCTTAGTCCATTTATAGAGGATAGATCAGCAGGGGAAAATAAACTTTCAATGGGGCCAGGATTTATTTCAATGGTACCAAAACAGATCAGAAGGTAGAAGATTAATTTGAGGAGGGCACCAAGGGACAGGGATAGTGAGTGGTCAGAGCATTTCCTCCTAATCCTGGGTGCCTGCTGTGAGATGAGTGATGGTCCTGGTATATAGGTGCGAATTTTATCATAGCATAATAATTTAATGGACAGGCATAGTGGGTTAATAAAAGCCATGATACAAGTAAGGTGCCAGGGCTGTGCTGAATTGTTAGGGTGGCTCATGTGGGATATCCCAGAGGTTGCATTGTAAACGGGTTCAGGGTGAATAAGGAATCTGGGTGGTTGGCCATTGTGGATGGCAGAAGTGGGCAGGTCATATTAACTGAGTTATTTATCTTGACACTGGGCATAACATTAATATCATAAGGGATTGGGTGAGATGCGAGGCTCAGGAGCAAAAGGAAGCAAAGTAGCATTGTGGAGGTTAGGTATGGGTTAAGGGAGGAAGGAAAGGGATGTGGGGTGGATTAAGAAATGGTGGGAGAAAGTGTATAAAAGGAATCAACCAGGAGGGGGGAGGGGGCGGGCAAAAATTTTGCGGCTTTGCCAGTACCTTTCTGCCTGCTTCTCAGCAGGGTACCTTTATTGCAGTAATCTGCAATAAGGTGCTAAAACTTAAGATTTGCACAACAATAGACTGGGAGGGTATGGGGGAGGTTAGGCGCCTAAGCGTCTAGCCCACACAGCATTTCAAAAGACTGTAACACTTATTTTAAAATACAGAAAAACAGCCCATAAATCAGGCACAAAGTAAGAGAAAACAGCACTTTTTATGAGGAATTCAAAATAATTTAAAAGAAAAGCAGAAATCCCGGCCAGAATAGTGCAGCAAACCCCAGTTTAAGTCTATGGGGAAGGCGCACCAATCGGAAGCAAGGCACAGACTGCGGTCGCTTTCTGATTGGTTTGCGGCTTTGCCCGTACCTTTCTGCCTGCTTCTCCTGGCCTCCTGGAACCCTTGGTCGGCTGCACAGGTGCCGCCGACCCGCTGGCGGCTCGGAGCCCCTCCGCTCCCTGGACCTCGAGGGCTGCGCCTTCTACAAGGTGGGGGGACAGAGGAGAAGGCAGTCAGCAGGGTACCTTTTTGCTCTTCTATGTAATAACCTGGGTTTTCCTTCCAACATCATAAAATGGATATGTTATAGCAACTACAGTTGTAATTAACTCAGACCAACAGGATCCTTAATTAAGGCCTTACATGTAACACATGGTCTCTAAAAACTGAGCGTGTGTGAACTCACATGCTGTCAGCATTCTTCTCCTGGCTTGCATCTTTCAGCTGAATGGGGTGGGGGGGAGGATAAGTGAGGTCATTCTAAGAGCACCAGATTTTTTTTCAACAGAGACGTCAGTAATACATTTTATATTAAAAAGAAATGATACAGCACTCAGAACTGGCTGTCTACATCACAATTCCCACTTCTTTAAAATACATTGAAATATGTTTATGCTTTAATATCTAGCAACTAGTACTTATCATTATCATGATTTTGACCATGTATAAGAAAAATAATAGCATGCATGAGCCAAGAGATGTTTTCCCACAAGCTCTACAGTTTTTTGGATTAGTAGCAGGGGAACTCCAATCTGGCCCCTGGTGTTTAGTGAGGGAAGGAGATCACCACCATTTTAAAGAACAGACATCTACTTTAGTACACAATTTTATCTGTTTGATCATTACAAATAATTAGAAGAAATATTTTTCTACATTTCACTGGTTTTCCTCTGATTTTGCCTTCTTATCCATGAAATCCTTATAAAACATTTTCATCAGGATCTTTGGACTTCATATAGGCCCCCCCCCCGACTATTGCTCACCTATTTTCCTTCAAACCTCCAGTTGCAGCCTCTCCAGGCTCAACTTCACCTTCAAGAACATCTGCAGATTTGCCCTTCTGGCCCCTTTCAACACTCACCACTACTCCCTCTACCAGAGGCTTGGGCGACTCTAACCACATGCCCTCCAGGACTACCTTTTGGGCTGTCTGGTTGATAAGTTTCTCGGGGAAAGGGCAAACTCACCTCTATCAGCATTCCTCTATCCTAAGGCTGGCACTTATAACCTCAAGTCCTCCTCTCACCATTTCCTTGAATACCCCAGGTGGACACCTGTATGGGTAAAAGGGCTTTTTCTATAGCCACTTCCAGACTCTGGAATGCTTCACCACCTTGACATGACCTCTTTTTTAAAAACATGATTGTTAAGCACCCTCCTAGCTGACTCTTGTATGTCAGTGTCCTGGGTAAAGGCAACATTTTTTCCTTCCCCATTCCTGCATTTCTTGGACTAGAGGGCTAGTATACTAAAGCAGACCCAACTGACAAATAACTTGCTAGTACCTGTTTTTAGGGACTGGCTTAGCCATGTGTTGTTATAACTGTAATGGGACTGCAATGTAATGTTTATCTCATAATCTGTATAGGCATGTTCTTTTGTTTTGTTCGCCTTACTTCTCCTTTGTATAGCTAAACCTGGGTGCTCTGTAGTTCAGCATAACCCTTCATCACTTGGCTTACATTGTTATATTTCTTCTTTTGTACATTTATGTCTCTCTCATTGTTACTATGGAGTATTATTGCTGATAAGTGCCATCTTAATGGCCCAGGTCATGCCTGAGAATGGTCCATGGGACCTGCGTACCTATCAGGTCAACAAACCAATCAGTCAATCGATCAAGAAATAAAAAGTGCAATTGTTATGGTCTCACAGTGCTTACCCAATAGACAGACAGATGTTTCACAAACAGCAGTTGTGAGGTAAGTTGGAGAAAGATGGATGGTTTTGAAACAAACAGTGTCAAAATGCTTTTTAATGTGAAATATTTGAAGAGTCCCTGACACTGCTGAAAAAAACTTTGAAAATGTAAGATTTAGACACAATTCAGATTATATTTAATATATTTTTGTTACTCTTTCCCCCTTAGACTTGATTACTGAGGACAGAATCATGGAAACAAGATCATTGGTCTCTAGACTTTATCTGCTCTGACTGTATGTCTGCACTTTACATTATAATCCCAGATTATGGCATCATAATTATTTCTACAGCAACAGACTGTGATGTCATAAACAGAACTGTGATGTCAACTGTAGGCAAGCAGACAGAGCAGTTAGGGGAGAGATCCTATAAGGTTAAACATTATAGGAAAAAAAAGATGAAATATAAGATGACTTGTGATTAAATATATTTTTTCAAAATTGTTCCAACAGTGCCAGGGACTTTTTAAAAGATTGATGAATGGTCAAAATTCAAAACCGAGCAAGCACTGAGGTGGAGTGCAATTGCTGTACACAGAGTAGTTTGAAACAATTGTTTACAGTGGAACTTAAATAAAGGAAGGTACAGAAAGCATCATTAATACAGAGTCAACTACTGATGTCTGATAATTATAGGCACTTGATAGTCATCATTTCCATGAGCTGCTTGAACTGAGGGCTCTTTTGTGAAACTGGTTCTTAATGCTTAGAACTGTGCTGCCTTTCTGCCTGGATTTAATATGTCACCAGATGGAGCTCTTGACCACAGTAAACTGCACAACAGCCAGTTCACTTTATAGATTCATAGTTCTAAATAGAAATGCAACATTAATTTGTTTCTTGCTTTTCCAAAGATTTATATTTACACAAATGCTTAAATAGCAGCTGCTCCTTCAGGAAAACTTTAATAAAACATATTTAGATACAGCTCAGCTTGTATTTCACAGTAGTTCTGTGTTTTTCCTCCCAATTATTTATTACTGAGGTCATTTACATGAAAACAGAATTTTTGCTCATGAAGAGTTCATCCACTCCCATTTGTTATTCCCTACCTAAGGTCACAATTCACTGCTTGTGATATCACAGTTACCCTCATGGCAACACATTGTAATGTCACAGCAGAGGATTATGACTTGAAGTAGGGAGTAAACTATAAAGGCAGGTGAGCTCTAAGGGAACAATATGGGACAAAGTTCATAAAGTAATGCAAATTTACTCAGTAATAAATAGTGGGGAAGAGAAATATATAGAATACACATGGAATGCAACCAGAATTATATCAAATTATGTTTTCCAAAGTTTTCTTTGAGGCGTCAGTAGCTCTTCAAAATGTCACAACATAAGGGCCTTTCAGTATATTTCTGCTTTGGTTCTTCCAAAGCTACACAGTACCACATTTCAGTGGAATCAGAGAGGCTGTGAAGTCCCAATTCAGAAGAATCAAAACTCCTCTAACCTCCTCTAACCTCCAAATTGATATAGATAAATGCTAGGGAAACCTTGTTTTATGGGTTTTTAGTGGTTGCAGTGGACATCATAGGGGTTGCAAAGAAATCATAGGGATCTCAACCATTACCCCTGGCTACCCATAAATGACGCCCCTGAAGCTACAGTATAGCAGTTCATTCACTAACTCCTATTCTATGTTCTGTAGAGAGCTGAAGACAGAATGGTCTGAAAAACTGTCAAATTCCAGCAAACAAGAACAGTGTCCTGCAATAGTGTGATAACAAGGGAAGGTAGTTTATGTACCAGCTTGCAATTCATGATTCTGAATTGTCAGTGTACCTGTAATTCTCATTTGCATCATCTTCTGTAAGCCAACCACAGGACACCCTCATGCGCAGTTAAACAAAATACTCTCCAAACAAATTCTGAGGCATTTTCAACTTTAAAACCTTTTCCCCAAGATTTAAGAGGAGTTTCTTTGGGAGTTAAATGTGACTCCAATCTATACTCTGCCTAACTAAATTTACAAGTCCTGCTGGTGTATCTTTATGCGTATTGTTTTATCCTGTAAAATATGTACATTATCGTTATTTATTGCTAGGGTCATGCTCATAACCCTAGCAAGGTAACTGCACCTTTGTACTGGTGTTTCTGTATCTACTTGATTGATGATTTGTGCAATTCCTGTCAGAGTTCAGTTACAATATCATTCAGTGCTAATAATCTGCCTTATCTACTGTCAGCTTCTATAATTCTTGTCTTGTATGTGTTGTCATTATTCGCTGTTTCATACCTGTACTGTTTAAGAGTTTGTGCCACTACTTTTCAGGAGAATAGAGGGGGGATGGATGGGAACAGGTAGTCAGGATGGGGATCAGGCAGTAGGAAAGCAGTGGTTAGGGGGATCTTGGGACAGTCAGGAGGAGAGGGGGATGACAGAAAAGTCAGTACAGCCCAAAAAGTGGGGAAGGGGAGGGGACTCAGGTAGCAGGTGAAGAGGGGAGAGTACTGATCCTGGGGGACTCTATAGTTAAGGGAGTGAGATGGGGTGATGCTGCAGCTAGGGCAAGCCACAGAAGTGTGCAGTGTATGCAAGGGATGACCACAGGAAGGTTGATTCCATGGATACTAAAGAACACAGTAACAAAAGAGGGGAAGTCGCACATCATTGTTCACCTGGTAATGAATGACTTTGCTGATAGTAGGGTAGGTGTGGTTCAGAAGAGGTTCAAGGAAGTGGGGAAGCTTTACAGTAAGGTAGGGAAGTCAGTAGCCTTCTCGGGGGTGCTACTGGTACTGAAGACTAGTACTACAAAGAAGAAAGGGATAGAGGAGTTTAATGTCTGGCTCAGGGGGTGGTGCAGAGAGGAGAGCTATGGGCTAATTGGAAGCTGGAGGGCACATGGGAGAATAAGGTCCTTTATGCACCAGATAGGCTCACCCTAATAAAGAGGGCACAACAGTACTGAAAGCCATATCTGAGGCAATTTAGGCAAGGATGTGAATTTAAACTGATGGGGGCAGCAAGGGTAACATTACCTGCCTTAGTCATCTGATGGAGGAGGAGGCTGAATGGCCCCCCCCCCACAATCAGGACAGAAGGAAGAGGAATCAGATGAGTGACAGAATAATAAGAATAGACGGTTGGACTGGGAGCAGAGGGAGGCAGGCAGACCACGGGGGGAGGCGGACTCGAGTCATGGCAGAAGGTTGTGTCTCTAAATGCAGAGTCTGGGGAGCAAAAAGGGCTGAGTAGCATTCACAGATGGCAGAGGAAGAGATGGTCATAGTTGCCATCACAGGGACATCGGTCATGCTGAACCACAACTGTGACCACTCTGTTTCTGAGTATATGTTGTATAGAAGGGGTGGGGTGGTTGGGGGAATGGCTCTATAAGTGAGGGAAGTGATAACCTGTAAAAAAAGAGGAGATGGATGGAAGGAGAGAGGTGTTGTGGGTACAGGTACAATCAACGAAGGGTAGAAAACGTAGGATAGGAGTGGTATACAGGTCACCAAAGCAGGAAGAACTAGACAGGGAACTGGGGTCCAAGCTTGTGAAGATGGCTAGCTGGGGGATGGTAGTGAAAATGAGGGACTTCCATCTGCCGGGGGTAGATTGGAAGATCCCTGCTACCACCTGTACCTGGACTCGGGTATCACTGGATGCATTCCAGAGTGGGTTTCTGACACGAGTACTGAAGCCCAGCAGGAAGAGCTCCCTGCTAGATGTTATCCTAGTGAATAAATCACATCTCTTCTCCTTTGCTGGCACCTTCTTCAGCGATATCAGTGATCATTTATTTATTGCTTGCATAAGATCAAGCAACAAACCTACCACTTTGCTGAAGTTTGCTGCCAAGAGATCTAGACGGAACTTTGATCTCACTGCTTACCTAAATGAACTGAAACACTCCTTGTATTGGCAAGAGTTCTATTTGGCAAAAAACAGGCAATCAGCATTCGATATAGTCAGCAAAATTATCCTAGACGCCCTAAATAAATATGATCCTATAGTTAAGGTGCGAATAGCAAAAATTCCATGTAGATGGTTCACACCATTATTAAAATCTACATTGACTGAAAGAAATAACCTATGGAAAAAGGCACGCAAAACCCAGTCTGCTGCGGACTGGTGCAAGTTCAAAAGGGCAAAAAACTCATGTACTAGAATGGTTAGAGATACAAAAGCTGCATACTATCATTCTGAATTTCTCTCTGCCTCCAAAAATCCTACAAAATTTTGGAAAACCATCAAGGACTTGTCTGGTTACGCGTCCAGTGGCTCACTACCTGATGAAATCTCCTTAAACAATAACACCATTAGTGACAGACTGGAAGTTCTGGATACCTTCAATAATCACTTTGGGACTGCAGGCTTAGCCTTCAACAATTCCCCTGCAAATTTCATACGCTCTCAGATGGATAATCAAGGTGCAGATCCTAGCGTCACCGATTCAGTCTTCTCCTTGTGTCCTACTACTCTGAAAGAAGTTGAAGACCTATTGCTAAAAGTGGATGTAAAAAAAAGTACTGGTACGGATACCCTCGACCCATATTTTTTGAAGGTGGCCATCCATGTGTTAGCCGTGCCCATAACCCATTTATTTAACCTATCATTAACTCAAGGATCCATTCCTTCAATATGGAAAACAGCGCACATCATACCCCTGTTCAAGTCCGGAAATCCCTGTGATCTAAATAATTACAGACCAATTTCAATTCTCCAGGTCTTGTCAAAATTACTGGAAAAAGTCGTAAGTAACCAGCTGAGGCAGTATCTAGAAGCTAATAACCTGCTTAATCCAGTCCAATCAGGGTTTAGAGCTAAACATAGCACCATCACAGCACTTGCCAAAGTGACTAATGGCTGGCAAAGAGAGCTAGACAACAGGAATTACACCTGTGCCGTATTCTTGGACCTGAGCAAGGCCTTCGACACTGTCGACCATTCTCTGTTACTCTCTTACCTGACCTCACTAGGTGCTGACCCATTATCTTTACAGTGGTTCAACAACTACCTCTCTGATCGTTTCCAGCAGGTGAAAGCGGAAGGAGGTCTCTCAACTCTCAAACCTCTCCTAAGAGGTGTTCCCAAGGGTTCTATCTTAGGGCCGATCTTATTTGCAATATACATCAACAATGTTGATGAAAGCATAACTAAGGCCAACATTCATCTGTTTGCAGATGACACAGTTCTTTACGTAAGCCACCCGTCATTACAATCTGCATGTAATGACCTTCAATCTGAGTTCAGCCTGCTACAACACCAACTCCTAAACAAAAAACTATTACTTAACGCCAAGAAAACAAAAGCAATGCTCTTTTCTCCTCTGCCCAATTGGTAAATTCAGCCTATCAGATCCTGTGCCACAGATTACTACAATTCTTGGCAAGAAGTTGGAATTTGTCCCTAAATTCAAATTCCTGGGAGTATGGCTGGACCATAGGCTCTCCTTTATAGAACATGTTGAAGAATTACTCACAAAATTAGGACAGGGACTTGGCCTGTTCTTTAGGATAGCCCGCTTCTTAACTAGAGATGCCAAACTACAGCTGGTACAATCAACATTTCTATCCTTAATAGATTATGCTGACATCCTCTACAGTCACTGTCCCATTTCCTACCTCACCAAACTTGACACATTACATCATAGAGCTTTGAGGTTTATCACAGGCCTGCCTTATTCCACTTACCACTGCTCCCTATATCAATCAGTGGGGTGGAGTTATCTTCAGTTCAGGCATAATAAAAATGCAGTCTTATGGATCCTGAGAGCCGTCTCCAAAAAACTGCCCCAATACATTACAGACTGTCCTCCTATAAAACCAATAGGCAATTACACCCTGAGAAGTTGCAAATCTCTCCTACTGATGGTTCCCAAAGTTAACTCTCGCTTTGGCAGGGCTGCTATGAGCTTTACACTGTCCTCCTTGTGGAATAAATTGCAAAAAAACTGAAACTGAGGTCACCCATCGGCATCTCATCTGTCAAGCTCTTATATTCATGTTTCAGAAATGATCAGTGCAATTGTTTCCCATGACCATGAATTGTCATCATGCTAACCTGTACCATTTAACCATGAACAAATTACTTCTAGTGCTTGTCTCCTCCTTGGCCCTGGTCTGTAATCATGCTTTCATGTAACACCTTGATGCCTCTGTCCTCCCTTTGATACTGGTCTATCTTCTTGCTTTCTCCAGCCTTCTTTTCACAACTCTATACTGCACTCATCCACAATCTACACGCAATCATACTATAAAAGTCCTAACTTCCCTTTCCCTCTCCTTGTAGGCCCCCACCGCTGCATCAGTTCTACTGACCTATCCTTGGGACTTCACATCTCACAAATTTTATCCTTCGCTTACATATTACATACCCCTCCTGGTACCCCGTCTGCCATTAGTTGGTGGTTCTCCAAGCCATTTTCATGGCTAGTACTAGTGAGTGCCCCTGGTAAATGATCTAACTGGTACTTCTATACAGAGAACATGGTTTATATACAGTTGCATGGTTCAATGGTGGACCTGCCCCCTTGTATTTGAATCCTCCTCTGTTATGGCTTGCCTTGTCTTCCTTTTATCATTTGACTCCCCTATCACTGCACCATTGTGTTTGTGTTTATATATTTATTTACATGTATTTATATGTTCTAACCAGGTCCATCTTACAAAAGAGCTCTGCTCAATGATGTTTGCCTGGATAAATAAAGATTTTGATTGATTAATTTTTGATACTGGACCTGGTTCTGTCTAATGTGGCACATGTCCAAAAGGTAAAGATAGAGGATCCACTTGTTGGGAAGAGACCATCACACCATGTGGATCCACTTGGACATGGGCGGGGAGATGGTTAAAATACAAGGGTGTTAGACCTCAGAATGGCAGACTACAGTGGGATGGGGAGATCCTGAGAGTGCATCTTGCTGGGATCCAGAAGGAAATGGAGGTGTACCAAAAATGGGCCATAATCAAGATGTGGCTGTTAGCAGCCACTAATGAGTGTGCCAAACTGAAAAGCATAAAATCTAGAACAAAAAAAGTCCAGCTGGTTTGATAGGAAGGTAGCCCAGTAGGTAAAGAGTAAGAAGTGTACCTTCAGGAAGTATAAATGCACCCAGAGGGATGAAGACAGAGAGGAGTACTGTACCAAGGCAAGGGAGGCAGATAGGATAGTCTGACTGGCCAAGGCCAAAACAGGGCTACAGCTGGCAAAGGGGTGAAAATTGGGGTGGCCTTCTTCTAGTGTATAAGGGAGAAGTGGGATACCAAGGATGGGATAGTCAGGTTGAGAAGAGAGGGGGGATGGGTGGAGGGAAGTGAAGAGAAAGCAGAAGTACTTAACAAGTACTTCTGGTCAGCCTTCACTAAGGAGGAAGATGGTCCAGTACCTCAGGAGAAGAAGGGGGAAGGCAAAGAGGAGGGTGGGGTCACAGACAAGGAGATTGAATTGACAGGGTGAGGAAAGGTATCAGGATGAGGAAAGGCTTAAAGGCCGTGAAGGTAGACTAGTCCTTGGGACCAGATGGCATACATCTGAAGGTGCTGACAGGTATCCTGGCAGACCTGTTTAACACTTCACTGGAGAAAGGGTAGTGCTCTTGGAATGTAAGACAACAAATATAATGCAGCTACACAAATGCAGGCTGAGGGAGGACCCTAGAAATTACTGGCCGGTAGGTCTGACCTTGATAGTGGGGAAACAAGTGGAAACCACACTGAAAGAAAGAGTAGTAAGCTTTCTGGAAGAAAATGGACTCCAGGACAAGAGGCAGCATAGGTCCATGTCATAGCAGTCCTGTTAGACTAATCTGATTGGTTTCTTTGATTGAATAACCAGGACAGTGGACAAGGGCTAGACAGTCAACATCATGTATTTGGAATTCAGTAAGGCCTTTGACTATGTTCCCCACAGGAGGTAAATCAGGAAGCTGACATTACATTTCAGGCAGCTGCAAGATAGCCGCAGGCTGCTCTGCTCCCTGCAACACGCTCTGTGCTTTTCGAACGCCATTTGAAAAGTAAGGCTTTTCCTAGGTTTTTGTGGATGAAACCCTGCATGGTTTGAGTTATAGCTTGACTACAATAGTTTTGGTAGCTCAGAAAGCATGAAAAAAACTGAAATTCAGCACCTTTGTTTTGATTGGTTGTTGGCTTTTTTTTTTACTGGCGTTTTGTTACCGGCATTCTTCGAGCAGTGTTGATACGCTGACCTATTGAGCGGTATCGAGTATTATAGAGAATTTTATATAGAATTTTAATTCTCAGTTCTCAGCCCTTATGGAGTCATTTTTATGCTTGTGACATATGTTAAAACTATGCTCTAAACTTGTGCTGGATGTGAGATTTTATCCTAGCAGTCCGGTAGTGGATGGCTGCTTCTGTATTGGATGTTGTTCCAAAGAAGCTGCCAATTTGGGAGAGTTGCGGCAGTTCCATAAGTTTGGCCATACAGGTGATGAGGAGATGAGAAGCAAGGAGAAGTGAGCACCTAAGGTGCTGATGTGCTGATATGCTCGTATGCATTTAAAGTGAGGTATGCCATATCATTGGCTAGAGCCGGGGGTTGCTGCTTTATCAAAAGTATTGAATTTACTGTGCTTAGTGGAGCACTGTTCTTGTCTTTTCTTTTTTCCCTAGACCAAGGTTATTATGGCAGCAATCTTCAGTAAAGGAAAAACAAAGGATTTAAAGATGAATTAGTGATGAGAGCTGGAAGATGGGAGATGGTAATGCGAGAGGAGCAGCTGATTTAATATGAAAGGAGTTCTGAACAGCTGTTATGGAGGCATAGTGCTGAAGTAGAGGGGAGTGGAAAAACTTTTTTTTTGAGATTTGAGATTTACTGAAATAGTTTTGAGAATGCTTCTTGAAGTTTGGCTTGTTTCCTGCAGGCCCTGGTGCATTCCTGATAAAGACAACATGCACTGTTGCTTCAGAGATATTTTTCTCAGGAGGTATCGTTTGACTTCTAACTTGGGGCGAATTGCTCATTTTATGAACTTGGAAGTTAATATCCTATTATTATTATAGAGACTGATTGAACTGAGACTGAACTTTTTTTGAACTGTGTCTTCAGACATATATTTAAATTTGAAATTAAAAAGGTCATTTGCCCTTTCTTTCTTATTTTTTAGGAAATGTTAGTTTATTTAACATGATATATCTGATGGTTTTTAAGTTCTTTAAGATGTTTAAAATGTTTAGTATTAAATGATTTACGTTATTGTAAGTAATGGTTAGACAAGTCCTTGACCATTTTTGAACATATATAACCTGTTCTGCAGTTTAAACCCAGATTGGAAGGAGTGACTCGGATGTGCCACAGAATTTGCTGACCACAATTCATGAAGCTGGAAATTCAGGGTCTGAACAATGTCACAGGAATGAATTGTGTAGGCTGGGATGGGACACTTAGTTGTCTCACTCCCGTGTTGCTGGTGTTACTTGGTGTGGGATTTTCCATAAGTTGTGGGTAAGGATCAGTGGACCCATTAGAGGTCTCTCTGGGAAATCTGCCCAGGAGGGTCCATTTGGGGGAGGGGGGAATTAAGATGGTCTACCCGAACTAGGGATGCTATTGCACCTCAATGGTAACCCCTATAGCTTACCCTGAGTCCCCATTTATGGGAGCCAGGGTACTACACTAAGTGCTCTTGGACAAAGTAAATATGCAGAAAAGAAATAGCTTTTTGGTGTGGTGTAGCAATATGTGTGTACTTCCTAAGTTTTCTTATATGATGTGGGCAATCTAATAGTATGGTGTCTAGGATGTGCTTGACTCTGTGCTTCCTCTAAAAACTTCTAGTTGCTAAATGCAGTTAAGGCAGGTAAATCATGTGTTAGTATGCAGTTAGGCTTTGGAACTGATACAGAAAGTGTGTGTTAAGTATGCAGACTTAATTCTAGTCAATTGTTCTTTAAATAGGTACAGGGAACTACTAGGCGCTGGATGTAGTAAAGCAGAAAAACGTTATGCAAGTATGTTAAATGGCGTTTAGCCAGTACAGAAAATATATGTAAAACATGCAAACTAAATTTTAGCCTAGTATAGTTTGATATGAGGATGCACTATGGAAAGGTCCCCCTTGCTGAGGTTACAGGCCTTTCTAAGTACTGCTTTTATGTAGGACAGAGTCAGGTATTGGGAGGCAAAAATGAACGCCAGCAGTGCTTAAAGGGGGTTTGTGAAATATTTGGTTATTTTAGTTTGTTGTCTAGATTTAATAGATGTGGTCTTAAGAGGGTATATTAATCTGAGGGGACAGATGGTTTTTTAATTGATCTTAAGTAAAGTGTTTAATTTGTCTAGTATATCAGGAAGTAATTATTTTTCTGGAGAGAAACCGGACGACTCTACCGAGTCGATCAGGGCCCACTGGTCCTTGGAATTGGGGACTGATCTTCCGGCTACTAACTGGACGATGACCTCACCACTTAGGCTTAAAGTCTCAGGTTCCCCATATTGGAAAAAGTTTGCACGGAAATTACAATATAGATTTTTCTGCACTCCTGCAGTGGTAGCTAGTTTTACAGGAAATCCTGAAGGAAGGTGCTGGAGGGGATGTGGAGCAGTACATGCAGACCAGACCCACATATTTTGGAACTGCAGCATGTTGGGTCCCTACTGGGGGGACATAGTGCAGGAATTGGTGGCAATATATGAAAATACAGGTCTTTTAACCCCTGGGTATATATTGACAGCTACTACCCCATCTGGTCTAAAAGTAGAGAAGAATGTATACCTACAAACTACATTGCTAATATTGGCAGCAAAAAAAGTAATCACCAGACTATGGGGAACGAATAGGCTGCCAGCTAAGGATGAGTGGCTAAACTTGACAAGAGAGATACATAGGTTGGAGAGGATGGTGGCCAGAGTACGGGATAGAGTGGAGGTCTTTGCTACAACATGAGAAAATGGATTATGTATCAGTTAATTACTTATTCAGACTTTGTTCCCTGAAGCTAATCAAAGCAATACCTGAGCAATGTTAAAATGAGATTTATCTATTACATGTGATCAATTAGTCCTAGTACTGGGTGAGAGTTTTTAAAGTCTAATGTATAATTATATAAGCAGAATGAATGTATCTATGTGACATGACCTGTATATGTACAAATGTCTTCATGCCTAATAAAAACTTTATTATAAAAAAAAGGAAGTAATTATTTTTCTTACTGTGTTACTTTGAAATTGAATATTGTACTTAAATACAGATTGTTTGATTGTATTTTTTCCCCTTTTATGAGGTTTATGTGTATGAGTATATTTATATTAGTTGTATGACTATTGTAATGGCTTATTAAGTCGAACAATAAAATCAACACAAGTAAGTAAAAAAAAATCAGGAAGCTGGAGGACCTTGGGCTAAGGATAAAACTGGCTATGAATTATTAGAAAGTTTCTCAAACATGTTGCAGCACATCTGTTCCTCAGATTTCATATGTAAATTGGTCATCATTTTCTAATAACCCATATGGGGAGCACAATGGGCCATGCACTGCTATGTCACCAGTATGGAATTTCTATATAAATATGAACTGCTGTACATTGTTAAGTATGCATAAACTTTATGTTTCCTTATACAAATAGTTCCACAAGGCGTTCTGCTGAGATAGGAACAATAGCAGAATTCCAAATTACATATATAAAATCAGTTTTGTAAGTAAAGAAATTTTTGTCAATAAAGTTCTAAAAGTGCAGTTCTTTTTTTTATATATACTTGCCTGGCTCCTCTGCTTCAGAGGGGGCCTCATACCCCCTCCTACTCCATCTGCCAGGTCCTGACACCAGGAACCCCCTGGTTTCATATTGCTCATTCATCCAGAGGTGTATTCATTTTTGCCCATTTTCTCCCTGTCCCCTGAGTATGCCGGCACAGAGGACATGCATCCAGATGAATGACATGCTTACGCACGCCATTATCAAGTGCCCAAAAGCATCCTCCCTTCCTCCCCTGACTCTTGAAAGTCATGTGCCACTACTGCCTGTGATTACACCAGCAGAGGAGCTACAGGTGCTTGAAGCAACCCGGTAACTCACCCCAGAGGAAGAGAGCATCCTTTGAGATGCTCAATCCTCCTCCTCCCATTAGACCCCGATGGCCCAGGATCATTCCCAAACCCGGGTCACTGACATAATGTGAGGTGTGGCGTCCAGCACCTCAACCCTCAGTGCCACCGGGCTGATTAAAAAAAGTACAGTTCTGAAGCATAAAGTATTATGGTATATAACAAATTTTAAAACCAATTTACTGATATCAGCTGACTGTAGGAGAATATTTTGAGGTGATTTGTTTCCTTCCAGGCTCTGTGTGAAATTAACAGGTGGGTGGAACACTCACTATGATTTTTTTGTTTGGCATAAAATATTGAAGTACAACATTAAGCTCAGAATTTATTTATTTGAGATTGCATTTTGGTTTCTGGCAATATATGACACATGAATCTGTGAGAGTTGTTACTATAAAATGAAATGATACTGATATTAAGTTACTAGCTTGCAGGCAAGGCAAAGCAATTTTATTTGTAGGGCGCTCATTCCCGGCGGCTCTGAGCACCTTCTGGACAGTATGGACTACAGTATATCTTGAATTCTATCGTAAGTAATGAACAGAGCAATCATAGACTTAAAAGGCAAGCATGTAGTCCTTATCATAGCCATGTGAATCATGACATCACAACATAACATAACAGGGAAAGGAAAGGAAAGGGGAAATTGTTTAACCAGGAAAGGCACACTAAGCAGGAACTTGTTTCCAGGTGGTAAATACTAAATGAAACATTTCATTTTTCAAAAAATAGAGTGATTTGTAAACTCAATATCTGTAAGCTATGGTGCCAATGGTTTTAATGCCCTACAGTACAGATTTTTAATGTATGTTTATTTTTTTTAACTATGTCAATAGGCACGTTATGTCATCCTTGAAGAAGCTCCTATAGAGGGGAAACATCAGGGGTTATTATCTTAAACATGGTGATCTATGTGCAAACTTTGACAAAGTAAAAACAAAATCTATGACATCTTTTTGGAGTTGGATGATTTCTACATACTTCTTGACCTTGTTTATGCCTTTGAGGTACTTGAATGTCTCTATCATGCCCGCTTATTACCTTTTCTCCTCAACTGATGTGCCCTTGTTGCCTTCTCTTCTCAAGTGAGTGCATGTTAAGGTTTTCCAGCCTCTGCCTTTACAAGAGCCCCTGCTGGACCTCAGTTATCTTAATGGCTCTTCTCTGCTCCAGCAGGTTGATGCCCTTCCTTTGGTAGGGGCTCCAGGACTGCGCATAGTACTCTAGGTCTGGCCTCACCATGGATCTATACAGTGGCAGTATGACTTCTTTTCTTCTGCTAGTGCTCCCCCCCCCACACACACACACTTATGTAGCCCAGTGTCCTATCTGCCCTAGCTGCTTCCTTGCTGCATTGTGTACAGGGTTTCAAATTGCTTGTGGTTAGAATCCCCAGATCTGTCTCCTCCTTGGTCACTCCTCCTAGTCTATACTTGCCCTGGTGTTCTTGCTCCCTATGTACACCACCTTGCACTTTTTTGCACTGAACCCCATTTGTAAGATTTTAGATTAGCTTTCCAACTTCACACTGTAACTCCCTCCTAAAATGGGGCTTACCTTTGTCTTTCTCCTGAGCACTGTTGCTGCTTTCCCCTGCACTTTGCCTTCACCTCAGTCTTGGTCCAGACTGCAACTGTGGGGCTGGACTGGACACTGTCATTTGTTCACCAAGCTTTTCTGTGCCCTTCTCACCATGGACGGCATGCCACTACCTCTCTTTAATCAACTGGCCCCTGGACTACCTTCAGGATTGGAAAGTCCACAGCAAGGAGATTGCTTCACTTCAATCAGCTCTCAAAGCTGCACAACATGCAAAATAAAATAGTATATACTGTCCCTGGAAACTGACATCAATTTAGAGACTAGTTCAGCTCTGTAAAACAACTAAATTACTACATCCTGTCCCAGAAAACTGACATCTGTTTAGAGCTCAGCTCTGCAAAACAGCTCTGGATTGCAGGCTGGCTAAGGACTTTTATGCATGCTTTTCCCCTGGAACTGACGGACACTGAGAGCCAGCAGTTTAGCATAGTGAATAATGCATGAATGCTAGCCACTGATATTTAATCCATGGATTTCTGCTCAGGAGGAAGACGTGCAAATAGAGCAGATTTGTCTAAAACAAAATCTCTGAGGAGAGGAGAGTGTTTGCGAATAGTTCTAACTTGCTATTCCTGTCTGACAAAAAAGTTTGTCCAAAACAGACTTGAGATCCCTGGACAAGGGGATGGATGCAGCTAGAGTACCAAGCCTGGGCTCTAGCACTGAATTAGAGCAGGGGTTGCCTTGAAAGCTGCTCTTTATCTGGGAAGGTGGTGAGCCACTGCCTTCTGCTGCTGTTAGGAATTTATCCTGACGGGATAGAACCAGCTGAGGTCCTAAGTGCCTTCCATCTGTAAGGGTGTGTGACAGGGTTGAATGTGGCCCTGTCCCAGTTGTTATGGAGAAAGAGTTTAAATGCAAGGATCTGTTCTATTCTCTCCTTTTCTTTCTGGTTGTGGAACCAAATTTTTGTATGAGACCTAGGACTTGATCACCCTGACAGTCTTGCAATTATCTGCCTCTCAGTAGCTCTCTATCTTCCCTTGCTGTTCTGTATTTTCTCTCCCTTTGCATATCTGCTGGTATAAAAATATATGTGAATCATTTTGTGGAAATGTAATTGATACTGAGACCCGTATATAGTTATACTGTTGAAATGATTGCAAAGCTAAAACTGTATATTGTTATGCTGTTGAAATGATTGCAAAGCTGTTTGGAACTCAAGTGGTTAACCTGAGATGCAATTTTTAAGCCTTTTGTCAAAGATGTAAACAGGAGGTCAGTACTGGGACACAATGTTCTTTTTGCTGCACCTTCTGAAACTGACAAGAACATTGAAAATTTACAAGAACACTGTGTGAGAAGCATGCTATTTTCCTAACGAGCTCCTGTACAGACTTATAAAAAGGAGCTGCAATGTTTTGCAAAAGAGAGACACAGAGACTGAGAGACAGACTGAGACTGGAAATTGAGAAGAATAGTTATTCTAAACAATTTAACTTTTTTTTATTTTACTGTTATTAATAATAAAACTTGTTGCGAATTTTACAACTGCTCCTGGTTTTCCTATGCTTCCTGAACTGTGCCTCAATGACAGGGTGAGTGAAAGCAAGTCACCATGTAGGGTGAAGAGGATTATCATCACCTGAAACATTACAACCTGCACCCCTCACCACTAGAAACACACTGGGTCCTCCACACCAGTAACCACCTTACAGGACAGTGTTCCCATTATCCAAAGTCATCACAGCCCACACCCTTCATCACCAGTAGTGCACTGCACCTGCATCCAGCCTACAGAAAAGACCATCCAGTCATCCTCTGCTTAAGCAGGGGAAATATCCCCACAGAAACAGCATAAGCTTATCATTCAATGGTCGTGAGTACTGGGTTCCACTCATAGAATGTATTATTTCTACTGTTTAGTTAGCTAGCTAGATATCTTCTGGGCATTCCTGTGTGACCTTAGAATCCAGACCACAGCTACAGCTTACAGCCAGGAGCAACTGTTTTACGTCCACCCAATTGTGTAATTTGTTACAGTAGTTAGTAGCAGCCAGCAACCAAATTTACATGGTACCACACTGAGGTCCAAGTGTCACAGGCCTGCAGCTCTGTATCTGTGTGCACACTCAAAATTTAATTGGGAGCTCCCAGAGGGACTATGGGGTTTATTGCTGCACCAGTGTGGGGAGAGGTGCTGAGACATGCCTTACAGTAGGGGTGAATGCAAACTGCTGTCTTTGTTTATTTTTACCTTTGCTTCCCTTGTCCCATACCTTGTTCTCCAATCCCCAAATAAACCCATTGGTTATTTATTTACAACTGCTGATGTATTTTGTCATTGTTGCCTTGCTGTTTATTTACATGCTTAGAGTGATAAGTAGGGAGGAGATTCTGTTATTGTGTTCCCTTTTCACAGAGGCTGGGGGTTGTATTTATTTCCTGTGGGGAAACACCCTGGCAGTGCTGTGTCATAAGGATCCCCATAGGTGGAGGAACCATGCCTCTTCCCAAGCCCGGTTCTAACCACAAACCAAAATGCCATCCATGCAAATGCATAACAGACTTTTCCCTTTACCATCTCCATGCTTAGCCAGCACACCTTGTGGGTTGGGGTGGTTACACATTTGGGGACACTGCTGGGATTTCTGGAACATTTCTGGAACATCTCTGCAGCACCTCATCCTTAGGCAGCAACAGAGTCTGGCACCCCCCCAACACACACAAACCATTTTCAGCTTCATGATGGATTGCAGCTTGTTGCTGGAGTGGTGCAAGCATGAAGATCGTGAGCTGAAAAAAGCCATTTTGGTACACGGGATTCCTGAAGAAACACTTAGGAACTGTCTCAAATGTGTAATAGGCAGCGTAAAAAGTTTGGGAAAAATGACAGTCTGAAAGTTTACAATTCAGCTCGACAGACATTATGTGTTCTGATGGAGTGCTGAGAGGATGTTGATCTCTCAAGGGTGCTCAAACAGGTCACTAATGATGGAGACCCCACACCATGGTTCATAATGACCCATGCAAGTCTGCCCCTTCCCCCGAAGGCCTTAAAGAGGAAAGCAAATTAGAACAGATGTTGCAGTCCTTTTTGGCAGCTGAGGAACAGACTGTTCAAGATGTGAGATCATTTTTTTAAAGGAAGAAAAAACAGTGCAGACAATACTACCCGGCAGACCCCAGGTTGGGGGACAAGACTGGATCACCTTCTTGATCAAGCCGTATGACCAGTACAGAAGACTGCATACTTTCTCTGGAGCCACTCCCACTCCTCTTGGGGATGATGATTATGAAAGACAGGGAGGTCAGGTGCCTACCCAGCACCACCTCTTGGAGGGATTGGAAGCAAATCCAAAGGATTGCTGGGTCAGCAAGGCTGGAGGGTGAGCTAGATGCCAATGTCCACCTGGGGACAAATGACCTGGCTTAGGATGAGGTGAGGACAGTGCAGAGGGAGTTCACAGAGTTGGGGAGGGGTCTGAAACAGGTGGCATGCATGGTAACGTTCTCAGAAGTGCTACCTGTCTATGGCATGGGGAAGGCCAGGGTACTCCACACCAAGGGATTCAGTGAATGGCTGAATAACTGGTACACAGCTGAGGAATTTGGCTTCATTGTGGGCTAGGGGACCACCTGGAGAGATACAGGCTTGTACTGGAGGGATGGCCTGCATCCAGCTGGGGGGGACAGAGATCCTTAGTGAGAGGTTTAAATGTTTCATTGGCAGAGCCAGCACAGTGGCACTGAGGGTTGAGGCACTGGTTGCGACACTTCGTGCCATGCTGGTGACCCGGGTTTGGGAATGGACTCGGATCATTCGGGGATCAGCTGGGGTGAAGAAGGATCGAGCATCAGTAGACCACTCTTCTTCCTTGGGGGAGGAGGGACCATTCAGTGTGCTGTAGCCTGATGTCCAGCAGTGGATGGATGCCAGCACAGACACGCTGAGCAGAAAAGGGGTGGTCGCATGACTGGAGCATTCAGCTACTTCTGCGGAGGTGGGGGTCAGCCACCCCGCTCATTGCATGGATTGGAGGCCAGGGAAAAAAATAGAAAAATTGGAGCCGGCAGGCTCCTTGATGGCTGCAAACCTGCGCCGATCCCCAGGAACCAGATGTAGGCTTCCAGGGTGGGAAGAATGCTGATGCTCCTTTCCCTGGCCCTGTCACCGAGGGGGTGGGGTAACCCATTGGGGATTCCCCAGAGAATTGGCTATGGAACACCAGACCAACACAACACACTTGTTGAGCTCCAATACATACAGTACCCCTTCGATGAGGATTTTCTTTGAGATGGGTTGGGTGATTGTGATAGACATGGCAGGAGGGAGAGTGGATGGATGATCGAGTGTCCTGTTGTGGCAATTTGGTGTATGTGGTGTTGGTGGAAATAGGCTCTGAGCTCTGCCTGCAGATGGACTACTTGCCTTTTTCCCCTACAATAGCTATGCTGACCCCAATTCCCTTGGGGTTCAAAATGGCTACTATAGATGGCCACGACTGACAAAATGAGAGGTGTAGCTATCTATATATAAATTGTACATCAGCTGGCCAGTCTGTTGCCCCCTCAAGCAAATTTCATCAATTCCTATAGCGATTCTTAGTTGTACCATGTAGAGGTGCAAAAGCAGTAGAATTTGTATAACAAATATTGCAAAATTATATATTTAATAATAAATCGACAAATAAAATGGTGTTTTCTGACTTTTATTTGCACAGCACATGTTACAGAGATAGAACAAAATGGTAATATTAAATGCATGCTGAAAAGAGAAAATTTTGTTAGAATCGATGTTTCAGCCATAGGTCGTCTTCAGGAATCATCTACAAAAGAGAAAAAAGCCAGTAAGGGAAGTAAGAGAAATATATGGTCACTTTCTTGACCTGGTCTTCCTCCTGGGGATCGAGGCTTCCGATTTGGTGGTGGAACCAGTCGGTTGGTCCGATCACTACTCAGTTGGGTTCAATTTTGAGGCCCCCCCCTGAGTAGGTCGGCCCCTGTGGAGTTGGTCAGGTACCGCCCATTGCGGGATGTTGTCCCTGAAGACCTGATGGCGGTTATTGACCTCTCGTTGTTTGATGAGTTTTGCACTGATCCTGAGCAGCTGATAGTGGCCTATAATAGGGCCATATCGGTAGCACTCGATCAGATTGCACCAGTCCGTGTTCGCCACCTTCCGCGTCATCCCGCTGCCCCATGGTTTGATGGGGCTTTGAGAGGGTTGCAGAGGATGGGGCATAGGTTGGAGCATCATTGGAGGAAGACCACCACTGATGCCGACCACCTTATTTTGCTAGAGCATTATAAACTCTACCAAACAGCAATTTCCCATAAGAAGTCAGAATTCCTGTCCAGGGAAATTTCTGTCACACGGAATCGACCGGCTCAGCTTTTCAGAACTGTTAACAGACTGTGCAACCCAGCCTGTCAGCAGATCCATCGAGTCTTTACTCAAACTGATTGTGAGGAGATCGCTCGATTCTTTGCGAATAAGGTTGAAGACATCAGGAGGGAGTGCCTCCAACCTCATTCCAAGGCTGTTGCAATTGATCGGTGTCCTGTCGCAGAGCCCGGAGTTTCCTGGAGTATCTTTGACCTGCCGGATCTCGTAGACACTATGAGGATTGTCCAAGAGATGCATCCCACATGTTGTAGTTTAGACCCTGGCCCTACCTCCCTGATTTTGGGTTGTAGTGAGATCATCGGCCTGGTCTTAGCTCGGATTATCCGGTGTTCTTTAGATATGGGAGTTTTTCCTAGCTCTCTGAAGGAAGGGGTGGTGACTCCCCTTCTGAAGAAAGCTTCTTTAGACCCAGATGACCTAGCAAACTACAGGCCAATCTCTAACCTCCATTTTGTGGGGAAGGTTATTGAGAAAGTTGTGGTGGCTCAATTGGATAACCATTTGACCATCCATAGTTTATACGAACCTCTCCAGTCTGGTTTTCGCAAGAGGCATAGTACCGAGACTGCTCTGGTTCGGGTGCTCAATGATCTCCTGATGGCGAGAGATCAGAGACACCGTTCTATCTTGGTTCTCCTTGATCTATCATCAGCTTTTGATACTGTGGATCATGGGATTCTGCTCGAATGCCTGAGGTCCATTTGTGGACTATCGAGTACAGTCCTCAGATGGTTTTCATCGTTCCTCGAAGGGAGAATGCAGAGAGTGGTCTCGGGTTTGTTTTCATCCGGGGCCTTCTGTCTGCCTTGTGGGGTGCCTCAGGGCTCGGTGCTTCCCCCCTGTTATTCTCAGTATATATGCTACCCCTCGGAGACATTGTAAGACAGTATGAGCTGAGGTTTCACTGCTATGCAGATGATACCCAGCTCTACCTGTCTTTTGCACCTGACCAGGTTAGTGCTATCTTGGTACTGAACAACTGCCTCGCAGACATCCAAGACTGGATGAATTCCAGCAGTTTAAAGTTGAACCCAGGAAAGACTGAGGTTATGGTTGTGGACCCAGGTCGCAGGGTAGAGGGTTTGAGGACTGGTCTCCCCTCTGGATTAATCCTGGGGGTGGACCAGATCCTCACCTCTGAATGGGTGCATAACCTGGGAGTGGAGCTTGACGCTGGTTTGACCTTCCGTTATCAGGTGTCTGCAGTTGTCAAGCTGGCATTTTTCCATCTTAGGAACATTGCCAAGATTAGGCATCTTGTTCCGCCCAGTGATCTGCCGGTCTTGGTCCATGCCTTTGTGACATCTCGCCTTGATTACTGTAACTCCCTTTACCTAGGACTTTCTGGGGTTGATATCTGCTGCTTGCAGCTAGTGCAGAACACGGCAGCACATTTGTTGTCTGGGGCCTCTAGAAGTTCTCATATTAACCCTGTGCTGCGTTCTCTGCACTGGCTGCCAATACAGTGGCGGATCACCTTTAAAGTGGGTCTTTTGATCTACAAAGCCGTACACCGTCTGGGTCCCGACTACTTGAAAGAACTCCTGGTGCTTACACCCCTCTGAGACAGCTCCGCTCAGCTGATGAGGGGTTGCTGGAGATTCCGAGGGTAAATTTGAAGTCATCTGGTGCCCGTGCATTTGGATTTGCTACACCTACCCTCTGGAATTCTCTGCCACATCAGCTCTGGGAGTGTAGGATGGTGGGGAGCTTAAAGCAGGTACTAAAGACTTTTTTATGGGAGAAGGTGTTTCCTTCTTTGTTCTAATTTTATATTGCAGTACTGGAATATATGTTCATATTTGTTTTTATTGAATGTATTGAATGTGTTTTATGTTTGTTCTTGATGTACAGCGCCTTGAAATTTCAAAAGGTGCTCAATTAAATAAATTTTATTATTATTATTATTATTATATATGAGGAAAGAAAATAGGAGGAGGATGTAGGAGAAAAAGGGATAACAGGTAAGGTAAGAACAGAATATGGAAAATGAAAAGGTGATGACAGGTATGAAAAGATATAGTAGTAGTGAGTGAGCTGAGGAGTCCTTTAGTGGGGAGTAAGTAACAGGACCTAGTAAAAAGGCTGAAAGGTAAAAGCTACAGTATGTGTGCACACTCATTTTTTTTTTCTACAGATCAAAGAAATGCTCAAACTGGAGGGGCCAGTGATTTACATCAGATCTGCAACAACTAGTACAAGGACACCAACCACAATGACACCTCACCAGAGCCATTATTCAGTCTAACATTTTCTGTAATGAGACAACTGGCAAAAACAACCCCAACACCCACTGGCTGTGGGACTGTAACCATGTAGAAAGCAGTGGTGTGATAAATGAGACTACCTTGCAGTCAAAGCCCCCATGTTAGAGCAAAGATTTCATAGGGCAAACTAGTATTAGGACAAAATTCCTAGGCTAAATGTTGCAAGGCTGCATGTCTTTGCTCCAGTTGTCATACCACGGGTATACAAACATCACTCTGTAGCTCTGGCAGCTCATAATACCTAGGCACTGCAACTATGCAAACCTGAATATCAGCAGGGTTGCAAAAAATGGCACCTCACAGCCATGAAATGTTGCTTAAACTTTTTATTGGGAAAAAAGGCAGAAAATGGTAGGTAACTTGCATTCAATGTGCAAGGTGAAGATGCTGGGTGCTCACGCAGTGCTTGTCAGAAGGCAGTTATTTTAGCCTGTTATTGTAATAAGTTGAGTATGCAGTCAGCTGAGCAGTCTTTGTTTACGCAGAAACCTGAATATCAAAAAACACCTGCACAATCTCTGGATTCCTGTGATGTCTGGAGAGGACATCTGGCGTACTGCGTGCAGTTCTGGAGACCCCATCTCTGCAAGGACATAGACAACATGGAGGCAGTCCAGAGGAGGGTAACTAAAATGGTGCAGGGTCTGCACAAGAGGCTATGCAAAGAGATGCTAAAAGATCTTAATATGTATACCCCTGAGAAAAGGGGGGGGGCATGATAGAAACTTTCAAGTACCTTATGGGAATCTACAAAGTCCAGGAGGGTAGCATCTTTCAGAAAAAGAGATGCACAAGAACAAGGGGCCACAATTTGAAGATAGAGGGGGACTGCTCAAGGGCAACATGAGGAAGTATTTTTTTCACAGATAGGGTGATGAACGCATAGAATGGCCTTCCTGAGGAGGTTGTGGGGTCAAAAACAGTGTGGGAATTCATGAATGCATAGGACAGACATAAGGCAATTCTTGTGGGGGGGTAGGAAGAAGTAGGCTGTTGGTTAACCAGGATCTGCAGCTTATCCAAAAGGTAGGGAAATGAGCAGACTGATGGGCCAAGCGGTCCTTATCTGCCGTTAAAGTGTATGTTTCTATGTCATAAACCTCTTGAGCTTCACTCTTGAGGTTTATGAAGTCACTGGACTCCCTTGATGGAGTACAGCACCCATAACAGATGGATGCCCATCTGTTATTCTATTTATATCACAGTAACTAGTTACTTTTAGGGAAAAGTAATATCATTACAGTTACTTATTACTTTATTTTAAAAGTAATCCATTACTATTGCTAGTTACCTAGAAAAAGTAATCAGATTACAGGTACTAGTTACAAGTAACTAGTTACTATACAATACTGTTTTTTTTGTTTATGTTATATGCAGACAACTTTTCCCAAAATACTAATTTGCATCTACTAAATCTTTATTAAATTAGGGTACAAAACCAGGTAACTAAAACAGGTTACTAAATCAGGGTCCCTAAGATTGCTGAGGTGCAATTTGGCCTAGTGCCACTATACTTATCATGATGTTATTTTAAATGGACTGTGCCCTGATTTTTGAAAGGCGCACTATAAATAAAGATTATTATTATTATTAGATACCACTATGCCTGAAGGAGAGGCATTCATGGTCTTAAAAAGTTCATAAGTAAAAACATTTGGTTACTCTAGTAAAATAAATGATTAATGCAACTACCTGTGGGTTACTGTGCCTGTAAGACTTTCTTGCTGCTCGATCACAGAAACAGAGAATTTGCCGGCAGAAAAGGACCACTTGACCCATGCAGTCTGCCCAGATGTTCCCTGCCTAGACTGCCTCCGCAGACCTTAATCGGTCTGTGATGATACTCTCTCCTCCCTTCCTATTCACTAATATTCCCTTATGTCTATCCCACACATGCTTTAAGCCCCCTACTGTTTTCACTTCCACCACTTCTGCTGACAGTCTATTGTGTCTACCACCCTTTCAGTAAAGCAGTACTTCCTCACATCCCTCTTTAGCTCCTCCCAGCTTCAGTACATGCCCTCTGATCCTGGTGCTCTTCCTCATTTGAAAGAGATTGCCATCCTGCACCCTGTTCACCTCCAGAGGCCATGAGGTACTTGTAGGTCTCTGTCATGTCCCTTCTTGCTCTCCTCTTTTCCAGGGTATATATGTTGAGATCCCTCAGTCTCTCCTCATATGGCTTTTGGTGCAACCACTGCCTCCTTTTAGTTGCCCTTGTCTGGACTGCTTCTACTCTGTCTATGTCCCTTGTGAGTAATAGCCTCCTGAACTGGACACAATACTCCAGGTGGGGTCTCACCAGTGAGCGATAAAGTGGCAGTGCCACCTCCCTCCTGCTAGAGATACCGCTCCCAATGCATCCCATCATCTCACTGGTCCTATCCCCAGTGCCCTGCCAATCTGAGGTCATCAGATATGACAACCTCAAGATCCCGTGCCTGCTTAATGACTGACAGTACCTCACCCCATCTTTATCCTATGCCCTAGGTGCATCATTTTGCATTTTTTTGGAATTCAACCCCACCTGCCATGTTTTTAACCACTCCTCAAGTTTCTCAACATCTCTGCACATTCTTTTCATTCTCTCCTGATTGCCCACCATATTACAGACTTTGGTGTCATTTGAAAAATGGAAAACCTTCCCTTCCAGTTCATTTACGATGTCTCTTATGAAGACATTGAAGAGGACCAGTCACAGTACTGAGTCCTGTGACACACTGCTGGTCACTTTTTCATCGTCAGAGTGAGTGCCATTAACCACCACCCTCTATTGCCTATCTGTTAACCAGTGTCTAAGGCAATTCACCACTTTAGATCCCAACCCTGGCTGCTCTATTTATTTAGAGGGCAGCTGCAATTGGAGAGTGTCTTTTATTTAAACCTGCCATGATTCTTCTCTGGCAGAGCAGCTGTTCACTTGACACCAGTGTGAGGTGCTGCTACTGTGCTGGTGATGAGAACCGAGGTTCGAATGAGTAAGAGTGGATGGAATTTACCCAAGAAGAAAAGGCAGGAATCGTCCAATGAGTTTGATGCCCACTAGGCTTTGTTCAACAACAGTGGTAGGATGACACAGTCACAGGAGGAATTAGATAAAAACTCATAAAGAGACAACTTTTCCCAAAACACTATTTTGCATCTACTAAATCTTTATGAAATTAGGGTACAAAACCAGGTAACTAAATCAGGGTCCCTAAGATTTCTGAGGTGCACTTTGGCCTAGTGCCACTATACTCGATGATTACCCTATGGTACCATGGTATAATAATTACCCCTTGGAAGACCTTACAACCACGGACTTGGGCCAATTACATCAATATACATTCAAACACACACCAGAGTTCAATTGCAGTTGAAGTCTTTGTGCACACTATCGAATAGAGTTGGTAGCTACAGAAAGACGGAGATAAAGGAATTTCCTGTGACACTAAGATTATGGTTCCAGTACAGACCTAGTTAAGGTCACTGGGGTGGTAAGAGTTTTTTTAGACAGAAAATGTGTTTCTCAGCATAAAACCCACTCTCTCCGAGGCTACCGGCATAAAAGAACAAGTGGAACAGGTTCCTGGAATTAGCCCACTGGAGGGTAATCAGAATCAAACTAGCTGCAGAGAGCTCCTCGGCCAAAACCCACTTTGGGGCCACCAAGGATGAAAAGGAACAATAAAGATTCTTGGTGATGAACCCACTGGAGGATTAAAAAGGACTGGACGATGCTGTGGAAATCCCGATGCAACCAGGAACCAGAAGAATTCAAGGTGAATATGTATGACCCTGAAGGGTCAACACAGGAAACTGCAGTGGACTCCTCCATGGTGAACTGGCACAAATCTACTGCATATTTTATACAAAGTCATCAGCCGTGAGTCCTAATAATACAGGGGCATCAGTAATTATTTGCACAGATACCGAGCAGCAGCAAAAGTAAAAGTTGAAGTCTGCTGCTTGGTTCAAACAGTTCCTGCTTTAATGCTGGATTTCTTTGGCATAACATTCTACATAACAATGGAGCAGCAGCAAAATAATTTAAATAAGAGAGATATAATGCCACTCCATTATACTCATATTTCACCTATCAGAGTGGATGTTATTTTGTATTTAACTGCCATTTTAAACATTTCTAAACATTCCTGCACCATATATATAAAAAATGGCATAAGCATTAACTTAATCAAGTACTGCAGCACTTTAAATTCCTAATATGGCACAAAATGGATTCTATACACTTTATTTAACCAGCACCTTAATTCATTCTTGCCAGCTGGCCTTAGCCTGGTGCATTATTTTGGGGAGTTCTTGGTGAGGGATGGAACTATGGAAATTAGAAATAAAAGTATTAGGGAAAAGGTTTAGTGAGAGATAAAAAAGACTAACATAGGTGGCCAACCTCTGCCAGGGGCAGAAAAAGGTTAAGTATAGTATAGGGAGATACTGCTGCGCAACAGATTACAATAGGAAAAAGAAGAAGATAGGAAAGGCATCCCTCCACCGGGGTTATTAGACTGGCACTCCTCCTTCTTTAATAAAAAGCAGTAACTCTTACAACACTGGTTTTAGCAACAAACTCCCAGAGTGTATGTACATTCCGTACTGATGGGGGTTTGAGTTGGAGTTTCCACCCACCCACACTTTAGAAGCTCCACCCCAGGGTCCCTTTAAAAAACTAAACAAATTACAATACAGTCTTTACTGTACACACTGTAATTACTTTATTACCCTGGGGTTTGAAACACATTGCACTACTAATCATCATAGTACATCATTATAGTAATTCAATATATACAAGCATACTCATGTTTTATTCTTCACTACATCTGCCCCATGTTGTGACAACAAATTGACGTTTTTGTGTTGACTCCCTGACCTATGTTTTACCACAAAACGATAAGGTTGCAATGTCAGGTACCATTGCATGATGTGGGCATTTTGATCTTTCATTTGATTTATCCACACAAGTGGATTGTAATATGTAAGGGGAGTAAACTCTGCACCCCACAAATAAAAATGCAAAGCTTCAATTGCCCACTTGATGGCTAGGCATTCTTTTTCAATTGTGGCATACTTTTGCTCCCTCTCATGCAGTGTCCTGCTGATATAAATGATAGGGTGCTCCTCTCCTTGAATGGCCTGACTCAGGACTGCTCCTATCCCTGTCTCAGAAGCGTCCATATGCACTTCGAAAGGGAGACTAAAATCAGGGCACTTCAATACAGGTGAGACACACAAGGCTGCCTTTATAGCTTTAAAGGCCTCATCACAATCAGAACTTCATTTTACTAGGTCACTACACCTTTTTTTGTCAGGTCTGTTAATGGTGTGGCTATAGAGGTAAAATTAGCTATAAACCGGCGATAATATCCTGATAGACCTAGGAATGACCTGACATGTTTTTTGGTCTTTGGCACAGGACCGTTAGCTACTGCCTCTACTTTCTCATTTTCTGGCAGCACACACCCATTACCCAAAAGAAATCCAAGGTATCTGGTTTCTGAGCTAGCCAGTGCACATTTTGCTGGGTTTATAGTGAGTCCAGCTTTGTGGATGCAATGCAACACAGCGGTCAACTGTGTGATGTGCGTCGACCAATCTGAACTATAGATGACAACATCGTCCAGATAGGCAGCACAGTATGCAGTGTGTGGTGTCAGGATCTGATCCATAAGTCTCTGGAATGTTGCAGGGGCTCTGTGTAAGCCAAAGGGCATGGTGGTGAACTGGTATAATCCAAGTGGCATGCTAAATGCTGTTTTCTTCCTAGACTCAGGAGATAAGGGAATCTGCCAGTATCCCTTAGTTAGATCCAGTGTGCTAATGTATCTAGCACTGCCGATGTTGTCTATGATATCGTCTACCCTATGCATGGGGTATCCAACAAAATGTGATACATTATTGACCTTCCTGATGTCCAGGCACAGTCTGATGCCAGCCTCCTTTTTAGGGACCACCACTATGGGAGATGACCAGGCACTAGTGGATGGTTTGACTTTGACAGGTTTCTTCAACTTCTCTATCTCCTGCTTCACCCCTTCTCTGACTTTTTCCAGAAGCCTATAGGGTTTCTGCCTGATGGGTCTGGAATTAGCTCTAATATAATACTGTACAACAACTGCTTTTCCCGGGACACTTGTAAACATGGGTGCAAAGGTTTTTAACTGCTGGTGTATGCCCTCTTTCTGCTATGTGTCTAGCTCGAGGTTGATTTTTATGTTAGAGAGGTTGTCCTGTTCCTCTAATCTTTGATAAATCATCTCCAACTCAGAGATGTCCCTCTCTGGGAGTATGTACATAGTCCCCGTAGATTCCTTTTCCTCTACCCATTTCTTTAAAAGATTGGCATGGTAACTCTTTCTCCTTGGGTATTTATCTGGTGTCTCCACTTCAAATGTTGCTGGTCCTGTTTGTCTGATGATTGTGTATGGCCCTTGCCACTGCATTAGCAGATTGTTCTGGGTGATGGAGCATAACAACAGCACTTTCTCTCCTGCCTGCA
Organism: Neoceratodus forsteri; assembly: GCA_016271365.2. Taxonomy (NCBI): domain Eukaryota; kingdom Metazoa; phylum Chordata; order Ceratodontiformes; family Ceratodontidae; genus Neoceratodus; species Neoceratodus forsteri. Next base: position 823,253,426 of record CM057449.1, read on the forward strand.
ACTCTTTGGGTTTACAATTCTGATCATAGTAGGTCTTCTGCTTCTCCTGTTACACAATACTATTTTGGTGTGCCCTTTTTGTCTAATCTATCAACCTTTTGCGAAGCTGAACCACATAATCAGTGATGTTGGCTTGTCCCACATTGGTTCCCTCTTCCCAAAACTCTTTTACCACATTCAGTGGCTCTCATGGATTCTTTCCGTACAGTAGGAAAAAAGGGGAGTACATTGTAGCTGCTTGTGTGACCTCTCTAAGAAAACAACAAGAGAGGGAGGTACCGATCCCAATCCTTTCCCTCGTCATGTACAAATTTCTTTAACATATGTTTCAGTGTTTGGTTGAAACATTCAACCAATCAATCTGTTTGTGGGAGGTAGGGCATAGTTCTTATTGCCTCTACCCCCAAAAAATGGTACAATTCTTTAAGTAATTCCTTGTGCAGGCAGGGTCACCAGCAAGTTGGAGGGGATAGGCCACCTCTCTCCTCCTTCCTCCCACCTTCCCCTTCCTTCTACCCCCACTGCCTCCTGCCTCCACTTCCAACCCTCTCCCCCACCCCTTAACTAACCCTAGCTTTTTGGACTACCTCTTAAACTCAAAGCACTTATACTCAACCTAACCTGCACTCCGGTTCACCTTGTAGTTCTCGTTTGTCTGCGTCTCTTCTCTCCATGTCCTAGTCCAATCCTCTTGATCCCACTCTGCCATTTTCCTAATGACAAAACTATGCCTCACCAGGTATTGCCATATGCTAGTTGTGCTACTGTACTTATCTAGCCCCCACTGTTAGCTCCAAATCCATCTAGTTCATACGTTAGCATTCCTCCGTTCAGTACTTTTGAACTGACTGCTCACTGTATTGTTGTAATCAAATTGTATTCCTATATTGTTTACCTAATCTCTGTATACATTTGAATGTATTCTAATTGTGTTTAAATACTGTATACAAGAACTTTGTTTACTATCCCCATGTTCACCTCCCCCCAGGTCACACCGGGAGACGAGCAAATTGTTGCTCAGTGTGCCTTCCTGGTGAAACATTTCAATAAATAAATAAATAAATAACGTAGCCTGAAAGTTAGTGCCTTGGTCGGTCAATACCTCCTTAGGTATCCCAAGATGGCTGACAACCTTAACTACTTCCTCTGCTATTCGGGGAGTAGTATCTATACACAATGGTATGGCCTCGTGGTATTTTGTTGCATAGTCACAGATGACTAATATGTATTTGTATCCTCGGGCACTTTTCTATAATGGGCCAACAATGCCCATTGCCATACTTTCAAAGGGCTTGCTAACTATGGGCAAGGGTACCAGGGGTACTACATTCTTCCGGGTTACCCGGGCCACCTTTTGACACTCTGAACAGACTCTGCAGTCTTCCGCCACTTGTTCATGGATACTGGGCCAGTAAAAATTTTGTAATAGCCTGGCCAGGATTTTATCCCTACCTGCATGACCTGCCTATGGTAAGTCATGGCGTAAATACAAGATTTGGTTCCTAAACTGTTTAGGGACCACTAGTTGTTCAACAATTTCACCTGTATGGGAGTTATTATGTATCTGGTACAGTATTTGGTTGTTACATTTAAACACAGGGGCACCTGATGGTTTCTTCTGGTCCACCTGTTGAAAAAAAAACAGCTCATGTGTCATCCACATTGTTCCTGGGCAATATCACATTTAGCAAACAGTTTATCTGCAGTGTCATTAGGCAGTCCAGTTTGACATCTCCATATCTTCTGCGCTTTCTTCTTTTTCCTCTTCGATCTCCTGTGGGCACTTGGTGTATCAAATACAGTACATCCCCCTTAAAATGAAATGTATCTCCAGGAGTATTTGCTTTGGTCTGTGACCTGGTGGTAATGGCTGTCACATTTTTAGGGGCAACACCGCTGAAAAATGGGGAAAGTGTTGCACAATAACCACAGGGACTGGTAATTTGGTACTATTCCAACCACCATTTATGCTTCCTGTCCATCAATGTTTAAAGTCACCTTAGTGGTGAGATATCAATGAGTGTCCCCATACACACAGATAACACCAGTATACACATTAGAAATTGGGGCCTTTTCTAGTACGTCTGGGTGTACTAATGTCTGTCAACTGCCAGTGTCAATTAAATGCATCATTTTCTTCTCTCTGATGGTGACTGTTGTTGAAAAAGTACCCCAATTAAGAAGGGCCAGATGGGTAGCCTAGCTCTTTTTCTTGTAACAGAACCATTCAATATGACCTTTACCGTACAATATCTACAAACAATGTCTGGATTATATGGCCTACCCCTTAGGCCTTCTTGTCTACCTGCATTTCTCCCAGGGGGACATAATGGGGTAAAATAAGCTGGTCTTACCAGTTGCTGGGTGGGGGTGATGGTTGAGTCCGTTGTCAGGTATCCCTTCCTCGTTGATTGCCTGGCCACCAGGCAATCCTCCACCAGTGTGATTGCAGCTTCCGCTGTTTCTGGATGGTGTTCCCTTACCCAGATCTGGACCGCTGCAGGTAGAATCTGAAGAAACTGTTCCATGACTACAGCCTCAATTATATCCAGCAGTATCTTCCCCTCTGGTTGCAGCCATTTGTTGCAAAGTTCGATCAGACGTGTATAGGTCTCTCGGCGAGTATCGTTCCCTTGGTGTTTCAGGGAGCGAAAACGCTGCCAATAAGTCTCAGTATTAATATCAAAGCACTTCAAAATCTTCTTTTTGATAAAGTCATACTTCTCAGCACTTTGATGGTCCATGTGGCTATAGGTCAGTTGTGCTCGACCTGTTAAATAGGGAGTCAACCTGACAACCCACTGCTCTGGAGGCCACCCACACACCTTCGCTACTCTTTCAAAGTTGGTTAGGTATGCCTTGAAGTCATCTGTAGCTGACGTCTTGGTCAATTTCATGTCTTTAGGGAGGGCATGCATACCTTCACTGGACTTACTGATCCCAATGATCTGTAGGACCCTCAGTGTGTCTGCTCAATGCTTGTCTTGTCATCTTTTTTTCACTCTCTCACTCCTGGCTGTCCTTTTCCCAAAGCTACTCCATCTCTGTTTGTTTCCTTGCAAGCCACTTCAATAGCTTACTCATATCTTCCAGTGGTTCCTCGACTGTCACTTCCTCCAGCCCTCTTTCTTCTTCTTCGCTGTCTTCTCCTCCAAAGGAGTCTGTCGACTGATGCTCCAGCTTGGCTGTTGGTTTCCTCTCAAACTCAAGGCCTGGGATCAACTGCTTACCTGTCAGCTCAGTCTGTGCCCTTGGTCAGAGCGGGTCATGCAGGGGTCATCATGATGACAAAAACATAACACCGTGCCATGGGTTACCTTGTTATCAGGTCTGACACCTACTGGAATCCACCCTGTGTCTAGGACTTCCAGTATCCCACTTCTAAAACCATATGTCACAGGTACGTGGGTATAAAGATAACACTGGACACAGTAATAGGGTACGACATACCTGCAGTGTGTTTTATTTTATACAAAAATACAAAAATTAAATAAATATAAATATAACAGTTCAAACAGAACAAGAAAATAAACAATAGCTCAAGGCTATTTCACCTTACATCAGGTATCTCAAAACAATTCATCAGCTTTCCTGCTGTTAGAGAGAAATTCCTGTTCAGGCACAGATCCTTCTGCTTACCTTACTCCAGGTAAGTGGGACTGGCTATACAGCTAATCTGACTCTTGGTGTTTGAGGGATTATATAGCCCTCCCACTTATGGGAAAGTCCCTCCCATAAGATCCAATAAGTTCTAGAATGGTCCCAAAATAGGGAAACATACCTTCTCTATTACATAATGAGGTTTTACTTATGGGAAGTCCCTCTATAGGAAATCCCCTTCCCTAGGTCTTGCTAACTGGTCAGCACCTTATTTTCTATATATGCAAACAGTGCAAACATTTATTGTATTTATACATGTGCTGTACTGTTATAATATATAGACACTAGTCCTTTATTTTATGTCTCAGGGTTCTTTATATATTGTGGTGCTCCTTCAGAGACCTGCAATACCTCTTTATTCTTTAACTTGTTTAATTTCTTTATTGTGTTTAGTTTATCTTGCAGCCCTCTCCTTATTCTGAGGGCTACTCTATCTGTGAAGCATTTCCTTACATAGCGAGGTTCCTGTCCCTTTAAATCAGTTAATTTCTATGTTGTAGCAGAGCGGCAGACTGCTAAAATAATCACTATCTACCCACTCTACTACGGGGCTCTGCATAGACTTGGTAAGCACCTTTTTTATTTGTATGCTGGGTTGTAACTTTAAAGTCTAGAAATAGCATAGTTCCTTTGTATTTTCAAGTGCTCACTTTTCAGAGCGCTCTATTCATTCAGGGAAGTGGGACAGCTGAAAGTGAAAATTTGCTGATCTGTGGAAGACTGCTTCTCTAGCAGCCTGGACTGGCTGCACACATGTCACAGGCTCCTCCACGGCTAGCTGGCACAATTCTACAGCATATTTTATACAAAGCAAGCTGCAAGGAGCCCTAATAATACAGGGTCATCAGTAATTATTTACACAGATACCAAGTGGCAGCAAAAGTAAAAGTTAAAGTCTGCCACTCGATTCAAACAGTTTCTGCTTCAATGCAGGATTTCTTTGGCATAACATTCTACATAACAACGGAGAGGCAGCAAAATAATTTAAACAAGGGAGACATAATGCCGCTCCATTATACTCATATTCCACCTATCAGAGTGGATGTTATTTTGTATTTAACTGCCATTTTAAACATTTCTAAACATTCCTGCACCATATACATAAAACTGGCACAAACATTAACTTAATTAAATACTGCAGCACTTCAAATTCCTAATATGGCACAAAATGCATTCTATGCACTTTATTTAACCAGCACCTTATTTCATTCTTGCCAGCTGGCCTTAGCCTGGTGCATTATTTTGGGGAGTTCTTAGTGAGGGATGGAAATATGGAAATTAGAAATAAAAGTAGTAGGGAAAAGGTTTAGTGAGAGATAGAAAAGACAGACTTAGGTGGCCAACCTTTGCAAGGGGCAGAAAAAGGTAAAGTATAGTATAGGAAGATACTGATGCACAACAGATTACAGTAGGAAAAAGAAGAAGATAGGAAAGGCATCCCTCTACTGGGGTTATCAGACTGATAGAATGCAGTTCTCCCACAGCAGAACCTATAAGTAACAAGGAAAGCAGTGGCTGCTAAAGCTGTGGTTCAATCGTCCTATGCAACTGAGTATGGTGTTATGCTTGTGCAACTTGAAAAGTCTTTGGTTGTTTACCTCTACATCTGTGGGATGTACCAACTTGTAGGGGTATGAAGGCAAGGAACCCTAAAGTAGGGTTCCACTCCTAGAGGTGCCACAGGAATGATTCCCTTGGCTAAAGGTACCTTAGGAAGGAGCCTTGGATGAGAGAGGTGAACTTCTGGAGGAGGAGGGGAGGATGGTGGAGCAACAAGAAAAATGCTGGAGGAGACAGTTAGGAGGTACAGCCTTTAGGGTCCAAGCGGGGGGAGTGGTTAGTTGCTCCATCCCATTGAACTTCAGGCACTGCCTTCCAATTCAATGGACCTATGCAACTGAGTATGGTATTATGCTTGTGCAATGTGGAAAGCCTTTGGCTGTTCACCTCTCTATTCATGGGATATACCACCCTGTAGGGGTACAAAGGTGAGGAACCCTAGAGGAGAGTTTCACCCCTAGAGGTGCCACAGGAATGATTCTCTTGGCCAAAGGTACCTTAGGAAGGAGCCCAAAAGAGTTTAAAGCAAAGCAAGCAAGGTGACGTGTGCTTATCTGTACTGAAGACCTGAGCCAGGTCAGTAGGTCATATAGTCAGGAGCCTGAGGTAGAGTAGTGGGAGATGACTGATGAATAGTGACCCATTCATAGGTCTGAATGTAAAACATGGAGACATAACTTCCTAAGGAGAGAGGGAACAGCTATGGGGGCCACCATCCATCTCCACAGCGGAATCCATCTACATGACCTAAGGAAATACTAAACCTATCTAAGTATTATGACCATTGGTGCAGAGGAGATGAAAAAACCCCTTTGAGGAGGAAACCTCTAGGGATCCAAGGCCTAGGTCACCTTCCCTCCAGGCTTCAGGATATTTTGAGTGGACAGCGAACAGTACCACAAACAGGACAAGACTGACAAGACAAAACAAACCCCAAAAGTGATGTAGGAGAGAAACAAGGTAGGGAAGTCATAGCCCACTACGGCGACACACAGACATGCCAACATGCCATAGTCCACTATGGCCACACACAGACTCACCATAAACTGCTATGGTGACACACATACATGCTGCAACCTGCCACGGCTACACACAGATGTGCCATATCCTTCTACGGCTACACATAGACACGCCATAACCCATTAGGGTGACACATACATGCCCTAATCCACTACAGCTAAGCACAGATGCACCATAACCCACTATGGCTACACACAGATGCACCATAACGCACAATGGCAACACATGTATATGTCATATCCCGCTACGGTGACACACTTTCACACCATATTCCACTACAGCTATGCATAGATACATCATAACCCACTATGGCAACACATATGTGCTGTAACCCACTACGGCTATACAAGACACATCATACCCGCTATGGCTACACACAGGCATGCCGTAATCTGCTATGGGAACATGTGTTTGTGCTGTATCCTGCTATGGCTACACAGAGGTGCCATAAACCGCTATGACTACACATACATGCCATAACCCACTACGGCTATACACGAACACAAAATAACCCACTATGGCTGCACACAGACACTCCGTAACTCACAACGGCAACACATGTATGAGGCGTATTCTGCTACAGCGGCCAAAAAGGCTAAGCAGAGCAGCAGTAGAATTCCGGGTGAGCCAGAGCTGATTCAATATATGATAATTACAAGGCTGCTCCCACTGCCTGGAGCCACATTGCCCACTACGACAGTGCAGTCCCCACCATGGGATAAACGGGGAAGCCACAAACTAGCCACTGGGATACCAAGGAGCGAAATAAGGTTTAAGATAAAATAGATGAATTCAATTCCAGCAGCTGTAGCTGGGCCGACAAGTCATTTAGGATACGTAAGTGATTGAATGCTGGCAGCTGAAACACTGAGTGGAATAGTAAAGATCTAAATAAATTGTGTACAACTGACCTACCATGGACGGGTAGCTGTACATGATGGAAACACATATCTAGGAATGAAATGAGGAGGCTAATTGCATAGGGGTACTAAACATAGGACTGGGATAACAGATATATGAGCAGGCAGGAAACCACCCCAAAAGAAAGCAGAGCAAAAGAGCTGAAGTGGGCCTAGAGCACCAGGCGGGCAGACTGTCCATGCAGCAGAGCTCATGGAAAGGGAGGCAGATCCAGGACCCAGCAGATGGAGAGGGGTGGTAGGAGTGGTGCAGAAGTTGAGACAGACGGTGCAAGGGGGAGAGAAACAGGAGGAGGAGCAGAAGCAGGAAGACGAGTGAGCAAGAGGCAGAGGCAGGGAAAAATGGAGTTGTACGGTGCAGGTCTGCAGCAGGCAGGTGCAATAGTGCAAAGGGAGAGGACACATGACCTGGAAGCACCAGAGGAAAAGGAGCAGTGACTCTGAGAAGAAGTGGAGGACGGGGGGGGGGAGACAAGCACAATGTAGAAGGAGGGCAGCAGGGAGCAGGGTGCCCAACCCAGAAAGTGAGGGGAGGGACAGGAGAGAGAGCCATGAAGCCAGAGGCCACAGAAAGGAGCGGGGGGGGGGAGCAGCAGACAGCCATGGACAAATGGCAAGGGGAGAAAGGGGGTGAGGGAGGAAAAGTGAAAACAGCCACAGAACGAGTGGTGGACGGGAGATAAAAGAGGAAAACAGGAGAAGTGAGCTGGCAGTGGCTGCAGAAATATGGGCAATGGGCACAAGAAGCAGGAGAAATGGGTAGGGGAGTGAGGAACAGCAGTGCCTCCGGTCGCAACAAGAAAAAAGCTGGAGGAGACAATTGGGAGCTACGGCCTTTATGGTACAAGCGGTCGGAGAGGTTAGTTGCTCCGCCCCATTGAACTTCAGGCACTGCCTTCCAAATCTTTTCCAGGACTCATCAAAAGTGAATAGAGGCTGGATAGATACATTTCTCTGTCGGTGGGGCTTCACTCTTCACCAAAAAACATATGTGGACCAATGATTACCAGAAGATTTCTGCCCTAAAGTGGTGGACATGGTGACTTTTTGCCACAAGCAAATAATTTGTGGGAACATTGATGTCTCATCTGTTGGTAATATGGATGAGACTGCTGTGTAGACTGATATGCCAGGGAACAGCCCTTTGGATGAGGTGGGCAGTACATCAGTGCCTCTACCAAATAATGGCCTATATTTTTTTAAAGGTATGTTGCATAACAATAATGAACCCACTCCTCATCAGATGCTTCAAGGATGGTGGCATGGCTTTTGAAGAGAGAAGCCTTCTGACAAAATGCTCACAGCACTTGAAACCCAGCTCAAATCACAACCCCTACTTGAATCACTGTGCCTCATTCAGTCTGATACATAAAATTCAGACAGTGTCGATTCTGAGGACGCAGAGGATGAAACTGAATAATACAGTACTTTTCTTTCTTTTGCCTTTCAAAGAAAATAAATGAATCTCCCCAAGCAGCAAAAACCTGTGTCTGTGTGTGTTTTTTCTTACCAGTGATGTAATGTTTGGCTTCCTGTAATCCAGTTTTTTTTTCAGGCACAAATAACCAACAAGCATATGTGTTAAATAGTAATAACCCTGTAGGTAGTAACAGCTGGTTCAATACAGTCACAACTGTTACAATTCGTTGAGCAAGACACTGAAACCAAGAGGTGTGGTGTAGCATGCCCTCCAATAGAAGCCACGGCTTCAGTTGGAGGACAGATTCTATTAGCAACCTACTTTTTCACCTGCAGTTTCAGTTGGAGGACTACCTCTATTGGAGGGCAGCTATAGTTAGAAGATAGACAGTAGGCCATGTCCACTGCCCTCCCCTGATCAATTTCCTTGGTCACCCAGCCAAAGAAATCAATGAGGTTTCTCTGGTGGCATGACCTCCTCCCCATGAATACATGCTGCCTTCAACTTTGTAGCCCCTTTGTTTCAAGATACTCTACCAACGATTCCTCTAACAGTGTTTCCATTAATTTCCCCACCACTGAGGTGAGGCTCACCAGTCTATAGTTGCTATCCTCTTCCCTGCTGCCACTCTTATGTAGAGTGACCACATCAAGTCTCCTCCAGTCCTCCGGAACCACATCCATTTTGAGTGAGCTGTTGATTAAGGCTGTCAGTGGGGCAATTGGCACCTCCATAAATTCTTTCAGTACCCTTGAATGAATCCTGTCCAGTCCCATAGCCTCTTCCATTTTCAGAACTGCAAGTCCCATCTGCACTCTTTACTTTGAAAATGGACTTTATTCCATCCCCCCTTGTTTCTGCTGCAGGCTGCTGGTCTGTCCCCCTCCCTCCACTGTGAAGACTGAGCAGAAGTAGCTGTTTAGGATGTCTGCTTTTTCTTGGTCCCCTTCTGCAGTCTCCCTCTGTTGTCCTATTTATCCTCACTATCACTCCTCTTGATTTAATCTTCTCACTTATGTACCTGAAAAAAAGTCTTATCCTCATTTGCTACCCCTTTGGCTATCCTTTCTTCTGTCTGCTACTTTGCACCTTCACTGCCTTAAATGCTTCCCTCTGTTATTTTTGTTTTCATTTCCTCCATTCCAGCTGGCTCTCCTTCCTGCCTGTCCTCTCAGCCACATCACCCTTCCTTCCCCTTGGGCTTACCTCTCCCATAGTCCCCCACAGCTTGCCCTCCATGGCAGGGTGGCAAGGAGTCCCTCAACCTTCCAGGACCAAATCCAGATTCCAGGAGGTGCCTGAGTCTCTATGTGTGGGGCCTGTGGAGGCTGGCAGTCATCCTGCATGACTGAGATTGTTTCATTTTCTCCCCCATGGGAGACGTGGCATGCACTGATGTCAAGATGCACACGTTGATGTCTGCCACATCTCCTCCACCTTTTCAGCTCAGGCAGCCTCTCCCCTGGCTACTGCCAGAGGCCAGTCAAGCATCGAGCTCTTCCCCCCTCCCCCCCCTCCAGAGGAAGAGAGCAATCTTGTGGATGGTCGATCCTCCTCCCCCCCCCGGCCAGCCCTCTGACATCTCAGGCTCACTTCCAAATCTGGGTTGTTGGCATCATGAACGATAGCACTACCATTGTGCCGGTGGGCCAGCTGCTTCCCTGTTTTATTTGGTACTCCTCCCTGTCTTCCTTCCACAGCATTTCATTATACTTCCTGAAAGTCACCCTTTTTATGTTTGCTTGCATGCATGTGCAAGAAACATAGTGCCATCATCTGAGTTTTCGTAGGTGTGGCACCCATCTTCCAATGCAGTCAGTGTGTTTGCAGGTGCAGCCACAGTTCGCCAATGAATGCTGCAGCTGTCTATGACAGCAGTTGAAAATGCAGTGCCTTACAGTTCAAAGGCAGAGCTACGCCTCAGTGAGCAGCGAGAAGCTACTGTGTGCCCATGCGCCCCCCCCACACACACACATGCATGCATATTGCATGCTAATGCGCCCCCCCATGCACATACTGTATGGCCGATGGGGGTGCCCAATCCCCCATTGGTTCTGCTGCGCTCCCCCCAACAGAGTTCCAGGTGCCATGCTGGGAGCCCACCCCAGCATTGTAACAGTCCATATGGCCGACAGGGGTGCCCAATCCCCCATCAGCTCCAATGTTTCTCCCCCCCAACAGACAACCAGGTGCCACGCTGGGAGCTCACCCCAGTGTGGCAACAGTCTGTATGGCCAACGGGGTGCCCAATCCCCCATCGGCTCCACTGCCCCAAACAGCTTTCCAGCTGCCATGCTGGGAGCCCACCCCAGCATGGCACAAGTCCCGCGCTCCAAGAAAAATAAAACCTGCAAGAAAAACCTTCCCTTGCTGACTGTCCTGACCCCGCCTCCCCACCCGCCACCCTCTGCGCATCCACCTCCCCACACCCCCACCTCACCCCATACTTACCTCCAGAGTTCGGCGATTTATCCGGTGGACTGGGAACACGTCTGCACTCTTCAAAGCTGACCCTGAACTGAGGAAATGCCGGTAAGCTGTATAATGTAATAAATAGGGTTTTTTCAACTTTGATGCATATGTCGGGCATTTTGGGGAATATTTTCAACATGGGGTTTTTGGGATCCCACCTCATGAATTCTGTTACTGTCATTTTGTTAATCGGCCCTGAAAGGTGATTTCGCGGTCACTGCGCGGAACCACCTTCCGGGACTGATTTATGAAATGACAGTGTCACAGTTCATGAGGTAGGCCCCCAAAAACCCTATGTTGAAAATTTGGTGAAAAAATTCCCAAAAATGACTGTTTTACGAGCATGCATTGTGCTGTTCCTATGCACGCTCGTAAGTTTGCGAATTTTCAATATTTTCACTCCAGATTTTCAACAGTGCCATTTTACCCCACCTCCTTCTGAGCAGTACAGCTGTCATTTTTCACATTTTGCCCAAAATGTGTTTCTGCGCATGTAGCGCAAAATGGCGCAGTCGGTGTGCAAAATCAATGTTCGGGTCAGATTAAGAAAATCACAGTGACTCTGTTCATGAGCATAGGTGTTACAATGGCTATGTTAAAAATTTGGTGGAAAAAGTCCATAAAATAACTGTGTTATGAGCGACCATTGCGCAGTTTCCACACACCCTCGTAAGTTCATGGATTTCTAATATTTTCAGTCCAGATTTTCACCACTGACATTTTTCCACACTTCCTTATGAACAGTAGAGCTGCCATTTTTCACACCATGGCCAAAATGTGTTTTCGCACTTCCAGCGCAGAAATGCGTGGTCGCTGTGGGAAATCTCGGGACAGATTAAGGAAATCACAGTGATACTATTCATGAGCAGAGGTTCAAAAATGCCTGTGTTGAGAATCTGCTGTAAAAAATCCCCAAACTGATTGCATTATGGGTGTGCGTTGCGCAGTTTCTACCCACGCTCGTGACTTCACCAGTTTTTTTAATATTTTCACTGCAGATTTTCAATATTGCCATTTTTTGCACCTCCCCATGAACAGTACAGCTGTCATTTTTCACATCCTGTTCAAAATGTGTTTTCGCACCAGCGGTGCCAAATGACGTAGTTGCTGTGCAAAATCAGCTTTCCGCTAACGAACTGATATTGCCACTGTTCATGACATGGGGTTCACAAAAAACCCATGTTTAAAATTTGGAGTGAAAATACCAACGAATGCCTGGGACATTAGGGTTTCCGACCATAACGCCCCACCCTGTAGAGACTGACAGGCATGAGGGGTGTGACTTGGGATTGTCGCCTATAACACTCCTGCCATTCCACCCCCACCCACACCCTGTAGCCAGTGACAGGCATCGAAGTGTGCCTTGGACTATTTGGCCCCAAAGTTCACCCCATTCTCCTATACTGCACCCATCTCATCGTATTTCTTATGGAATGGAGTGAGCATAAGGCCCAAAGACTCCAACGCACACTGTGACACTTGTCGGTGTCTGCACGGTAGGGTGTGGAGAAATGGCATGGCCATTATGCCTGATGACCCAAAGGCACACCCCAGTGCCTGTCAGTCTCGGCAGGTGGTGGTGGGGATGGCTTCAGTTCAATACTTCACTGCCATTCCTATTTTGCATCTCTCTAACTCCTACACTACCAATGCCAATGCCAGCAAGCAAACATTCGGCATTGACAAATGCTTGTTTTCTTCACCACAATGACTACTTCCCAGAGTACCATAGCAGTCTCATTTTCCTTCTGTTTTTGATCACTTCCTTTACACAGAGGTTGGTTGCCTTAATTATGCCATCCTTTATTTTTTTCCCACTGTTCCTCTACCCCTCCCAGTAATCCCCTCCTACTAGGCAGTTTCTGAGGCAGCCTCCAATTTCTTTAAAATCCACATTCCTAAAGCCCAGGACCCTCATCCTTGTGTGGTTTGCCACTGCTTCCCATCTTAATGTTAACCCCCACTGTATGGTGATCACTGGTACCTAAGGCAAAATGTTTAGAGGGTATCCCATGATATGGGTGAAGCAAACAGAGCGACTCAAATATGAGCGACTCAATTTGTGTGCCCGACAGAGTAGCGACTGCGAAGGTATAGTGAGGGGAGGGACTAGCGCATGTTGGAGGGACAGAATAGCAATGGTGAATGAGGGGGGAACTTGCGTAGTGCTGTGAGCTAAATTGAGGAGTTCAGCCAGCTACTGCCAAGCTGGCCACCTGGAGTGGTGCATACAGTCACTGCTTGGAGTGGTAATAATCCTGGGTTTGGGACTGCCTGCAGGTACATGTTTTTTTGTAACTATTTTGGCTGTTGTAATTTTTTTTTTTTTTTATTCCATCCTCTGATTTCCCCCGACTGTGTTGCCCCAGCCGCGGTATTCCCCCCCTGCATACTATGGCCCCCTTCCCATGTGTTCTCCCGTCCCCCAGTGTCTACTCCCCTGGAGTTGATTATAATAACATGGGGGTGGAGGGGGCTTTAAACATTAGTTTTTATCATCCCCTTGTTGCACTATGTAGTGCCGTCACTGTATTGGGAATTGCTGTGGTAACTGCAGTGCCAATTTTGTGTTCGGTAAAATATACTCCCCTGTTATGCGAGTCACTGCTAAATTTATGCTATCATGACATAGAACCATTTACAGTACTGCACCACCAAAACCTGTGATTGAACATGGGGCCTTTAGATCTTTAGTCTAATGTGTTCCCAATGCAGCTGTTTTGCTTCCCTATCAAAGACATTTGTCACTACTGATGCAGCCAGCACTGCTGTGTTAGCCTAGACTTGGAATCACCTGATCAGTATGCCAATTAAACTGGGCATGAGTATGTACCCTTGCAGAACTGGTATTGGGTGTGGAATTCTTTTACTTTTGTGGGTACTGCTATTGGCACTACAAATCGGCCTCCATGTTTGCTTCCATTGACTTTCTTGGACTTGGCAACTAGGTGTACCAACCAATCTGCAGCATATGCCAACTCAGCGAGGTACAGGGGCTCATGGTCTAAAGGTGGACTAAAACTAGTAGGTGAACTGAGAAAAAACTCCAGGAAGCACCACTGTTCGTCAACAGCAAATCTACCGATATCACCTACAGTGACGGCATAATGCCGACATGTGGTATTGTGCTGTCCAGAAACTAACTGTTTTTTGAGGGGGACTATGCTCCCACACCCCCATGTGGGAGGCTCTGTTCCCCCCCCAACCCCTGCAATTATATATTATCAACTCCAGGTCGGAGTTGTTTCGGGGAAGGGGAAGAACACCGGAGACGCCACATCAGTGAAACCCGGATCATTACAGCGACTTTCACTGTAAAGGTCTTTTTTCGGGTTTCGCTATTATGGTGTCACTGTGCAGTGGGCCACCAAAAACTCCTAATAGCAAAAAAAGGGAAGGACACACCAGGACTAACTACGTAAATCAAAACACACTGTGCTACATATGTTTTTGCAGATTCTGACTGTAGTACTCCTTAAATTAATTCTGGCAACTTTCTAGCTACCAGTTGCCTTTCACGTAACAGACCTCCAGAACTGCCTGCCCTGAGTGACAGCACATTAGACAAATCAGCTTTGCTGTTTCCTCTGTAAATAGCAGGGAATATTTCAAGCTCCAGTGTGTTCTGTCTAAACTCCCAAGGCAAGCAGGCCTGCCAGCTGCTGCTGAGAGCTGTGCTGCAACGCACTGCATGTCTGCCATTAACAAACTGCATGACTGTAAGTAGATATCCCTGCTTTTACAGAAAAAAGGCATTCTCATGCTAGCCAGTGCAGCAGCTGCAGAGAGAGAGAGAGAGAGAGAGAGAGAGAGAGAGGGAGAGAGAGAGAGAGAGAAAGAGCCAATTCGAACAAAGGAGATGCTGCAGGATCTGCTTAATGGGTACTGTAACCCAATACCATCTTATCTGCTCCCCACAGAACTGGGTTCCTTGTTACTGATGGTGCGAGTAGGGTTGTGTGGAATGTGTAATTTCATGGTCGTAATTCATGCAGACTTCCAAAATGTTTTGGGGAATTTCTTTTTAAATACCAAGAAATTCTGAAAAACATTTCTATGTAAACAGCAAAATATTTTTCCAGGGACACATAAAATGCAGAATAATTTGCCACCAATTGCAGAAAAAGAAGTGCAGATTATTATTCTGCCAAAAACCCTTTCACTTGTGTAATGCCAGACTTCTGCTACCAATGCAATTTCATGGTGGGTTCTGAAATTCCACCGAATTCTGTGCGGTCAGTATCTGAGCATTCACCACAACACTGGTGGTGTGGATCTTAGGCTCTGTCCACACTAGTTATTTGGCACTGAATCATTTTTAAAAACTGTTTCCCTTACCGAGTTTAAGCACTGATGTCGGAGTGTCCACACTGTGCTCCGACACCGTGCTTGCCCACTTGACTTCCCAGCCGGCAACCATGTCAGTCTGAAACCATACTAAAACCCTGCTCCAGTCAGGGCTTTAGCGTGGTTTTTAAATGTGGTTTGTAGCACAGTTTGCTGAGCTACAGTGTGGATGCGATCCATGTTGGCCATTCTTGTAATGTTACAGACTGCCGGTAACGTTGCAAGAACACAAGTGTGGACAGGGCCGTAGTGGCCAAATCAACCAGATAACAACTGAACCTTTCAGCCACATCACCCTCCAGAGACATAGTGAGAGAGAGAGAAAGTGAGAGACTGAGGTGACTGATCGACTGAAAGGTATTCCTGCAGGCTGCAAAAGTAAACTCCTGCATATTTTAACAAGGGAGGTCCTGTAACACTGGAACCATCAGTAAACTCAGGGCCCACCCTTGCAACTTGCTACTGGGAATTGCAGTGTAGTTGGGAAAGCTTTACTGAATCCAGTCAGCTAAGAATTTACAAATAACTCTGTCTGACTTTCTGTTATTTGCATTTGTACAGCCTTTGGATTTGGGGTTTCATCAGTTCACTAAGCACTGATAATTTATCTTTTTAAAGTGCACCACCACCGGGCAACCACATGCAGCTATTATTGATGAACGGGACAATAAAACAGCATAACTTATTGTTAGCAAAACCAGCATCATAGAACTGAGTTACCTAGTTTAGGCTGGAAAATGACAAGAATGCTGGTAATAAATTGCTCTCTTGAGCACTTGTCATTCCCCATGGAGCATTACATTGTAAATGAACCTTCATAACTGCAATGTAAAGCCCAAGAAAGTCTGGTAAACTTGTACACATGGTGTTCTGTTTCCCTTCAGGTCTCTGATCCAGAAATGCTGAAAATCAGTGTGGGCATTGCTAGATTAATGACTGCTGTTTGCAAGACCTAGAGGGACTAGTCCACTGCCAATAAAAACATATACGTTGTCAGAATAATGTCTGAGGGCAATAAGTAGGATTACTCCTAACGTGCACAATCAGAGAAGATTTTGCTCAATGAAATACTGATCATCTATTTATGACTCTATGCCACATAACACCAGTGGAGAATAAATTAGCTAAATAAATCCTGTAATTTTTCAAACTTGAGATTAAAATGTGTGTGTGGGGTCAAAAAGCCTTATCCGTTTTTCACACGCAGCTGCCGAAATCCATCCCAGGAGTTAGACCACAAAAAGTTGGTCTAACTCCCAGGACAGAATTCTGCAGTTACATCTAAGAAATGGGCATGATTCCTGCAGTTTGTGGCAGAAATTGCAACAGAAACTGCAGGAATCATTGCACATGCATCCAAATGTCTGTGAATAGAGCACAGATATTTGGATCCATCTGTGTGGATGCAGCACACGTCTGCAATATACAGTAGACACAAGTGCTGCATCCGCCCCACTGAAAATCCTGCCCGTAATATTTATGTTTAGGCATTGGTTAAGGTTAAACCACCAAACCGCAAACGTGTGGTAGGGAAAAGCAATGTTAAGGTACAATTGCTCCCTGACTCTTGGCAAATGTCTGGTATGCTGTTCCTCAAGACATGAACAATTGCTGCACTCAGCATCAGTGTTACCCAAACTTTGGCACAGTATTTCAAGGCACTGAAGTTTACTTACATACCAATGGTTTGAGAGAGGGTGGTGGAGTTACAGTAATGCCAATGTTGAGCTGAGATGCACAGACTTTTTTTCTGCCTGCAAAATTTCAGAAAGTGACCTTTTCTTCATATTCATGGAAGTTCGTACTGCTCATGTGAAAAGTCACAAAACCTTTGTCTTGCACAAGGATCATTCATTGTAGGAAAAAAATTATGTTGTGGTACTTTTTACATGGCTCACAGAGAAAAAGTAGTTTGGTAAAGAAACATGCAGTATGTAAAACTACTGCATTTCATCTTGCAGGAGAATTTTCCCACTAGACCAGCTTCCCCATAAGTTGCACTGCGAGTTTTGAAAGAACTGGAGAAACTAACTATGAGACTAAAGTTGGAGACTTTGGAGAGATGACAGGCTGCAGGCAGTAGGTAAAAGTTTTTCAGCAACCATGCTGCTTGATTTTTGGAATAAGGACAGAACTATAAAAATGGTTTATTTCATACAGAGAATGAAAGATAAATTATTAAAGGTCCCAAGTAGATGTCAAAATTTCTGACTCTACATACGGATCTTTTGCCCTGTTGGGCATATGCAGCTGATAATCAGTTTTGCAGCCTACAGCACAGAGGTAATCCATGTACCCATTTAAATATCAGGTCATAGTCACCCATAATTTTCTAACTTCACATATGGGCATTTTGCCTTGTCTCTGCAGCACAGAAGGAATCCCCACAGAAACATAGCTGCCGGCAGAAAAGGACTGCCTGGCCCACCCAGTCTGCAAATATGTTCTCTGGCAACCTTCCCTCCCTGTCTGCTTTTAAATTAACCCCTGTGTCTATCACACACATGCTTGAAGCCCCCACTGTTTTCACCTCCAACACTTCTGCTGACAGTCTGTTCCAGGAATCTACTACTCTTTCAGTGAAGAAATATTTACTCTCATATAGCTTAAACTTTCCACCCTCCAGCTTTATCACATGTGCCCTGGTCCTTGTGCTCTTTCTCATTTGAAAGACTCCCATCCTGCAACCTGTTCACCCATGTGAGGTACTTGTAGGTCTCTGTCATGTCACCTTTCACTTTCTTCTCTTCCAGAGTGAACAATGTTGAGATTCCTCAGTCTCTTCTTGTAGGGCTTGTCTTGCAACCCCTGCACCATTTTAGTTGCTCTCCTCTGGATTGCTTCCACCCTGTCCATGTCTTTTCTGAAGTGTGGTCTCCAAAACTGGACACAACACTCCATGTGGGGTCTCAGCATGAGCAATACAGTGGTGATACCTTCTCCCACTTCCTGCAGAAGATACCCCTCACTATGCACCCCAGCACCCTCCATCCTATATGTACCTGGGTTCCTATGCCCTAGGTGCATGGTTTTGCCCTTTCTGGCAATGAACTCCCACTGCAATGCTTTTGACCTCTCCTCGGGTTTCCCAAGATCCCTGCACATTCTCTCCTCCCCCTCTTGAGTGTCCACCCTATTGCAGATTTTGCTATCATCTGTAAAAAGGCATACCTTCCCTTCTAGTTTATTTGCAATGTCGTGTATGAAAACATTGAAAACGATGGGTCCCAGTACTGAATCCTGTGGCACTCAGCTGGTCACATTTCTATCATTCCAGTGAGTACCATTAAACTACCACCCTCTATCTCCTATCCGTTAACCAATTTCTAACTTAGTTCACCAGTTTGGATCCTACCCCTAGGCTGCTCAGTTTCATTATCAGTCTCCTGTGTGGGACAGTGTACAAGGCCTTGCTGAAGTCTAGATAGGCCATGTCCACTTCCCTCCTCTGATTTATTTTCCTGTTTATCCAGTCAAGGAAATTTATCAGATTCATTTGGGATGACCCCTCTCCATGTGAATCCATTCCTGCCTATGGCCTTCCAGCCCAGTGGATTCAATATACTCTGCTAGTCATTCCTTAAGCAGGGTTTCCACTAATTTCCCCACCACTGAAGTAAGATTGACCTGCCTATAGTTGCTAGCCTCATCCCTGATGTGGCTTTTATGCTGGGGAACCCTGTTAGCTCTTTTCCAGTCCTCCAGAATCACGCCTGCTTCCAGTGAGCAGTTAAACAAGGCCGTCAAAAGGGGTAGCTGGTACCTCCCCCAGTTCTTTTAGAAGCCTTGGGTGTATCCTGTCTGGTCCTATTGCTTTGTCCACCTTCAGAGCTGCAAGTTCCTTCCGGACTCTTTTCCACTGAAAATGGACATGTGTCCATCCCCCTTGTCCCCATTCCTGCTACTTCCTGGCATTCTATTCTCCCTCCCTTCACTGTGAATTCTGAGCAGAAATACTTGTTTAGGCTGTCTGCTTTTTCTTAGTCACTCTTCTGTGCAGTCTCCCCCCTCTGCCCTTCTAATCCTCACTATCCCTTTCCTTGCTTTCCTCTTCTCATGTATGTATCTGAAGAAAGCCTTCTCCCTCTTAATGACCCCTTTCACAATTTTTGCAATTCTTTCCTCTGTCTGCATCTTTGCTCCCCTCACCACTTTGCCTGCTTCCCTCTGTTTTACTAGGTAGAACTCCCTGTCCTCCTCCCCCTCTGTGTTTCCACACACCTTCTGAATGCCACCCTTTTTCCTTCACCACCCTTGCCACTTCCTTAGAGAACCATAACTATAGATTCATAGAATGTGATGGATAATAACTTATTTATCAATTGATTTATTTAAGATTGTGAATCGCTTCAGGCTCTTGACTCCACCAGGAAGTACTTCGGGGTGAGTCCAGGAGAAAGGGAAGGACAACAACACATTGGCACCCAAGGGGGGGGGGCAAAACTGACAGGAAGGTCTTAGTGGTGGGGACACAGTGATTGGGGACAGATAGGGGATGGGGGGAATGGAAGGAAGGGGGTTGGTCCAGTGCCTTCCTAGTGCATTCAGCCAACCAGGATTTAGACAGAATAAGGAGGATGATGGGGGGGTGGGGATGCTGGTGCATCTGGGTACCAATGACCTGGCTAGCCAGACTGTGGAGACAGTGAAGTGGAACTTCCTTACACTGGGGCTCAGACTGGTGGCACACGCAGCCTTCCTAGCATTTTTGAAGTTCTCCCTGTGTGCAGCAGGGAGGGGAAGCAGGATAGGATAAGGAGTGATGAAATAGAGGAGTTTAACAGTTGGCTTAAGTGGTGGTGTCGACACATGGGGTACCACTTTGTAGGGAATCGGGGAGGATTTCTTGGAAAGGAAACTCTTCAAGGGTGATGGCCTTCACCTGATGAGAGAGGGGGCCAGCACACTGGGACATAAGTTTGATGTCTATATCAGATGCTTAAACTGACTGTAGGGGATCCACGGTGGATGATGAGCAGAAGGGGATCCAAGATAGTACTCCCCCACATCCAGGGGATGGTAACAGTAAAAAGGGTACAGGGAACACAGTAGGGTTTACAGGACCAAGGGATGGGGCTGTTGCAAGGGAGAAAACAAAAGGAAAAAGCACAAACAAGGGGGGAGAAAACATGGAAAGCAGAAGATCAGTAGCAGAGTTAGAGCAGGGGTCAAGTGGAAGAGGTATGCCTTAACTCCAGGAGCCTAAGTAACAAACTAAGCGAGGTCCAGGTGCTGATGGGAGACACTTAGGTGGACCTTGTGGCCATCATGGATAGTGATGTGTGAAGTTGTAAAACTTTGCATCATGGATTAATTTGAGAATTAACCTCAGTTCATTAAGTTAATCCTCCGTGTGAAGTCCAAATTTTCAGTAAGCTGATAACTTTGTGAAATGCGAAGTTCGCAACTTTGCTGGTGAAGTTTGGTATGGAGGTGAAGCTTGCAATGTACTATGGGATTGGAGGTCACATGTTGCTGAGACAAGCTGTATACCACGTTTAGGCTGTCTTTGGTGCAGTTTTCTGAAGACAGAGTAGGAGAGAGTCTGTGTGTACCTGTCTGAGAAAAACAACTTTTAAAATACATCTCAAAACCAAATTTTTGAATCCAAACTGCTCACAAATTGTTCTAGAGGGCCTTGTGCTGCTAGATTTTGTTTTTGCTTGTTTATTTTTTCACTGATTATTTACTTTAAAGTAGTGGTTTCTGTTTTGTCAGTCTGTGAAGCAGTGGAGTTGGGGAGGGTAGGTGTACTGTAAAGCAAGGCAACCCAGAAACATCTGGAGCTTTTTTGTCAAAGCAGGAGATTCGTGTTATATTTTGTTTTTTCCACCCTTTCTTGTTCATCATTATGTTTCACACATGCCTGCACAACAAACATTTAGTCAGAAGTTACTGGTATTTGGGGGGGAGTGGCATTGCCGAGCCCATTGCAGTTCAAAATTGCAAGGGCTCGGCACTCTGCACCAATGATCACATGCTGAAGTCCTGCCATCACTTTCAGCCGAGTGGGCTGAAACTTTGTGTACTTCAAAGGACCAAGCTGCTCTAATCAGAGAAGGCTTTGGTCCTTTGATTTACATGAAGATGGTCAGCAAACAGTTGAGACGCTTTTCGGAAACCATCCATCAATGTCTGTTACAGCTGCCCCTCCCCACATGGATACCCCTGCCTAGAAGATATCAGGGTCACTGAAGTATCCTCCACCCCCACTGCAACTACTGTCACCTCAGCTTTCACATTAGACAGAAAGCTCTCACCCTTGCAACGTGACAACTGATCTTCTCACCCGAATCCTCATTTAACCAGTGCTAACTGCAGCAACTGAAGTAGAAATCACCTTTCTCACCTTTACAATCAAACCCTAAGCACACAAGTTTCAGCCTACCTGGGTCCCCACCACCATGATCTGGGGCAGCTGGATGATATCCACCCCCACCCTGTTGAACACATCCTGCAACTTGTTGATCAAGGGGATCAGCGTCTCCATGGGTCCCACACAAGGACGGCACTCCCACAAGAATGAATGGGGAAGGAGAGAACTGACCACCATTATTCTTTTAAAGTACTGTATAAAGTCATAACATTTCTGCATGTGGAGCAGTGTGCTGACACCCGAGATCGTCCGGCAGCCAATCACTAACGGAGAGGGCCAGGATGAGGAGGAGCATTGTGCATTGCCTTAACCTTGTCGATACCCTGAGGGTGAAGGCACTTGAGGCAAAAATGCTGAATAACCCTGTGCAAAGGTGAATTATCTTGCATTGCAACTGCCCTTCCCCAGCCCAACACACATTATTATAAGGGCACGGGGGGGCCCAGTCCCCCATAGCAGCTGCCACCCCCACCCTTCCCTTTATAGTTAAGCAGCACCGGGGAGCCCACTCTTGGTGCTGCCAAATATAACAGAGACACTGTGGGGTGCCCAGTCCCCCAGTATCCGTCCCTAGCCAAGTTTCTCTATTTTCTTTTTCTTTTTTTTTTAAACCTGTAAAAAAGAAAACTGTCCATCGATGTCTGTTGCAGCCCTCGCCATAACCCCACCCCCACCCCGAGCCCAACAAACATTTTAATAGGGAACGGGGGTGCCTAATCCCCTATGACAACTCCCACTCCCCACTCTGTCCCTTTTAGTAATGCAGCACCAGGAAGCCCACCCCTGGTGCTGCCAGATATAACAGTGACACTGGGGAGTGCCCGGTCCTTCAGTGTTGCTACCTGTAATAAAGAAAACCATCCCTCGTTATGTTTTTATTTTGTAAACATGTAAAAAAGAAAACCGTCCAATGATGTCTGTTGCATCGTTATTACCCCCACCTGACCATCTCACTCAGCCCCCACCCCCCAGCCCTTACTTACCCACCAGAGGTCCAATGCTGCAATCTTCTCTGGACCGCAGACATGTCTTCACTCTTCAACGCTGGACCGCGAACTAAGGAAAATAGATAGGCAGCTCAATGTATTTCAATGTGATTTTGAACTTAGTTTCATAACTTCAGCATTTTTCAATATTTTTGCCCAAAATTTTCAACATACGTTTTTTGGGACACCACCTCATGAACAATGCAAGTCATGTTAGGTAAATCTGTCCTGAAAAATGATTTTGCGGTCGCTGCACAAAATCGCCTTTTGGGTGGGAGCTGAAAATCTTCTCCACCATTGTTCATTAGGTGGGGTCATAACAGGGCTATGTTGAAAATGTGGCATAAAAATATTAAAAAACAACAAAGTTATGTACCTACATTGAAGTTTGTGAACGCAGGCTCGTAACTTTGGTAATTTTCAATATTTCACCCCCACATTTTCAAAATAGCCATTTCTTCACAGCACCTCATGAATGTGAAAGCTGTTATTTTTCAAATCCTGGCCAAAATGTGTCTTCGCATCCCGAAAGGTGATTTTGCAGTCGATGCATGAAATCACCTTTCAGGTAGGAGTTGAACATTTTCTCCATTATTGTTCATGAGGCAGGGTCATAAGAAGGCTATGTTGAAAATCTGGGGCACAAATGTTAAAAAACAATAACGTTATGAGCCTATGTTGCAATTTACAAAGACAGGCTCGTAACTTTGGTAATATTCAATATGTTGACCCCATACTTTCAACACAGCCATTTCTTCACAGCACGTCACGAATGTGACAGCTGACATTTTTCCGATCCTGGCCAAAATGTGTTTTTGCATCCTGAAAGGTGATTACAGTATATAGTTACTGTGCGAAATCACCTTTCGGGCAGGAGTTGAACATTCTCCCTACTGATGTTCATGAGGTAGGGTCACAAGAAGGCTATGTTGAAAATCTGGGGTGAAAAATATTAAAAAACAACAAAGCTATGAACCTTTGTTGAAGTTTGCGAATGTCGGCTTGTAACTTTGGTAATTTTCAATATTTTGACCCCAAACTTTAAACACAGTAATTTTTGCACATCACCTAATAAACACATGTCATTTTTAAAATCCTGCATGAGGTGTGTTTTCCTACCTCTGATGAGAAATGAAATTTCGGCCAATATACTATGAATGGTACATGTCATGCCTATAAGGCGAATCCTAAAACAAATCTCTTCAAAAGCTGGGGTCAAAACACTAAAAAAAAATGTTTAACAAGCATCACATGTTTGGCATTGACAGATGCTTGTTTTTTTATCTGTAGTGAATAAGTTCTCAGTTTTATTTCTGTGGTTTAGTTTAGTGTTTAAGTAAAGTATTTTGTTAGTGTCTTTCTGTAGCAGTTTTTTTTAATTATATGTTTTTTAAAATGATGGTATTCTGCCACTTTTTGTTATACTTAATATTAAATTACCCCACTACCCCTGTTATTTTAATCCCTGTTCTGTTTAAAACAAAAAAGGAAAAAATAACTTTTTTGGTTGTTTTTAGTAGTAGTTTTTCTGATCACACTGCTGATCCCTGATTTTCTAGGAGTCGGTGTTGTCTGCTGCCATTGATGGTTAACAATTTGTTTACCTATGATACATCTATTGTGTGTGTCATGTTAGTTTATTAATCCCTGTGTTGTGTTGAAAATAAAATCCTTTATTTTTGGTTTTGCTACATTCTATTAGCACAGTATTTTTTCAGATCACACTGGTCTATAATAGTATATACCCCTGGAAAAATTATACCCCTGGAAAAATTCATGGGGTGTGCACAACACCCCAAAATCACCTCTCAGGTTTTCCATGATGCAAATCTACAATTTAATGTCCAATAATCATCAAGAATGCATTATATATGCACCTCTTCTTGGACTACAATCATACCAAGTTTCAGACAAATTTGACACAATTTGACTGAGTTATGCCTAAAAAAAACAAAAGTAGTGTGTGTGTGTATATATATACACACACACACACACACACACACACACACACACACACACACACACACATACATACATATATACATACAAAATTGCCAGCAGAATTAGGCCAAATGGTCTATCTAGTCTACTCATATGTGCAGCTAGCACATTTTACTTTGCAGCTGCCCAACTCCTCACAATCCCCTTCCTAAATAACCCCCTCTCATGCTGTCCCATCCTCTTTTAAAACCTCCCACCATCATATATGACATCATGTCCTCCATTTGACCCAACTTCGCCTTTGTATACCCTAAAGAGAAGTTACAGGTAAAGTTGCAAGGTAAAGTTACCAATGGCAAATTTCCTGTTACTGTAAATAGAAAAACCTCACAAAATGATCCATAGAGGCACATTTCACGACTTCGCTTCAACTTCACCTACGTGTTAAAACTTCACAACATCTCTAATCATGGAAACGTGAATCACAGATAATAATGACTGGGAGATGATGGTTTCTGGATATACACTATTCAGGAGTGACAGAAGAACTGGTAGAGGGGGAGGAGTTGCCCTCTTTGTCAAGAAAGGAATTGAAGTGACAAGATGGAGGCATTAGGGATAACAATAGGGAGGCTAAGTCAATATGAAACATAGAAACGTAGAAACATAGAATTTGATGGCAGATAAGGACTGCTTGGCCCACCTAGTCTGCCCATTTCCCTGTCTAATGGATAAGCTGCAGATCCTAGTTAACCAACAGCCTACTTCCTCCTACACCCCACTAGAATTGCCTTATGTCTGTCCCATGCATTCTTGAATACCCCCACTGTTTTTGACTCCATTACCTCCTCAGGAAGGCTGTTCCATATATCTACACCCTCTCCATGAAAAAATACTTTGTCACATTATCTCTGAGCTGTCCCCCCATTATCTTCAAATTGTGCCCTCTTGTTCTTGCACATCTCTTTTACCGAAAGATGCAACCCTCTTGGACTTTGTTGATTCCCTTGAGGTACTTGAATGTTTCTATCATGTACTCCCTCTCCCTCCTCAAGGCTATACATATTAAGCTCCTTTAATCTCTCTTCATATGTCTTCTGGTGTAGACCCTGCACCATTTTAGTTGCCTTCCTCTGGACAGCCTCCATCCTGTCTATGTCCTTGTGGAAATGGGATCTCCAGAACTGCACACAGTACTCCAGATGGGGTCTCACTAACTGTCTGTACAGAGGGAAAACAACTTCTTGTTTTCTACTGTTGATGCCTCTCCCTATGCATCCCAGTATCCCACCAGCCCTCCTTACTGCCTTCTCACATTGCTTGACCACCTTAAGATCATCTGATATAACTACCCCCAGGTCCCGTTCCATTTTTGTTGTTGTTAGTATCTCACCTCCCACTGTGTACTCTTCCCCTGGGTTTTTATTTCCCAGGTGCATTACTTTGCACTTCTTTGCAGAGAATCTAAGCTGCCATACATTTGACCATTCCTCCAGCCTTGCCAAGTCCCTTCGTATCCTTTCCACCCCACCTCCTGCATTGACCCTGTTGCAGATCTTTGTGTCACCTGCAAAGAGACATACTTTTCCTTCCAACTCATGGCAGCCTCAGACAGGAAAGTACGCTTAGGCTTAATCTATAGACCTCCAGGTCAAGGGGAGGAAAGGGACAAAGAACTCAGGGAGGAACTTAAAAGAGTGGTAACAAAGGGGGACATAGTGGTAGTGAGAGAATTTAACCTACCAGGCATCGATTGGGAGGTCACAGTGGCCAACAGTGCCAGGAGACAGGCATTGTGGGACATCTTCCAAAACTGTCTATGGGTGCAGCTAGTTAAGGAACCCAACAGGCAGTTCACAATCCTTGATGTGGTGGTCACCAATTCAGAGATTGTGGGTGCTGTGGGAATAGGGGAGCCAGTAGGGAACAGCTACCATAACTCTATGTCGTTTGAATTGGCCCTTAGGGCCAGTAAGTCAAAATCAAGAACTAAAGTCCAAAGGTCATGTCAAATGAATGTAATAGATTTCTTTGACTGGGTGATCAAAGTAGTAGACCAGGGAGGGGCTGTGGACGTGGCCTACCTAGACTTTAGTAAGGCATCTGACACAGTCTCACACAAAACATTAATAAACATTTTAGCCAGCCTAGGAGTGGGTCCCAGGGTGGTAGCCTGGGTAAATAATTGGCTGAACAAGAGGACGCAAATGGTAATAGTCAGCGGAGTCTACTCCAAAGAAAGAGGGGTTACTAGTGGGATACCGCAGGATTCAGTACTGGGGCTGGTCCTCTTTAGTGTCTTTATAAGTGACATTGCAGAGGGACTGGAAGGAAAAGTATGCCTCTTTGCAGATGACACAGAGATCTGCAACAGGGTTGATACACAATGGGGTGGAAAGAGTGAAAAGGGACTTGGCAAGGTTAGAGGAATGATCAAAAGTATGACAGCTTAGATTCAATGAGAGGAAGTGCAAAGTAATGCACCCGGGAAACAAAAACCCAGGGGAAGAATACACAATGGGGGGGTACTAACAACAACAAAAATGGAAAGAGACCGGGGGTAGTCATATCAGACAACCTAAAGGTAGGCAGGCAATGTGAAAAGGCAGCAAGGAGGGTTGGGGGGAATTCTGGGATACATAGGGAGAGGCATCGCCAGTAGAAAACAGGAAGTTGTCATCCTTCTGTACAGACAGTTGGTAAGACCCCATCTGGAGTACTGCATGCAGTTCTGGAGACCCCATCTCCACAGGGACATAGACAGGATGGAGGCAGTCCAGATGATGGCAACTATAATGGTGCTGGGTCTGCACCAGAAACCATAAGAAGAGAAACTAAAGAAGCTTAATATGTATACCTTCAAGGAAATGGGGGGACATGAAAGGATATTTCAAGTACCTCAAAGGAATCAATAAAGTCCAAGAGGGTAGCATCTTTCAGGAAAAAGAGATGTGCAAGAACAAGTTGGCACAATTTGAAGATAGAGGGGGGGACGCCTCGGGGCAATGTGACAAAGTATTTTTTTCATGGAGAGGGTGGTGGAAGCATCGAACAGCCTTCCTGAGGAGGTTGTGGGGGTCAAAAACAGTGGGTGAATTCAAGGATGCATGGGACCAACATAAGGCAATCATAGTGGGGGGGTAGGAGGAAGTAGGCTGTTGGTTAACTAGGATCTGCAGCTTTTAAAATAGGTAGGGAAATGGGCAGACTAGGTGGGCCAAGCGGTCCTTATCTGGCATCAAAGTCTATGCTTCTATGTTTCTATATAACAGCCTTATCTTTAAAAGAGAGGACTTCAATAGGCTGAGGGAACTGGTCAGAGATCAGTTAGTAGGGGTGAAAGATATAGACATGGTGGAGGAGAGATGGGGGACAATGAAGGAAGCCATCCTCAGGGCATTGAAGGCATGCATAAGAACAGCACCTAAGAAAAATGGGTTTAAGAGACCACCATGGTTCTCAGCTAGGGTCAGGGAAGTGGTTAGGGTCAAAAAGAAGGCCTTCTATAAATACAAGGAAAAGCAGGGAGAAGCTGAATGGGAGGATTATCTATAGAAAAATAGGGAGGCAAAGAGGGCCGTCAGCAAGGCAAAAGCAGACACAGAGCTGCGTATTATGGAGGTGGTCAAGAATGAGAAAAACAGTTTTTTATATACTGTATATTAGAGAAAAAAAGGGGAAATGCATGGCTAGTTGAAGGAGATATGGTGATTAAGGAGGATGGGCAAAAGGCCGCTGTCCTGAATGCCTACTTTTGATCAGTATTCACTAAGGAGGACTGTGGATCCATGCTAGAGAGCATAATCAAAGCTGCCACTAAGGAAGTCCAGAAATGAGACAGCCATTGCTTACTAGTTAAAGGGTCCTAAAAGGGCTGACAGCCCTTATGATAGGATAAGGATCTGGGACCAGATAGGTTGCATCCAAGGATACTTAGGGAATTAGCAGTGGAGCTGGCTGAATCACTTGCTGGGCTGTTCAACAGCTCACTTAGGTCTGGGGAAAATCCAGGGGATTGGAAGATGGAAGACATTGTATCACTACATAAGGGTGTGAGTGATAAGGAGCAATCAGGGAACTACAGGCCTTTCAGTCTTTCCTCTATTGTGGGAAGCTGATGGAATCACTGATTAAAGAGGACCTCGTAAACTACCTAGACAGCAATGGACTACAGGATAGTAAACAGTACAGTTTCATGGCAGGAAGGTCTTGCCAGACTAACCGGATAGTTTTCTTTGACTGGGTGACAAAGAAAGTAGACAAGGGCCATGCTGTGAACCTGCTGTTCCTTGACTTCAGCAAGGGTTTGGATTTGGTATTGCACAAGAGATTGCTCAAGAAATGAAAGATCTGAGTGCAGCTGAAATCATAGTGAACTGGGTGGGTAATTGACTAGAAGGGAGGCAGCAGATGGTGGTAGTCAATGGGTTTAAATCAGAGGAGAGGGAGGTTATAAGTGGGGTTTCTCAGATATCTCTTCTGGGTCTGGTCCCCTTCAACATGTTCATTAGTGACATTGGTGAAGGAATCCAGGGCAGGTTGTGTCTCTTCACGGATGACACAAAACTATGTGGGAGGTTGGATAGTGAAGAGAGAATAAGTGATATGCAGAAGGACCTACAAAAGCCTGAGTGGTAATCATAGGTATGGTAGTTAAAATTCAACGCCAAAAAGTGCAAGGTAATTCACCTAGGGGAAAAAGAACCCCAAGATGGAGTACTGGATGGCTGGGGAAAGACATAGCACTAAAGATGAGGAACTGGATCTAGGAGTCATTATCAGTAACTCCTTTAAACAAATGAGCTAGTGCAACAAGGCCTATAGCAAGGCGAACAGGATTCTGGGATGCATCGAGAAAGGTATTGATAGCAGAAGAAAACAGGTAATACTTCCCCTCTACAAGTCCCTGGTGAGGCCTCACCTGGAGCACGACACCCAGTTTTGGGGTCCTCACCTCAGAAATGACAAGGATAGGCTGGAGACAGTGCAGCACAGAGTAAGAAAAATTATTCATGGCCAGGAGGGAAGAGCCTATGAGGAGCTCCTTAAGGCACTAAATATGTATATACTGGAAACTAGAAGAGAGAGGAGAGATATGACAGAGACCTTCAAATTCCTCAAAGAAATTAACAAAGTGAACTGTGGGGAATTATTTAGCCTGAATACCTACTTGCAGTTATATGGACATGAATGGAAATTAACAGGAGGGAGGTTTAAGAGGGGTGTCAGGAAGTATTTATTTACAGAAAGGGTGGTGGAACCTTGGAACAGTCTGTCAGACGAGGTGGTGGGTGCTAACACAGTCAGGGGATTCAGGCAGGCCTTGGATAGAATGAAAGGAATAATGGTTGCTCATGGTGACATGTCCATGGAAGAGAAGGGGGAGAGGACTGGGAGGGTTAATACCCTGGAGGAACAATAGGTTCCAGGGATAAAAGGAACTTATGCAGACTGGATGGACCTGTGGCCTTTTTCTTTCATCATTGTCCATGTTTCTATTTATTTATTTATTTATATATTTGAATTTGTTAACTGGGTAGGCCCACTGAGACTAGAAATCCCTTTTTCAGGGGCAACCTCAAATTAATTACATATAGGAATATTGCATAATACAATGATACAAAAAGATGATACACAATGAGAACACAAAACATGAGAGAAACCATCTAACACTGCACAGGGTACATAAACAAAATTCCACGAGGCACCCTACACTGAAGATATTGCATAAACAAAGGTGGGGTAAGTTACAAGGTTTCAGATATGGACATTAATGGGAATTATTTATTTATTTATTTAATTCTTTGTTGACCAGGTAATGCTCACTAGGCGCAACTGCCTGTTTTCAGGGGCTACCCTGGAGCTTTATCATGAACATTTGGGTAAAGTGTGTACCAAGTAAAAGGAAGGGGTTACCAGGCAAAACTGAGTAGCAGGGTAGGAAGTCATGTCAGCAGTTACACAGAGACACTGACTAAGCCTTAGGAAGTGGGCCTTTTGGGCTAATGTACATGAGGCAAGAGATGAACAGTTTTGAGCCTCCAGTGGAGCTTGTCCCAGAGGGACAGGGCTGAGGCAACAAATGACCTTGAATCTAAGCCTGTCCTGACCTGTGGAACAGTAAGCATAGTAATGTTTGAGGAGCAGAGGAGTTGTCGCTGGGGTTTAAGATTGAGGCACCCCCTTAGAATAAGAGTGGTACTGCTGTGCTGAGTGTCCTTAAAAGAGAGGCAGAGGAGCAAATAGGCTAGTCTTGCCTTGAGAGAGGGCCAGTTCAGGGCAGATATAATTGCACAGTGGTGAACCCCATGGTGGACACCAAACACAGCACCTTCAAACTACCCAGCTCTGTTTTCCACAGGGAATGAAGTAAGGGAGAACCATAAGTTAGCACTGACAGCAATGTGCTTGTGGCAATGGCTAGCCATGCCTTTTTGGAAAGGTAGGTATTAAGCCTGTAGAAAAGACTCACCTTTTGGTGAAAAGCTTTAGAAACTGCTGTCACTTGAGATCTCAAGGTTAGTTCTTGGTCCAGGTGAACCCCTAGGTATTTTATTGAGTTAACCACAACTACATGCAGATCAGAGAGGGTGAACAGCTTGAGCAGTGCCTGTCTATCATTACCTAGGTATCTGTGGCCAAACAATAGAGTTTTTGTGTTTTGACATTTAGGATGAGTTTGTTATTTGGCAGCCAGTTTTCAAGGAGCTGGAAGTCCCTACCCAGAGCAAGGTTGACCTGAAATAGGTCTGAGGAGCTATTGTATAAGACAGAATCATCCGAATAGACATCCCTGTCTCCTGACTTGAGCCAGTTAACCACTACTTTCTGTTTATAGCCTCCTAGCCAGTTTCCAATCCATCTGGTTAGTTATTTTCCTACTCCAAGATCCCGAGTTGTTTCAGCAGCCTCCTGTATGACACAGAATCAAAAGATTTGCTGAAATCACAGTAGAGAATGTCAGCTGCCTGCCTTTTGTCTATTGCTCGAGTAACCCAGTTTAATAAAACAATTAGGTTGATCTAACAGGACCTTGCCACCATGATTCCGTGCCATTTGCTAATCTGGTGACCACTTCTTTCCAGGCAGACTACCAGATCCTGCTTGACTAAAGACTCCATTAGATTGCCTATGACGGAGGTGAAACTGATATGTATTTAGTTACTTGGCTCCTTGCTGTCCCCTCCCTTATGGAGTGGGACCACCTTAGTCATCCTTCAATCCACAGGTACATCCCCAGCCCAAAGTGAGCTGTTGAACAGCTCTGATAGAGGTTCCACTAACTCTAGTGATAGTTATTTGAGTACCCTCGGGTATAAGCCATCAGGCCCCAGTGCTTTGTCAATCTTTAGCACTGCCAGTCCCTTCTGGATTCTATCAGAAGTTAATTGAATTTGTCCCATTTCCTGAATACCTCAGCTTGAAACTTTGATTCTGCTCTCTGACAGGAGTCCATCTGCTTCCTCTGTAAATACTGAGCAGAGTAGGCCTTCTGCCTATCATCCTCTAACACCTCCCCACCCTTTGCAGGCTCACAATTACTCCTTTTGCTTCTGTTTTTCTCTGATGTACTGGAAGAAATGTTTTTCTCAGTCTCTCACACCCTTCCACAATATGCAGTTTGGTGACAGACTTGGCATCTCTGATTACCCTCTTTGCTTCCTTCATTGTGCTCTGATATATCTCCAAGGATTCTTTCCCTGGTTGTACTTATAATTGTTGAAGGCTCTTTTCTTCTTCCTTACTGCTTCCCTTACCTTCCCAAAGAACCTTAGGGTCTTCTCTTCTTGTGCATGTTACCCTTGGTGACAGTTTT
The DNA here is from genome assembly GCA_016271365.2 of Neoceratodus forsteri. Lineage (NCBI taxonomy): Eukaryota > Metazoa > Chordata > Ceratodontiformes > Ceratodontidae > Neoceratodus > Neoceratodus forsteri. The sequence continues at coordinate 823,285,944 of CM057449.1, forward strand.
CATGCTTGTCTTGGTTGCCTTGAGAATTGACTCCTCAATAAACTTCTATTGTTTCTCTACACTTTCTGTTATAGCTCCCCCCATAGCTTGCTCACAAATTATATCTCTCATCCTACCAAATTCAGCTCTCCTGAAGTCCAGTACCACAGTTCTGGAAGGAGGTGTGCTGCTATACAGTGTCAACTCAAACCACAGGGTGTTGTGGTCACCTAGTGGATCTCCAACTGTCACATGCCTAATCCTTTCCATATTGGTGAGGGCTACATTCAAGATGGCTGACTGTCTTGTTGGTTCCTTTACCAGCTTGGCCACCAAGCAGAATTGCATGCTGTCAAGTAATGCCTGGTTTCTGACACTGTGAGTATTGTGGGCCTCCCAGTCCATGTCTGACATGTTGAGATCCCCATTTACCACCACATCCCTTTTAGCTATGCTGCAAGTCCGTTCTCCCTCTTGTTCACTAACAGCCTCCTCACCCTGATATGAAGATTTGTAAACCAGCTCTACCCCCATGCACTTACCAAATGAAGTAGTCAGGTTTACCCAGAGGGACTCCTTTCCAGCACTGGCCCCTCTAATCGACCCTTCTTCAGTAACGTTCATGTTATCTTTTATATAAAGGGCCACCCTCCACCTTTGTCTTTCTCCCAGTCCTTTCTAAACAGAAAGTACCTTTGGGATCACCAGTTTATTGTTTTCTGATGCCTGGCTTCTGGTATTTAGGCAAACCACCTTCCAACCACTGTTCCTTTCTTTTCTCTGATCTTTTCTGGCTGCCCTCCCCATTCCCTCAGGTCCTAACTGTTGGTGCTCTATAACTCCTACCTGACAATGAATGGGGTACTTATGATTTTCAATGATACCCTCTTCCTAACTGTCTCTTTTACCTTCTGTTTTTACTCACTTCCTTCATGCAGAGGTCCCCATTCTTGTTTAATACCAAATTAAAGTCTCCTAAAATTTTCTGACTCCACATATGGGCATTTTGTCCTGACCAACAGAACAGAGTGAATCTGCATAGCAGTTTAAATACACAGAGTCCCTCAAATTCTACTGACACTACTATACATACAGTACAGACAACAATTGTGTAAAACAATGCCTCACATGTCGCAACACGAATTGTGTTTTGGCAACAAAGTCATGGCATGTTCTACTTTATCAGCCACAAAACATGTACAAGAAGTGCATGTAAATCCACCACCAGCTGTCCCACATGATTAGCTGCTGGTAATACTGGTCATACTACTACAGTAGTAGAAACATCAGCTGTATAAGGATTTGTAAGCAGAGCAAAATAAGTAATCCCACCATTTTACAAGGCCCAGGTCACGACCTACCTGGGATACTGTGCACAGCTCTGGGCTTCCCACTGTAAGCAAAATATTTAAAAAATAATTCATGATGGGGGTGGGTGGGTGGCATTGTGATGGAATAAGGTCCACCTTGGATGGGTTGACACGAGGCCAAAGGCTGAGTGCTTCCACCACCCAAGAAGGGCTGTTATCCCACCAAAATGCCCCCTTGGAGTGCCTTATTGTGATTATGACATGGACCCCACAGTAACACAATTGTAAGAAACACAAAGACTCTGTTTTTAAGTTTTTTAAATGAACTTTATAGTGATAAAAGGTATTAAATACATTTTAAGTCAGAACTGATATAAAATACAGTACAATTCCGTTTATCCGAACTGGTCGGGTGACAAGAATCTGGTTCAGATAATCAGGAGTTCTTATAAATGGGAGACATTTTTTTTTTATGTTGCAGCGCACTTTATAACACTGTGTGTCTTTCAAGGGTGCTGATGCAGATGACTATTTGCAAGGTGACATAAAAGGAGGCAGACAGAAGAAGTGCCAAGCAGGAGCAGTCACAGCATTACAGTACAGTCCAAAGGTCCCAGACCCAGAAACAAGTAAATGTATATTGCGCCTACCAGAGCCTGTGTCAGCTACAAGTGGTAGTAGCAGTGATAGTCCACCAAGAAAGTGTGCTAGATGATCCTGTTTTTTGGATGCTGCTGTCCCAACCTGACAGAGAGGAAAAGCTGGGATACCGAGTTCCATCTTCTCAAATGTTCTTCCCGATCCACCATGTGATGAAACTATGGAAATACCCACCAAGATAGCGACGATGAATTAAAGGGGACGCAGTGTGTTTGTGCCCCGGTTGAGAAGCAGACAAATGATGAGGTGCTGGCTTTAGATCAGGCAGAGCTTGAGTTTAATTTAAAATAGGGCACAATTGATTGATTTGGGAGAACCATAGCTAGCTGTCATCAGGGAATCCACATATATTCCTCAATACTGGGTTGGAGAGGGCTGGTTCAGAAAGTAACAAAGTGGGATTACAGTACTGTACTGCCCTGTATGCTAGTCAGTGCACAGTAACTAAAAAAAAAGATAACTGAACCACAGGTAGTTTCACCACAGTTTTGCCACAGTGTTGCGGTGGGCCGTAATTGCTCATAAAGTCTACAAAGGCTCTCTAATACAAAAAAGTCAGGTGACAAGACTGGAGTTCGGATAAGAGGGAGTTCCGGAGTACAATTTCTAGGTGCAGTAAATAACACTGGTTTAAAAAGATTTTTGTTGAATTAGTAAAGAGAGTTTTATAAATACTAAAATCTGATCACACTAACAATATTTAACTGTTAAAGCTGAGGATTTCAATTTGGGGGGAGAGGACTGTATAATGTTGTATGCTCTATTAGTAACACATAAGGCAACTACACAGTACAATATTGTCCATGTTATTTAGGATTGTAGTTGTATACATTTACTTGTATGTTGCCTTTCTGTGTCCCAGTGTGGATGTACCTGTCAGCTGGGATCTCTGTTGTCTTCTTTGTTTTGTTGACAGGTTCAGTGTTGCTCATTTCTGGGGTTGTGGATATATTGGGAGAGAGTGTTTCTGAGGTTTCTGCTTCATCAGGGTGCACTGCTGTGGTGATCTGTATGAGGAAGACTTGGAAGTTATTTTCTTCCTTACTGTAATACTATGGATTGCAATGTGATGTTGTTAGGTTAGCGAAATCTCTTTTGTTTTTGTCAGGTGCACTGTTGATGTTTTCTGTTCCTGGGAAGTTGCATCAGTGATGGAGGTGAGACTTGTGCTTGCTGTGTCATTGGACAAAATGGTGCAGCTTCCAATTTACTCTCATATGTTGCAGGATTGATGTTTTCTTTGCTGTATGCTCTTCCTGCTAGGATTGCTGACCTCTGTCTTCTGTCATTAAGACTGGGGCCTCAGTAGCTTCTTATGGATGATTCCGAATGATGTATGATAACTGCCATGATTTCTCAGCTTTCAAGACCTGCTGCAGAAAGGAGGCTGGCTGCTGTGCTGCGTAAGCTATGGTTGGTGTATACAAGTATGTTGCGTAGCTTGCAGATTTGGGGGTAACAAGCTTGCCAGGTATTTTTTTCCTATATGTTCTTTGGTGAACTGTATTTCTTCCTGCTGCAGCTGACATTTGGGGATGCACCATGGGTGGAGGTAAAAAGCCAGGGCATCAGAGCAGAGTTGGTTGACATGCTGTTCCAGTGATTGCTTTGGGCACAGTGGGTCTGCAGGGGGCTCAGGCATGTAGCCTTGGTGACTGAGTTGGCCTGTTTCATAGGGATCCCCATGGTTCTTCATGGCTTCATTGAAAGCCGTCTGAGCATCAGAACATGCTTTGGCAGATCTCCTATGAGCCATGCCCTTCCTGTCCTTTGGAATAATCTCCAAAAAACCCTGAAATTATCAAATTTTGTTAAAGTGGCCATCTTTAAAACTGCTCACACGTTCTATTAAAGATACTTGTAACTGCTTTTCTTTTCCACATTCATGTCTGGAGCGTTGTACGCACTCCACCCCAGCTCTTATCTAGAGTGACTTGTTGCTGTTACCTCCTCCTCTTCCCTGCCATCTACCTCTTCCATCTACCCCCTTATGCTCTTGCTGACCTGCTTCCACCTCTCAACTTAATAGTAATCTTATTTTTTGCTTAGGTGTACTATATGTCATTATTATATTGTGCTCTGCAAATTTTATATGATTCTATCCTGTGCTGTAAAGCATTGCTGACATGTTCTCCCTGGCCCAGGTCCACCTTGTAAATGAATTCTCTCAGTGATCCACCTGGTAAAATAAATAAAGAATGATTGATTGATATTTCAGGCCATTTTTGTTTGTTCGAATTTGAAAGCGCGTTGTCATCAAGGATCAGAGACCCTCTCTACCATGGTGGACAAAGAAAAGCTGGACACACTTTTCCAACGAGCCCCACTGTGGTGTTTGTGTTTAGTGCTGGACTGTTTTTGATCATATTTAGAACAACAGCTGGTGAGCAGGGATGATGTGAGGCTCTGTTTCTGCCCTCTCTGCACAGTGTCTTTAAAATGCCAAGAAAAATGTTGTTAGAGGAATTAAACTCTGGGTCTTGCATCAGGTTGAATTCATGGCTTAATGGTGGGTTGCTGAAATGCCAATTGATTCCGGCTCTCAGTGACATATAGGAGGACACGCTGTACGTTTCTCCAGCACTGTTTTTACAATGCCATGCAGCTGTCTCAGTATGTTGCTTAGGTCACTTTTTCCCACTGTTTCAAAGTTTACATTGATTCCTTTTTTCTCTCAGCCAGTCCCAAAATTGGTTTACTGCCCAGTTGGTTTGCTGGATTGTGTTTACTTCATTGTGGCTGAGCTGTAGCTGCAACAGCTCTATTTCTGAAGCTGTCAAGTGACGACTAACAAAAGTGTTGTCACTGGGTTCTGTAGTAGATGTTTAACTCAATTGCTCAGTAGTTTGGTCTGTTTCTGCTGTGTTCCTTTCTTTCTCTCAGTGGTATTCTTGTACCATGTCAGCGAAAAGCTCAAAGCTGGTTTCCATTTTTCTGTCAGACACGGTCCACTAATGGCCGCTGATTTAAAATGCACATTTCTGTCAGGGACCGGTGACTGTGGTGCAGTTACTGTAGTACCAGCATGTTGTTGTGCTGGGATAATGGTCCTGGTCATCTAGGTGATTGACCAATAAGGATTCAGGATTATTAGTGCCCATTTCATAGTGAAGAAATGAGATTGTGCAGTGCAGGCCCATCAAAATGATCAGGGATATGGAGGATAAAAGCTATGAGGAGAGACTGCAGGCCTTTAACACATTCACCATGTAGAAAATGAGTCTGAGGCAGTTTCACAATCACGCTCTTCAGCATACTGAAGGGTATCAGCAAGGTGAAATATACTGAAATGTTTGGTCTGGTACACTCCAGCAGGACACAGGGACATGCCCTGAAGCACAAAGGTAGTAAATTTGGAGGTAACATTAGAGGCACCTCTTCTCATAGAGGGTGGTGAGCCTATGAAACAGTCAGCCAGCAGAGGCACAGGACATGAAGGCAGAACAGGCCTTAAGTCTTTATAAATTTCTGCTTACAAGGGAATCACTGTACCCTGGGTAGTAGGGTGGGTGGGAAATCTATAAATAAGAACATATTTGCACCATATACAGTACTTATTGGTCCCTGCTTATAAAGCTGTGGGGGGGGGGCAGATTTCATGGACCTTGTGTCCCTTCAGATCTGAAAGGAGAAGGTAAGTATGCTGTGTCCCTCAAATTCAGAGAGCCTATGGAAAGATCATTCTATCACTCTGTTGGAGTTGAGGCTGGCACAGGGCATCAATGACAGGAAAAAGGACTTCTTCAGATACATATGGGAGAGAAGAAGCTGCAAAGACCAGATAGTGAGGATCAGGAAGGACAGGGGGTGGACAGAGAAAGGGGTGGAACAGGCAGAAGCATTAAATGAGTACTTCTGTTCTGTATTCACAAGGGAGAAGGGTGGGCAACTAATACAGGGGATGGAGAGGGTGGGAAGTGGGGAGGGAAGGTGTAACAGATGGGATGATCACTGAGGGCAGGCTATTGGAAGGTCTAAGTGCTCTGAGGGTGGATAAGGCACCAGGACCAGACAGCATACAACCGAAGGTGCTGAAGAAAATGGCAGAGGTCCTGGCTGGGCCACTGGTGGACCTATTCAATACCTCCTTGGACACTGGGTGCATACCACATGACTGGAGGATGGCCCACATGGTACCCCTCCATAAAAGTGGCCCAAAGAATGAACTGGGTAATTACAGACCAGTAAGCCTTGCATCCATTGTGGGGAAGCTGATTGAGACAATCCTGAAGGAGATGCTGATGTCCTTTCTGGAAAACAATGGGCACCAGGACAGTCATCAACATGGGTTTGTCTCCAGAAGATCCTGTCAGACTAACTTGGTTGAGTATTATGACTGGGTAAAAAGGAAATTGGACAAGGGCCATGATGTGGAAGTCATATATTTGGACTTCAGCAAGTCCTTTGATTCAGTGCCACATGGGAAACTGGGGGGGGAAAGTTGACATATGTGGGGGTGGGGACTAAGATGGTTAAATGGATTGAGAATTGGCTGCAGAGAAGACAGCAGAGGGTAGTGGTGGTGGGGGAGCTCCCATCTCCAAGGGCTGTGGTGAGTGGAGTGCCACAGGGATTGATACTGGGGCCCGGTGCTGTTTGAGATATTCACAGCAGACATCTTGCATAGCAGTAGGAATATGATCTGTCTGTTCGTTGAGGACACCAAGTTGGGGGTGGTGGTGGACAACATAGCAGGAAAGCAGGGGCTGCAGGATGAACTGACCAAACCTGAGGAATGGTTGGAAGCATAGCAGTTGGGGTTCAATGCTAAAAAGTGCAAAGTACTGCACTTCAGAGCAAAGAGCCCAAGGAGGGGTTATCAGCTGGAAGGAGTGTAGCTAGGTACCACCAAGGAGGAAAAAGATCTAAGGATGGTTGTAATGGGAAAAATTAACAATACAGAGCAGTGCCAGAATGCGGCAGCAAAGGCCAACAGGATGTTGGGATGTATTACGAGAGGAATCTCCTCCAGGAGCAGGGAGGTGATCCTGCCTCTCTACAGGTCACTGGTCAGGCCACACCTAGAGTACTGCGTGCAGTACTGATGCCCATATCTGAAGAAGGATATAAGATTACTGGAAGGGGTACAATGCAGAGCGATGAAGATGATCCAGGGATTGGAGGACAGGTCATATGAAGAGAGGCTGAGTGAGGTGAATATGTACTCCCTGGAGGAGAGAAGTGATCGGGGGGATATGATTGAAACCTTTAAGTACTTAAAAGGGTTAAACAAGACATGTACTGAAGAGATATTTAAGCTAAGGAGGGGGAGGGACACAAGAGGGCATGATCATAGATTGAAGGGGGAAAGATACAGGAGAAACATAGGGAAATAAAGAGATGCTTTTTCACAGAGGGTTGTGGCAGAATGGAACACTCTGTCGGAGAAGGTGGTATCCTGTAAGACAGTAGGTAGTTTCAAAAGGGGATGGGACAGGGTGAGAGGGGGGGATAATTGTGAAGGGGAGAGGGGGGTGGGGCAGCTGCAAAGTAAGGGTGCTAGCTGCACACTCGAGCAGACTTGCTAGACCATGTGACTTGTTTCTGCTGGCAAATTCGTATGTTTGTATGTTTGTATTGGGCTTGACTGTTGGTGTCAGCAGATATAAATATCTACAGCAAATTATCTGTAATTGAAATCAATAGGCAAAAGTTTTATGCAGCTCTGAGATGGAAATTGATGTCACTGAGGGATGAGCTGTGCTGAGCAGCTTGCCCCCTGGGGCCATCACTTTCTGTAGCAGGATTCCATGACTGCTCCAGTGATTTAAATTGCAGTTGGGCTTTGCCATCTGTTCTGTTTTGAAGCCGGGAGATACAAACCTGAAATGACCTACAATCTACATTTGTGGGTAATGTGACACAGTTTTCCTTTTGTCTTTTTTCTTTGTATCGGTATTTACTGTTTTTGTAAGAAGGGCTCAGTCAGCTTCATTCTTAACCATTTCCCCCCAAAATTCCCCTGACTGGGGTCAAGGATTTTTTATTCTGGTATTTTTAGTCACACTATTTAAAACAATATACCCCTGTTATTGCAGTGTACTGTATTTCATCATTACTGATTGGTTCTACCTTTCTGGGACATTTTACGTGCCTTGGAAGGCATGTCAGCATATGGTGCCAGCATGGCTTAGTTGGTAGCAGATCTGCCTCAAGGTCAGAAAGTCTCTGGTCCTAGTCCCACACTGGGATTGCACTCATACCATAAATGTTGGCACCTGAGTGCAGTACTTTTTTTGTTCTTTTGGTAACTAGTTAAGGCCCACTAGGCACAAGTGCCTGTTTTCAGGGGTATCCCGAGAACACTGGGAAGGTTAAGTGGCTTGCTCAGAGTCACACAAGTACGCAAGAACTGGAGACCTGGTTCTACTCCCAAAGGTTGCTACTAAACTACAAAAAAAACAAGATGATGCTCCTTTCTAGCCCCCAACTAAAAAGGAGATGCCCAGAACTAACAATCACAAATCACCTGACTGCCCCACTGGAACAGGTTCACTCCTTCAAGTACCTGGGTGTCATTGCGGATGATATCCTCTTGTATGTTCAGCACATTGACATGGTGGTGAAAGCTGTGAACACTAAATTAGGGATCCTGTTTAGGCACAATAAAAGCCTAACTGCTGAAGCCCTCTGGCTCTCAATCTCCAGCTCTGTCCTCTCCCTGGTCGAATACGGACTGGTGGTTTATGGCACTGCCACTGATATGGCCCTCAAAAGAGTTGCCACTGCCCTTAGCTAGGCTTGCAGACTATTGATAAATGCTGACTGCTTCATGCACACTTTTACCCTGTATGGTCTGGCCCACATACTACCGCTTCAATCTAGAATCAGATACCAAACTTGCCTGCTAGGGAGAAAGGCCATGCTCTCCCTAACCCCTACCTGCATTGCACACCTGGTAAAGGAAGCAAGCTCCAAATACAACACACAAAGAACAGTGACAACACAACTTGATGTCCCATTTCGTAGAACTTCCCTAGGACAAAGATCCTTCATGTACCGAGCTCCACTATGGCTAAATGAGATCCCTGCTGCAGCTCTTAATACAATAAATGTTTGGTCCTTTAAAAGATAACTGAAGCAATACCTGCTGAACTCAAATGCCTCCGACTGCCTTACCTGAATCCATATCTTCAACCTGGATACCCTCTCTTAAACACCTCTGACTCCCTTACCTGAGTCCATATCTTCAACCTGGATACCCCCCCTCGTCTGTCTGAGCTTTTCTACTGTTTTACCTACCCTGACCTCCCTCTAAAGCTCCCTCCAACTCCCTCCCCTCCGTACCTCAACACCTCCCCTTTCTACCCACTCTCCCCCTAAATAGTCTCCCTCTCCCAATCCCTCTCTCTCTCTCTCTCTCTCTCTCTCTCTTCCCCTGCTCTCTCTCTCCTCCTCTCTTTCTTTCTCTCTCTCTCACTCTAATCTGCCCCTCATTTGCACTCTCCCCCTTTCTTTCTCCTACCCTTTCCGATACTCTACCTTGACAAGCCTCCCTGGGGCATCTATGCCATATGTTGCTAATCGGGACTCTCCTCCCGCTGCTTAATTTCAGTTGTCTAGGTTACTCAAATGTATTATTTATCTATATTCTGTATTACATTGCAATCTTATGTTTTGTGTTAACTGTCAAGTTTTTGTTCTGCCTCTGCTGTTTTACATCATGATGTGGAACCTTTGTAAAAGAGTGTATGCTCAAGGGTTGTATCCAAATTACTAAATAAATAAATAAATAAGTGGAGACTATGGTAATCAAACCCAGGTCTGCTGGATGTACACGCTTATTCACAGTGATGTGCCAAGCTCATTCACAGCTCATTACTCTAACTTCTAGGCTACACTGCCAGTCCCAAGTACTAAGAGGATGCTGTAATGTCAGATTCTGCCATCTTTTGGATGAGACGTTAAACCCAGGTCCTGTCTGCCTTTTCTAGTGGTTATTCAATTGGACACTAAAGATCCCATGGCACTACTCAAAGAGTAGGGTGAGTTTTCCTAGTGTGCTGGTCAAATTTACCCAATTCACTAAAAATACCACCAACAGCTTCAACATGTTTAATTTCAATAGCTTTGTATCAGTATTCCACCCCCCTTCCTCTCGACCAGGCTGAAAATAGATAGCATTGTCTAGCCCTCCTTTCCCAGTCAACAGAAACAAAATAAATCAATAAATGTATTTCATAGAAACATAGAATTTGGTGGCAGATACAGACCACTTAGGCCCATCCAATTTGCTAGTTTCTCCCTACCTACACTATTACGTCAGGCTGTGTCCGATCTACAGCTCTTTCTTCCTTCCCCCTTCCTTTCCACTACGATTCATTTGTGCTTATCCCTTGAATTCTTGAACCCCACCAATGTTTTTCTCCCCACCTCCTTCAATGGAAGGCTGTTCCAGGAATTCACTACTCTTTCTGTGAAGAAGTACTTCCTCACATCTCTCCTGAATCTACTTCCCTCCAGCTTTATAGCATGACCTCTTGTTCCTGAGCACCTTTTCTTCTGAAAAATACTCTCCTCCTGTACCTTATTTACACTCTTGAGTATTTAAAGGGCTCTATCATATCTCTTCCCCCTGCTCTGATTAAGGGTGTATATATTGAGGTCTTTTAGTCTCTCCTCATAGGGCTTTTGATGCAGACCTTGCACCATCTTAGTTCCCCTCCTCTGGACCACCTCCACTCTGTCTATGTCCTTCTGGAGATGTGGGGCTCAATTTTCAAAGAGCCCTTAGACAGACACATGTTGCATCACTATAGGGTTGCGGCATACTCCAGGTGCATCAGGGACCCTGCACCCAATTTAAAAAAAGGGGGGGTTCCTCCACCAAAAACCCAGGAGTTTTCACAGTTGCAGGCTAGTGCCAAACAATTGGCACATCTGTAGGAATTGCTACAGTGATCTGCCCCCCCCAGCACAACATTAGAAGGGCTGGGATGGTTGGGGGTGATGAAACTGTTTGCCAAAAGGGGGTCAGGGGAAAAAGGAGCACAAGGTGCCATAGAGGGCATTGGGGAGACAGTGGGCATGTGGAGAATGATGTAGCACTCAGTTGGGGTGTCGTTTACACAGCCTTAACACCAATGGGGTGAGATCACAGAGGGGGTTCCAAGCACTGACAATGGCATGGCCCCAGGTGGGAACAGCCCTGGCATCAGCCCCAGCCACCTATGAGGCTGCTGCCAGGGCTTTGCTCAGCTGGGGCCATGGTACTGTCTGTCCCTGGAACCCCCACTGTGGACTCATCTCATTGGCTTTATGGCTATGTAAATGGCACCTCTGCCAGTTGCCACATCACTCCCTCACATGCCCACTGTCTCTCCAATGCCTCCTGTGGTACACCTGTGCCCCTTTTGCCTCTGGCAGCCCACTTTCAGACAATGCCCCCCCATTCACCACTTTGTGTGGCACTGGCACAAGTCCCTTAGACCACCTCCTGGCTGGTTTAAGTGAAGCCCCTTGCTGCATCCATGGCAGGGCTGGCAAAATCCCCAAAAAGAGGATGATGCTGCCCTGCCAGGCTGTAAGCTCCCTTGTGATCTGGTGATTTCCACAAAGTTTGATACAAGGTGCCATTTGCATCATACCTATTTGGTGCAGGCACCTAGCGTCAAACTTGACTGTTTGAAAATTGGGCCCATGGTCCCCAGAGCTACACACAGTACTCTAGGTGGGGTCTTACCAGAGATCTAAACAGAGGCAACACCACCTTCCTCTTTCTGCTGGTGATACCCCTCCCTATGCACCCCAGCATCCCACTTGCCCTCCCTACTTGCCTTGTCGTACTGCCTGGCCACCTTTAGGTCATCAGATATGATTACCCTTAAGTCTCTTTCCTGCCTGGTGGTCATCAATACCACTCCACCTATTTTGTACTCTGCTTCTGGGTTTCTGTGCCCTAAGTGCATTATTCTGCACTTTTCCACATTGAAACCCAGCTGCCATACCCTTGATTACTCCTCTAGTTTTCTCAGGTCTATGCTCACCCCCCCCCCTTCTTTTGGAGTGTCCAACCAGTTGCAGATGTTTGTGTCATTTGCAAAGAGGCAGACCTTTAAATGTCATATGGTGCTCTGACACCTAAAGAAGCTGCAGGTGGGGCTCACCTATTTGCAAGAGACTCACCTCAAGGGGGAGGATGTTAATTTTTTCCAATGGGAGAGGATTGGACAAGTTTATGAAGTGGGGAACAGTAATAAATGGAGTGGAGTGGCTGTCCTAATAGCTCAGGGTATTCCTTTTCATTTAGTGAAGGAGTATTGGGATCCTGAAGGTAGCTACCTTATTTTGCATTGTAAATTGGGGACATCTGATGTTCTGCTGGGCTCAGCTTATGGTTCCAATGTTGATTCTCCTCCCTTCCTTGTCAATTTAGCTACTTTATTTGCCCCTTTTGTTCACTTCCCTATTTTGCTTGGGGAGATTGCAATATTCCTTATCAACTCTGTCCGGATAAATCCAGTTTATATAGGCATGGCCTCTCCCTGGGACAACTGGCGCTATGGATTTTATGGATATAATGGGCCTGGTTGATCCCTAGCATCTCCTCATCCCACAGACAGACAATATCATTTTTACTCCTCTCCTCATGGTACTTTTTCTTGGTTTGACTACTTATTCATTAATCAAGAAAGCCTCTTGGGCTTACTTTCTTCTGAAATGCAGCAACTGGTTATTTCAGATCACGTCCCTGTAAGTATTGTCCATGCTGTCTGTGGGATGGGGGAATGGGATACTGTCTGGCACCATAATTCACAGTTGCTTCAGGACCTCGATACTTTATCGCTAATACAAGATTATTTAAAGGATTTTTTTCACCCAGAATGAAGGTTCTCTACCTTCTCTCGATGTTTTGTGGTGGGCGGCCAAGTGCACTCTGCATGAGAAATGCATTCAGCTGGCATCCAAGCATTCTAGAACCCAAAATGTGCTTCTTGATCAATTACTGGTGACATTAGGCAGTTGGAATATTCTTTGACTTTGGACACTTCAGATGTGGTCTGGTCCTGCTTAAATACCTAGGAGATCAATATGCAGATTTAATGGCACAGAGGCCCGAGCTTGCCCTCTTGCAAACAAAGACATGGTATTTAGAGTCAGTGAGAGGGCTGGGAAGTTTTTATCCCTTTGGATTCATCAATTGGAGACCTCCAAATTAATTTCTGGTATCCAGCCCCGCCCTAGTGAGGCCATGGTTATTCACTCTCAGACCATTGCTGCCATTTTCACTCTTACTGTCTCTCACTTTACACTGGTGAACCCCCGATCCTTCTCTGTTGGCCTGTACTTCAGTTTATCTTGACCCCCTTTCCCTCCCTGTCCTTGCCCTCAACAGCAGGAGAAGCTTAAGGGCCCCATTACAGTCTCGGAGGTTCTGCAGGCTATTCAACAACTCCCCTCTGACAAGGCCCCTGGGCCTGATGGCTTTATCAATAATTTTTATATGGCCTTTTCATCAGAGCTTGCCCCATTTTTAACTCAATTATATATAAACTACTGCTGTAGTTTTTGACAGAGGAGAATTTGCTTTCAGAGCAAGTACCATTCCAGAACTACAGTTTTCTTGCTGATAAATCACTTCTATCTCAGCAGGAGTCAGTGCCTGTTTGGATTAAGCAAACAGATACTTTATTAGAATCAGGGGGTTCATTTAAGTAAACAAAAAAGAAGAAAATCACTGTGTGTTTCTCTGTTTGAGCAAGAGGGCTGTATCAGCTTAATTTAATGAGCTGGAGGGTTAAACTAATTGGGGGTGTGACTTAGGAACTTAGGAGTACAAAAGCAGGTGTCTCCAATTACGGCTTTCTGCTGTAGTTTTTTGACAGAGGAGAATTTGCTTTCAGAGCAAGTAGCAGGCTAGAACTACAGTTTTCTTACTGATAAACCACTTCTATCTCAGCAGTCAGTGTCTGTTTGGATTAAGCAAACATATACTTCATTAGAAGCAGGGGGTCTCATTTAAGTAAAAAAATGAAGAAAATCACTGTGTGTTTCTCTGAAGATGGGGCTGTATCAGCTTAATTTACTGAGTCAGAGGGTGAAGCTAAGTGGGGGTGTGGCTTATGAGTTTAGGAGTACAAACGCAGGTGTCTCCAATTACAGCTTCCGGCTGTAGTTTTTGACAGAGGATAATTTGCTTTCAGAACAAGTAGCAAGCTAGAACTACAGTTTTCTTACTGATAAATCATTTCTGTTTCAGCAGGAATAAATGCCTGTTTGGATTAAGCAAACATATACTTTATTAGAAGCAGGGGGTCTCATTTAAGTAAAAAAAAAGAAGAAAATCACTGTGTGTTTCTCTGTTTGAGGAAGGGGTCTGTATCAGCTTAATTTACTGAGTCAGAGGGTGAAGCTAATTGGGGGTGTGGCTTAGGAGTACAAAAGCAGGTGCATCCAATTACAGCTTCCTGCTGTAGTTTTTGACAGAGGAGAATTTGCATTCAGAGCAAGTAGCAGTCTAGAACTACAGTTTTCTTACTAATTGCCCTCCTTCCCACCCCTCCACCATCCCACCCTAAGCCAGTTATATGTTTATAGTCACTGGATTTGACTGACAACAGGAACTTCCTGTTTGGCAGTAGGAATGGAAGGATCACTGAGACACATTAGTTTCATCAACCTTGAAGGAACCTAAAAACTAGCTCTCCCCCCAGCTGTTGGAGGTCTGAATCCAAGTACAGAAGAAGGAGGCTACTGAAGACTACAGTAAGTTCCTGTCCCAGAACAGGAAGGGTGAGAGTTGTAAGGGCACATAGGCAGTAGGAAAGTAAGTGTAAAAATACATAGAGGGAGGAGACAATAAGCATACAAAGCAACAGGAGAGGGGACACAAAATAAGTCAAGATGGGAGTGGTGCAGTGCAATGACTGTGGAGCAACAGTGTTCTGAGAGACATTCTGGAGGCTGCGATGCTGCCCTGTTTGCAGGCACCTCTCTGGTCTGAGGGAGGAGGTTGCCTGTCTCCAGGCTGACCTGGCTAGGATTCGTGAAACCTCTTCCCCCACCCAGGGACCACTAGGGCCACCACTGTTACCTCAGAGGTTGCCAAGAAAGAGGAGTGGTTGGACCAAGGTGGGCTCAGGGAGGGACAGTGCAGTGGAACAGAGGTGCATCCCTCCAGTTGTAGCTCTCCACAATTCATATGCTGTTCTGGCAAAGAGTGGTTCCTCTATGGAGGCACCTGCAGTGGAGACCAAGGAGGATGCTGGGAATCTCCACAAAGGAGACCCACAGGAGGGTGGCACGAGACCCCACAAGGGAAGGAAGCAACTCCTGTTGGGGGACTCAATTATTAGGGGGGTAGAAGTGGTGGAGGAAGAGGATAGGGAGGTAAGGTGCCTGCCAGGTGCCATGGTTTGAAGGGACAGGAAGCAAATCCTCAGGATTGTGGGAGCAGCTGCATGAGGGAGGGAGCTGGATGTCATTGTCCACCTAGGAATGAATGACCTGGCTGTGAATGGGATCAGAGCAGTGCAAGAGGAGTTTCTAGAGTTGGGGAGGGGCCTTAGACAAGTAGCATGTATGGTAACCTTCTTGGAGGTGCTGCCTGTCTATGGCAAAGATGGTGCTAGGGTATTCCTCACCATGGGATTCAATGAATGGTTGAAAACTGGTGTGGAGCTCAGGGTTTTGGCTTCATTGTGGACTGGGAAGCCACCTGGTGGGATACAGGCTTATACTGGTGTGATGGTCTGCATCTGTCCAGGGGGGAACCAGGATCCTAGGTGATAGGTTTAAATACTTCATTGGCAAGCATTTAAACTAGCCAAGGGGGAGGCACTGAATAGGAGAAGGGAAATCCCAGCCTCCCCCCCACAAAACACAGTAGTTCGAGAGGTAAACACCAAGGTAGAGAAGTCAGTAGGGAGCAGGATGGGGTAAATGCAAAAAAAGGCAGTAAGGACTGAGATGGGGCTAAAAGGGGTAAGGTCATCAAAAAATGGAAGGAGATGAATACCAATGCCCGCAGCCTATGTAACAAGCTTTCTGAACTAGTGGCCTTGATGGAAGAAGGATGCCTGGATATTGTGGCAGTCACAGAAACATGGTACACAGAGAACTATGACTGGGATGTCAGCATACCAGGATACATAATCAACAGGAGGGACAGAGTGAGTAAAAGCAGAGGAGAAGGAGCTCTCTATATAAGGGAAGAGATTAAAGCAACAGAGCTAAAGAGTAAACCAGAAGTTGATGAGTCACTATGGGTCACCCTGGAGACAGGAAATGGCACCACAATCTGCATGGGGGTTGTGTACAGACCCCCATCTCAGGGGGAGGAAATGAACAAGAAATGATAGAAGGCATCCTTAAAATGGCAGAAAAAGGGGAGATATTGTTGATGGGGGACCTGAATATGCCAGATGTTAACTGAAGTACCTTTGCTGCAGGCACATCCAAGAGCAGGGTCATTCTTGATGCCCTACATGGGGCATGCCTCAGACACCTAGTGTTGGAACCCATGCAGGAGGGAGCAATCTTAGACCTGGTACTCTCAAATGGGGAAGGAGAAAGGATCTCAGATTTAGAAGTGGGTATCCATCTGGGAACAAGTGACCACCAAACAGTGTGGTTCACAATAAACACAGCCATAGAGTCAAGCCATATAAAAACAAGAGTATTGGACTTTAGGAGGGCTGACTTTGGGAAAATGAGAGACTGCCTCCCTCAGAAAAGCACTAGCAAACATGCAAGAAGAAGGGGTGGAGGAACAATGGGGAATAATCAAAACAGCCATCACAGAGGCAACAAGCCTTTGTGTGAAGCAAATCAACAAAATAAAATGAAGGAAAAAAACATTATGGTTCTCAAAAGAGGTGGAAGGGAAGGTTAAGAGCAAAGGATAGCATTCAGGAAATATAAGGAAACACAGAAGGAGCAGGACAGATAACTTTATCAGTTAAAGCAGAAGGAGGCAGGGAAGGCAGTCACAATAGCAAAGGCATAAACTGAGGAAAAGATAGCCAACTCTGTTAAGAAGGGGGATAAAACCTTTTATAGGTACATTAGGGAGCGAAGAAAGACCAAGGAAGCGATACAGAGACTTAATAAAGGGGAGGGAATGTGGGCAGAGGGTGACAGTGAAAAAGGAGGGATACTGAATGAATATTTCTGTTCAGTATTCACAACGGAAGAAGAGGGGGAAGTAACTAAACCAAACAAGAGAAACACTCTGAATAGGAGGGTCGATACCAGTCCATTGACAGAAGAAAGGGTTTTGAAGGAACTCTTGAAACTGAGGGTGGACAAAGCAATGGGGCCTGATGGGATTCACCCCAGAATTCTAAAAGAACTAAGAGTAAAACCAGTAACACACTGACTACTCTCTTTAACAAATCATGAGAGGATGGGGTGGTACCTGAGGACTGGAGGAGGGCAGATGTGATTCCACTTTACAAAAGTGGGAGCAGGGCAGAGGCAGAAAACTACAGACCAGTTAGTTTGATCTCAGTCATAGGGAAAATGATGGAATCACTTCTGAAGAAAAGAATTATTGAGTACCTAGAGGCCAGTGGGGGACAGGACCCAAGGCAGCATGGTTTCACAGCAGGAAGGTCATGTCAGATAACCTAATAGATTTCTCTGACTGGGTGACCAAAGTAGTAGACCAGGGAGGGGCTGTGGATATGGCCTACTTAGATTTTTTTTTTATTTAGTTGTTTAACCAGGTATAGCACACATTTTAGCAAGGCATTTGACACAATCTCACACAAAAGATTAATATACATGTTAGCCAGCCTTGAAGTGGGTCCCAAGGTGATAGCCTGGATGAAAAACTGGCCGAACAACAGGACACAAAGGGTAATAGTAAACAGAGTCCACAGTAAAGAAAGGAGGGTAACTAGCGGGGTACCACAGGGTTCGGTATTGGGACCGGTCCTCTTTAATGCCTTTATGGGTGACATTGGAGAGCACCTGGAAGGAAAAGTATGTCTCTTTGCAGATGACACAAAGATCTGCAACTGGGTTGATACACAAGGTGGGGTGGAAAGGATGAAAAGGGACTTGGCAAGGTTGTAGGAATGGACAAATATATGGCAGCTCATATTCAATGCAAAGAAGTGCAAGGTAATGCATCTGGGAAACAAAAACCCAGGGGAAGAGTACACAATGGGGGGTGAGATAATAACAACAAAAATCAAAAAAGACCTAGAAGTAATTATATCAGATGACCTAAAGGTGGACAAGCAATGTGAGAAGGCAGTAGGGAGGGTTGGGGGGATACTGGGATGCATAGGGAGAGGCATCAACAGTAGAAAGCAGGAAGTTGTTTTCCCTCTGTACAGACAGTTGGTGAGACTCCATCTAGAGTACTGTGTGCAATTCTAGAGACTCCATCTCCACAAAGACATAGACAGAGTGGAAGCTGTTCAGAGGAGGGCAACCAAAATGGTGCTGGGTCTGCGCCAGAAGACATATGAGGAGAGACTAAAGTAGCTTAATATGTATACCGTTGAGGAAAGGAGGGAGTGAGGGACATGATAGAAACTTTCAAGTATCTCAAGGGAATTAACAAAGTACAAGAGGGTAGTATCTTTCAGAAAAAGAGATATGTAAGAACAAGGGGGCACAATTTGAAGATAGAGAGAGGACGGCTCAGAGGTAATGTTAGAAAGTATTTTTTCACAGAGAGGGTTGTGGATACATGGAACAGCCTTCCTGAGGATGTTGTGGAGTCAGGAACAGTGGGAAAATTCAAGAATGCATGGGACAGGGGGCTGCTGTGGAGCCCGAGTAACATGGCATCTTTGTTGTAGAGCTCGATATCCATTTTACAAAATCAGACAGAATAGGTGCTTTTTCTGCTCAAATAGCTGTGCTGAACTGAGTGAAACAGGTGCCTGAAGGGAACCGGTACACCATGGGCAACCCTTGAAAAGACTAGACTATGGGTGAAGGTGCTAGATCTAAAACTTTGACTACTCTTCAAGACACGAGGTCTCAAGTGGCCCTAACTCCTGAAAACACAGACACAAGCTTGGAAGAGTCGCTACAGATGATTGACATAAAGCTGAATAAGCTGATCACTTCTGTTGGTGGGCTAGCTGACAAATTTGATGCACTCACAAATAAGGTGGCTGGTCTTGAGGCCACAGTGGAAGCCGTATAGGGGGCATCGGCTGAAGCAACAAAGTGGGCTGACTTTGCTATGGGTGCAGTGTCTACAATAATAAAGGAGAATGCCCATATGAAAAATCATCTTCAGATGTTCGAAAATCAGGCGAGGCAGGCGAGCCTTCACTTGTTGGGGCTTCTGGAGGAGAGTGAGGGGAAACACCTCCTTTATTTTGTAAAGGAATGGCTGGCACAACAACTAGGGGAAGAGGCCTCTGATTGAACCCATTGTCTGCAAAAAGCCTATCGAGTGAACTCCCGAGGCAGACCACCTAATCCAGAGATTCCTAGGGCAGTTGTAGTAGTTACTGATGGTAGCAGTTTAAGGGACTTCTTCTTGGAGCTTGCTCATAGGAAACAAACTTTGCTGTGTGAAGGGGAACAAGTTTGTTTATTTCCTGATATCGGATAAGCTACCAGACAAAAGAGGAAAAAATTTAATGGTGTAAGGGCACTACTGAGGGAATCTGGAATTTCACATGGGCTCATTTTCTCTCGGCAAAATTACGAATTGTGCACTAGAACTGTGCCTTCAGGTTTACCGATCCTAACAAAGCCATGAAGTGGTCCCAGAGACATGCGACATCCCGATGTAGACAGCAGGAGAGAGAGAAGCTTCTTCATCTGAGGACGAGGACATGTCCTGAAGATCTACAGGTTTAATTAGCTAACAATTTAGATAAGGGGTGCCAAAGAAACTTTAATTATGTGTACTTTTGTTAGTTACATGGTATCCCTGAAGTAGACTTTTACAAGAGGTGACTGATTTAGAGTCCTATTGCTATCTCAATTTTTTGCCTAAATTACTGAATTTTTCTATAAATAAAATGGTGAAGCTACACGCTCTTAGTAATAGGCTTCTGAGTTTAAACCCAGTTCAGTTAGGTTACATTAGTGTAATCTTTTATTAGCGCCTAGATTTTGCAAGGAATGTGGTGGTTCTATAGTTACATATTAATTTGAATAGGGCATTTTATAGTGCCCAAATACTATGGTTAAGCATGGTGGTGTTTTCTCTCACTGGTTGAAGGACTGGACTCTGGACATATCTTTTCTAAAAAATTAATTTCTTTTACCATGCAACTCATGGACTCCTGATACTGCAACTTGTAATATTAAAATCTATGTTTAAATAAGTTTTCCCCTCAAAAGATGTAACTAGAAGCATTGAATGATAGCATGTTTTAGTAAAGGAGTGGCGCCCTCATGGTAGACATTTGTATTTCTGTGCTTGGAAATAACTGTACGTTTGTTTCTATATAATAATAAACATAAAGTTTAAAAAGAAAAAGAATGCATGGGACAGACATTAAGCAATTCTACTGGGGTGTAGGAGAAAGTAAGCTGTTGATTAACTAGAATCTGCAGCTTATCCATCAGATAGGGCAATGGGCAGGCTGGGGGGGGCAAGCGGTCCTTATCTGCCGTCAAATTCTATGTTTCTATGTTTCTACTGGCATTCTTCTGGCTTTTCTGATTTATCCTTCTTGGAAACCTGGATTCATTTAATAAAGAAGCCAGATAAGGATGTGTCATTACCAGGCAGCTTTAGCCTGATTTCTCTCCTTAGGCACTTTTAAAAAATCTAGGCCAAGGTCTCAGCTAACAGGTTGGGTTCAGTCTAGGATGCCTTTATTGGACCATCACAAGTTGGTTTCATGAAAGGTCGTTTATCCAGTGACAACCTCTGGAAGCTTCACAATCTTATTTCTGCATCCAGGGAGAGCAGGTCCCCTGTGGCCCTGGTGTCCTTGTACATGAAAAAGCTTTTGATCATGTCTCATGGTCTTTCCTCTTTGTCATATTGCAGAAATTCAGATTTTTTTTTCTGAATTTTTAACATGGGTCCATTTGCTGTATAGTGATCCAATTGCTCGAATTTAGTGTAATGGGGTTTTATCTGATCCCTTCTCTCTGAAATGTGGGATGTGGCAGGGCTGCCCCTTATCCCCTTTCCTTTTTAATCTTTATCTGGAAACTCTGATCTGTAACCTTCCAAGTAATCCAGATGTTAAAGGGATTTTGATTGGGGGACACCGATATAAACTATCTGTGTATGTGGATGATTTGTTATTGCATATCAAGGATCTTCTCACCTTGATCCCGGCTACTCTGGAAGAAAGTCAACATTTCTCTGCTATTTCTGCTTATAAACACAGTCTGAGTAAAACCAAGGTTTTACCCCTAAACAATTTGGTAAATAAACTGGATATTTCTAATATGAGTCTGTTATGGGAACCAAGAACTTTAACTTATTTGGGAGAATGTCTCTGCTGGTTCTTTTCGGGTTTTGTTAAAGATAACCTCTCTTCTCTCCTGCACACAATAAAATTGAATTTCAAATGGTGGACTGCCCTACCCCTCTACCTTTGGGGGCATGTTAGTGTGGTTAAAATAAATATTTTACCACACTTATTGTACCTTTTGGGTATGCTTTGTGTGTTCCTTTCTAAATCATGGTTTACTCGTGTACAATGTATGTTCAATGATTTTTTTATGGAGGGGTGGGACTGTTCGCCCTTCCTATTTCAGTCTAACACTTCTGAAACATAGGGGTGGGTTATGTCTTCCTAATATTTTTTTATATTACTGTGCCTTTCATGGAAGACAATTTTGTTAGGGGGTAGCTGTGGGAGTGTTAGACCAGATACCCACTATGTGCCAATCCGGCTCGATATCGAACACTCCCTTTGTAACAAAGTCGATATACAACTTACCAGCCTACTTTATCTTAAACCATCTCAACTAACCCCTCTCCCCCAATCAATGCCTTTGTAATAGCCTCCCTAAACTCACATACCACTGTGACCTTTATCAGCTCACTGGTCGGCCCTCGTTTGAGGCCTGCCTCAACTGCTAGATGGACACCTTCTTCTTCAAACTCTCCCGTGGGCAAGTGCCTGATTGCCTCACCTCTTTCTTCCAGACAGCCACCACCAACAGGACCAATAGACATCCTCAATTCTCTCTTTCATGGTTCCTTTCTTCTGGACCACTCAAGGCCAGAAAACACTCTCCTTTATGGGACCCAAGCTCTTCAACTCTCTCCCCCCCTAACTAAAACTCTGTCCCTCCATAAATGCCTTCAAATAAAATATCAGGAGACATTTCTCCCTAACACACTCCTGCACCTGCTCGCAGCCCTAATCTGGCTCCCCTACTGCATTGTTTTCCCCTCATCCTCTGGTTATCCACCTCTGGCACTTACCTTCTCTTTCTAGCACTTGTAGTACTGTTACTCCTCCTAGGCTAGTTTTTTAGATTGCACTTAAATGCTTGTTTCCCACTGTTTATTGTGTTATTGTGAAACCCGCACAGAATGCTAATGCCACCTTTGTATTTGTTAAATCACCCAGGTTCGTTCTTGGTTGCCCTTTAGTCTATACTGCTCCAACTACAGTTTAAGAAGCATATATTATTCTTTTCGTAGAGTTATGTTTCCCCGATTTAGTCCTTTTTGTTTTATTTATCTCCTTTTATAGATTCCCTTTTCATGTTTCTTTAGCGCTGGCTACCCTAACAGTGTCTGCGGGTGAAATGCACTGACTTTGGTTTCCCCGGACTAGTCCAGAGAGTTTAATATCCTGGCAGCAGCTGAAATTTATGAGAACAACTATAGCCACCCACTCTGTTCTGTTTGTTGCGTCAGACTCCAGAGTATGCTAACTGAGAGAGAGAGAGAGAGAGAGAGGAGAGCAGAGCAGAGCAAGGAGAGCAAGCACTTGTTTTTTTTATTTAATACACAAGTCTCTCTACATTTCTAAGAGTGGCAAAACTTTTCCACTCTTTAGGATTCAGTACAGAGCTGCCAGGTCCTGTTTTTTTATTTTTCCCCAGGACACTCGGCTTTCTTCAGAACGTCTTTGTTTATAAAGAGCATCCCTTATAAATCATACGACTTGTGTAATGCATGTGAAAGTAAAATGGCTCCGTTCTTTCTCTGTCACTGGAGAGATGTCTTTTACAAACGGGAAACATATGGAGGGAATTAATGACAGGGTATTGCTTTTCGGCAGCAAGCAGTACAGTTTCATTCCTTGCCTGTCAGTATTCTGTTTTAAGACATGTGCTGCTGCTATTCCAAAAGGTTTAACAACTAAACAACCCTCTAATAAATTAAAGTACAACTTGCCCCTTTACAGAATAAGTCTCTCTTGCATGATAAATTCTAAATACAGAGGTACATGGGTTAACTTTTTATCCACTTAGCAATTTCTCAGAATGAAACGACAGTCCCTTCAGATTAAAAGCTAAAGCTTCTTCTTGTCTGGATCTCTTTATTTTACATCTGTATGCTTTTATGATGCAGCTGTCTTATTCTTCGTATTTTTGTATTGTCAGTTCTTATGAAATGCATATCTAAATGTACACCTATATCATATATAATCAGCCTGATTCCTCAGGTATATATGTTTATGTGCACACTGCACTTTACATAATTCACCCTGTCCTGTAAGCATCTTAATTATGGCTGGATTTTCTAATGCTGGTTTTAGTACAACATATAACTCTTTATAAAGCACCTGGTGCACTTCATGAGTCAGCAATACCAACACTGTAAAGCTGCTTCACTTTAGTAATAGGTTGCCAGCATTTTAGATAAATACTGTATGTAAGAACTTTAAATCAAGTACTTGAACCATACCTATTACCTTTGCCTGCAGCTGGATACGTTAGTGTCTTTTCCTAAAGGTATAGCAAGGTATTTTATCAAGCACATTTTATTTATTCTTAAAGCTGCCCAAACACATATGAGGCAGGGATCGATAAATTTCAAAATTATGTAGCAGTCCAGGACAACTGGCTTATCCAAAAATGGTTGTCCCACTGTTGTGAGTGATAGTCCAGTGGTCAGAAGGCTATATTTTAAGGAAAACATATAAAAAATTGTGTAACAGCAAAGTAAATGGCTGTGTTATTCTAATTATTAATGCTACATGATGTAGGCTATAGAAAACAGTAAAAATGAAGATGTAACGATCTTTAAATGTTTCTTTTAATACAGATTGAGTGATCTGAAGTCTGAATTAAGTGGTGCTCAACTCCGTCCAGTCCCTCACAAGCCAGAATGAAGCAAACAATAATTAGGGCAAATATAATCAGAACTCAGATTCAGAACTGTCACCAACATTAAGTGTGCTGGTGGTAGTGGTGCTAGGACAGGATAATGGTGATGGTGGATTCGGAGCAGGAGCAGCAGCAGTGCTAGCAGCATGAGATACAGTAGCTTCAGATTCAGTTGTCTTAGCAGCAGCAGCATGCCCATGAACATGTCAAATGCCTGGACCACACAGGAGCCAGTGGTTTGTTGCTGGATCTGAATTGATGTCACATAGTTCGGGTCCCTCTACTGCTATTTGAAGAAGTGACTGTAGTGTGTCATCTGCCAGACGTGTCCTTATTTTTGTCTTTATCAGGTTTTGAATGGAGAACACTCATTTGCACTTTGCAGTGGACACACTCATTGCTAGTCGTATTTCCACTAACTCTAGAACGTGAACAATCTGGGGCGATTTTTCTTTCAGCAGTCTTGTACACACCTGCAGATAGGGTTTGTCAACTTCAGAATTCAGCAGTGCCTTAAATGCAGCATATTCTGATGTTACATTTTCCTGCTGCTGTTCAGTGAAAAAATTAAAATAGGCTGCCAGATTTGTCACTTCATTGGTCCCAAACTCTGCAAGTTGTTCTCTTGGTAGATCAAACTATTTAAAATCCAAACAGGTGAACCATTTCAGAGGCACCTCTGAGAAATTTTGAAATCTTACATCGATGTAATCTATTGCTGCACATACTAATGTCTGCAGTTGTGTATCAGCCCCAAAACTGATTTCAGGACAGTTGTCTTTGAATGGGAAGGGCACAGTCTTCTCGGCTCCCTTCTGTGGAAATTACATAATCCATGCATCTGTTTTGAGGTTTGTAATGAGCTATGAAAGCCATCATGTATTTCCCTGGCTTTGATTTCAGTTCCATCAGCTGGAGAAGGCAGGTCTCAATGAGAACTTTGCAATGGTTCCACCCCTTTCACCCATCATTGCACTTGCCCCTTCAAAACTGGCAGAAATCAAAAGTGGCCTTGGATTGCTCACATTTGGTAGGTCAGTGAGCTGTACATGTAGTGAATCTAATGCACTTTTTATTGCATTAAAGACACCTTCAGCATGCACGAATTGCAAGGGCACAGCCTGAATCAGATATGTACTTACATCTTTTGTGTTAGGATCTATTTAACGCAGGAAGACATTTTCCCATTCAATTATAGCAGCATCAGTGCTGCTATCAGCAAGAACTCTTACATATTTTGCATTTTTTAGAGTCTGTGTCTGGGTTTTGGGTAGAACAGCAGATATAGCTCTGCAAAAGTCCCTGGCTCGCTTATCATTGGTATAATTCAGACCAAGCTTAATACCATTTTTCTCTTGCAATTCACATAGCCATTTCATGTTGGAAAAGGGCACACATTTTTTGCAATGGAGTACGCTGTGTTGGACAGACATCTAATCTTCACCTTTGTGGCCTCTTCCAACTGTGCAAAGGCTTGATAGAGTGGTGACTCTGCAATATCACACCAAACTGCTCGCTGCCCACTTTCCAGAATATGATGGTTCTGGCATAACACATGCGGATTTGACTTTTCATGTGCCTGTAGTGACTCAATGCGAAAGTTGTTAGAGCCTGCTGCAAAGACATTTGCTTTTTTTGAAAAGGCTGGAGTTGCAATAGTGGGGTACTTTTCACACACAGTGCAAAACATCAGTCCGTTTTTATCATTGTACCTCAACCATTTATAAGTGTTCAACCAGTGACATTGAAACATTCTTGTCCTTTTCTCCTGGTCACATTTTTTGTCTTTAGAGATCATGTCTTCTGGCTGATTCAGCAAAGTTAGGTTCTTAGGACAGGAAACAGATGCTTCCACTTCACGGTTTAATTCGATTGATGAATGCTGCTGCTGCACATCAGCCTCAGTTACTGTTATGTCCATTACCACAGCCAAAAAAGACTCAATGTCTCTTTTATCTTGAGAAGACTGTCTTTCTGTTTGGCTAGGCCCAGTGGCAGCTGCTGCTGCTCCTGACCACATAGAAAAAAAAGAGTCTTTTGTTTCTTATTATTTTGTATAGCCATATTTTTACTCTGCAAATAAAATGTATTTTATAATATCTGTGTGTGAGTGGTGTCCTCATTTCTGACTGGGTGTGGGTGTGGGTGGGGGAGCCGGGTAGTGTTAGGGTAGTGCTTGGGTGGGTTAACAACAGTGAACATAGGAAACACACTTTATTCTGTTTTTATGTTTGCTTGCACGCATGTACAAGAAACATAGTGCCATCATCCGAGTTTTCGGAGGTGTGTCACCCCCTCTTCCAATTCAGTCAGTGTGTTGGCAGGCGCGGCCCCAGTCTGCCAGTGCATGCTGGAGCTGTCTATGACAGCTCCAAAATGCAGTGGCGTACAGTTGAAAGGGGGAGCTACGCTTCAGTGAGCAGCGATCAGATATACGCCTGCTCATGCAGCGCGCTCCCTACACACACCACGCACACGGCGCCCCCATGACGTAAAAGGCAGTGCCCCCGCGACGCGACACATTGTATAGCCGACGGGGCACCCAATCCCCCGCCGGCTGTGCTGCACTTCACCCCCCAAAGTTTCTCTAAATGCCACGCCTGGGTGCCCAACCCAGCGTGGCAACTCATGACATAGCTGACAGGGGGGTGCCCAACCTCCGCCGGCTCCACCGTCCTCCCCCCCAGTACAGGGTGCCACACTGGGAGCCCACCCCAGCGTGGCAATAGATGCTTTGGCTGATGGGGGTGCCCAGTCCCCTGTCGGCTGAACGCCTCCCCAACCATCCTTGTGCCATGCTGGGAGCCCACCCCAGCATGGCAAATGTCCCAGTCGTCATTGAAAAGAAAACCCTGTAAAGAAAAGCGGTCCCACGTAGTCTCCTGCCCCCCACAACCCGCACCCACCACGCGCACCCTGCCTCCCCACCCCCCCACCCCATACTTACCTCCGGACTCCGGCGCAACGATCTTCGGTGGACCGGGAACACGTCTGCACTCTTCAAAGCCGACCGTGAACTGAGGAAATGCCGGTAAGCTGAATAATGGAATAGATAGGGTTTTTTCAATTTTATTGCATATCTCAGGCATTTTTTGAAATTTTTGCACCAAATTTTCAACATGGGGTTTTTGGGACCCCTTCTCATGAATGCTGTCACTGTCATGGCGTTATTTGGGCCCGAAGGGTAATTTCGCAGTCACTGTGCGAAATCACCTTTTGGGACTGATTAATGAAACGACACTGCCAGTGTTCATAAGGTGAGCTCTCAAGAAGCCTATTTTGAAAATTTGGTGGAAAAATTCCCAAAAATGACTGTTTTATGAGCGTGCATTGCACAGTTCCTATGCAGGCTCGTAAGTTCGTGAATTTTCAATATTTTCACTCCAGATTTCCAACATTGCCATTTTACCACACCTTCTTAGGAGCAGTATAGCTGTCATTTCTCACGTCTCACCCAAAATGTGTTTCCGCCCATGAAGCGCACAATGGCGCAGTCAGTGTGCGAAATCAATGTACGGGACAAATTAAGAAAATCACAGTGACACTGTTCATGAGCAGAGGTCTTAAAATGGCTATGTTGAAAATTTGGTGAAAGAATTCCTAAAAATGACTGTTTTACGAGCGTGCGTTGAGCAGTTCCTACGCATGCTGGTAAGTTCACGAATTTTCAATATTTTCACTCCAGATTTTCAACATTGCCATTTTACCACACCTCCTTATGAACTGTACAGCTGTCATTTTTCACATCTTGCCCAAAATGTGTTTCCGCCCATGTAGCGCACAATGGCGCATGATCGATTAATCTTGAAATCAATCTTGAACCATTAAGAAAATCACAGTGACACTGTTCATGAGCAGAGGTCTTAAAATGGCTATGTTGAAAATTTTGTGAAAACAACTCTAAAAATGACTGTTTTATGAGCGTGCGTTGCTCAGTTCCTATGCACGCTCGTAAGTTTGCGAATTTTCAATATTTTCAATCCAGATTTTTGACATTGCCATTTTATTGCACTTCCTTATGAGCAGTACAGCTGTCATTTGTCACATCTTGCCCAAAAAATGTGTTTTCGCACATGTAGCGCACAATGGTGCAGTCGGTGTGCGAAAGCAATGTTTGGGACAGATTAAGAAAATCATAGTTACACTGTTCATGGGCAGAGGTCATAAAATGGCTATGTTAAAAATTTGGTGACAAAAGTCCATAAACTGACTGTGATATGAGTGAGCATTGCGCAGTTTCCACGCACCCTCGTAAGTTCATGACTTTGTAATATTTTCAATCCAGATTTTCACCAGTGGCATTTTTCCACACTTCCTTATGAACAGTACAGCTGTCATTTTTCACAACATGGCCGAAATGTGTTTTCACACTTTCAGCGCAGAGATGCGTGGTCGCTCTGGGAAATCAATGTTCGGGAGAGATAAAGAAAATCACAGTGACACTGTTTATGATCAGAGGTCCCAAAATGCCTGTGTTGACAACCTGCTGTAAAAAACCCCAAACTAATTACGAGTGTGCGTTGCACAGTTTCTATGCACGCTCATGACTTCACCATTTTTTTAAATATTTTAACTGCACATTTGCAACATTGCCATTTTTTACACCTCCCCATGAACAGTACAGCTGTCATTTTTTACATCCTGTTCGGAATGTTTTTGCAACTGTGGTGCTAAATGCCATAGTCGCTGTGCATAAGCAGCTTTTGGTTAACATATAGGATAGTGCATGGGGAACAGTTGACAACAGGGCTATTCTTTCACCAAGTTGGCACTATCAATCAATCAATCAATCAAAATCTTTATTTATTCAGGCGGACATCATTGAGCAAAGCTCATTTACAAGATGGACCTGATAGGTCAAGGATCAAATTGTAGGTACAGTAGCAGACATATACAGAACACTTGTATTTAAACAGATACAGTAATATAAACATACATACAAATGAAGGATAAAGGTTGATAAAACCTAACAAGACAAGGTAGGGTACAGTAAAAGTACACTAGAAGAATCCAGAATGTCCAAGTCCCAATAGAGGAGCCAAACCAAGCACGCAACACAGGGTAACCGGTAATACAGGCTCCAGGGCAAACTAACACAGACAAACAGATATAATAATTGATGACTGCAAAAACATGATGATAAACAGCCTCTGGCGAATGACAGGGAGGGGCTGGTGGGAGATTCAGATAGGGGCTAAGGCTACTAGTAGTAGGAGGTATGGAGGAGTGGTTAGGGTAGAAGTAAGTGCCAGGAGATGATGTGGAGGTCTTGGTCAGGGGAAGCAAAGCTGTAAAAAAGGTATGAAAGGGGGCTGAGATACAAAATAAGGGGCTCGAGGAGGGAAAAGCTAAGGGAAGATTTATGGAAGGGCTGTCAATAATAACTGCTGACTGCAAGGGGGAGGGTTGTGCATGTGACTGGACTAGGCCTTGTGGTAGCAGTTGCATTTTTCTGAGAAGAGACTTACGTAGAGCTTTTTAAAGGATGCTAGAGGTATAAAGTTGGTCAACTTTAGGGTCTTCTGTAGAGAATTCCATGCCATTGCTAGAGAGTAGCTGATTGTAGACCTCCCATGCCGGGTGTAGGCTTTGGGTAACTTAAGCGTGATGAAGTTGTTGCTTCTTAGGGCATAGGACCTAGCTGTGGCCAGTGTAAAGCAGTCTAAAATATAGGATGGAAGTTTATTAGACAAAGCTTTGTATATCCATAGTGCAGCATTTCTGTTCCTTCTGAGGTGTAGGGATGTCCAACCAACTGCAGCACAGAGAGAGCAATGATGAGTGTTGAATGGAAGATCTGTAATAAACCTTAGTGCCCTGTGGTACAAGGTATCCAATTTGCTTAAATAGGAAATAGGACAGTGACCATAAAGGAAGTCTGCATAGTCGATAAGTGAAAGAAATGAGGTCTGGATTAGTCTCAGCCTTGAGTCTCTGTTTAGAAAATGTTTTAATTCTGAAGAATAGACCGAGCCTCTGGCGAAGTTTTTTCAGAAGTTCTTCAATATGATGAGTGTAGTCAAGCCTGCTATCAATCCACACCCCTAAATATTTGAATTTATCTACATAGTCCAGGCTTTCTCCAAGGATGGTGGATAATTGGGGAAGATTGCTTGGTGAGGAGGTGTTAGTATAGTTATTAGCGGAGAAGAACACATAGCTTTTGTCTTCTTTGCATTTAAGAGGAGTTTTTCTCAAGTAGTTGGTGTTGCAAAAGGGAGAATTCTGTTTGTAAAATTTCACAGGCCATTGCAGGCGATGGGTTACTGACATATACAACAGTGTCATCTGCAAAGAGGTGAACATTGGCTTGGTGAGATTAGAGTCAATGTTGTTAATGTAAATGGCAAAAAGGATAGGGCCCAGGATAGTTCCTTGAGGAACTCCTCTTAGAAGTGGTTTTAATGAGGATAAGTCACCTTCAGTTTTCACCTGCTGCGTTCTATCAGTGAGGTAACATCTGAACCACTTAAGACAGGGTGGGTCTAAGCCTATGGAGTGCAGTGAAGAGAGTAGCAGCTCATGATCCACGGTGTCAAATGCTTTGCTTAGATCAAGGAATACAGCACAGACACTGCTCTTTTTGTCTAGCTCAGTTTGCCAGTCATTTGTGACTTTGGCCAGTGCAGAGATGGTGCTGTGCCTGGCCCTAAATCCAGATTGAGCAGGATTTAAGAGTTTATTAACTCCAAGGTAGTCTCTTAATTGGATGCTCACTAATTTCTCTAGCATCTTGGAAAGCACTGGAAAAATGGATATGGGCATGTAGTTGTTGAGGTCCATGGGTCCCCTGATTTTAGGAGGAAACACTTGGGCTGTTTTCACATCGAAGGAATAGAGCCAGAGGTTAATGATAGATTAAAAAGATGTGTTAAGGGAACTGCAAGCACATGAATTGCAATTTTTAGAAAATAGGGGTCAAGAGAGTCTGCACCTGCGCTTTTTTTAGTGTCCAATTGCAGCATTAGGTCCTCTACTTGCTTCAGTAAAACCGGTTTGAAGGAGAAGGAAGAATCAGCCCTCTGAACCTCAGTAGACTGGGAGTTTAGTTGTGCCCGTAGTAGATTAGCTGGAGAGGTGTCAAAAGCAAGGCCAGCCGTTGTGAAATGATTATTGAACGCATCCAGTACTTCCCGTTTATCAGAGATAGCAACCTTATTAAGGTGCACTTGAGATGGCAGAGAGGTGTTAGAGTCCTGCCCTAAGATCCCCTTGATGGTGCCCCAGAATCTAGCAGGATTGTGGTAAGAGGCGTCAAGTTCAGCCATATAAGCAGCCTTAGCATCCCTTACTTTTTGGTGCACAGCTATTTCTGGCTTTCCTGAACAGCATCCAGTCATTTGGTTCCTTAGTCTTCCTTGCCAGTTTCCATAGCTTATCTCTCTCCAACAGTGCAGATTTAAGGTCAGCTGAAAACCAGCGGCAAGATTTGCTTTTTCTAACACTAGTGATTGGTGCATGAGTGTTAAGGGCACCTATGATTATGCTATTTAACACCTGATGTGCTTTTTCCACAGAATGCGTAAGGTAGAACTCCTGCCAGCATGTAGAGTGGCTTAGGTCATGGGAGATATCCTTCAATATTAAGGTTTTTCTTAGATCTTCTCAGAAGGAATTTTGCTGGGTTAGCTGGTTTGCCGGATGATCTTATTCCTGCAATGAGACAGTGGTCACTTATGTCACTGAATAGCACTCCAGTGTGTGAGAATAGGTGGGGTTTGTTTACCAGCATGATGTCAAGTAGGGTGCTACTACTTCTATTCTTTAAATTGATTCTTGTTGGTTCATTAATCAGTTGTGTAAGCCCATGTGTATCACAGAATGATACTAGAGGTGCAGCTGTCTTGGAGAGCCAGTTTAGGTTTAGATCACCTAGGATTATGGTTTCTTCAGGGCCCGGTTTGATTAGGTTCCCTAGGTGGGTTAAGAGGTGGGCCTATAGCAGCCAACTAGTTGAAAAGCTGCCGTGTTGGGGAGAGTTATTTTGAGGGATATACATTCGAACTCTTTGGGCAATGATGTTGCACTAAGGCAAGATGCAGATATATTTGACTTTACATAAATAGCACTCCACCACCTCTTGTCAGGCGATCTGCTCTGAATATTTGGTAGTTGGGTAGATTTACCTCCCTGTCTGTTGTTGCAGGTTTGAGCCATGTCTCGGATATTACATGAAAGTCTGGCAAAGTATGGGCGACCCAGGCTTGTATTAATGAAAGCTTTTTCAGGAGGCTGCATGCATTGGTATGAAGGAAGCTTAGTCTTTTGGTGGAGGCTAGATCTGCTGGGGAGGTGATGCCCTCTGGAGGGCCTGGATTGATTTCAACATTACCAATACAGATCAGCAGAAAGAATAAGAGTTTCATAAGGGCTTCGAAAGACAGGAAGAGGGACTGTCTTTGGGCCTTCTCTTCTTGCTCGTGGCCTCTGCTTTGAGGTGATCCACTTGGGTTGCGACTTGGTATCCTGTCACAGAGTGCTAATTTGGTGGGCAGGTGTAAGGGAAACTGTAGACCAATAATGGAGCATCGAAATAATAAGTACATGACAGGTTGCGTCCCTTTTTGGGGGTTACCCCACTGATTATGATGTAACATCGGTAGGGCATATGTGAGGATCCAGTCAACATCCACTGGAGGTGTAACAGAGAGGCTAGGCTGGTGGGCCGCATTATTCAGTGCGGTATGGATCGGGATGACTTCATCCTCAATGAACACCACAATTGAGAGAGAGAGAAACAGTAAGAGGAGTCTTCCCATTTTGAATGTGGCAATTAGTGGTTATCTACAATGAGAACAGGGGAAGGACTGCTGAGCAGGTGGCACCACAGGGCCACTGACAGATTATTGGTTAGAATATTGTTGTGGGCGGGAGGTAAGAAATTAGGCGGGAAGATGCCTATAAAAGTAACACACGGCGGGGGGGGAGGTCGAGTGGGCAAAAATTTTGCGGCTTTCCTGTACCTTCCTGGCTGTCTCTCCTGGCCTCCTGGTCCCCTTGGTCGGCCTTGTGGTCGCCGACCGCCCACTGGCATAGCGTAGCCCCGGCGCTCACTGGGTGCTTGAGGGCAGGGAAGGCTTGACTGGAGGCAGACACAGGAAAGCACAGTTAAATAAAGAAAATAGCAGAAATTAAGTGATTCTGCAAGCAGTGTGAATTAATTTACACAACAAAAGGCTGGGGGGGGGTTTGGCGCCTTAGTGTCTGGCCCACTAGAAATCCCACCAAAAGGCTATAAATCACATTTCACTTTAAAAGTTAACAGAATCCTTAGATATTTTAACAAAACAGGAGAACAGCTCTTTTTAGACAGTTTAGACCAGAAAAAAAAACATACAATCCCCGACCAGCTTCAGCAGTGTAAAGTTAATACAGAAGTCTATGGAGCAGGAGGACCAATTGGCTGCAAGGTTCAGTCAGCGCTCGCCTCCCGATTGGCCGCAGCTTTCCTGTACCTTCCTGGCTGTCTCTCCTGGCCTCCTGTTCCCCTTGGTCGGCCTTGCGGTCTCCGACCGCCCACTGGCGGAGCGTAGCCCCGGCACTCACTGGGTGCTTGAGGGTAGGGAAGGCTTGACTTCCTGGCTGTCTCTCCCATCCTCCTGGTCCCCTTGGTCAGCCTTGTGGTCGCCGACCGCCCGCTGGCAGAGCGTAGCCCCAGCGCTCACTGGGTGCTTGAGGGCAGGGAAGGCTTGACTGGGATGGATTACCTCGAGAGTGCAGCTCGAGAGGTAATCTGTTGTCATAGTGCCAACGAGTTGAAAGATGCCCTGTTGTCAACTGTTCCCCATGCACTTTTCTTTATAGTGTATGGTGGGACGTCATTTTTTGAGGAAAAAATCAGTTACTAGAAGGACAAAAGAACTTTACATTGTGAACATTTTAACGCTAAACATTAGTACTACTGCCGACATTGCTGCTTTCGCCATGTGTCCCGTCTATGGAGTAAGCCCTAACCGTCAAATGCTGCTCGAGGACACAGTGTGACATTCGCAGTACAGTAGAAAACATCATTCTGTTGCACTGTGAACGTCACTAGTGTGTGACTACAAGGTTTCGAAAACGATGGATTTCGGTGGAGAACGACGTTCCACCATACACTATAAACTGATATTGCCACTGTTCATGAGGTGGGGTCACAAAAAAACATGTTGAAAATTTGGAGTGAAAATACCAACGAATGCCTGAGGTATTAGGGTTTCCAACCATAACGCCCAACCCTGTAGAGAATGACAGGCATCAGGGGTGTGACTTGGGATTCTTGCCTGTAATGCTCATACCATTTCACACCCTGCAGCCAGTGACAGACATCGAGGCTTGCCTTGGACTCTTCGGACCCAAAGTTCACCCCATTCTCCTATACCGCACCCATCTCACCGTATTTCCTGATGGAATGGGGTGCACGTAAGGGCCAAAGACCCCAAGGCACATCGTGACATTTGTCAGTGTCTGCAGGGTAGGGTGTGGTGAAATGGCGTGGCCTTTATGCCTGACGACCCAAAGGCACACCCCAATGCCTGTCACTCTCTGCAGGGTGGTGGTGGGGTTGGCTTCAGTTCAATACTTCGCTGCCATTCCTATTATGCAGCTCTGTAACTTCTACACTACCAATGCCAATGCCAGCAAGCAAACATTCAGCATTGACAAATGATTGTTTAATGTTTATGTTGAAATTCACAATGGTCAAGTGAGAGTCAGGGACACAGCAATATAGGAGCGTAGAAGTACTAGTTACACATTACACACTTTACACAGGCTAAACTTTTTAACTTCAGTACACTGTACTTCAATATTTTTTTATTTATTTTATATTTCTCTCTCCACCATTTGTTCCCTTTTTAGGTTTTTTTTATTTAATTTCTGCCTCTCTCTGCCCTACTGTCCTCCTCTACTGTCCCTCCCGGCCTCAGCTCACACAGGCTGGATTTAATGTCACACAGCTGCAGCAGTTTAATAATGTGGTGTCCTCCTTTCTGACTGGGTGTGGGTGTGGGTGGGGGAGCCGGGTAGTGTTAGGGTAGTGCTTGGGTGGGTTAACAACAGTGAACATAGGAAACACACTTTATTCTGTTTTTTAATGTTTATGTTGAAATTCACAATGGTCAAGTGAGAGTCAGGGACACAGCAATATAGGAGCGTAGAAGTACTAGTTACACATTACACACTTTACACAGGCTAAACTTTTTAACCTCAGTACACTGTACTTCAATATTTTTTTATTTATTTTATATTTCTCTCTCCATCATTTGTTCCCTTTTTAGGTTCTTTTTATTTAATTTCTGCCTCTCTCTGCCCTACTGTCCTCCTCTACTGTCCCTCCCGGCCTCAGCTCACACAGGCTGGATTTAATGTCACACAGCTGCAGCAGTTTAATAATGTGATTTTTTTCTTCTAACTAAATACATTGTTCTTTTCCAATTTCTACCCCACCTCTCCCCCTCCCTCCTGTCCTGTCCCTCACACAGTCAGACAGGCAGTAGTAGTGTGTGTACTAAGTTTTTATTAAGTTTTCTTAGGACACCACACAAACAAATAACTCCTTTATTCCTAGCCATTGCTTTTATTAAGTTTTATTAAGTTTTCATAGGGCAGGTGGGCAACAGGGCAGCACACAGACAAAGCCTCTCACACTTTTGTTTCTTCTCAGTTTTTAAGTTTCGGGGCAACACACAAAGTCCCTCACTCTTTTTTCTTACACTGTGTTAGGGCAGCCTTTTATTATTTGTTGGCTTTTCGCCCCCACTCTTTTATGTCTTCTCAGACAGCTATTTCTGTTTGCCAGCTTTGCCCCAATTCTGTTCTGTTGTAGCCCAGCAGTCAGCTCAGTTCACTGTACTTTTTTTTTCAGTACTTTCTTTTTGTACTTTATTTCTGGCTGTCCCCTCAATCTCTAAGTGGTAGAAGCCACTAGCCAAGTAACCAGGCCAAGACCCAGACCAGACCCCACTCATCTCTCTCACCCGATTTTCTAGGCTCCCTTCTGGTACTAAAAACCTTCCCCAACCCCACCCCTGCTTCTCTCTTTTTTTTCAGTCATTTTTCACAAATTGATATTCATTCATTCGTTGTTTTTTTTCACCAAATAACTAACTCCACAACACACACACATGATCCAATCGCACACTGCGCACAGTCACTGAGATACATCCAAGTCTGCTGCTGCAGTGAAAATGGTGCTTTGCCTAACTGCCAGAGAATGTTCTCTCTCTCTCTCTCTCTCCAGCCCCGGCCCCCCTCCCCTCATGCCAGGACTAACAGGCACTGCTATTACTGCTACAACCTGATTCCATTTGTTGGATCACCTGTTAGTCCTATGGATGGCTCTGGTACAGACGACGTTTTGGCTGGGTGTGGGTGGGCTGGTCAGGTGGGAGGCGGTTCAGATTACTGTGGGGCGGGGATCCAGGTGAGTGTGCTTTTACTTCAGCTTTCTTTCTTCGTGCACTTTCGCTTCATACCATATGGGGTGCTGATTTGCCAAACTCACAATCATGTGACCGGTGGCGGCGCTCCAGTGCTCCACTCACATCTAATGGCCAAAACCACACATGGCAGGCAGCTAAAGTAAAAAGAAAATTCAAGACAGTCACAGCACTATTTTGGTTGTCTGTGGACAACCAATAGCATTAAAAGTGCTTGTCCCTTATTGGTACATGCTAGCCCAGGATGTTGGGCTCTGGAATTTGTTGACCCCTGATATGGGGGGGGGTTGAGGGTAGACCCGGGCACCCATCCATGACAGTGGCCACCCTGTCACATTGTCTATGTAGCTTGGTGTTAACCCTTGCTGTAAGTTAAATGTTTTAGCCTATGTCATGTTACATGATTGTTGTATGTAATTGGACGCTTGTATAAATGGGCAGCAATGCTCTCATGTCTTTCCAATATAACCAATAAAAATAAAATGAAATGAAAATGAAAAATGAAAATGAAATGAAATGTATTGGTCCCTAAAAGCCCTTTGACAACTTGGTTCCTATTTAGGATTATCATGGACCAAAGCACTGCCTCAGCCTATTCTAGGAAACCCTAACATTCAGATAGCTCAGTGCCCGATCTTGCCATCCTTTTTATCCCCAGATACTTGATACAGGCATGGGATTATTATGCCACATGCAAAACCAGTGCAGCTAAAAATGCCACAGCCACACAGCACTAAACACAACCAGAGTCAGGCAAAACACTGACCTGTCGAGAACAGAGCGTCCATTGACCACAATGGGACTTTATGTTTTTCGTGGGGGGCTTTGCCCACTGCACCCCTCGCATGGGGGGCTTCACCCCCCCACACTCCCCGGAACTTAAATAACTAACTCCGGGGGGGGGAGGACTTCAGGGATGGGGAGAAACTTGGGAAGGGGGAAGTTGTTTTTTTTTTTAAATACACTTCAATGGGCTTGCGCAACTGGATGAGATATGTGCTTGTGTGACTTCAATACATTGTGGTTCTTTGCCTCTCTATCTGTAAGAGATACCACCCTGTAGGGTCACACTGCAAGGAACCCTAGAGCAGGGTTCCCCCCCATAGGTGCTGTGGGAATAATTCCCTTGGCTAAAGGTAGCTTAGTAAAAAGCTTATGGGAAAGAGAGATGAGCTGCTGGAGGAGGAAGGGTGGATGGTGGGGCAAAAAAAGAAAATGAATGAGGACTGGCCCAGAGGAGGGCCTTTTAAGGCCTGGTTGGGAGAGTGGTTTGTTGCTCCACCCATTGAACTCCGGCCAGCCTGAAGCCATCAGTTTCAATGGGCTTGTGCAACTGGATGAGATGTATGCCTGTGTGACTTTGATACATTGTGGCTGTTTGCCTCTCTATCTGTGGGATATACCACCCTGTAGGGGTACGACACAAGGAACCCTAGAGGAGGGTTCCCTCCATAAGTAATTCCCTTGGCTAAAGGTAGCTTAGGAAGAAGCCCAAAAAGAATACCCAAAAGGGTGTCAAGCATCAAAGAGGTGAGAAATCAGAATATATCGAGACCGGAAAGGAAGGTGAGCGATGTAGATGGGAAGGGCAGGAAAAGAATGAGATATGATGAGGATGATGAATGACATGAAATCAGAGAAGATGCAGAAGGACAGACTTCCTAAGGAGAGAGGGAATAGCCGGGGCCACCATCTGACTCCATCTAACAGCAGAACTAAACTACGGAACGTAAGGAAACTCCAGCCTTATCTAATATTATGACCATTGGTATGGAGGAGAGGGAAAAAAAACCTTTGAGGAGGAAACCTCTGGGGATGCAAGGCCTAGGTTACCTTCTCTCTAGGTTAAAGGATGTTTTGATAAGTGATGGCTCAGCTACTGCAATTTAGAGTTGAGATCGAGGGAGGAGGAAAATATTCCAGTTTAGAGGAAGTTCTTACTTTGTCCTTCTAAAAGGACAGCTGTTGAGGGTTGTAAGCAGTGTCTCCAAACTAGACACTCAAAAGCAAGAGAGGAGAGAGATGACTGCTGTGGCACTGAGCTGGCCTATGCAAGCCCTCGAAACAGACCAGGTGAACCAGAGGGGGTCTTGATGAAGAATAGCCTAGAGGTTGCCTCCAAACCTACTCAAGCAGCAAAAGGGGTTTAGATGATGAGAGCCCTACCCCTCGCAGCTGGAAGTCATAAATTCTGCATCCAGCGGTATCACTGAGATGAGGGATGACTGAAGGTCCACCCAGAGCAAATACATTCTCACTATGGGCCAGGAAGAAGGACCCTTCTCTGAGCTTCGCATGCTTTAGATGTGGACTTAATGAGTGCAGAGCGAGACCATCAGCTACAGGATAGTCTCAAGCCAAGGAGCAATGGACATGGAAGGCATGTCTCCGAATGGAGAGCAGTTCGATGAGGTAGCATAAGACCCAATGAGACACATGCTCGATTAATCGATGTGAATAAGTAGACTCTGAGGTCAGACTGAGTGAAGGAGAACCAGACTCATGTCATGAGGAAGCTACCCGTGATTGGTAACTATGGGAGTGCATGCCAACAGGGTCTATTGAGAGCCAAATTAGGAATGGATAGAATTACATGAAGGTAGGAGTGAGAGCGGTCGAGTGGAGCCGGCAGCTGACAGTGAGGTAGGCAGTACCAGGAGGACATCTGAATATGTTTGATTAGAATGAGGGAATAGGGTCAGAGGAGGAGGAGACGAGTAGGCAGGGCGATATGCAGGAGGAAATATTAGGTGATGTGAATGAGTAGGGTATGGCGGTACAGCGGGATGGCAGGATAGGGAAGCCCCCAAAAGAAAGCAGAGGTCGGAGAAGGAGAGGAATGGAGGCCAAAGGGAATGGGAGGGTTCAATGAATATGGGTGAACTGCAGGTGAACTAGCATCGAGCCACACACTTCTGCTGCTGAAATGCAGTGCTAGGTTACTGGAAAGTGACTGCAAGGACAAATGGAAGATTACCAGTGTAATACAGAGTGCACTCCAGACATGTAAGAAACAGAACAGCAAAAGCCACTGCATAAAGTGAAAATGGTCAGGAAAGATAAAGTATAACAAACTGGTCCAGAGGGATTCAAAATAGGTAGTCAGATGGAGACCGAGTAATCCAAGATCCAATGAGCGGTAGCGACAGCAGCAGAGTGCTGGGAACTGCGGCACCGGGAGTCCGTTGAGCCAAATGAATCTGGGCTCCGACGGGAAGCAGGATGGGTCAGAAGGAGTGGAGAAATGCCCCGGAGATCCATTGGCATGGAAAGCGGGTCCATGATAGTGTCCATAGGAAGGGGAAAGAACTGAGAGAATGCCGGCAGATGACCGAGGTGCCGCAGTACTGAGAATTCAGGTGAAAGGGCACACAGCTGATATCCAGGTGGACAGTCTGATCCAGGGAACTGAAGGTGTGTCAGAGGAAAAGGAAGCCAACTGGGGTGGATGGTGGCACTCAGGAGCACGGACAGAGGAATGGGACATGATGCATCAGTAGCGGTCAGGGATCCCAATGGGATGAGCAGTGTTAAGATGCAACGAGGAAAGCACACCCAGAACTGCAGCAGGTAAACAGTAACAGCAAGGGTACAGAAAGGGGGTGGACAAACTCAGAGCTCCAGGAGAGCTGCAGCAAACAGTGGCAAAGTGCAGGAGGACCGGGGGTGGGGAGGAGAAACGAACTGAAGGGGAGACAGGACCATGCAGCTGCAGTAAGTGGCAGGACAACCCAACAAAACAGCGGGGGGGGGGGATGAGCAAACAGTGAGTGGCAACAGAGAGGGAGAATGGGCACAACTGGAGACCATGTGAGGAAACAGGGACTGAAAGAGGACAAACAGAGAAAGAGCAGGAGAAGAGGCAGCTGATGGAGCCTCCAGCTGCAGCGAAGAAAATGAATGAGGACTGGTTGGAGGAATGGGTTGTTGCTTCACCCATTGAACTCCAGCCAGCCCTCAGCCATCAATAAAAAAAAGTAGTAGCAGTGGAGACCTGGGAGGGACCGAATCATGGTCTCAGGTCTCCTGATTACACTGTGTGCTGGTGTCCTAGCCACTCCACCACGAGAGTGTCTCGAACAGTCCCCCAGCACATGGCTACTTAACAGCTCCAGAATTACATGCAGAGTGACAGGGGTAGTGGTATTTCCCTTTCGCTGTCATACCCCTGTTGATCTACATGCCCGTGTGGTACAGCTTGCTCAGTTATTGCTGCACTATTCCTAGTGCGACATATTGACCTGGTACCCTTGATACACCAATTGCTTCCCTTTTAGAGGGAGACAAATTTTTTGTTGTTTAACTCCTTTAGAGAGATCGCTTCCAGAACCCCCTGCCTTTTAGCTTTAAATAACTTCAGCTCACCCATGCTATTTCTTCATACCTGGATCCTGGACCTTGGACATTGATGGAATCTTCTTCTACAGAAGTTTTTTTGTCCACAGCAGTACAGCCCCATTTGGTGTCCAATCTGTATGATCTTTTCCAATCTTTGGACCCAAAAAGTCCTATGATAATCTGTTATTATTGGCAGCAGGTTTTGGGTCTCCCTGGTGATCCCCAGTTTTGGCAATCAGTCTGGCGTAATTTGTATAAATATATTAAATAGGAAAGATATAGTTTGATCCAGTATCAAATTCTCTACAATTTTTATTAAACCCCGTATAGGCTACATAGAATGAGTAAACTTCCCCCTCTACTATGCTCCAGGTATAATATCACAGATGGTCACCTGAAACATGTGCTTTGGGAATGTGCAAAAGTGATTCCCTTCTGGAACACTATTAAGGTTTCCTTAGACCCGTTTTTGGGCCTGCGTGACCTTTTTACTCTTGATATTTGCCTTGTGAGCTCTTATCCTCCAGGGGTCTTTAGTACCCATAAAGTTCATATTGCCCTGAAGGATGCTGGTATCCCCTCCTACAGAGAATGGCATTGAGAGGTTTTACAAGCATTGGTGGTAGAGAAACAAATCGCCTCATTATGTAGGCATCCTGATCAAATTCAGGTCAGATTGGAATCACATTTTGCGCTGCTCTCCTTGAACTTGGTGGGCTCCTAACTTTATATCTTTTTTTTTTTTGTAAGCCTGATTGGTAGTCTTTTATTTACAACCTTTGTCTTCAGATGATTCTCTTCTCATTCTTTTTGGGGTCACTGAGTTCAGGGATGTGGGTAGTGAGGGAGGCAGAGATGGATGGGATTGTTTTTTCTTGTTATTGTTGTTTGGTTGTATTAATTATTATTAAAGTTATTTATTTTTGTTTGGATTGTTTGTTCTCTGGAAATGAATAAAATATACTAAATAAAAAAGAGGCAGACCTTCCCTTCCAGTTCCTCTGCAATGTCGCTTATAAAGACATTAAAGAGGACTGGTCCCTGCACTGATTCATGAGGTACCCCACTGGTCATCCTCCCTTCCTTGGAGTGAACTTCATTTACCACCACCCTCTCTCATCTATCCCCTAACAAATTTCTTACCCAGTTTACCAGCTTTGGACCCACCCCTTAGCTACCCAACTTGCTTACTAGTCTCCTTTGTGGAATGGTGTTGAGCTCCTTACTGAAATCTAGGTAGGCCACGTCCACCACTCAACCCTGATCTAATTCCTTGGTCACCATTTTCTTGTAGGTCGGCCTCTTTTTTTGTCTTCAAATACTCTGAGCCCACATGGCCTTTTGAATTGCTGAAAGAAGCCCTCAGCAGCAGCCCCACATGACCATATTAACAGCAACATATCTGAATCTCCTTTTAATTTTATGTTTAGCATTTATGTTTCACAACATTTTTTACAGGTGAAAGTTCAGTCTCAATCTTGGAAGTGACATATCAAAGTGCTGCACTTAAGCACTGGGTTCATTTTGAGCCCAGATCCAGTCATATGAGATGCATAGACATGCCACTGAGCATTTGCAAATACTCTTCGGTACAGTGTGAGATTATTATAAAGAGTTGGAATTTAACAGATGAGACTCTCTTCTTACCTGTAGTTCTCCTTCCATTATGCTGAGAAGATGCAGTAGATCATCCTTTGACAGCTCTAGTAGCTTTTTCCTTTGGTCCCCTGCTGATGAGGTTCTTAGGTGTCGTTTTACAGTGCCTGATACCATAACTTCCCCTTCCTTGTGTCTATTTGATTTGTGTTTTCTCTTGCTACCTTCACAGGTAGATTCTTTCTGTTCAGTAGTGGCTTGCGATGATTGAGGACCACACATTGGCCCATTGGATGAGCCTTCCCAAGCCTGATTTCGTGACTTCATCCCTACCTTCAATAAAAGAAATGGAAAACAAGGGATTGTTAAACCTATTATTTAATTAGGTCGAGAACTTGTAATTTAGTACACAAAAAAATCTCTTTATGTGCATATGAGCTCACAATATTTTGAGCTGTGACTGTTTTTCTATGCCTGTTATTCTAACTATTTTTCAGTTTTCACATTTTTGGAACTGGGATCTTTCATGTATTTTTTTTTTGGTTTATTTACAGTTTGTTTACTTGGGATAGCTCAGCTGAGATGCAACATCTCAGTCTAAGTGGTTCTTGCTTCTACCCATTTCTGTAGCAGGGTGGACTGGAATACTAAAATGATCCATCTTTTTGGTAAAAATGACAGAAGGTTTAATCCATAGTAAGGCTGAGAATATTATTCTATTTGGAGATTTTAATGAAATAGCTTCCCCACCCCCTCTGTCTGTGGGCTCCAACAACTGGAGCCTCCCTAACCCCTGCCCTGTCCCCCTCATGTGTGAGTATTATCTTAACCAAACCTAACCCATCTCTCCTATCCTCTTTACCTTTTCCCCCTGTCTCCACCCATCAAAACATGTACTCATGCTCTCTGCTCCTCCTCCCTGTTGCTGTCATCCCTCTCCCGATTCCTCTTTCCCCTTTCTTGCCACAGCCTTATCAACTGTTTTGTAGCCTCAAATTTTTCTGTATGCCTCTCTGTTTATATTCCCTGCATTTTTGCCACTTTGGATTGTTGCCAGTTGTATACAGCACTCATATTTGACATCAATTGCTCCTCTGATGTTTGTGCCTGTCTGTATGATTAATTCCTCTCCCCTTTCCCCCAGGTTGCACCTGAAAATGAGCCTCAGTTCAGTGTGCCTTTTCCAGTTATCAAACTTTTCAATAAAAGTAAAATAAATAAATGCTCTGTTGAATCCAATATTGGATGAAACATCATTAATCACTATTAATAATAAAACAATAGCAAGAAATTTGAAACATTTCCTGGAGTATCAAGACCTATTAGATCCATAGAGACTAAAAAATCCTGCAGAGAAAAAGATACTCACGTTGCTAAAAAGAATACTAGTTTTTCTATAATCGATTACATTTTCATTTCAAAAATCATTT
This sequence comes from Neoceratodus forsteri, assembly GCA_016271365.2. NCBI lineage: Eukaryota > Metazoa > Chordata > Ceratodontiformes > Ceratodontidae > Neoceratodus > Neoceratodus forsteri. The sequence goes on from CM057449.1 coordinate 823,329,858, forward strand.
TGTCTTATTTTAGTAAAGCCTCTGTTAGATCTATTACAATTTCCAATCATGCAGCAGTTAAATAAAACTACAGGTGGAAAAAAGGGTAACGGGTATCCCCAAACAGTTGTCATTTAACTATAATCTCTTAAAAATAGAAGATTTTCGAGACAGAAAAAATCAGACTGGCAATAGCTGAGTTTTTCTATTTTAAATATTCTAGTCAGTGCCCAATATTAGTAAAAGTAGTAGTATTAGTATTAAAAACTTTATTTTTATACAGGAAGACATCATTTAGGTTATGCAACCCAGTTCACAAGACAGTCCTGTTTGTATCTAAGTTACCTATACGTAGACTTATAACAAATACATATCACATAATACATGCAAGACATATCACTGAATACATAACAAGACAAACATTACACATGGGTCCTGATTCCAAGACATATGGCACAACTCACCAGAACTTGCCAGTTGTGACATATGCCGATGTGCCAGGGACCCTGTACCAGATACCAGAACAGGCAGGGTCCCTGGTGGCTATATCCTGCAACTTGTGGCACCCCAGACAGTGTGTCAAAGAGAAGGCACACCACAACAGGGTGCCACAAGTCATAGCAATGCTCTCTGACAGGGTGTATGTCCCTTCCCCTGTAGCCCCAAATGCACAATCCCCCTAAGCCCTGCTCCACAAAACAAGTGCCCTGCCTTGCAGGGCTATACAGGACCCCCCCACACAGGCACAGCCCCCATGCCAGCCACCGACATGGATCCACAATCCCTGGTAGTCCAGTGGCCTCCCACCACCCCACCCAGAAGTGTCAGTCCACCCCATACCCATTTCCAGTAGGTGACTGGCACAACCCACCTCTCACCTCCATGGCCAGCCACTTACTAAGCTCACTTACAGTGCATACTACTGTATACAGTATGTGCTACATCAGTTATTGAGCATGTACTGTATACAGTAGTACATGCTTGGAGGGAACTCAGTCAGTGGGTGGCCATGGAGGTGAGAGGTGGGTTGTGTCAGTCTCTGGCAATGGGTGTGGGGGTGGACTGGCACTGCCAGGTGGGGGTGGGGCCACTGGACTACCAGGGCATAAGTGGCAGAGCAGACTGTCAACAGCAATGAGTTGGGAATTGGGGCTGGAGGACATGAACTGCCCTGTGGGGCACAACCTGAGGATCAGGGGGAGTGTAATGAACTACCCTGTGGGCTACAACTTGGGGCTTGGGGCTTGGGGGTGCCAGCAGCCAAAAGAGGGCTTTCCAAGGCATATGCTGATGGGGGATGGGGGGTTTATGTGGGACTATGGGGGTGGCTGTTGGGGGCACATGGCACAGTGGTGCACCCCCAGTGGATGTAGAGTACACTTAGAACAGCTAATAGCTGGTCTAACTGTACTTAGACCAATGTCCTTTGGGGGTTGTCTTGAAATAGCACATTTGCTGTTCTGACAGCCACCGTCTCAGAATTGGGCATAACTGCTGCCATAAACCCCCTTGTGCCATGTCGTAAGGGGTATATGGCATAACCAGTGGCATAGAACAACTTCGGCACATGTCACAGGCTGCCTTCTGGAATGCCGATTGTTGTAATGCATGGCACCAAGTGCTACTTGCACCATTTTGTGTGCTGCAAGTCACTTTGTGACAGTGTAACTCTTCTGGAATTGGGCCCATGATGTCCAAGTAGTGCAATATGTGGAATACAGCATCCTAGTTGCACTGGCATCTAAATTGATTTAAACCATTTATTTTCTGTGCAAATAATTCAAATGATAAAGATGTTCAAGCTGAATAAGGTAAGATATTCCAATTATCATTATGGGACCCTCTAAAAGTTATATTGAGAGGAGTAATAATATCACCTGGGTGAAAAAAAAAAAGAGAAAGAGACTTATTTGACATTGAAAGGACTAGACAAACTGGTTTTGCAAGACCAAAATAAAGATGACAATGAATGGATGAAGTATAGATTACTATTATAACAAGAAACCAACAGTGAAATTTAAAATAATATAAAAAGAGTTAGGAAGACATGCTATCTACCAGGGAATAAAACAAGGCTATAAGCTAACTCACTGAAAAAACCAAAAACAACAAAACATAATTTCAGCATTAAAAAATAGGGAGGGAGTACTAGTCTAAGAAACTGAGAAAATGGGCAATATTATAATGGATTATTTCAAACCTATAAATCAATCATCCTAAAATTTCAAAGAAATAATAAAGGAAAGATTCCTGGAGAAAGCCAAAATTCAGAAAATACGATTTGAAGGAATTTGTGGGGTTAATAATTCCCTACTAAAGAATAAAAGTCCGGGTCTGGATGGACTCACAAATGAGTTCTTGCAGGTATTTAGCTTGTCTTCTATGAAAACGGGCAGTTTGCTCATCGGGCTTACAGAGATAAAAATTAAAAAATTTAAATAAAAAAATGAAAATTTAAAGAAGAACTTGCTCAATGTATGCTGACGATGGTACAGATATTGGTGGATGGACCTTCCAGAGTCTATTAAAGAGGCAAAGATAGCACTTTTATTAAAAGATGGGAAACCTAAGGAACTGGCTGATAGCTATAGGCCAATGGTGCTATTTAACACTGATTACTGTATACGATTATCAGTAAATTGGTGGCAAACGTACTTCTGTTTAAACTTCCCTACGCCATCCACTAAGACCAAATTGGATTTGTACCAGGAAGAACTATTGCTTGTATATGTTCAAAGGTATAATGAAAAATATAATGCTCTGGCATTAGATGCCAGGAAGGCTTTCAGTTTAGTCAATAGGTTTTATATGATTAAATTCCTTTGAGAATGGGGTATTCCTGAATCATTCATGAAAACTAATAATCCAGTTGTATAAAAACTTAGCAGCAAAATTTGCTATTAATGGGTCTCTTGCCACAAACTTCAAAATGTTTAATGGGATTAGGCAGGGCTGCCCCCCATTTTCTTTATATTGTGTCTGGAACCATTAGTGCAGGTCCTAAGAGCTAATCGACAAATTAAAGGAGTTAACACTGGAAATGAAGAAGTAAAATTAAAAGTTTTTGCTGATGACACTCCTGTTGTTTCAAGATTTAAAATCCTCCATTCTGGCCATCTTGAGGGATATACATGATTTTCCCCAGTTTGCAGGGTATAAGTTAAATCAGCAGAAATCAGTTATAATGCAAGTATTCTGAGGTGGCAAAGAAAAGGCTTTGAGGGATTAAATATTTTTACCAAAGCAGATCAAATTACATAAAATTAATTTTAACAAATAAAGCTTAGGTAAACATCGGATTGAACTTTGTATTGTTAAGGAGAAAAGGAAGAACAAATTGAACAACTGGCAGAATTTGTCTTTCTCACTCTGGGGTAGACAGGAAGTTGTAAAAATGATGGTCTGACCTTATTTGATATTTACTATTCAAACAATGTTTGGAGGACCTTCATCAAAATGGTTCCCAGACTTAAAGCAAATTAAAAAACAAAGTTTGTGGAAAGGGGGAGCTCTGCATTGCATGGAGCCACATGATAGCTCTTAGATACATCAGGGGATCTATGCTTTTTAAGTATTCTGAAGGCATATTCATGGGAATTATTATTAATATTATTGTTTTGTTGTTGTTAAACCATCCCATACATTCTTACAGAGGATATTAACTAAAGCTGGAACTGGTAATGAACTATGATAGTTTATCTGACAAAATCTAAAGCGACTAAAAAAATCTGTTTTCTTTTTTAGTTCATTTTGTATTCATTTTAAACAAGCAAAGAGTAGAATGGGATACGAGATTATCCCATGGTTACGTAGAAGGCCATGTGTTTCCAATAGGGGCATAAACAGTCTGAAGACGTTAATAAAGATCTTACGAAATTAAGAGTTGGATAGATCTCTTAGTAGAAGGGAGATGTATATCATATAGAGAATTCAATGAAAGTTTTTGAGTAGAACCAGCTTGTAATTTCTTGTTGTAGTCTGCCCTTTATGAAAATTTTACATTGTTAGCAAATAAATTTAATATTAAAGGGCCAGCTTATTCTAGAATAATTTCTAAAGAAAAAGTTTTGATTGGTCCTTTATTTAAAAGCCGCTTTCAAAAATGTATAAGAGGCTAATGAATGTACAGTACATCAGAATAAGAGATCTTCAGTAAATGAAAAAAAATGGGCATTGAAAATGTGGCTAAATATAAATGAGGCCAGATGGAAAAATAAAAGACCAAAAAAGCTTTTTACAGTACCGTCAATGAATAAATTTATTCAAATTAAAATAATTAATGGAGTTTATCTGACACCAGTGGTACTAAATATATAGGATAGTGTAAGGCGTCCCATACACAACAAGGCTATTCTTCACCCGAGTGTTTTCTATAATGGCTGATGACCTCGAGAGTGAAGCTTGAGAAGTCCCTCTGTCATCATAGAAAACACAAGGTTGAAGAGTAGCCAAGTTGTGTTTGGGATGCCATACACTGTTCTATATAATTTATGGTGCCCAAAAAACAGGTTCCCTTATGATTAGTTGTGAGTGTTTGCTGCCGGAGACCCATACATCTTTTCTCTACTGCCCGTCAGCTAGCTGACACACGACTTGCCAACCACCTCCTATCCTTTGAACAGCACTGGTGGGGGCAGTTGCATTGTGACATAGCTACTAACGCAGAATGAAAAGTTGTTCTGCATTAGTAGCTACACCACTACTACAGCAGAACGACTTTTTACAGTGTATGGAAGTCCATACATAATGACATTCCACTATACACTATTAAATAAATCCTAACTATGACTTCCATTGCTAGGGCAGAAACTAACTTATTTAATAATTTAAGGAACTGTCCATAGATTCAGGACTTCAGGAAGTTAACTGCCAGACGTCTTATGTCCCTATTGGAAATCACTATTCCATGCAATACTTTAACAATGATATTTAATGAACTAGCATCTCTGTCATTATCCAAGAATCAATACAGAATTTTATGCCTGGGGACATTGACAACTAAAAGAATTATTTTGACCCACGGGAACAACCAATCTCTTACATACCAAATATTGCAGAAATGGTGACATATATTAAAGGAAACTTTGATATTCAAGAAACTGTGGTACAATTGTGAATGTCAAGATGATTTAGTAGGCTCCTCTTTTAAGTAATTAATCAATTTGTTTCCTGCTGTGTTGAAATGTTGAAATAATGCCCTTTCTCTCTCTACTGTATTTAATCTTGTCACAGAAGGAAAGGGTGAGGGTGGGAGGGAGGATTTTGATATTTTTATTGTTATAATGTTTACTGGCTCAGCAATTTGTTTGTTTGCAAAAGCTTAACAAAAAATGTAAATCAAATAAAAACAGATTTAAGCTATATCATCACCCACAGGGATATGTAAGAGCCAATGGCCATATTTCATCAGGGTTCACACTGGGCAGGGGCACTCGGCAGGGCTGCCCACTCTCGCCACTGCTCTTTGCCCTTTACATACAGCCCCTAGCACAATCCATCCAGCAAAATGATTTAATAAAAGGGGTCCAGCTAGGTGGCAGAGTGCATAAATTAGCACTTTACACTGATGATGTTCTTATATATTCAACAGACCCAGAACAGTCTTTACGGGCAGTATTTCAGCAACTTGAGGAATTCTCTGCCCTAGCAGGGTCCACACTGAATAAGACTAAGACAGAAGTCCTAAGTCTACACTACCAAGTCCCCCTGAATATTAAGCAACAATTCCCCATGAATTGGGACTTGTTGTCTATGAAATACCTGGGAATCGTACTCGAGAACACATCTGCTCAGCTCTATAATTTAAATTATATTCCCCTGTAGAAATAGTTAAAAGAAGACTTTAAGAGGTGGTTGCTGCTTCTGATTTCTACCTATTCATGGGTTCAGTCCCTCAAAATGAATGCTTTACCATGTTTACTGTATCTGTTTCAGTGTGTGCCCTGTGTGGTACCCCAAGGGGAACTGGTGAGGGGACAAAGGCTATTTTCTTTGTTTTTGTGTGGAAAAAATGGCTGAGGATTAGAAAATGAACTTTTTTTCTTCTCAAAACCCTGGGGGGGGGGCTGGCTTTCACCAGTTTGCAGGGTTACTGGGAAGTGGCATAGATAAGGGTGGCCCTGCTTTGGGGCAATTCATAGTACAGCTCTGGGTGGAAGCAGATAGATTTAAAAGAGCATGGGGAGCTGTCTCTTCAGGCCCTGTTGTTTCAACTCACACAACTATGGTCATTCCAATCCAAATTTGTGGGTAGTAGAGCAATAGTAGAGGGTTGGTGGACAGAAATTTCAAGAGGCCACACCAAAGCCCTCCTCTGGCAATAAAAGTGGTGGATAAATGACCTGGAAGTCCCCCCCATGATGCAGGACAACTAGTTCAGGTACCAGGCAAAGAGAGGTGTCACCTCGCTGGTCCACTTGCTACAGGTGGGATCAGTGATCTCTTTCAAGATGGCACAACAAAGGTATGGGTTGGGGAGGGAGACAGACTATGTTTCTACCAGCTGATAGGCCATATTATTAGCCTAATGAGGACCCAGCAGGAGAGGATGACAGATGTCCCAGGTCCATCAATATTTCAGAACATATGGAGGCCCCCTAGGGGAGAGAAGGCTATCTCCTTACTATATGCTAATTGTATAAATGATCAAGAATACACATATGAGTATGTTAAAAGTAAGTGGGAAGGGGACCTAGATATCTCTCTCAGTGAACAGCAATGGGTCTAATTGTGGAGAAACACGTGGCATACTTCCTCTTCCCCCATTTGGAAAGAATTTGGCTGGAAACACAGAATAAGATATTTTCTGGTTCCAGTGCAAGTCTTGAAATGGGAGTCTAATGTCCTCCAATCATGTGGGAGAGGGTGTGGAGAGGCTGAGGCCTCATAGGCGTGTATTTTCTGGAACTGCCCAGCAACTGATTCACTCTGAAGAGAGCTACAACAGCACCTATGGGGCATATTCAGGATCAAGATGGGGTTAGGACCCAAGAATTTGATTCTGGCAATTTATCCAGGGGAGGTGAGGGGCAGAGAAGGAAGGTATTTGTGGGCTATCTTAACAATTGCTGCAGTAAAAATGATAACAATACGATGGCTACAACATGATCCCCCCACGGCTGAAGAATGGGTACAGATGGTTATACAACGATTAGAGAAGCTTACATTTGGTCTTGCATGACAGCTGGATAGATACCAGAATCATTAGACTAGATGGGCTGTATATGAAGGCTTCCCCTAGCACAATTAGTTATAATGATAAAGGATGGAGCCGGCATCTGCTCCCACCAGGCCCAAATTCTTTTATCTCATCTGACTTCCTGGAACCAGGTTTCTATGTAAGTGTATTGTTCAATCTCTGTACCAGTTAATTACATAAAGGAAAGATTAAGATAGTTTGAAAGCAATAAATGAGTAAATGGATAGACTATATCTATTAGATCCAATGTATTGTGTTTTCTCTTTTTCTTTTTTAGTTAATTTATTTTAGTGTTCTTAAAGTTAAGTAATAGTTTATTGTATTAATTGGGTGATAGTTTACTCTGGAATATATGTGAATATATTGAGATGAATGAGATGAATGTAAGTTTTATATGTTATGTGAAGTAAATGGCTTTACAATAAAGTAAGTATAAAACAAACAAACACAGGGTGGACTGGAATGGTGTGATGTTAAAAGGATTTGTTCAAGCTTCCGCAGTGAGTATTTGGCTCCAGCAGCATTTGAATCTGTAATCTCCTGGTTCTCAAATCCATGCTCTAACCCCTAGTTCACAAAACCACCCTTCTAGTGAGCAGGGTCTGGGAAATAAAAGTCTTCTGTCACCTGATAACAAGACAAGACTGATCCAACAATGCATTCTCCCCATACATTATGCAGATACAGTACATGTGTGATCTGTCTTGATTGTTTTTATTCCAACCACTGATGATACATACTGCTTGGTCATCCTGTGGGTGTAGGGGCATGAATGCTTGGCATCCTGTTTCCTCCATCCCTGAGAACTGAGTGCCACACTGTCACAGTGCACATGGCCTCTCAATGTGGAATTCTGGTGCTCACCTACAGTCCCTGGTATCCTAGGTTGCACTGCTACTACACCACTGGGACAGTCCCAGGCATGATCTCTTGGAAGATGACATCATAATTTACAGGCTTGGTAGTTTCACATTAAAATGTGCCATCAGTCAGAACTTCTAGACCATCCAAGATAAGAACAGAGAGGTAGGCTTATATGTGCCTACAGGGTAGTTCATAAATGGAACAACCCCAACCCCACTACTACAGTAGATCTGATGTTACACTACACATTTTTAGAAAAACAGTTACTATACATTAGGGTTGCAACTCTAACCTCAGATGATTAACAAATTTACCAAAAGTGGGAATAGGACGGTCCAATGTATTGTTTCCAGTTGGGAAAGGTAGTGTAGAAGAAAGAATTGGGGAAATCTGTTAAAAATCTATCATTTAGATTGGAGATACATGGGGAAAAACTGTGCCAAACCAAGTTGGTCACCTTTTTTGAGCAGGTGACAGGAGGGTAGACAGGAGAAAGTACAGGCATAGCCTCTTCAGACTTCAACAAGGCCTTTGAAACTGGGGTGCATGGCAAGATCCTGAGCAAAATTTGCCAGTGCAGTATACAGGAGACATGCACAAGGTGGAATGCTAACTGGCTTGGAGGCAGGTATCATAGGGTTGAGCTGTACAAGCACTATGAGTTCAGAAGGTGTACTCAGCTATGCCTCTGAGGGATTAGTGATGGGGCACTGCTGCTCAACATTTTCATCCCTGATCTGGAAGCTAGGGTGTAAAGCAGACTGCTTGAGATCACACTCATCTGGCCAGGGTGGTGGACTCCCTAAAGGATGGCAGCAAACTTCAGGAGGACCTGAAAAACCTGGGGGACTTGTCTATCTCCTGGAGCCAGAGAGTATAGCCCAATGATCCTGACATGAATTGTGGAGAAATATCTGGAGATAATAATAAAAGAGGGGATGTCACCATGTCTGAGGAAAAGGGCTTAAAGAGCTCTTAGAACCAAAAATAGCAGACAAGAAAATCATACAAATTTTAAGGAGTAGTCAGTTGTAACCTTTTATTTCTGAAATATTTTTCTTTTTTACTTTTGCTCATTAGAAAGTTTTCTATGTGATAGTATGCTAGATGTGTGGAATAGTACTGAGCCTGGCAGCTGACATCTCTGATTCTATTCCTCACATTACATCATCAGTACTGTTGCCTCACTGACACTGACATCACAGATGGCAGCCCTGGCAGCTACTGAGTGGCTCTTCCTGAGCAGCTATCATGTCATAGTCAGTTAGTCACAATGCCAATGATGCAATCAAAGGAAAAGAGCTAGAAGTATGTCAGCTACCGGGCAGAGTGCTGTTACATACCACATCTAACATCAAGTAAAAAATCATCTACATAACCAAAGGGAAAAGAAAAAGTACCTTGGATATAAAAGGTAATAGTTAAGTGCTTTCAAAAACTAATATTTGTTTTAGGCAGTACACTAGGTCTCTAATAGATAGGAACTAGCAAGGATCCAATAGGGGCCAATCATGTCAGACTAACGTAACTCATTTGTTTAATGTAGTGACACAAATGGCAGACAGGGGCTATGCAGTGGGCATACTATGCCTGGAGTTTTGCAAAGAGTGACTTGGTGCCACATAGAAGACTGGTCCAGAAGGTGAGTGATTTTGAGATAGTTGAATAAATACAGTAACTGTATGGGTCAAAAACTGCCTGTCAGAACACACAAGGTAATCTTAAATGGTTAATTCTCAGAAGATAAGACTGTGACTAGTGGGGTACCACAGACCATTTCTATTTGATATGTATATCTGTGACAGAGAAAAGGGTATTCATGGAAAGGTAAAGCTGCTCACAGATGATACCAAGCTGTTTGGGAGGGTCAACAGAGAAGAAGGGATAAACATTATGAGACAGGATGTGAGGAGACTGGAGAAGTGGTTCAGTAATTGTCAATTGGAATTCAATGCTACAGAATGCAAGGTGATGCTCATAAGTGGGAAAGATCCTGGAACAGTGTGCTGTATTGATGTGACACCAATAGGAAGGATGGAGCAGGAGAGATAGACCTGGAGTGTAAATAGCAATAACATGAAGCAGGCTGCTCAGTGCAATGAGGTATGTGGAAGGGCTAACAGAATGCTAGGGGACATAGAAAGAGCCACAGCAGATAAAGGAGGTGATATTGCCTTTATATATATCACTGGTGGCACCAGATCTGGAAAACTGTGCTCAGTTCTGTGGCCAGCAATTAAGAAGGAAAAAGATAGATTAGATGCAGTACAACAACTAAGGAAGAAAGAGATAGATTATTTATTTTATTTATTTAGTTTTTGTTGACCAGGTAAGTGCACTAGACAAATTCTGCCTATTTTCAGGCCTGGCCCGGGGGAGGGGGATACAGATAAATGCCAACTGCCAACTGACCTTGAACCAGATTAAGCTGTTGGTGGTATTTTTAGTGAATGGGAGAAAATTTGGCCAGGGCACCGGGGAATTCCCCTACTCTCCTGTAAGGGGAATCTCTGGCCTGAGATGGCCACTTTCACTGAGCCACCGACTGAGATGGATGTACAAGAGGAAGTGGAGACGATCTCCTCCACTGCCTTGCAGTCTCCTGAGACCAAAACATTTTTCAACTCTCCAGTTTCCTTGGAGGGAGTGTCTGAAATCCAGAACGCAGTAGAAACAGAAGTGCTAAATGGATGAGGAGCAGCTGAACAGGAAAAAAAAAGAGATGGAAATACAGACTCCTGAGCCTACCTTTATGGTCAATGCTGATCCACTGCAGGAATCACCCAACGAGCTAGAAGCTCAGCTATTGAAAGAGGAACACGTTTTTTTGAGAAGACAAAAAGAATTGAAAGACGTGATAGCGTTACATAGACAGACAATGCAGCAGAAGATAACTAGTGCCAAGGTGACATTCCCTAGCAACCAGCCACAAGCCCAGCTGCAAAGTTCAAATGTAGCTGGAAGCTGTCATGAAGCAACAGCACTACCCGCCTTGCAAACTATCTCGCCTACTCCACAGCAATCTGACAACTCCGGCTCATCCTTTATGGCAAGTACCAGTCCTACTTCATTGTTTGTTTTTAAAGGAAATAAAGCACACTCAAAAGCAGGGTATGCATCAGGAATGGCAATTGCAGGGGCATCTGCTCCTGGCCTAAGTCATGGTCCCAGTACACCAGAGTGATCAGTACAAGACCGGTAGGTAGAATCTGCTCTACAAGGAGCAGGTTGGGAACTTAATCTAGAAGGGTAATGGGTTTCAGGCTCTTCCCCAATTCAGATGCCTAACCCACAAACAGAAACAAGTTTGCATGGACTTGATACTCCTGCAACTAGTACTGTTGACACTGTAATGGGGAAAAATGACAATAACCTAATTAATGCTATGTCTCCAATACATATACCTGAAGTACTGCAACTAACTCAGAACCCACATTTGGCTTTAAATGCCCCAGTCATTGTAAGGGATGAAGATGAGAGTGTTCCTCAGCCTGCAGGGCAGTCTACTAACACTGATACAAATAGTTCTGGGACACCTGGGCTTGGTTCACCCACACAGGCTACTGTTTGAAATGCTGAAGGACATCATAATACAAGGGGGATAGATCATACGCTTCCTTTTTCAGAGAGCCAGTATTCCCGGCTAAGAGGCATAATGCTGTATGATTAATTTATAAAGGAGGATTGGATGTGTTTCCTGATCATTTATTTGTTGAGAAGACCTTCCTAAAAATGTCTATGAAATATACAGCAACAGAAATCTATGCATTAATACATGTTTCAGGTAAACAGACCTTTGATGTTAGTATCAAGTTCAATAGCGGCCTACAAAAATTCTGGGAACTCTACCATACTCTAAAGTCAACCCCACTGTGGTCACCCTTTGAAGCTATCCCCTTAACAAAGCCAGTTAACAGAACAACAACTGTCCTGTTCAGAAATGAGGGGGTCAGTGTGACAGACTTATTGCACTGTATCAGACAAAGATGCACAGTTTGGGGAAATCCTGAAGCACTTTTTGATGATGAAAAAATATGGACTAGGGGATGGAGAGTGAGAGTTGTTTTGCATACCACTGAAACAGGATTGCAGCACTTACCAAACAGTTTTTTTTATAGGCCAAGATAGAGGTGTCTTGTTCTATCAGGGCCAGCCAAAAGCATATTACAGGTGTGGTGAAACAAAGCTCATTAGTAGTCACTGTGACAAGCTAAAGTGTAATTTGTGTGGAAACCTAGGGCACACCAGTGGGCATTGTCACAATGAATAACTGTGCAACGTATGTGCCACTAAAGGGCACTCATATCATTCCTGCCCCTGGGTGGCTCATAATCAGCCAGATCAAGCAGACACTAAGGAACAGATGCTACTCACAGCTATGGTGCAAAAAACAAGGGGCAGAACCTTCACCAATCCAGCCCCCCTCCCCCAGAAGAGACATTACAGAGTGAGCTAGTGGTAGCTCCCTCCCAGAGAAGCCAGATAGTGCCAGAACAAGAATAATAATCTGTCCCCCCCCAAGTCAATGTCAGAATCCTCTCCCCAGGAAACCCAGGAAGGAGAAAGGGTGGTAGTAGCACAGAAAGATAACAATGGCATGCAGGTAGAAATGCCTTCCCCCCGCCTCAACTGCAGCAAGATACAGATAAATCTAAAAAAGCTGTTAGAAGAAGACAGAACTGGTCTCAGCCCAAGTCCAAATTCATAAAAACAACAGGGATCTTAGTGACAAACAGGTTTGTGGCATTGGCCGATATCACAGGACCATCAGGGAATGAATCTGATGATTTCTCAGTCTGGCTGTCCTTGCCAGATGGGAGATCAGACAGGGAGACCCTCTCCCAGCAGAAAATGCTAGCCCCAGCAAGACACAACCTCCCACTAATGGAAAAACCAAACCTAAGCAATTTAGACAAATTAGAAGGACTGCCAGACAACTCCCATGAATAGGAATCTTCTGCCCTCTCCAATATGGAAACTACTGTGGCACATAAAAAACACAATCACGACAAAAGAAATCCCTATCCAACTGGAAGAAGGACCAGAGATAGAAAGATGTTGTATACAAATACAACAAACAAATAAAACGTTAACACTAATAAATATATATAGACCACTAAATGCTGATGCTGTATATGACTCATCTTTGATTAAACTAATGACCGATAACACAGAGAATTCAGATGTAATAATAATGGGGGATCTGAACCTGCCTGGAATAGACTGGCAAAATTTAACTGCAATAACGAAAACTGAACAGAAATTTCTGGAAGCTTTCTTCTACTTGGGGCTAGACCAGATGGTCATAGAACCAACCAGGGAAATAAATATACTGGACCTTGTTCTAACCAATACTGCTGAATTAATTAATAGGATGGAGAATGCAGAACCTTTGGGGACTAGTGACCATAATTCAGATATTTTTACTATAAATCAATTTAAGAACAGTATTAAACAAAATACATACTGACTTAGCTACAATCGGGGGAACTATGATAAAATAAAGGAAGCTCTCCATGCCAATAACTGGCACTCGCTATTCTCCGGTCTTCAGACTAACGAATGCTGGCAGATATTAAAGGACATAATCTTTGAGCTGGAACAACTATACATCCCTATTAAAAAACACGTAATCATAGTGGAAAAATACCCGTTTGACTAACACCAACCATACAAAATCAAATAAAAATAAAGGAGAGGGCGTATAAAAAACTTAAACAGGATCCAACTAAAACAAATAAAGAAGAATACAGGGAAGAATTTAAGATCACTAAATACCTTATTAAAAAGGAGAGAAAACAAATAAAATCTAAATTATCAACTTCAGACGGCAATACTAAGGCTTTTTATGCATATATCAACAATAATAAAAATAGTAACTCTGCACTTACTTCTATTGTAAATAATGGGAAAGAAATTAACAACAGGCTAGAAATAGGGAATATCTTTAATGACTATTTTGGGACTGTATTTACTAAAAAAGATACCTCTATCACAACAATATATCCATACACGAGTAAGTATGAAGTAATAACTACTGAGGAAATAAAAGATGCAGTATACTCCCTTAAAGATAACTCATCACCTGGCCCCGATAATATTAACACATTCTTCATAAAGCATCCCCTGGATGAACTTCTATGTCCACTGAGTAGCAACTTTAAAAAATGCTATAAGGACAGTGAGGTACCCGAAGACTGGTAGACTGCGACAGTGATACCAATACATAAAAAAGGGAATAAAAATAATACCAAAAATTACCGACCTCTAAGTCTTATGTCAATAATGTGTAAAATTATGGAAAGAATACTAAAACAAAAAATCGATCAAGAAATTATAAGTAAAGGATTGATTGACAATACCCAACATTGGCTTTAGAAAGGGAAGGTCATGCACCACAAATTTAGTGGCATTCTATGAGAGCATCAGCGACAGTATAGACAAAAATTGCCCAGTAGATATTATCTATCTGGATTTCAAAAAGGCCTTCGATAAGGTATCTCATGTCTTATTAATTAGGAAGCTGATAAAGATGAAATTCAATAGTTACACCACCAGGTGGATTGAGGGATGGTCAAAAAACAGATTGCAGAATGTCAGAATAGTGGATATAACCTCAAGTAGCAAACCAGTCACTAGTGGAGTACCACAGGGTTCCGTATTGGGCCCTACACTTTTTGGCATATTTATAGGGGACTTACATCTGGGTATATCTAATCAGATAAATAAATTTGCAGACAACACCACAATATCATCTGAGGTGGATACAGAAAGAAAAATTGACAGTCTTAAAAAGACCTCCAAATCAATTCTCAGATAAAAGGCATGGACTACAATGTAACAACAGGCAAATTCAAATCCCGAGGGCCTTTACAAATAAAAGAAAATATTATTTTACTCTTAGGGCAACTGAACTATGGAACACCTTACCTCAATATATAGTGGAGCTGTCATCATGTAAGCAATTTAAACTGAATTGGACAAATTTCTCTTGGGAAACATTATGTAGATACCCCACACTGATGTGGGGAAAGTGGTCTCGATGGGCCTAGTGCCTACTTCCACTTTTTTCAAACCGAGTAATTCTGAGTGCTATATTCACAAAATGTTAACAGTATAAAGAATCATATGAAGAAACAGGCTATTTTTTCATTTCTTAAATCCTTAGGCACAGGTATTTTTCTCTTGCAAGATACAAGGTTGCACACCTTACAGGATCTTAGAGAAGCCACAAAATTGTGACATGTTGGGCCATCATATTGGTCCATAGGCCTTGACCCATGCTCAGAATTGGTGATTTTAATCTCAGAGGATAGCTTTCATCTAATAAAGGTTCTTGAATTATTTTTAGGCAGAACACTTATGGTAGAAGTTAAAATCCAAAATGTCCTGTTCTGTATTATTAATACATACACTGCTCAGACAAAGGCAGAAAGAATAGAATTGTTTCGGCTCATTCAGCTGTATCTACACTCCTCTCAAACATTGATTTTAGGAGGAGATTTTAATTGTAGTGTATCTTTAGCAGACAGAGGCAGGAATACTAGAACAAGGAAAGCCTTTTGTGATATGGCCTTTTGGAAAAAAAAAAAGATTCAAGTTGCTACTTTAATAGAGGCACATAACTCAGCTTCAAGGGAGGCTGAGCCCACTTTCCATAAAGAACCACTAGCCACCAGGATAAATTATTTTTCATCTCCCCATCCATGCATATCCAGATAGCAGATGTTTTAGCCTCAGAATTTTCAGACCACAAACTTCTACAAGTTATAATAGGCATTACAGGTCACACTTCTTATGGCCCAGGGACCTGAAAATTTAATTCCTCTCTTCTTGGATCCCCTGAAATAGCATAAGTAATTGACTATTTTTTAGATGCCAGGAAATCAGTCTGCGACATGTATGAAGACCCCTCCTTGTGGTGGGAGGACACTATAGCAGACATGACTACATTGCTAAAACGTACAGTAAAAATAAAAGGAATACCGATTACCACCAATACTTACAGAACAGGATACAACTTCAAAAATTACTATACTTAACATACACTACAGGTCAGAATTTTTAATGAACAAATACATAATATAAAGCAAAAAATGATAGCCTTTAATCAAGTATAGGCTCAGAACTGGCAAAATCAGCAGAGATTCTCCACACAAGGTAAGAAAGAGTACACGTGCCCCAATGAAACATGCAATATCAATGCAAAACAGAAACAAATAGATTATGGGATGAAAACCATATTCTCTGCTCTGATCGCTCAGGGATCAAACGAATAGTATTTAATCATAAACACTGCTTGTCTGCAGCTGATTACTCAGGAAACCAGGATGATGAGACCTTCTTTAAAGTTTTAGAAAATCCTACCTGTTCAAAACAGCATGCTGAATTATTAGAACAAAGTATTCAGCTGGCAGAGATAGCTCAAGCCTTGAGTACCTTGGCCAACATTAAAACTCTAGGGAGTGATAGACTAACTAATGAGTTATACAAATATATAGGGAACAAGCTCCAAGATGAATTAGCACAGGTGTTTATGTGTCTTCTCAGATATCAATCTCCCTCCCTTAGAATGATCACTGGGCAGATAGTATACATATTTAAAAAAGGCGATAAAAGTGACACACAGAACTGGAGACCTGTCTCTTTATTGAATAATGATTTTAAAATACTTGCTGAAATCTTAAATTCCAGGTTATTAAAAACCACAGAATACCCAATTTCCCTGGCCCAGACATGTTCAGTTCCAGGCAGGAAAATTACAGACCATCTTATACTCCTAAGAGAACTATTTGAGCAAGCTCAGAGAGGCAATGCAACATGAGTGTTGCTATCACTTGATCAAAGGAAAACATTTGACTCAGTTAGTCATAGTTTCTTTTGGGCAGTATTAAAACAGTATGGGATACCCAACACATTTATAGCCTGGATACAGTGTCTATATAAAACAGCAACAGCCATACCTATTGTCCAAGGATGGAAGGGCCCCATGTATACTGTGGGGAAAGGTGTTAGGCAAGGATGTCCCATGATCCCTCTCCTTTTTGTCTTCTGTATAGACCCCCTCTTAAGAATTTTAAATAAATCTGCTGAACTCCAGCATATAACACTTATAAATAGAACCCGTAGGTTTGTAGCAATAGCATATGTGGATGATCTCTGTATTCTGGTGCAAAATTCTGATTCAGTTGCAGCGGCTATTCAGGTGTGTGACCAGTATAATACTCATGCTGGGATTTTTCTGAATATTGTAAAATGTGTGGCAAAACAATTAGGAGAGGCCAATCAACATTTAAAAGATATTCAAGTATAACTGTGATAACAAACCCAGTTAAAATACTAGGTAAAACCTACAGCTTAGAACATGATGATAAAACCAATTGGGAGCCCAAAATAAAACAAGGGCAGCAGCTAGTTGCTGGCTGGAATAAATGGAAACATAGTAAACAGAAAAGAATCGATCTGGTCAAAACATTTCTGGTACCAATTTTTCTACACATTAGCCACATTTTTCCACCACCTAAACAGTTAGAGACTACTATACTAAGCATTGTTTTTCAGTCTATATGGGGGAGCAGGCTGAATCCCATAAAAAGGAATCTGACATACAGTACTTGGAAGTTAAGCAGGGAGGTTTAGAGATGATCAATCCTATATCTTTTTTTTCAGTATTTTTTTATACACAAATATCAGACCCCTACTAGTGCACGCTGAACAAGAATGGCCCCCCTTTCTAGTACTAACTTGCTCACCATGGTTATCACACTGGGAAAATGGACATCTAAGAATTTTAAAGAAATCAACAGCCATCCCAGATTGCGTTAGAGAGGTATTCCTGAAAATTAAGCATTGGCAAATCACTAGTACAATGGTAATCACTAAATCAAGAAAAGATATATAAAGGGATAAAAAAGAATATTTTTTAGAGAATCAGTAACATTCCCTGGCTGCCCCCAAATGAATGATTCATCCTTGTCACTACCAGTAAAAGAATCTAGGATCCCAGATAAAATGAGGCATTTACTGGCTCAGCTGTCATGAGAAAATCAATGCTAAATCCAACGACAAAAACAAGCAGATACAAGAACAGTATTGCAGTAGACCCCAGTGTATTACAGAGACAGAAACAATAAAGCACATGTTTTTTTTACCTATTCTTCTATCCAAGGGTCCTGGGTGTTGCTCTCCACAGAGTAGAATACACCATGGTTTAAATTTATGACATATGAGGCCTTAATGTATGGGCATTATTCAAGCTTTGAGATGGAACAAAAGCACACTACATATTGTATTATTGGTTATCAAATGGCTTATTTGGAATGCCAGATCATTACTCACTTTGCAGCAGAAACAGATTGAGCACACAGAATTCATTCAAAAAATCCAGTTTGAACTCAATGCTATATTCCTAAGAGAAATGAGAATGATTCTGCACAATATTGTAAAGGCACACTGGAGGAACGTGCCACGGATCACTGATTCTGATGCCCCAGTAACCTGACTAAGTATTAGATTAATTGGTTTATTAATAAAAATGAGTCAGAGAAAGGCACAACTCTTATTTTCCTCTAACAAAGGTGATTGCTGTTTGTTTAGCAAGATGTTATTTATGTGATTTTGCTTTTTTCTTTAAAGTATGATAGACAATACTGACCCCTTCTTTGTGTATCATGTGATTCTGTATTAATATTTCTGTTCAAAGTATTGCTTGTTTGATTTTTCCTTTAATAAACTCCCCTACTCTTTTTGAGACGTGCCATGGGATCTTTAACATCCACCTGAACTACCACCAGAACAGGCAGATGGGACCTTGGTTTAACGTCTCATCCAAAAGACGACACCTCAGGGGTGTAGCACCCCCCTCATGCTGCACTACAGTGTCAGCACTGGGATTTAACCCACGCGCCTGGTGTGGGGATAGAGCCCACAGCCTTCTGATCTCCCTGCCTCAGAGGCTAGTGTGCTACCTGCTGAGCCACTGACACTAAATTAGACACAATACAACAACTAAGGAGGAAGGAGATAGATTAGATCCAATACAACAATGGGTCGCAAAGATGAACAGTGGCCAGGAGTGCATTTGTATCTCTTTTGATACACATGCTCAATTAAATGTTTTGGCATTAGTGTTCCCCTTTAACAACAGTAATCCCTCTGTATCCCTCATCTAAAATCTACACTGAAGTAAGTTTACAAATCAAATGTGTCCCTCAGCTGCTCTGTCAGCAGATAATTTAAAACTCATCCCTCCTTTTGTTTGCACTACTGCCCTGAGTGAATTTTTTTTAAATGTGTTACTGATCTTCACAATATTACACCATTATTTCTGCAATTATTTTGATTTGTCCCAATAACCCCTATTAACCAGTTTTTTCTGTTATTAGCAACACTTCGTGTGGAGAATATTGAGTTTCTTCAGCTGTTCTGATGGTGGGTTACGTAAATTTGATCTTGTTCTAATTATTTTCATGTTTGCTATGACATCTGCCTGCCTCTACCCCTTGTACGATAACCTAGCCACCAGAAACATGCTAGCACACACTCCAAAAAACAAAACCAAATCATCCACCTGCATTTCTCAGCATTTTGTCCTACAGTGAGACCAGTCTGCCTGCTTGCTTTCCTCAAGAACGCTAACCCAGTCACCAGTAATTTCCACTGCTGGCATGCTTTTTGGACTGTTTCTACAAACAATGACATTTCATGTGGAAGACACATTAATGTTATTCAGATTCTGGACCACTTTTGAACAGCTGAATTTTCAGCAAAGTGTGACAATTATAAATTTCTGTTAAACCATTTTGATGATTCAGAAATAATTGCTACCCAGTTTCAGGAACACTTTTGTGAGCTAATCCAAGAAGATCTGATGCTGCCACTGAGGGATTTTTGGAAAGAAAAAAGAAAACAGTGACTAGAGCTAGCAGAATGTGTTTTGAATATCCTAGCCCTCCCAGTAGCAAACTGCAGTGTTAATGTGCAGTCTCTGAAGTTAAAATGTTCTCATAAAAAGAGAGAGGATACAGATGCCAAAGGACTCAGTAAAATGAACTGCATGATTTATTACAATAACAAATTTAAGATACGATTACCTATGCAGTCTGAAATTTCTGAAGTTGCTTCCTCTTACTGCTACCTCTTAACAACTAAAAGTTTTTCAGGAACCATTGCTATACATTGCTATAATAACATGACTGCAAAATGTATGAATTATTTCATAAGTGTGATTTTAAAAACATATTTAAAAAAAATTCTACACTGAAAAATGAAATCAAATAAAAAAAAACACTGAAAGAAATCTTTGTTGTAGTGTGCTTTACTTAAAAACACTGGTAAGATATTGTTGTTGCTAGATTTCAAATTTCCTAAATCAGATGAAGAATAAGCACCAGAATATGCAAAAAAAAAAAAAAAAACACTGAACAGCAAAATCCCTATATGTTATGTACAATTATGGGAGCAGGGGTATGGTCATTATGCAAAGAGACAAGCCCTGACAAAGGTGGTCTGTATCATAGAGTGGAAAGAATCTAGAACACTTGGATAAACAATGAGACCATAATCAATTACAATTATTTATTTATTTGCCTTTGATGACCGGGTAAGTGCACTAGGCAATAGGCATGCCTATTTTCAGATACGACCCAGGAGAGTATCAAGGAAAATACAGATATTTCAACATACATGAGTTACAGGCGCAAGATAAAAACAGCATCATAAACAGTACAGATATCCATGCAGGGATTTTAGTAAGAGAATGCTATGGCAACATTAACATCCAACGTAGGGATGCAAGTGTACAATTCTGACACAACCAAAGGAGCAACTGAAGATACGGGAGGAACAATAGGTAAAAGAGAGAAACGATAGGGAAGGAGACTTCTTAATTAGCCACAGACACAGGTATCAAGTGCATTAAGTTGACAGAAAAGTGCAGTCTTAAAGGAGGAGTGAGACAGGGAGCATTTGAGGTGAGGAGGTAGGGAATTCCAATATTTTGGAGCAAAATATGAAAAAGCTTGTTCACCCATTTTGGTAGAGCAGAAAGGTAAGGATAGTAGCCGATCATCAGAGGATCACAGTTCCCAGGAGTGCTGCAAGGATGTAAACATAGTACCAAGGGAGTCAGGTTGAGGATGACTGGCCAAGGAGTTAATGAAACATCCTAAAGAATAGGGCCAGTGAGCACTGGGGAACAGCCAGTGTAGGACAGAGTAGAGCAAGCAGTGGTGCGTTAGGTGAGGGGCTGAAAGTGCAAATCTGCAAATACTGCTGTATACAGTATCCCACCATCACAGAATACTAGCATTGGCATGGAACAGGATTGGGAGTGCATAAAGTAGCTTAGGGAACAGGACACCCCTGGCTACCAAGATTCTAGCAGAGGGGGTTAAGGAGTGATGCACATGAAAGGCAGCACCAATCCTGCAGTTCACTGTTTTGCAAACCTCGTTAATATTGGAGGAAAAGTCCAGCACAGAGTCAAGAGTCACCCCCAGGTATTTAAAGGAATTGGTAGTAGCGACTGTGGTCCCATCCAGGCCAAGTATTCGGAGCTTGGGTGATGCAGTATTAACTTTCTTAGAGGACCCAAAGAGCATAGCTTGGGTCTTAGGTAGATTGAGTGTAAGGGAGTTGGAGTCAAACCAAGATTGGAGATGAATGAATGCTGAAGATAGATGAGCATTAAGAACACTGATGGATGTGGAAGCTATGTAAATAACCAGATCATCCACATACATAATGGATCGACAGTGGGGGCTGGAGGAGGGGATGTCATTTACAAAGATAGAGAAGAGCAAGGGCCCCAGGATGGATCCTTGGGGGATGCCACATGAGATTGGGGCAGGGGGAGAGAGTACCTTACCAAAGGAAACAGATTACACTCTGTCACCCAGGTAGCTGCAGAACCAAGAGAGGGTAGCTCCTGTGGCCCCCAGGGTGTCCAATTTACACAAGAGCAGTGGATGATTCACCAAGTCAAAGGCTTTGGTGAGGTCTATGAACACAGCTCCCATAAGCAAGCTTCTGTCTATGTTGGATTTGACCTCACTAGTGAACTGCGCAACGGCAGTAGAGGTACTATGTCCAACCCTGAACCCGTGCTGTATAGGAGACTCAAGATTAAATTTGAGCAAGTGGACCAAAATCTGGCCATGGATTTGTTTCTCGAGAATCTTGCTGACTGCAGGCAAGAGAGAGAGAGATGGGTCGATAGTTTGGCAGAAGTTTGCGATCTCCTTTCTTAAGTACAGGGATTGTCTTCACGGATTTCCATACCCCAGAACCAGACAGGTGGTAATGGAGAGGTTAAACAGCCAGGTTAGTGGTGTAGCCAGGAGAGGGGCAGCTAGCCTAAGGATCCTGAGATGCAACCCATCCAGTGCAGAGCTACCATGCATGGGAATAGACCTTAGTAGCTTAAGAACCTCAAGGCATGTAACAGGGGCGATCTTCAAATCTGGTGAACCCTCAGGGGGAGAAGTCAGTTGGAGGTTGTCAGTATTGGAAGTAGCGAGAGGGGGAGTGTTAGGGACCGAAGCAAAGAGGCAGTTGAAGGCTGTGGCAATGAAGTGTTGGTTATTGCAGTGGGTGTTGTTAATGACCATATCAGTGGGGGTCTGGGATTTTGTATTTCCCAGGATCTCACTTATTTGAGACCAGTATTTTTTGGGTCTCAAGGCAGAGGATTTGAGGAGATTGTGATAGTAGCTGCTCTTGGTAGCCCGAACCTCCTTCTTGCAGGTCATGCACAGAGAACGATACGCATCATAGTCGGACTGTAAGGAGGAGAGTTTTCATTTAGCCCAGAGTTTGTCCCAAGTTTTGAGTAAATTTAAGAGAGGTCTTTTCAACCATTTAGTAACCTTCCCCCTGACATGACGTGTTGAGATCGGGATGTGCCTATTCTGCAGTGTGAGGAGAGTCGTATTGAAATAGTCAGTGGCATAGTTGATATCTGTGGTGATAAAAAGGGGAGACCAGTCCAATGTCGGAGATCAGACAGGAATTTCCCTAGGTCCAATTTGGAAAAGTCCACAAAGGAGAGAACTTTGGGTGGATAGGGCGGAGGGTGGGCACCCCTCACACAAAAGGTCAGGCAGTGATCACTGATGGAGTCTGGTAGTACTCCTGCAGAGGAGTAACAGTCCTTCTGATTGGATAGAATCCAGTCAATGAGAGTTCTGCTCAAGCCATTATGGAATAACCTGGTCAGAGATGCAATAAGTTGAAAAAGGAGCCGGCCCAGTGGTGCTGAGGGTTGAGGCACTGGACGCCACGCCTTGCGCCATGCCGGCGGCCTGGGTTCGGAAATGAGCCCGGGTTGTCAGGGGTCGGAAAGGATGGGGAAGGATTGAGCATCCCTAGGACTGCTCTCCTTCCCCGGGAAGGGGGGATTCCACCTGCCGATGCACTAGTGACCACTAGTGGAGGCTGGCAGTACTACAATGCATGGCTGCAGAATGCAGGGTTGGAAGCGGCAGTGGACACCTTTTTGGGGTGCACAGGAGCGTGCACCAGCTGAGCTGGACATCATTGCATATCTGAGCTTCAGGGAGAAAACAAGAAAAATACCCTGCTCTTGGGGATAGGGGATAGGTGATGGCACTGCCTCCCACCAGCCACACTCCACCAAGTCAGACTTCCTCCTGTCCTGGGCTGAGCCCAGTCCAGCCACACAAATTGTAGATAGAGCACCCTGGGTGGATAGGGCAGCCCTACCTCAGAGGGGCTCAGAGCTGTGGGGATGGTCAGGTTGGTGCCTGGACATTAGGAGGAGTTTCAGGCTAAGGAGGTAGAGTTGGAGGTAAGACAGATGCCTGAGAGAGTTCCCCGAATTAGCAGTGAATAAAAAGAGTCTACAAAAATTAAAAAAAAATAAATTGAAAGAGGTTGGCCTTGCTGATGGTAGAGGAACAGTAAGGAGAGAGGAGTGAGGGCCAAGCCAGTCAAGATTAAAGTCGCCCAAGCAGACCACCTCATTCTTCTTTGAGGCAGCAGGAATCAACTCAGTGAGCTCATCCAAACCGAGCTTGCTGGTCCTAGGAGGCATGCATGTGCAGAAGATATGCAGTTTTTTAGTCCTACCTAAGAGTAAGACCTAGTGAAGAACCTCACAGTAGTTCAGGGAAGGGGTGGGACGTTGGGAGACATTGAGGTGGGATTTATAGAAAAGTGCCAGTCTGCCACCTCTTTTGGTAGCGGTGGTTGACCCAATGCAAATTGTACCCAGGAAGGGCACAGCTCATATCCGAGGTAGAGGGTTTTAGCCACATTTCAGAAAGGGCAAGGATGTCAGGGTTATTGACCCACACCCGGGATTCAAGCTCAGTGAAGTTTGCCATGAAACTGTGGTTATTAAGGTGGGCCAGAGTCAGGTCCTGGGACCGAGGCAGGTGCTGGAAGTAACCATTTGGATGCTGAGAGGGAATGGGGGAGGGGCCCAGGTTAGATTCAACATCTCCAGCCCAGGACAGGGATAGTAATATGACCCAGATCATAGTGAGAACGAAGGCCAGCTTGATGCTACGAGAGGAGGTAACTTTCCTACCCAGAAGGTACTGTAGAAGGAGACTGGCCACTTTGTGAATAATAAGCCCAGGAGGAATATGTACTGAGTCAACCCAGAGCAGCATATTAGAGAAGACAAAATCCTCAGAGGGCCCCCCTGGTGGGAGTGAAGATGTCCCAGTGAAAAGGGATAGAGAGTCAAGGGCTATAACGACAACACTAGCACAGGGAATGGGTAGCGGCATTACTTTAGGCATCTCCCCAAGTGAGACAGATTTTGTACAGATTAGAGTGATAGGGGCAGGGAGCACTAGTAGTAAAAGTGCAGCAAAAGTGAGTGAAGTGGCATTCCCTGGAGTAAGATGGGGGCACAGCAAGTGAAGGTAATATTCCTGCAAGAGAAGAGAAAGAGGAAAAAAAATAAATAAATATATATATATATATATATATATATATATATATATATATATACACATACAGTATATCTATATATATATATATATATATATATATATATATATATATAGCATTGCTATCAAGCAGGAGAGACTAGCAGTGTGACAGAGACACCTAGTGGAGAGAGTGATAGCCTGCAGGTGGAGAACCAGGCTGATTGTTTTTCATTTGCTTTGATGGACCTCCCTAATACCACAGGATGAGACCGACACAATGTACTGTAAGTAAAGCCACCTTAGGGTGGGAAGGTATTGGGGGTGGGCGGGGGGCAGCTGCAAAGCAGCTGCCAGGAGAAAGCCTGAACTGGGAATGCGGTAGGTTGCAGCTCCCTCCCCCACTTCAGTGAGCGATACAGACACCTGAATCGAGCCACATACACTGCGCCTGCAACTGTAAAGCATACAGATTGCCGAAACCCCCGGTCGCCACTGTCTCCGGCACACTTAACTCACCGGGAAGCTTTCCAGCAGTCCCGTGGAGAAAAGAGGGGAGAAGTGAGCTAAAGATAGATAAGTTACTCAAAATTAAGGGAACTTCCCCTAATTTTCCAAAACATTAGCCCAAATTAAAGATCTTTATGCAGTCAGCTGAGGTGAGTTTACTTCAAGAATTGGAGCAAGCAAGTTTGAAATAATGCAGCATTGAAGCCAAAAGGCGCCAAGTTCAAATTAGATGAGATGGCTGCCGGTGTTAGACAGGGTCTGTACCTTGTTGCGGCGGGTGGGTCTCCAGGCAGATCCATGGGCAGAATGCCCATAGCACAGAATGGTCAGGTCTCATTGCAGCGGGTGGATCTCCAGGTGGATCCGTGGGCAGGATACCCAGAGTAAGATAAAGTTAGAAATGACCAATTTCCTTGTCTCTTACTATAGTTCCTCTTATTTTGATAGGATAGACCAATGTGGAAAATAATAGATTATATAACATGGAGGTCATTGTGAACAGAAAAGGACAATGAACTGTCCAAATGCAGTAGCTGTTAATTATAGCCTAAGCACAAGCTGTTTCCTGATTTTCTAATCTGTTTCTGCCCATGTTATCTCAATGCTCTGATTTTAACTAAGGCTGTAAATGAAACTGTAAAATTACCAAAAGTAATCCTGATAAGCCCATCCCAACCTGCAGTGTCCCACCCCTCCCTTACCTCATTTAATTTCCATGTTCTCCCTCTCCTTCCTCCACAGCTGACTCCCCTGACAATTTTGGAGGTCATGAGGGCTTTGGAACAACCCTCCTCCACAGCCAGGAGCCAACTTTAAGCTTACCCAGGTACAGATTCCAACACCTGATCGCGACCACAGCTGCTGTTTGCAGAACACAGCATTGCCACACCAAACGCTGTGCGTTCGGCTACCCCACCGCCCCCACCACCACCCTTGGTTGACATGCTGGTTTATAGGGATGATCTCACCACGTGACGACGGAAAATAACCAATCAGCCCATTTCACCATCAGCAGCTTATACTAGTCCACCACTAGGGGCCACTAGCTATAAACCAATACTGAATCACACACACCTAACCATGTTCTCACATCTTTTGATCCCTGCCCTCATCACCTCCCTGACCCCCCCAACCAGTTCTATCACCTATCACCATTGAAATTCCACAACTCTGGTACACCACTGTCAGTCACCCTCCATGCCCCTGCATAACATCCTGCTGGGATCACATACTTATTACCTGCACACCCTCCCACCCCCCTTTGTTACTCCGGCAAATGTGCTCATACGACCTCCCTGTACTACTAACCAACCCATATGCCCACAATTCCCATTGTACTGCTTTACTGATCCCTTCAGGTTGCACCCCCCCTACCCCTGTTATTAGCCACCATCATGGCTCCCATATACCTCAATTCCCCACTCTGATAACCCACCACCTACGCACCCTCCCAGTTCTGGTCACACTCTCAAAAAACCTCACTGCTTCCCAATCACAACATGCCTCACCTAAACTATGCAGCCTAGTATTGCTTCGCCATGCTGCTCTCCTCCTCCTTCTCCTCTTCCTATCAGGAAATGTGCACCCTAACCCAGGGCCACCCACCCCTGCTGTCTCATCGGAGGGCAAACATGGAAGCCTGTGACTGGCCACACTCAATATCTGCAGCCTTCAGAGGAAGTTCACCCCTCTCCAGGGCTAGATTGCTGAGCACTCACCTGATGTCTTAGCCCTATCTGAGAAATGGCTCTCTGATAAAATGCCTAACAGATCAGTCTCCCTCAGTGACTACAGCATTCATTGAGCTGACAGGATTAGTAAGAGGGGAGGTGGCTGTGCCATCTATATTAGATCCTCCCTTCGCTCCGTCGAGGTCCCCATCCCGTCACCCACGAATGGTACCCAGACCCTAGCAGTTAAGCTTAGCCTTGGCAATCTGGGTAAAAGCCTCTACATTGTGGCAGTTTACAATCCCCCTTGCAACCAAAAGCTTGCCTTCAATTCAGTCCTGGACAGTATCACCCACCTCCCGCCTAAGAGCAAAATCATTTTTTTGGGAGATTTCAATGTAAATTGGTTATCAACTGCATCATTCCCCTATAAAGACTCAGTCCTAGCTTGTGACCTCACCCAGATTGTCCAGTCCCCTTCCAGACTGGACTCAAGGACTGGGACCTCAATCCTAATAGACCTAATCCTCACAAACAGGCCTAATAATCTCTCCCATATCAAAGTGCTCCCAAACTCAATAACCGATCACTCACTGGTGACCTGCTTATGGTGCACAAAATTCCCCCCCTACTCCCTCAAAAGTCTCCGTCCAAAGATGCCTAAAAAAAGGTTCCCTCGGAGGGCTCAAATCACATCTCGCCTCCTGTGATTGGTCCCCTATTCACACTGCCCAGTCAGTAGACGCTGCCCTTACCTACTTTATTGCCATCATCAACTCAGCCTGTGACATATTTCCACCTTTCTCTAAACAACTTGTAAAACACAGAAACACTCCCTGGATCACCCAAGCACTACTAGGCCAAATACACCAGAGAGATAACCTATGGCATAAGGCCCTTGACTCCCAACTCCCGGAGGACAGACAACTGTACAGAGAGGCTAAAAACAGATGCACATGGGCTACACGGCAAGCCAAAGCTGTATGCAACCCTCACCACCTCCTGGGGTTCTGGAAAAAATTTCTGGAGCAATGTTAAGGAGCTCTCTGGGAAAACTGTATCCCCTACCCCAGTCCAGCATCTAGTAGACGGAGTTACCACCCTGGACCCTAATATTATCGTGGATGCCCTCAATACCTCCTTCTCTGCCCTCACACACATCCTCCCACCCAACTTCTTTGACCCCATCACCAACTGCCCCTCTGACATTTATGACATCACCAACCCTACCCTCTTCAGTCTAAGAATCATCTCCTGTAACGAGGCTAAACGCTATCTCACCAAAGCACTGGTGAACTCTCGCTATAGTAGTGATTCCCTGGACCTCAAACACATTCGACTTATGCTGGATGTGACACTACCTCATCTCACCAAAATTCTCAACCTGTCCTTATGCCTCAGCCAATTTCCCACAACCTGGAAAAGAGCATTAATAACCCCTATCCTGAAGAGTGACGACCCCACCTAAACTAGAAATTATAGACCTATATCAATCCTGCCCCCTCTCTCTAAGGCCCTTGAAAAAATAATGTCAGACCCACTAACAGACTATCCGTCCAAACACAACCTGCTCTGCCATGAACAACACGGATTCCGGCACCTCCACCGCCCTCACCGAATTTACAACATATATACATGAAGCACTGGAACAGGGCTCTGTGGCAGAGGCTGTCTACGTCAATCTGACCAAAGCATTTGATACCATCAGTCATGCATTACTTCACACCCTTCCATCCCTTAATTTCGCACCGGAGGTTACCACCTGGTTCAAAGATTATCTCTCAGGTTGGACACAAGTCAAAATCAATACAACTATCTCCTCATGCAGACCGGTCCTAGCTGGTGTACCGCATGGGTCAATACTAGGTCCATTACTCTTCACCCTCTTTCTGAACTTCCTCCCTAAATCTTGCAGCAGTAAGATGCTGCTTTATGCTGATAATGTGGTAGTCTACTGGAAACATCCTCATCCCAATTCACTACAAACTGCCCTGCAGGGCTTCTTTAAGGAGCTGGAAACCTGGTTCGCTGGACACCACCTAATAATTAACTACAAGAAAACCAAAACCATGATCTCTGTCCACCACCAAAACCCTCTCTGTCACGCACCATTAACTGTCATGAACTTTCAAGGCTCAGTGCTTGAACAGGTCTCATACTTCAAATACCTTGGACTCACGTAGGACACTTCCCTCTCCTACCACTCACACATTCAACAAGTCTCCTCCTCTGTTAACACTAGACTGGGGATCCTGTACAGACATGAGCACTGCCTACCCCCTCAGGCCATGCACCCCTCTGTGTTATCATCTATTCTATCCTTGGTGGACTACGGAATAGTGATTTATGGGTCTGCTGATCAAACTGCCCTCCGCAGCATCAACCTCGCCCTCAATAAAGCCTGCCGATTGGTCTCTGGATGTGACAGGTTAACTCACACATGCAAGCTTTATAGGCATACTGGCTGACTAAATTTCCAAGGCAGGCTTAAGTACCATACCTACATACTTGCAAAAAAGATACAACTTAAGCAGGCCCCAGTCGGCCTCCACCCATTTATATGTGCAGCCTCTCATAGGAGGGCCCATAGGCACTCTGCCAACTCCAGTCTCCTAGTCCCTCACTGTAGAACATCCCTTGGACAAAGATCCTTCCGATATTGCACTCCACTGTGGCTGAACAGCCTCCCATCCTCCATCTCCCTGGCCCACAGCCTCAACCTATTTAAATCAGGTCTCACAACCCTACTCCTTGTCTCCGCAACCTGTGACTGTAAATAAACTCACGTTCTTGTCCCTCCGGACTTGTATCTTGTCTTAACTCTGACCCGGGACCTTCTTTAAGTTCCCTGTTGATATAACCTTCCAATTTGTAAAATCCTGTAACGTATGACTATGTAGTACTTGATATTAGTTATGTATGTGTACTATCTGTTTTCCACTGTATTTGTATTTTTACTTTTTAACTGACGTGGAGCCTTTGCAAAAGAGTCTATGACTCAAAGGATTGTAATTGTGATTCTATAAATAAATAAATGCAATCCTCAGCTACTTAAATCTATCTCATCTCATTCAGGGGTCAAATATTTAATCCCTGTAAATGAGACAGTTTTTTTTACTACTTGCAAAGGGCATTGATTTTCTTCTGTCTACACTCATTGCTAACATACTGTAGGAAAACCATAACAAATGTGTTGGAAGCCAGAAGTAAGGAGATGGGATAGAGTAGGTACTGTCTTTTTCCACCTCCTTTACATTAGTTTATTTTTTAATATTCTAAAATATAAAGATATATATGCCTATCTGCCTACATGAAAAATCATAGCTTTTATTTTAAGGATGTAAGTTTGAAACATTTTGTGCTCGAAACACACTCTAAAGTACAGAACAACATAAAAAACTGATTTGGTGTAGTCAAGGTGCTCTGTTCTGTTTCCTCTTCCATGTCTCCCAGCACCTCTACTAGGTCTTTCAGATTTCTGGTTGCCGGTTCTGTACTTATAATGTATTTGGCAATATGGTAATATCGTACTGATGGTGGTACTGGTGACACACATCAGTCACCAAACACTGATACACTGTGATAAAAAAATTATTGTTTACCTCTTTAATAAGTAATGACAGATTGAACCATCATGTAAAAAGGTAAATCAGTCAAGTCATAGCAAAATGAGATGTAAGGTAATAGGTAAACAGCTCACATATTCCCAGACACTGTTCAAAAATGTTCTATACATTTTACTTTAATACAGTTTAAACATGATAATATTATGGACAGAAATGTTTCTCTGTTTTGCAGCTGTTTGATAGGATTGTCCAATAAAAATTCATTTTGATGCTAGTGTACTTTACTCGGTTAGCAAAATAAATAAATACAAATATTCCTATTTCCAAAAATGATATAAATGCAGTACCACCAAATTATGCACATTTATCTATACCTAAATAGCAGTTACGAACACATGAACATATGAAATTTGCCAGCAGATAAAGGCCTAGTGGTCTATCAAGTCTGTTGGATATGCAGCTAGCACCCCTTATTCTGCAGCTGCCCTTCCCTCCCACCCTCCCTGCCCTGTCCAAGCCCCTTTTGATACAGCCCACTGTTCTACTGGATACCACTTCCATCAGTAATGCATTCCACCCAGCTACCATCCTCTCCGTAAAAAAGTATCTTCTCATCTCCCTCCTGAACCTTTCTCCCTCCAGTCTCATATCATGGCACAGGAAGTCCCTCCCCTCCCTTGCTTTGAACAGCCCCCCCATACCTGTCTTGTT
Organism: Neoceratodus forsteri; assembly: GCA_016271365.2. Classification (NCBI taxonomy): domain Eukaryota; kingdom Metazoa; phylum Chordata; order Ceratodontiformes; family Ceratodontidae; genus Neoceratodus; species Neoceratodus forsteri. The sequence continues at coordinate 823,361,257 of CM057449.1, forward strand.
TATTCCTTTCATGTACTTGAAGGTTTCAGTCATATCCCCCTGTCCCTCCACTCCTCCAGTGAGTACATGTTCAACTCCCTCAGCCTCCTCTCATATGGTAAGTCCCCCAGCCCCTGGATCATCTTTGTCACCCTGCGTTGCACCCCTTCCAGTAACGTAATGTCCTTCTTCAGATACGGGCACCAGTACTTCACGCAGTACTCCAGGTGGGGTCTAACTAATGATCTATACAGTGGCGGAATCCCCTCCCCCCTCCTCGAGGATATACCCCTTGCAATGCAACAAAACATTTTGTTGGCCTTTGCAGCTGCCTTCCTACATGTGCTGAGTTGTTCATTGACCCCGTAATGAGCACCCCAAGATCCTACTCCTCTCTCTTGGCTAGCTGCACTCCCCCCAGTTTATAACTCCTCCTTAGATTTTTCACCCCAAAATGCAGCACCTTGCACTTTTTGGCATTCAATCTCAGTTGCCAAGTGTCTGATCATGCTTCCAGCTTTGCTAGTTGATATGAAAACTGTGTTTCATATTGTTTTAGTTTTTTGGGACAGCATTCAATGCAGTTTCTGTAATGGACCTACATTTGTAAATTGTAGTTTTGATTATGTCACTGGATGTGTGCAGCACTTGTGGATGACACCAAAATCTGTAAAAGGGTGGAGGCTCGGCGGTGGGGGGTTGTGGAAAGGATGAACAGAGACCTGAGAAAACTAGAGGAGTGGTCAAGGTATGGCAGCTAGGTTTCAATGCAAAAAGTTAAAATAAATGCACTTAGGGTACAAATATTCAGGGACAGAGTACAAAATGGGTGGAGTAGTATTGACAACTGCCAATCAGGAAACAGACCTGGAGGTAATCATATTTGATGACGTAAAGATGGTCAGGCAATGCAATAAGGCAGGTGAGAGGGCTAGTAGGATGCTGCGTTGCATAGGGAGTGGTATCAGTGCTCAGGGTTATACAAGGCTGGGGGTCTGGGGTCTGCCTTTGCCCCCAGGAGCTATAGGGTTTTTCATGCTTTGTGGTGCATTTTGGGGGATATTTTGATATATGTTGGAATGAGTATGCTACCACCACAACTGCTTCACTGCAGAGGCTGCCTGTGTGCCATTGGGGGCTTCTTGATGCCTGAGCAGGTGCTAAGATCAATAGGAGAGTGTCCAGGAGGGATCTTTCATGCTCTCAGTTTGTAGTGCCACCACCCAAAAGGGCGCAAGAGTGCCCTGGAGGATTCTTTGATGCTCCCAGGTGCTGTAAGGATGATCCTTGTGATTTTAGGTTGCAGTGCCACCTCCTCTCAGGTTAGGCTGTAAGAGTGGCTTGGATGGCTCTTTGATGCCCCTGGTGGACCATAGGATGCATGTTGCCTACTACAAATGGACAGTCTGGCAACCCAGGTTCACACCCCAAGTCTGGGTGCCAGGAGTGGAGACTGACAGGGAGGGGTTCCAGAGTGTCCATTGGACTCTTCCCTCCCAGGGGGGCTGGGCAGGGCCTTGGCACCTGCAGGCAGATTGTGAGCTGTGCTAGGGGATGTAAAGCCTTGACATGTCCCGTGCAGCCCACCTCAGGTTGTCACTCCCACAGGGCAATCAGGGTTGAATGGGGTGGGCCAAGAAAACTGGAAAACACCCCCTGACCCAACCAGATGACAGCCACTGGTCCTCGGCACACCATGGTAGCCCGGGATAGCCCCATGCTGACTACCCCCTCCACCAATCCCCAGGCTAAGCAGTTGTGCCTCTCGACCTTCTCCCCTGGAGGGGGACCCATCCAATGAAGGGTTATATTGGGTCACCCGAGGGATGAATACACGGTCATGGGGGGCAGCGGATGGCAACTGATGGAAGAGGGTGGCTGTAGGGCCTCAGTGGCCAAAGGAGTGTCTGGCCAGGGGGGTGGGGTGGAGCCAAAACAAAAAAGAAAAATCAAGTGGGACAGTGATCCTTCTCTGGTGCAAATAAATGAAATGTCATCCTACTTACTCAGGTCTATACTTAAATCTGTGAGGCAGAAGAAGTCTACAGTTCCCATCAAGACTGCACCACACACACACACTCATCACACACACACACACACACACACATATACACTGTTCAATCAGTGGTAATATTTTTGTATGTATGTTACCCCTGCATAGCATAATCAAGGGTTTTTTAAAAAAATGTCTTACGTTCCACTAAATACTGGTGAAGTCCATTTCACAATTCTATGACTGCTCAAAAATATTTTCTTCCATCACTTTTGAATGAATTGTTGTTTGTGCTCCCTAGTTCTGAAATTAAATATCTACCTTAACACTCTAGATTTATTTCCCTCACTAGTGTTGTATCCCTTTTAATCAGAGACCCTAGTTCTATGTGGCCCTTCAGTCCTTATTTCTATGGCGAGGCAACTAGGAACAAACATTTACAGCTCAGAGAAGACTCACGGTCCAGCCATTTTGCCCTGGTCCTAGACTTCTACACTGACAGCTGTTCTTTCTTATAACATGAATAATTCATATAGCTGGCAGAATAAAGTCCTGCCATTGGCTAAAATAGGATGTGATGTACTTGACACCACAATATGCTGAGCAAAGCGGAGGGGCTTCAAGATAAGCAAGGAGGGGAACAGAGCCAGTCACTATAGAAGTGCTTTACAATTTAATGAAAAATCATCACAAATAATAAATTATGTGGGCCTGGCACGCCATATAGTATATTCTGTGGTAAAATGCAAGCTCTGTAAAAAATTTAGTGGCCATGGAATTATAGAATTCCAAGGGCCTTGGTTGTAATCTTCAACAGGAGGTCACCCCTTCTCTCCTCCAAGCTATGCAGCTGATGTTTTTCCAGTCTTGCATCATACATCATGTCTCCCAATCCTACACAAGCTCCTTAGTTCTCCTCTGCACCGTCTCCATGGTCCACCTTATCAGCATCCATCCTTAGTTACAGTGCCCAAAATTGCATATAAAAAAATCTAAATTAGGCTACACAGTGAGCAAAAGAAAATGAGTTCTACTACAGCTGTTATACTGTATGCTGTTTAGACTTCTAAATGTTCTAACAGCTGCCTGCTCACACTACCATGTTTTAGATCATTTTTATGTTTGCTTGCACGCATGTGCAAGAAACATAGTGCCTTCATCTGAGTTTTCGGAGGTGTGTCACCCCCCTCTTCCAATTCAGTCAGTGTGTTGGCAGGGGCGGCCCCAGTCCGCCAATGCATGCCGGCGCTATCTATGACAACTTCAGAATGCAGTGGCGTACAGTTGAAAGGGGGAGCTACGCTTCAGTGAGCAGCGATAAGATATCGCCTGCTCATGTGCAGCTCCTACACACACACCTGCCTTACTGCATGCTGTACCCCTGCACACACTGTATAATGCACGGGGTAAGCAAGAATCCCCCCCCCGGCCGGCTGTGCTGTGCTCCCCTCCCCAAAGTTCTTTTCCACATTGCCACGCCTGGGTGCCCACCCCAGTGTGGCAAGTCATGGTATAGCCAATGGGGGTGCCCAATCCCCCGTCGGTTCCACTGTCCTCCCCCGCTGAGTACTGGGTGCCACGCTGGGAGCCCACCCCAGCGTAGCAACTGATGCTATGTCTGATGGGGGTGCCCAATCCCCCATCGGCTCCACGCCCCCCCAACCAGCCATCTTTGTGCCACGCTGGGAGCCCACCCCAGTGTGGCAAACATCACACGTCGTCAATTAAAAAAAAAAAACCTGTAAATTAAAAACGTGTCCCACGCAGTCTCCGGGCCCCCCCACAACCTGCACCCACCCACTGTGCACCCTGCCTCCCACGCCCCCTCATCCCATACTTACCTCGAGTCCGCAGATGATCTTCGGTGGACCAGGAACACGTCTGCACTCTTCAAAGCCGACTGCGAACTGAGGAAATGCCGGTAAGCTGTATAATGGGATAAATAGGTTTTTTCAACTTTGTTGCATATCTCAGGCATTTTTGGGAATTTTTGCACCAAATTTTTAACATGGGATTTTTGGGACCCCTTCTCATGAATGATGTCACTGTCATGGCGTTATTCGGGCCCGAAGGGTGATTTCACAGTTACTGCATGAAATCACCTTTCGGGCCTGATTAACAAAATGACACTGCCAGCATTCATAAGGTGGGCTCTCAAGAAGCCTATTTTGAAAATTTGGTAGAAAATAAAAAATGACTGTTTTTCGAGTGTGCGTTGCACAGTTCCTACACAGGCTCATAAGTTCGCGAATTTTCAATATTTTCACTCCAGATTTTCAACATTGCCATTTTACCACACCTTCTTATGAGTAGTATAGCTGTCATTTTTCACATCTCACCCAAAATGTGTTTCCGCCCATGTAGCGCACAATGGCGCAGTTGGTGTACAAAATCAATGTACTGAACAAATTAAGAAAATCACAGTGACACTGTTCATGAGCAGAGGTCTTAAAATGGCTATGTTGAGAATTTTGTGAAAAAAATTCTAAAAAGCGACTGTTTACAGTGGGTGCATGGTTTCTGTCACGCTCGTGAGATTAAGTAATTTCAATATTTTCACTCAGATTTTCAACATTGCCATTTTACCATACTTCCTTATGAGCAGTGCAGCTGTCATTTTTTCACATCTTGCTCAAAATGTGTTTCCGCCCATGTAGTGCACAATGGCGCGGTCGATTGTCGTGAAATCAATGTATGGGACACATTAAGAAAATCACAGTGACAGTGTTCATGAGCAGAGGTCTTAAAATGGCTATGTGAAAATTTGGTGAAAAAACCTAAAATGACTGCTTTACGAGCGTGCGTTATGCAGTTCCTACGCACGCTCGAAAGTTCGCGAATTTTCAATATTTTCAGTCCAGATTTTCAACATTGCCATTTTATTAATCTTCCTTATGAGCAGTATAGCTGTCATTTGTCACATCTTGCCCAAAACATGTTTCCTCCCATGTAGCGCACAATGGCGCAGTCGGTGTGCGAAATCAATGTATGGGACACATTAAGAAAATCACAGTGACACTGTTCATGAGCAGAGGTCTTAAAATGGCTATGTTGAAAATCTGGTGAAAAAGTTCCTAAAAATGACTGTTTTACGAGCGTGCGTTGCGCGGTTTCTAGGCTGGCTCGTAAGTTTGCGAATTTTGAATATTTTCACTCCAGATTTTCAACATTGCCATTTTATAACACTTCCTTATGAACAGTACAGCTGCTGTTTTTCACATGTCACCCAAAATGTGTTTTCGCACATGTAGCGCACAATGGTGCAGTCAGTGTGCGAAAGCAATGTTTGGGACAGATTAAGAAAATCACAGTTACACTGTTCATGAGCAGAAGTCTTAAAATGGCTATGTTGAAAATTTGGTGACAAAAGTCCATAAAATGACTGTGTTACGAGTGAGCATTGTGCAGTTTCCACACACCCTCGTAAGTTCATGACCGTAATATTTTCAGTCCAGATTTTCACCAGTGGCATTTTTCCACACTTCCTTATGAACAGTGCAGCTATCATTTTCACAACATGGCTGAAATGTGTTTTCACACTTTCAGCGCACAGATGCGTGTGTCGCTGTGGGAAATCATTGTTCGTGGCAGATAAAGAAAATCACAGTGACACTGCTCACGATCGGAGGTCCCAAAATGCCTCTGTCGACAATCTGCTGTAAAAAATCCCCAAACTAATTACATTACGGGTGTGCGTTGCACAGTTTCTATGCACGCTCGTGACTTCACCAGTTTTTTTAATATTTTTACTACAGATTTGCAACATTGCCATTTTTTACACCTCCCCATGAACAGTACAGCTGTCATTTTTTACATCCTGTTCAGAATGTGTTTGCACCTGTGGTGCTAAATGCCGTAGTCGCTGTGTATAAGCAGCTTCCGGCTAACAAACTAATATTGCCACTGTTCATGAGGTGGGGTCACAAAAAAAACATGTTGAAAATTTGGAGTGAAAATACCAACGAATGCCTGAGCTATTATGGTTTCCAACCATAATGCCCAACCCTGTAGAGAATGACAGGCATAAGGGATGTGACTTGGGATTCTTGCCTGCAATGCTCATACCATTCTACACCCTGCAGCCAGTGAGAGGCATCGAGGTATACCTTGGACTCTTTGGCCCCAAAGTTCACCCCATTCTACTATACAGCACCCATCTCACTGTATTTCCTGATGAAATGGGGTGCGCATAAGGGCCAAAGACCCTAAGGCACACCGTGACACTTGTCAGTGTCTGCAGGGTGGGGTGTGGTGAAATGGCGTGGCTGTTATGCCTGACGACCCAAAGCCACACCCCAATGCCTGTCACTCTCTGCAGGGTGGTGGTGGGGTTGGCTTCAGTTCAATACTTCACTGCCATTCCTATTACGCAGCTCTGCAACTTCAACACTACCACTGCCAATGCCAGCAAGCAAACATTCGGCATTGACAAATGCTTGTTTATTGTGATGCCCAAATCTTTCTCTTGTTTATTTTTCTGGCATTAAAGCGTTTTTGTAAAGTAAGTAGCTTCACTTCTTTTTGAACCCAAATACACCACACATTTCTCTACGTTAAACTTCATACCCTGTCCCCAAAGTATCAGCCCATTTCATCAAAGTGGCCAGATCACCTTGTAATAAAACTACCTGTTCTACCTCAGACAAGACAGCCTCCTCCCAACCAAGTCCCGATGGTGCGCGCTCCGCAGTGCCTCTGCACACTACAACTGCTGCTCGCTGAATGAGGCTGGGGATGGAATGACCATTGGAAGCAGTCACAGTGAGCATCTCGCCTAACATGACCCATTACTGACTGATCATGTGTCTTGGACTTTCTGTTTAGCTCTGACAGAATCTCCATCAGCTGCTGGGGAGCCAAAGAGAAAGGATACCTGCTGCACGAACAGCAAAGTGATTGAGTACTGAATGACTGTCAGTGAAAGTGAACCTAAGCCAGGAGTTTGACTGGGAGAGTGAATGGATGCATGCAGCTGCGGCGGTGGGAGGGGGATGGTGGTGGCTAAATTCAGAGAGTTTTTAGGAACATAATATCGAGATTGCTGGGGAAGGATCAGGCGAGGGTGGTGCAGTGGTGGGCTGAACGGGCTGCCTGCAGTACTGCCTAGAATGGGATCTAAACAAAAACAAACTGGCAAAATAAATTGTGGGTCCCCATTTTAACTTTGTGGGTGCTCAAGCACCTGAGCACCCATGCTGTTGGTGCCCCTGATTGCTGGTAAGACCCCACATAGAGTATTGTGTCCAGTTCTGGAGACCACATCTCTGGAAGGACATAGACAGAGTGGAGGTGGTCCAGAAGAGGGCAACTACAATGGTGCAGGCCCTGCATCAAAAGCCCTATGAAGAGAGACTAAAGGATCTCAATATGTACACCCTGGAAGAGATGGGGGGGGGGATATGACAGAAACATTGAAAAATATAATCCTATGATAGATAAGGCCCACTTCGTCTGCTCATTTTCGCTACCTACTGTAACACCACAGATCCTACTTTATCTCTGCCCCCCAATACCTCTAAGGTTCCCTTTTGTCTATACCATGCCTTCATAGAAACACAGAAACATAGAAATTGTCAGCAGATAAGGACCACTAGGGCCATCCAGTCTGCCTGTGGGCCCTATACATTGAAAGTGGCCACTGAACCTATGTGATCAATTGCTTTTCATCACACCCTCCCCTCTTCAGTTTCCCTTGTACCTGTCCCAGGCATGCTTATATCCCTCCACTGTGTTTGCCCCCACTTCTTAAATCCCATTACAGTTTTTGCCCTCATCACCTCCACTGGGAGGTTGTTCCAGGCATCCACCACTCTTTTTGTGAAGAAGCACTTCCTCACATCTCCCCTGAGTCTACCCACCTCCAGCTTCATAGCATGACCCCTTGTTCTGGAGCATCTTTTCCTCTGAAAAAGGCTTCCATCCTGAACCTTATTTATACCTGTGAGGTATCTAAAAGTCTCAGTCATATTCCCTTCTCCCTCCTTTCCTCCAGGGTATACATATTGAGGTCCTTCATTATCTCATCAAAGGGCTTTTGATGCAAACCCTGCACTATTTTAGTTGCCCTCCTCTGGACCGCCTCTGCTCTGTCAATGTCCTTCCAGAGATGTGGTTTCCAAAGCTGGACACAGTACTGCAGGTGAGATCTCACCAGTGATCTATACAATGGCATCACCACCTCCCTCTTTCTACTGTTGAAACCCTTCCCTATGCACCCCAGCATCCCACTGGCTCTCCCCACAGCCTTGTCACACTGTTTGGCCTCCTTTACTGTATGCCATCAGATATGATTACCCCAGGTCTCTTTACTGTTTGGTGGCCTCAAGTACCACTCCCCCAATTTTGTACTCTGCCCCTGGGTTTCTGCTCCCCAAGCACATGATTTTGCACTTCTTCACATTGAAACTTAGTTGCCACATTCTTGACCACTCCTCAAGCTTCCTTAGATCCCTGTTCCTTAAAATTCCTTTAAGAGACCTTAAAACACCTCATGGGGTAAATAAGACACAGGAGGGAAGCATTTTTTGAAACAAAAGGTGCTGAAGACAAAGGGGACATGCTATGAAGCTGGAAGGGGGAAGACTCAGGAGATATGTGAGAGGAAGTACGTCTTCACAGAAAGAGTAATGGATTTTTGGAACAGCCTTTCAGCAGAAGTAGTGGGAGCAAAAACAGTTGTGGGATTCAAGAATGCATGGGATAGGCACAAGGGAATCATGACGGGAAGAAAGAACTGTAGATTGACTAGGGTCTGCAGTGATAATGTAGGCAAGGAGAAATGGGCAGACCGAGTGGGCCAAGCAGTCTTTATTTGCCGGCAGATTCTGTTTCTATGTTTTTGCACATGCTTTTAACCTATCAGAGCAGTGCTCAGAGTTCTGTACATAAGCAGTAGCATAAAGTGATTAAATGTCATAATCACTGCTGCCATCAAGACGACTGTCAATAACAAGAAACCAGTGTGTGTGATACATCCTTTTGTGCCAGTTTTATTACTATGAGTGGCAATTCCACATGTATTATTTGGATGAGAGACCAGCAACACAAAGCTGAGCTGTTCTGAAACCAGACGGTCCCATGTTAACCACTCTAATACTGATAACAGTGAGAATGAGGAGCATGTTATCCCGTTATAGAAACATTAATTGTTTAATTTTTAAAATACATGCTGAAAATGATCTTGTATTAAATTTTTAAATCATCAGTGTTTGCCCTTGAGAGCTGCTTGATATAGCAACAGTACAGTAACTGCACAGCAGATGCTTTGCAAAATAAGAGTCTCTTGTACTAACAAAAGAGAACTTCTGATTGGTTGAATTGCTTCATGGCTCTATAAAACAAAATACATTTTTTTTCACATCAACATTTATTCAGGTACAATCAAGAACAGATCCTCTGGGAGAATGACAACCATTTCAGAATACAGGAATACTGCTAGCAGATGAAAATTGGCACAGCCTTCCTGTTCTTATTAAAAAACGTATTTTAAACCTAACCAGCAATAAACAATAAAAACCTATTTTTCATTACAGTTCAGTCTGTGGCTGGCCATGGTGGTGTGAGGAGGGCTGAGCCAGTTGCCAGCTCCAGTTGGGTTGGGGCGAAGCGGGGACGGGGTCCCATCCTGACAAGGTGGGGGTCACTAGACTACCAGGGATACAGGGGGATTATTATTTCTAACACGTGTATGATTGGGGCTGGGGGTTGGGGAGACCACTAGACTACCTGAGATTGTGGGGGATTGTTTTATTTCCATGTTGATCCAGACAGGGTAGGGGACACTACACTATGGAAAGGCCGGGTAACGGGAATGTTTATTTTATATTATCTCAGGATCAGGACTGGGAGGGGGGTACGCTACATTATAGAACCAGGGGGGATACTTTTATTTTACATACATCAGGGATGGGAGGGAGGACCCTACACTATGGAAAATGTGGCATTCATTATTATTACTATGATCGGGGGTCAGATCTGGTGTGGGGTGGGTGACTTACACTATGGAAACTGGGGGAGAATTTACTTTTACTTTGATTGAGGATTGAGGCTGGGTGGGAGGTGCCCTACACTATGGAAACTGGGGAGGGATTCCTTTTGACATGGATTGGGGATCAGGGCTTGGGGGGCAGACAGCACTCTGCCCTGGCACTTGTGCAGGTCACCACCTGGTCTAGCACAAAGTTAGGGCTGGGTTTTGCAAACTTAACTTAGTGCTGGTGCATCCAGTGATGTCTTCACCAGGGCACAGCTGACTATTGCGATGTGCAGCGTATGCATGAGGGACCCCTCATTTGCATACCCGTATCACATTATTCCACACTGTGGCACACTTGGGTTTGCGGAGCACATCGGAGGCTTCTGAATATTGCCATGCCCCCGATGGCCCTCACAAGTCGAGGATATGCCGTGCATCTCCTTTGAAAATGTGAGCCTCTGTGTCTAACATTCCTACGAGCCTTTTCCACTTGTTGCACAGTGTACATGTAAGATAAATTCATTTGTTTTAGCATCAACTGCCACCTTGCTTGCCACAAGTAAAACTGTATACAGGCATAGAAAACAGTGAAGGTGCTGATATTATAGACTTTACAGGTCGCTGGGAAGAAATCTAACACAATATTTCTATAATGCAATCACTCAAGCCGAGGCATTTTTCAACTTTTTGCCACACATGTCCAGAAGCTTTGTACATATTCATAGTCCAGAATAAAATGCTGCCTTGTTTCTAACTGTCCTCTGCATTGCTATTTACAGCAGATTCTCCCTTCAATTTTGTTATGTTTATTACTTCCTCTGACCACTAATTTCCCATGTCAGTAGAGCCAAGTCACATCCCACATTTGCCTGGGGATCCATAGGTCAATTGATTGCAAGAATCAGTTGCACTCTATCTGCTCTATAAAGTGAAAAAGGTGTAAGCACAAATTCAGATACCATTACTCAGTTTTATAGTTGTTTTCTAGTCATGGAGTCTAATAGCAGCCTAGTCAGTTTCCATGCATTCAATTTTCTTATGGCTGGAACCACATATTCAGGAACTTAAACAAGTTTTGTCTACTTTGGTACAGTACTATTCCAGTCCATTTCCTGAAAAAGTCCAACATACTGTCTCTCCACTGTATTATCCAGTTGTGCCCAGGTGATGCCCCATTATCTTTAAAGGAAGCTGCCCAAAAAAATGGACTGAAAAAATACTACAGGATGGATTATTTTTAACCTACATTTATTTACTAGTAAGTCATTTCCCTTTCCATTAGATTTAATCTACTACCATAGACCATCTGGAATGCTGAACTTGATAAATATGTTTCCGCTGTCACTAGAAGGGGAGTACATAACTCATATATAAAAACAAAAAACAAAAAAAAATGGAATCAGACATTTCTTTACTATTTCCACTGTTTCTTTTTTGATAGAAACCAAGATTTCTGTTTAGAAACTTTTTGTGTGCAGTTTTATTACCTCTTAAAATTAGCCTCTGCTAAAGCTTTTTGTCCAAATTTGGGGACCGGTTATCTGCAAGACTTCCTACAGCCCTAATGCCCATTTCATCCTCTCTGGTCAGCCGATTAGGGCCTCCTGGTGATTCCCAGGGTCCATTTAAAGTCATCAGGTACCCGGGAGTTTTCTTTTGTGGCACCGACCCTGTGGAATTCACTGCCTCATTTGCACAGAGTGGCCCCATTGGTCAGTGCCTTCAAAAATAATCTAAAGACCTTTTTATTTAATAAAGTCTTTCCCTCTGTTTAATGTTTAAGTTTATAATGTATTTTTATTGACTGTTTTAATCTTTATAGAACTTGACCATCTGTACAGCACTAACTAACTAAACTTAAATCCTAATGTTTTTGCTTGTTCTTTCAATACCCTAATGCCTGTTATCACATCCTGCTGTATGTCCCTCTGTGCAACTCTGAAAACGATGCTTTTATTTTTATTTATTTTAGTACCCAATACCTTTGAAAAGGTATCTAGTAACCCTAGAGCTTCCACTCCCAACTGTTCATTCTGAACACAAAGGCAAATATCATCTGCTTATGTGGATAAGCTAATACCACTATGTAAACTATTTGTCCCTGTTATTATGCTTGAATTGTGAATTACCCACAGAACAGGGTCCAGACCAAACACACACAATATGGTCTCAATGGCCACCCTTGCCTCACTGCCTTCCTTACTACCACTGATGTACCTTTATGTCCATTCATAAGAGGTATAGTAGTTGCTTTCAAATATAAAAGCTTACTATATCCAATAAACTCTACATGTATCCCTATCTAGCCATAGCTGTGAATAAGCAAGCATGGGACATTTTGCCAAAGGCCTTCTCTTGGTCCAGTGACATAATCTAGGCCTTCTATCTTCTTTTGTGCTCCTACACTCACCACTTCTCATACCAAATACAAATGTTCATAAATAGGCCTTCCAGGGATGGAACAAGTCTGAGCTGGCATGATTAGATGATTAGCACACCTATGTAATATTTTGCACAATAACTTCAACAAGATCTTAAAATCTGAATTTAACTTGCTAATAGGTTTTCAATTAACTGTTTCCCTAGCCCCTTTTTTAAAACAGAAAAGTTAAAAAAAATACACTCCAAAAGAGACACTAACCTCCTGTTAATTTAGAATATACTGAAACACAATTCTTAAGAAATCAGATACTATCCCCAAAAGAAATATAAGATCCATATGGAATTCCATCTTCTCCAGGTGCTTTATACTTATACCGGATAATGGCTGGGTCTCTGACGCCCTCCTACTTAGGTGGCCCATTGGAGCTGGATGCCTTGTTGGTCCTCTGTCCCTGGGATGGGAGTCAGCTGTGCTACTTAATTTCTGGAACAGAGGCACAGTGCTGGGGCTGTAGTTTTTGAGGTACCTGGCCAGGAGGGACATTAGTGGGATGCTGGCCAGAGGTCAGCATATACACTGAGGGTCCTTGGGGGGAGGTTTCCACAGGTGGGTGCCATTTTTGGCCTTCAGCTGGGGGGACCCTGATTTTACTGGTTATGGGCTCTGGACTACCAGCCCAAGGAGGTGTATTCTGGGCCTGGAGGTCATGGTGTGGGGAGACTGAGAGGACACTTGCTGTGGATGTTAAGATCTTGCTGTTCATCTGTTGGTCAATGAACTAGTGGCACATTCTCTTCATCTGGACTGGGCAGCTGGTTCAAGGGACGGTAGTGAAAGGACCTCCATGGACTATTGTACTGTTATTATAATTTGCAGTTATTGGAGTGTAACAAATGCAATTTAGTTTTGTTGATATGGACTGGTGAGGGTGAGAGCCTCACTGTTCCTGAGACTTTAATTGGGAGATTGGCATGATCCTTTATTTTTTCAACAGTGACTCTTATCGACTATAATTTGGACTTGAATGGATCAAACTGGGCTGGGGGATTTTTAGGAGGGTATTTATTTGCTGTTAATGTTTGATTTTTGGGTATTATAACTTGTAGGGTGGTTTTGGGTGGTTGGATTATTATTTGATTTGAGGTATTATTCATAGGGTGGCTTTCTGGGTGATTAGAGATTGTGTGTTGGCAGGCTCTCCTGGTCAGGTGCTACTCCCCCTTGGAGCTCAGGGGCCTCCGATCCATTGACTATCTTCCATTGTCTGTTGATGTATATGCTCATTGCCGAGCTCTGGGGATTGTTGGTAGGAGGTATGGGGGGGTCCTGGACCTCGAGGGGGAGAAAGTTAGGTGGCCGGATTGGGGTAGTGGGGGCAAGGAGATGCTCTGGGGTAAAATAGAGACTGGAGAGGGGTCCTCCTGTTTGGTCTCCATACCCAAGGGTTCTTCTTTGAGTGGGGAGGTAACCCAGTCATCCAACCCAGGCGGTGTTGAGCAATGCCAGATCCATTAAAAACAAGACAACTGTAATTGCCGATCTTGTTGGATCATCGGGTCTGGCATGCATCACTGAGACTTGGCTGGATGATAATGCTGCCCCTATTCTTGAGTTAGATGTTCCAGATGCATTCTCATTGATATACCACCTGAGGTTGGATTATATGGACAGGGGTGTAGCCATCTGTTTTAGAATGGAATTGGGCATGACAGATGTGCCAGTGGGGGAGACCAGATCCTTTGAATATATCTTGGGCACAGGTGTGGGGTGCAAAATTCTTCTTGTCTACCATCCACCTAGGGACGGGAAGCAATTTTTGCAGGAAGCTGTCGATTTCATTGTCAATACAGTGTTGGGGTTCCCCAGAGTGATGGTGCTGGGTGACTTCAATGTCTGGGTCAATGACGAACTTTCACAGTTTGGTCAGAACCTCCTCTAACTTATGATATCATTAGGCTTCATTCACACAGGTGGTTACCTCTGCGACCCATAAATCAGGTCATTCCCTGGATCTGGTCTTCCTACTGGGAATGGAGACCTCCATTGTAGTGGTGTAACCTGTTGTTTGGTCTGACCATTACACTGTCAGTTTTAATTTGTGGGCTCCTCCTTATAGGCCTTCCCCTTTGGAGTTGGTCTGGTACTGTTCTTAGAGGGATGTGACCCCAGAAGGCCTGATGGCAGTACTTGATATCTTGGGGTGTCCAAATGTGAGCGGGGGTCCAGATGTCCTAGTACAAGCCTATGATAAGGCTGTGGTAGAGGCTCTGGACTCTATCACTCCTGTCAGTGTTAGCCCCCTCACCCTTTGTCCTCGGTCCTCATGGTGTGATGGGACCTTGAGGGAGATGAGGAGAGAGGGGCAAAGGATGGAATGTTGCTGGTGGAAATCTGGCCATGATACCCACAGACTTAGATTGATGGACCATTACTCGAACTATCAATTGGTTATCTCCCGTAAGAAGGCTGAGTTCCTGTCCAGGGAGATTACTGCCATATGGAACTGACAAGCTCAACTCTTTCGAACTGTGGACAGACTGTGCAGTCCAGCCTGTCTGCAGGTCCAAAGAGCCTTGTCACAAGACACATGTGACGAGTTTGCTCACTTCTTTGCAGATAAGGTTGACAACATTAGATCAGAGATCCAAGTAGCATGTTCCAATAGGCAGTGCGGTGATCGGTGGGAGATCGCTGAGCCCCAGTTTGGCTGGTTGGCTTTTGAACTGTCGGTGATCGCAGATGTCATGAAGATCATCCAGAGCATGTGGCCAGCCTGCTGTAGTTTGGACCCAGGCCCAACACGCCTCCTTATGGGGTGTGTTGAGGTCATTGACCTGGTCCTTGCAAAGATAGTCCAGTGCTCGTTAGAGACTGGTGAGTTCCCTGACTCCTTGATGGAGGCAGTGGTGATTACCTTAATCTTCTCTTGACTTGTCTTGCTAACTACAGATCAGTCTCTAACCTGCCCTTTGTGGATAAGGTTATTGAGAAGGTGGTCATGCTGCAGCTGGAGGATCACCTTATCATCCATGACATCTATGATCCTCTCCAGTCAGGATTTGGGAAGAGGCATAGCACTGAGACTGCCGTGGTTTGGGTACTCAGTGATCTCCTGATAGCGAGAGATCAGAGGTCTCATTCCATCTTAGTCCTCCTTGAGCTCTCTGTGGCATTTGACACCATGGATCATGACATATTGCTTGAGTGCCTGTGGGTGATCAGTGGACTGTCAGGGATGATCCTTAGATGGTTTCATTCATTCCTCACTGGTAGGTTTCAGAGAGTAGCATCAGGAATTTATTCCTCTGATGCCTTCTCCCTCCCATGTAGGGTACCCCAGGGCTCTGTATTGTCACCTATGCTATTCACATGCTGCTGTTGGGAGACATTGTAAGGTGGTATGGACTGAGGTTTCACTGCTATGCAGATGATACACAGTTATACATGTCCTTTACACCCAATCAGGATGATGTGGTCTCCATGTTTAATAACTGCCTCTTCGAGATCCAGGAATGGATGAGTGCCAACTGGGTGAAGCTGAATCCTGGCAAAACTGAAGTTTTGGTGGTGGACCTGGGCCATCAGGTAGAGGGGTCTTCGACTGGACAGGCCACCGGGCTTTTGCTTGGTGGATGTCAGCTGACAGCCTCTGAATGGGTGTGAAGACTGGGTGCTATTCTTGATGAGGGGTTGACTCTGAAATATCAGGTGTCCTCAATCGTCAAGACCTCATTTTACCATCTGAGAAACATCGTCCGTATTAAGCACCTGGTTCCACCCGGTGACCTTCTGACTTTGGTCCATGCCTTTGCGACTTCTCACCTTGATTACCTCAGTGCTGTACCTAGGGCTACTGGGGGTTGATATTCACCACTTGTAGCTGGTGCAGAATGCTGCAGCCAGGTTGTTGACTGGGCTGTCTCAATCTAGCTATGTCACACCTGTGCTGCGTGAGCTGCACTGGCTACCAATTCAGTGGCAAATCACCTTCAAGGTTGGCTTGCTGACCTACTGTATAAAGCCCTACATGGACAGGGACTGAGCTACCTTCAAGACTGCCTGCATCCCTACTGCACCCTCTGGCCACTCTGCTCCACTGATGAGGGATTGTTGGAGATTCCCAGGGTCCATTTGAAGACCTCTGGGGCTCGAGCTTTTGCATTCATGGCCCCTACCCTGTGGAATTCTCTACCTCATCATGTTAGAGGGTGCCTAACTGTGGAGAGCTTTAAAGCAGCTCTAAAAACTTACTCATTCTCACTGGCCTTCTCAGGTGATTAATATTTGGCTGTTTATTGTTAAATTGAGGATTTTCTATTACTGATTTTAAAGCTTTTTAACCTTTGCAAAAGTGCTTTGATACCTGCTGAACTGCTCTTTTTATAAATAAAGATTTATTATTATTATTATTATTATTATATTCTGAATCTCCTGCTCTGAGACTGTGGTCAAAAGGGCTTTAACATCCTGGTCCAAAAGTAAAGTAAAATGCAATTTGTTTAGGAATTCTGTTATGACTTCTTCAGACAGTCTCTTCCCTTAAGGAGGTTCCCACAAATTTCTCTATTACCTCTATAATGTCCTGCACCTCCATTACTCTGTCTCTGTCCTTTGAGAACAAGGCTAGACATTTTAATATTGTGCAACTTGTTTTTACAGGTGAGGTATGGGTCCCCATCTGTGTTTTCTTGGTCCTGTATTTTTGTTCTGGTATTAAAGGGACACTGTCAACCTTTTCTGCATCGTATTATTTTTAGGTTAAAAAACACATTTTATAATTGCTTACTTACTCTAAAACTCATTAATATTGCTGGTTGTTTTATCTGCCTCCTTGCTTATTAGAACCAAAATGCATGGTAATGTATAGCTATGCCCAGCTTTGTTTTGCTTCAAATCATTGAGCTACTGTTAGTGTACACTTCCTGAACATTAAAAACACCCTCAAACAGTGTAACCACTCATGACACAATAGTCTCCTCTACTCCCACTGCATAATGGGTGTATAGATTGTGATGGGGGTGTTTCTGAGTCCAGGAAAGATGCAGTGGGAGCTGGTCAAGAAATGTAAACTAAAATGTTTTGGTGTGGCAGTCAGGTTTTCACTTTTTTTAAGAAAAAAATGGATCTGAATCAAACTACCAGCTGCAATAATAGTCTATACAGAATGTGAACAATCAAAAAATGTGTCTTTTAAACTAGAGACGCTTTGAGGCCTAAGGGGGTTGACAGTGTCCCTTTAAAGAGGCAACCATGCTGTATAGAAAGGTCATCGTCTCCTGTCTCAGTTGTGATATCTACTCTCAGTAGTCCCCACCACTTTCTCAAGCAAGAGAGTGCAGGCTACATAATTGGTTTTTAAGATATAGAGACCAAAATTGCTCCTTCTTTTTTTATGTTTCCAGTTTCTTACAAAGCACTTGAACATGTTTTGTGGTGTCCTTCCACCAAAAAGATCGGGAGTCATATCCACTACAAACTGCCTGCCTGGCTAATATGAGTTTAGTAATGGCTTCCTTCCCCTCTATATTATCTAAAAGAGAAATACCTAATTTCCATCTGTTTTCTTTTGGGGATGAACTAACTCTAAGGAGGGTACCCCCTGACATTAAATGACCCAAAAATTGCACAGTGTCAAATTAATTGCAGATAAGACTGGAGATTTCAAAATGAATACAAAATGAATACAAGATGACAAATTTTTCTTATACTATCTGCCCCCTCCACACAATTTATGTAGGTAAAAATATCCATCTATCGGCCTGGCCACTAAAATCAGGTGCTGCAGGAAGCAGTGTTGGTTGCTTTGCATGGGGCCCTCTCCCCTTGATTAAAAGTAACCATATTGATGCCCCAGCAAGGTGTTTTGTTATACTGTGTTGTTGGAGGCGTCATCTTCTGTATGATTAAAGCAAGGTCTCATCTGCCTGTTGTGGTGGTTGTTCAGGTAAGTATTAAAGTTCCTATGTCACTTGCCTTTACTAGTAGGCGAATTTCCCTGGTACCCTAAGCAAATGTTCCCCATTCATTAACAAAAAACAAACAAACAAAACAAGAAAACCACCAGCAGCTTAACCTAGTTCACTATCAGCTGGTTTGCATCTGTATCCCTCTCCCCAGAAAATGTTGAAAACAGGAAATACTTCCTAGCCCTCCTTTCCAAGTCAACAAAAACAAAATGAATAAATTATGTCATATCTTAAAAAATTAAAACAAAGGCAGGCTCAAAACTGAGAAAGTAAGGCATCTTACAAGACAGGAGATACAGGGCAACTGAACACTGAATAAAAGATAGGGGTACAAAATTGTACCCATAACCCATTACATGTACAGCTGCTTTAAATATTGACATATTTTGGAAATGGATTTCTTAAAGAGTATTTACACCATGAATAGTGCCACACCATTGAGGTTTGTGTCCTGAAAAGTAAAGCAAAAACCTTGTTAACCAAAACTAGCTGTTATTTTTTATTTTACAAATTATTTACTGGGTATTTTCCAAGTGGAGAGCAACATCAGCAGTTCAGGGAGGTCCAGCTTCTCCCCAGTTTTACAGCTAGGAGCAACTGAAGCACAGAGAGGTGAAATTCCTCACTCTGGGTCCTAAAGTCAAACAGTGGTTGTGGTGGGATTCAAAAATGGTTTCCCACTTTGTTGTTGTGTAAATGTCAGTTTACCACCTGCTTCACCAGCCTTCACCCCCATCTGCCCCCGGAGCACCTCTCAGCCCAGTCACCTAGAAAACCCAACAGAAAAAAAACTGAGCCAGTCCATTAAGATAAAGTGAATTTAGTGCAAAAAATAATCCCCTTACTGAGCAGAGGGCCTCATGATGAAGCCTGATTGTGGAGTCATACACTAGGATGGTGACTGGGTCACTCAGCCCTCTTACCAGTGAGCCCTGTGCTCAGCAAAAGAATTACATTTTGCACTTTCTGCAGTTTTTATAATCTGCACAAATAAATGCCACTTTGAGCACTTTGCATGATAGCTGGTTTGTTTCCCCTTTCAACCCCATCATCTGATGCCTGAGGCTTTGGCTGTCTGTTGCTTGCCTCAAAGTGGGGTCATTAGGGTGGCACCCCCTCAAGCACAAATCATGCAGTGGAGACCACTATGGGGCAAATGTTGCATGGAGCCTGACTGTAACTGTCTGCTTCATCCTGCAGGACTAAGGGGTTTTCCTGGCACCTGGGACATCAGCATCTAGGGTTCCAATGCAGCGGCACCCAAGCATGCCCACATGTAGCAAGTCGACACCTCCTCCCCAGCCACTCAGCCAGCTGTAGTCCACTTGTAGTCACACTGGGGCTACTAGCATGGCAGAGATAGATGAACTCCATCCCTGAAGATGGAACTCATACTCTGGGATACTTAATCCTTCTTCTCCCAGCCAACACCCCCCCCCCCCAACATCCTGGGCTCATTCCCCAATCCATGTCACTAGCACTGTGGCCAGCACTTCTGCTGCTGCTCCTATGGGCTGGCCCCATGATCACCCACTTCACAGTTAATTGTACTGTAATCAGTAGACTATTATAAAATCAAAAAAACATGGAAAAGACCATTCTTACAATATGCTATTTTATCCATGAATCAAAGGAAAATATACACACAAAGGCAACTTAAGAAGCAAGAACCTGCATCCATATATAATTTCACTATTGTACCTTATTCAGTGATTACATGTTATTGGAAAAATTCTTTTTTGATCTTTCTTGATTCCAAATGAATTGCAGTGCATTTTGTAATTTTAGCCATGAACTCTCAATAAACAGTTTTACTCAAAATTTTCTGACATCACAATGCACTTGCTATGACCTCATGCCACTTAGCATCTCAATAAACCATGCTGTCACAAACACAGCAGTTATGAAGTTATTTGGGGGTAATGACAAATATCTGGTTTTGATACGGACAGTAGAATCACTAGATGATAATGTGATACAGACAGAAGAATAACTAGATGATAACGATGAATCCTTACCAATACTGCAAAACAACCTCAAGCAAATACTGTTCAAACAATTTATTTAAAAAGAGAGGGTAAGAAAGGAACTGGGGATTATAGGAAAAATGGAAGCAATGGGGTAGTAGTTCAATCTTTACTCTATACTTAAACTATGAAATGACCCCACACAATACCCACAATCCCTCAAGTGGATACACCTGATTTAAATCCATCAAAAGGACATTTTTTAGATAACTATAGCATCTTGGAGGATGTATCATGCAAATCTGCATAAGAGGAGATATGTCTGAAGTGTTTTCATGTGGGGCCTTTTGGAAGTAAGTCCTAACTTGCTTTGAGCAAAGCAGGACCTGTTTAAACCAGATGAGACAACCCTACTTGCTTTGTGCAGGGCCCTTCAGGCCCAGTACAAATCATAAGGTAAGTCCTAGGGTATTGTATGGAGCAGGACATGAAGGGCCCTTCTGGCCCTGCACAAATCAAGAGGTAATTTCATTTTCTTCATACAGGGTCCATAGGTCCTAACTTCAGATGAGATACACAAGGCCTGAAGGAGCTGTGCCCTAACTTCATGTGTGCTAACGTGGTTTTTGTTTGGACTTTTGACCACACATTTTCAACATGTTTTTTTTCACTCCACCTCATAAACATGACAAGTATCATTTTACAAATCCTGCCCAAGATGTCATTTTACAGAATGATCACAAAACAATGCTTCAGGTACGATTATAAGAATGACAGCTGTCAGGTTCATGAGGTGAGGTGACAAAAGGCAAAGGTGAAGATTTGGGGTAAAAACATTAAAAGACATTGAAGTTATGAATAAAAGTTGAACAAACTAGCAAAAATCTACTGTAAGTCTGAAAAATTATATTCAAATTCATTCGGGTATGGGACGTAATAATGTGTGATTTGTTTGTCACTTAGAAAATGATGAAGGTGGGCCCCTATCCAGGAAAGTAGGTGACTGGGTGGTGAGGGGTGGTAGGATGTTAGAGTGGGTTTAGGGTGGAGGTAGGAATTGGTTAGGAGGGAGACACAAGGATGCACCATTTTCATTTTTTACTGGTGAAGTGGTGTTGTGAAGATAACAAAAGTCCATTTTCCTTTTACTAGGTTTAATTCTCTGTGTAATGGCTAGAGATGTTTCGAAGTTTAAATCCACCAGTGAAGTTCCCAAGAAGTCACCAAATTAGCCCCATGAAAAACTTTGTGAAAATCACCTCTTTGGCATTAAAACTTCACCGGGAAACTTCAACTTTTTTTAATAACTTCAAATGTAATTGTCTTAATCTGGTGCCAAAACTTCGAAGGCAACTTCGACTTTGTTAGTAACTTTGAAGTTAACGAAAAACATGGTTTGTCACATGATTCACTTACTGCATGTCACATGGGAGACTCCAGGCAGGCAGAAAGTGAATGTTTCATTTTCATTTCGGCAGTTGTAGCTGAAGGAGAGTGGAGACAGTGTGATTGACTCACAGACCCCAGGAGACAGAGCATTTTATATATCTCATTCTCATTTAGAGTTCAGAGAGTTGAAAATGTTACTCCTTTTTTAGTTTTAATCCTTATCTTTCTTTACTGTACTTGTACTTTCTGATCTTATACATTTTTTTAGTGTATACTTCTTTTTTCTGAGTTCTTACTGTCTTTTTCTTTCATTTTCTTTACATTTCTGTTTGTGACAGAGGGGCAGCATCAGAACTCGACTGAGTCCAGACCAGGTGGTGCTGGAGCACCAGTAAGGTGCCCACGCCTTAGCAGGCCTACTTTTTTAAAAGGGACTGCAGCCCCCACCATCTCAGGAAGGGAGTTCTGCTGCTGCAGAGCAGCAGCAACAGCAAGAAAAAGATTAACAGCAGGAGCAGGAACAACAGCAGCAGCAGCAACCACAAGTTCCCCCCCCCCCAGCAGGAGCCTACTGACTCCTCTAATGGTGCTCCCCAAGTCCCGCAGTGCTCTGTGGTGTGGGAAGTTTTCAATATGTACCCTGCAGATGAGACAGTGGCCATCTGCAAGGTGTGTGGGCTGTGTGTGAGGCGTGGCAAAAAAGGGAGCTGTCTTGGGACCGGTGGCCAGAGGACACGCCTTCACATCCACCACCTCACTGAATGGAGGGCCAAGGAGAGTGATGTGGCTGCATCACATTATGGTGGTGGTGGTGATGGCCCTTGGGGAAATGTGGAGCAGCATGAGGTTGGTGGTGCTGCTGCTGCAACATCAGCAGTGAGTCAATGATAGTGTGGCAAGCATGATGTGAACCTCAGCAGTACTCCTGGTGTATCTCATCAGCGCTGTTATGACAGTGGCATTGATGACCCCATGGCACCAGCCGCAAATGGCCATCTTGTTGTTTTATGGGCTGAGGTGAATGATTTGTGCCAGGAATTAAACACCTTCTGGCAGGAGGTGATGGATTGGCTGGACAGTGTCATGATCAGCCATGAGAGGATCCTTACTCGCCTATCCGAACTGCACGGTGGTGATGGTGAGCATGGCTCATCTTCTGGCAGTGCTGGTGGGGTGGTCTGAATTGTTCTGTTTCAAGTTTTATTTTAGTTTATATGTAATTATTCTGTCATCTGTGTTTGTAATTTCTCCTCTCTCTAGTCCCCCCATTAAAAATGAAAAAAAATAAAAAAAATATAAAAAGTAAAGAAAAACTCTTGTTTAAAGGCCTATTTTCTCTATCCTCCTTTTTAGCATTGTTTCATTCATGTGGATGTCCCTTGCTTCTCCAGTTCTGTTACTTCTTTAATCCTTTTTACACATGATGAACCACATTCCTTCCTTTCATTTTTGTCACTGGTTCATCACGTGTATGCACTCCTTCTATCCACAAATGTCAAGTTTTTGCCGCATTACATAAATTGTGTCTCCATGGTATGTGATGGTGCATAACTGGTAGTTGTGTTGTGTGCAACCACCAACCACCCAAAGAAGTGCAAACCATAACACAAACATGAGCTATTCTATTGAGAAGTTAAACATAGATCTGTTTTAAGCACTTAATATGTTTACTTTGTTTGCCAGAAATGTGAAGTTGTGTTCCCAGACAGAAAATGCATCTTTTTAGTCAAATACTGTTGCCACACGAACCAGAGAAGGTGGTGCAAAGCATATGTGAAGCTTGCAAGAGAGCATAAACATATTTATCGTATTAAGCATTTTTGGGCCTACCACCCCACCACCACCCCACCACCACCACCACTAGCACTTTGCTGGAAATGTGAAGTTGTGTCCCCAGAGGAAAATGCATATTTTCGGTCAAATACTGTTGCCACACACACCAGAGAATACAATGCAAAGCATATGTGAAGCTTGCAAGAGAAACATTATTGCCACATGGAGAAGGTGCTTTGACGCTGCTGCGTGCTGCTGTTGTTCCAAAGTCAGAGAAATGGCCTCTTGTTCGGTGTAGTCCTGCATTCAAGATGGTATATAGACATGTCGCACAGGTAAGTACCTTTGTTTTCTTTTTATTGTAATAGAGTGGGGTTATTGGTACTGTTTGAAGTCTAATATATTCGTAATTCTCTGTCATGGATTTTCAGTTATTTGTGCATATGACATTATACAATATAGATGTTGTAGTCTGAATCTCATGTCCAACACTGCCCAACCATGAAAGTATTATTTTGTTTGTGGGGGGGGAGTTGCTGGCTGGGGGTTCATGATGGCACATAGATACAGCGCACAGGTAAGTACCTTTGTTTTTTCAAGGGAGTGGTGGTTATTGCTTTTGTTCGAAGTCTAATATATTCGTACTTCTCTTTCACAGATTTTCAGTTATGTGTGCTGAATGCAGATAGATGACATCATACTGCTGGACAGATATAACATACAGTAGATGCTATTGTCTGACTCATACGCAACATTGTTTAACAACGAAGGTAAGTATTTGTTTTTTATAGGGTGTGGCGAGTTGACTTGTTTCTGTACCATAACTGACAAATTAATTTCATTTCTTAATCCCTGACTCTGCTGTTCTTCCTTATCTTTACAGGTATTCCTTTTGCCTGAATCTGTTGCAAAGATGTGCTTGATGATTCACCAAGCAAATTATGTCAGTCAACAGAGAGCACCTAGAAAACAAGAAAGGATTTTTGTGAATGAAAGTCATGGAAAGAAAAGTAAAGTAAAGGAAACTAAAAGAAAGGAAAGCAAAAGAAAGGAGAGGAAATTAAAGCAAAGGAAAAACATTAACTCACAATGATACTTACTGTTAGGGTACTACTGCTGGGTGTGCAGTTCTGTTTTGGTGTCTGTGTTCTGTAGTAGAACTAGGAAAACTTGCATGAAGTAGATATTACAGGAAAACATTTTAGTGCCGCAATGAGTCTCATCGATCATGGTCTGATTTTCTGCCTCTAGTAGGCTTATAGAAGTACTGCAGTGTTTGAAAAACAGTGCAGGTGTCTCACCAACAGCAGATGAAGAAAGTCCTTGATGCAGTGTGGTTACACTCGCATGATGATGCCTTGCAGACTTCAGTCAGTGGCTTGATGGAGGAGGAGGACCAAGATTAATCTGTCAAGAGGAGAGTTTTGAGGAGGTACAGGAGGTGATTCTGTTTCACATAGATGGCAATGAATCATCAGTCACTACGGTGGTGGAAGTGGTAGCCAAGTCAATGCTGTTTCTTACTTGATATGATTGTGCGGAGGATATAGCTGCAGCAGCCCAAGGAGTACAGAGGAGGTAGAGAAGGTAGTTCTCTTTATCACAATTGGCTGCCTACTACATACCGATACCACTGGTGGTGGAAGTGCTGTGCCATGCTGTTTTGGCCTGTGTGGGAGGAGGATCCAAGGCATCTACAGTGCACATAAGAGATAATAGGAGGAGGAGAAGGGTGATGTGTTAAGGTCACTGCTGCATGGCTGTGGTGTTTCTTGCTGGCTAGAGTGGGTTTTCTGTTCAGTAATCTGTAAGTGGCATAGTGTATTGTTTACAGCCATTCAATTTGATGCAATTAAGAAGCAGCACTAATTAATAGTTGTTGATGTATATCTCAGCACTGAATGTGATACATTATTATTGTTATTAAGTTCACATCCAGGAGCACATGGTTGTGGATGGGTGGTGACATGGAGGGAGAAGGAGAAAGTAAATAGCAGAGTTCATTATTCTTTCACGTCCTCCATGAAGCATCCCTCACTGTCTTCAGTACTGGAAGTGTCACAATACAGGAACTCCCTCTCCATTACTGCTTCATCCACTTCAATGTTGCGAGATAGTGAGGTACGTCCCGGTCAGCCTAAAGCACTTTTCTCCTCATCATCACTGTCAATCGGTGCTGTTACCATGGGCATTACTGTTTTTGAGGGTATGTGAGCCTCATTCATTTTGATAAATGTCAGCATGCCAACATTTTTAGGAGCTAGACTTGTGCACTTGTCATGCACAGTAGCACCCACTGAACTGAATACCAGCTCAATGCTGACATGGGAGGATGGGCAGCTAAGATATTTCAGGGCAACTGCTGTTAATGCTGGCCAGTCATTGACCTTAGTGCCCCAGTATAGTAGTTGCTCATCTCCAATGGTGAGGTTCTTTGTATCTGCAAAATATACATTTACCATGCATTTTGCCAGTTGAAGACATGCAGTGTGATCATTCTCCTCCTCCTCAGTTTCCTCCATGTCTGCGACTCCCACCTGACTGAGGGCATCTAAAATGGGATTCAGCATAGGCTCTTTTACCTTGCATTGCTTTTCTGCAGTTTGACACCCTGGCAGAGATGAAGAGAAGTGGGTGTCAGTAACACCGGATCACTGTGCAGTACCATTATCTTTCTTGGCCCCCTGTGCCCATAGTAGCAACTGTGCATCACTTATACTCAGAGAGTAGTTCTGTCAGTCTCTGCAACTCATGGTGCCCACCTTGTAATATGGCTGCCAGCCCATGTTTATAACATGGGTCAAGCACTGTTGCAATTCCAAACTCTTCAGACTGCGTAATATACATTATGTTGCTGTTGGAGTCTAATGTGCACAGCATGCGTTCCATTAATGAGCAAATTGCTCTGTTACTACCTGCCTCCCACTGTTGCTGCATATTCAGCAGTGTCTGCTTCAGCATTAATAGCAGAGGAATGGACTCACTGAGGCAGGCAGTGCCCTCACTCACTGTCTGTGTTGCATGCTTGAAGGGTCTCAGAATTGAGATGAGCCATCCATTAAGTGCCACTGCTCTGTTGTGAGACATATGGATGCCCCACTGTTGTCATGACTCACATGAATTAGCCGATACTCAGATATAACCTTGAACTGCTGGTATAGATGCTCCACCATGTACAAGGTGGAGTTCCACCGGGTGACAACATCAAACTTTAAACAGTGCTGAGGCAGCTTGTTATTTACATGCAGATCACGGAGATGGTCACGTGCTTTTGCTGAATGTGCAAAGTGGGAACAGATGTTTTGGGCAAGAGCCAAAAGTTCTTTTATATCCTGATGGTTAAGGAAAGCCTGCACCATAAGGTTAAGGCAATGTGCCAGGCATGGCACCCTGACAAATCCCCCATCAGTGATGCATTTCTGTATATTTGAGCCATTCTCACTGGTGATTAATCCAGCTTTCAGTGCATGGGGGTGAAGCCACTGATCAGTCTCGGTTAGTATGACTTCCAGCATCTTTTCTCCAGTGTGTGACCCAGGGATACTCTTCATGATCAGTGTTGCATGCTGCCTTACATCAGGAATGTTGCTACTACCATAGTTTGTCCTAGTGCAGTTCTCGCCTCTCCCCCAATCAGTCGCTACCCCAGGTACCTGTGCCCAGTGTGCTGTAATGCACAGGTAAGAGCTACCAGATGTTTTCCCACTGGTCCACATGTCCATGCTCAGATTGACATACTGTGCTGAGGAATGCTGCAGGGCATGATGTACCATGTCACATACAGTACTGTACAGTTCAGAGATGGCATGCTTTGAAAAGTATGTACGTGATGGCACCTGCCATTTCAGCAAGGTATGGGCCATGAACTGCCTAAATCCCACATTCTCTACAAAGGAGTATGGCAAAAAATCCAGAGCAATCATTTCTGCCCATGCTGCACTCAACTCCCATGCTGTACCATGATTAGGCATGGATTTTGTTCGGCTATCCAAAATGGAAGGCAGCATCAGCTGAACTTTTCTTGATACTGTTGCCATCAGTGATGCATCTGGTGATGTGCCAAACAGTTTGCCTCGTCATTGTACCAGTAAGGGACTGCTCCTTCCCTGGGGACTGCCAGTGGTGCTCATGGCCTGTGGTGATGCACAACTCACCTCAGCGGCTTTTTGGTTTTTCATAAATAGTGGGGTAGCAATCACATTTTGAATTGGGGTGGTACACCAGATGCTATGATCACTACTTTGCCCACTGCCAGAATCCTCCTGATCCAGTACAACAAAGATGTCCTCCTCCGCACCTGCATTCCATGTCCCTGTAGTGGCGCTGTTTGTATTTTGTTTACATTGCCCTCTGATTGGGATGTACCAGAATCACTGGCACTGGCTGCCTTCTGGTGTTGATGCTACTGAATTGGGTGCCTATTTTTAAGGTGTGTGAGTTGCCCACCTGTGCCAAGATGATGACCCTTCCTACCCTGACTTACTCGGGTTTGACATAGTTGGCAAATTGCCACTGTCTCATCAGATGGGTCCAGTACACAAAAATCCCACACTAGGAATTTATGGGGCCTTGTATTTACTTGGTGCCAAGATGACTGTGATTATGATAGCAAAGGAGAAGATTTGCTCTTTGTTATGTTGTGGGGTGACTGGAGCAATGTAGAAAAAATGGGAGAAACAGTGGTTGGGGTGACCTTTTCCTTGGTAGTTTTAGCAGCTAAGTCAACAGGAAAGACATGCTCTGTAACACCCTGTTTTGCCCTTTTCTTTTCTGGCTCCCGTGAGGGATCCATGTCGTCTGACACATCATCATCATCCACATCACAGTCTGGAAAAATACTGGCACTGCTGGCAGTCTCATCAGCCTCAGCAGGTCTGTCTGCCTCAGTAGCAAGTGCCACAGGCTCTATAACATGCACCTCCTCTTCATGACTGTTGTCCTCATGTTGCTCCACATGTACCACCACCTCACCCTCACTCACTGGACATGAACACACATTATCCAGCTTCACCTCCTACCTACCATCACCAACAGCACCACTTTCAAATTGCACTTCAGCACCAACAGCCTTCAAGCCCACAGCTGTTTGTTTGCTGGTGGTGCTTCTGCTTCCTTTCACTGCATCACTTAACACTGAGACATCCATCAACATGTCTGTCACAGATTCTGCGGAGAAACACTTAACATCAGAAAAAGCCAACACCAGGGCCATATACTTTGTTACTATTGCTACTGCCTGCCAGAGTCATCTGAATGCTGTCCCTGTGCTCTCACAGACACATTTCTGGTTCCTGCACCACTATTAGGATTAGTATTAGGAACCACAAATTGGGAAATGCTCTTTGTGGCCTCTTCATGGCATCTCCCTTTAGTTGCCCTTTTCTTCCCAGTCATTCTTCAGCACACACAGGGACACAACAATCACTGGGCTTAAATCGCTGTCTGAAGAATGGTGTTTTTTTTCCCTAAATACAGGTGTCCACGCAGGGACACAACAATCACTCAGCTTAAATTGCTGTCTGGAGAACAGAGATTTTTTTTTCCTAAATAGTGTTTTGCACGCAGGAAAACAACAATCACTCAACTTAAATCGCTGTCTGGAGAACAGTGATATTTTGCTAAATACAGGTGTGTACGCAGGGATACAACAATCACTCAGGTTAAATCGCTGTCTGGAGAACAGTCATTTTTTTCCTAAATACAGGTGTGCATGCAGGGATACAACAATTGCTCAGCTTAAATTGCTGTCTGGAGAACAGAGATTTTTTTTTCCTAAATAGTGTTTTGCACGCAGGAAAACAACAATCACTCAACTTAAATCGCTGTCTGGAGAACAGTGATATTTTGCTAAATACAGGTGTGTACGCAGGGATACAACAATCACTCAGGTTAAATCGCTGTCTGGAGAACAGTCATTTTTTTCCTAAATACAGGTGTGCATGCAGGGATACAACAATTGCTCAGCTTAAATTGCTGTCTGGAGAACAATGATTTTTTCCTAAATACAGGTGTGTACTCAGGGACACAGCAATCACTCAGCTTAAATTGCTGTCTGGAGAACAATGATTTTTCCCCTAAATACAGGTTTGCATGCAGGGACACAACAATCACTCAGCTTAAATTGCTGTCTGGAGAACAGTGATTTTTTTTCCTAAATACCGGTGTGCATACAGGGACACAACAATCACTTGCGTTAAATCGCTGTCTGTAGAACGGTGATTTTTTTTCTTAAATACAGGTGTGCATGCAGGGATACAACAATCACTTGGGTTACATTTCTGTCTGGAGAAAAGTGATTTTTTTCCTAAATACAGGTGTGTATGCAGGGACACAACACTCACTCAACTTAAATCACTGTCTGGAGAACAGTGATTTTTTTCCTAAATACAGGTATGCACGCAGGGACACAGCAATCACTCGGCTTAAATCGCTGTCTGGAGAACAGTGATTTTTTTCCCTATATACAGGAGTGCATGCAGGGATATAACAATCACTTGGGTTAAATCGCTGTCTGGAGAACAGTGATTTTTTTCTATAAATACAGGTGTGCACCCAGGGACACAACAATCACTTGGCTTAAATCGTTGTCTGGAGAACAGTGATTTTTTTTCCTAGATACAGGTGTGTACGAAGGGACACAACAATCACTCAGCTTAAATCACTCTCAGGAGAACAGTGAATTTTTTTCCTAAATACAGGTGTGCACGCAGGGACACAACAATCACTCAGCTTAAATCACCATCTGGAGAAGAGCTTCTAACAGAAAACTAAATACTGCAAATAAACAATACAGGATGGAGAAAAGCAACAGAAGAAATCACTGTGTGTGCAAAGAGCACTTACAGTAACAGTTCTGAAGCAATATGACAAACAAAATGCTCTTTTATATAATGTTTTTAGATTTGACTCTAAGCTGCAGCACCAGCTCTGCTCTCTGTCTCTCTCAAACACACTACACTCACAGAACAAGAAAACTAGCTTCTCATTGGCTGTTCAGCAACATGTGACCTCATATCTCATGGTTCATTGCAAACTTTGACTATTATGCTGAACTTCACTGGCAAAGTTCAAACTTCGCAGATCTGGGACACCTACGGTATACCATTGACTGTAACAGGAATCAAAGTTTTTGACTTTGAAATTTCACAGATCCACCCAAAACACTTCAAAGTAGGACTTCACAGGGCAGAAAACTCCACAGAATACTCAGAATCTGCAAAGTTTTACACGGAGCAAATTTTGACAACTTTGCACACCCCTAGTAATGACTATGTGGGACAGTTTTATTTTTTTACCAGACTGCATTGATTGGGAAGGGAAAGTGGGTAACATGGGTGCTAAGAGGGTGAATTTTCTTAATGAAAATGGCCACCAGGCTTGGGCACCAGGGTGGTCAAAGTATGATGGATAGCTACCATGCTTGGGCAACCTGGTGGCTAATAAATGAATATAAATCAATGGCCACCAAGCTTTGGCACCCCAGTGTCCAAATAAAAAAGAGAGGGACACAATAGCTGCCAGGGGGTGTTTAAAGACCACTGGGCTTGGCTACCTAGTGGCTGAACAAAAGAGGGGGCAAGGTTTTTTTCAAGATACAAGGCATAGCAATGAGCATTCCATTTTGTTTTTAAACTTTTGGCCATAACTTGGCAATTTTGGGTCTAACTGAGCCAACATTTTCAGGGTGGGAAAATTAGCATCCCACATCTTATACACATAAGTGTCACTTTGTTAATCTGCCTGAACTGTCCTCATGTGGGGGTTACCTCAAAACTCATTTTGGAATGTATTACCAAAACTATATATATGTGTCCATGAGGTGGTGGTGTGGTATTATAACCATCCTAAATATGTGTTGTCAGTCGGACCCCAAATAGAGAAGTTATAGCCAGAAGATAAAAAGCACAAAAGCTTATTTTTTGTTTTTTGATGCATAAATCCGGTGTTATAAAAAAAGCCTTATGTTCAGAAAACCTTCTGTGCCTACCTGACAATTGCATTTTAAAATGTTCATAATTTAAAAACTAAACATTTTCCAGTGAAACCACCTATCAAAGGCACCTCCTTGGGTCAAACGCTAACAAACCTGAAAATTTAAAATTTCAAATGTCAGCCATTATTAAGCTACAGGTGAGCAAAAATAAATAAATAAATAATCAATTAATAAATAGATACCTAAATAAATAAATAAAGATCTCAATTTGGCAATTTATATGCATTTCCAACCTTCTAGAAGTTTTATATGCTGAAGCAGTTGTTAACCAAAATTTCAGGAGCCATAGGTCTTGGGCCCCAAAATGGGCATTCTACATTCTAGGTTATTTTAGCCTAAAACACCACTTATTAAAATGCAAAAATAGGGGTTTAAAATAGATATGCATTTTAACATAGAAATGCATTCTGAATCCTAAAAATAAGGGCACTACTGGCCCCCTATAATAGATGTAATATTTTATATATTATAGTGGGGTGGTAGCACCACTATAGTTAGGGGTAAGTAGGCTGTTTAATGTTAAATCCTTAAATTTGCCCCTTAATAACTTTGCCCCCATTCAACAAAATCACATGAAATTTTGCATGCGCAGTCTGAAATTGTCATAGTGGAAGGGGCTTGCCCCAGCAATTGGTTTGGTGAAAAAATATGAATCTATTTCCAAGTTATAAATATTTGAAATTTTGCTTCTGAGCAAGTTCAGTACGGTATCAAACATCTAATCTAAAGATCCTACTGAGCATGCTGAGAACCCAAATTTGAAATCCTTATAATTTGGGAAGAATTAGTTTTTCTCCAAACTAGTAAAAGCCACCATTCCGGGGCACACTCTTTCTACCATGAAAATGTCTGACCAAAATTCCAAACAATTTGTGCTGTAGACAATGACAAAAAACAGCAAAAAACTCAACTTTTTCCTAAAAACTCATTACTGAGATCTCAGAATCTGCACATATGACTAGAACAAAACTTGGCAAATCAAGAGACTTTGCACCTCCAAAAAAAACTGCATGCAAAATTTCATGCAATTCCGTTGAATGGGGGGAAGCTCTTAATATATTTATATAGAGCATATGTATCTCTACATACAGTATTATAGTGGTGTCATAACATCACTATAGTTAGGGTAGTGTAGGCTGTTTAATGTTAACCCCCTAATTTTTCTCCTTAATAGCTTTGCCCCATTCAATGGAATTACACACAGTTTTGCATGCATAATCTGTGGGGCAAGATATCTCGATTTGCATGGTTTCATTCCAGTCGCATGTGCAGATTATGAGATCTCAATAGTGCATTTTTAAGAAAAATTTGGGTTTGTTGCTGTCTTTTTGTCATCCCCTACAGCCCAGATGGTATGGAATTTTGGTCTGAAATTCTCATGGTGGAAAGGGCTTGCCCCAGAATAGTGCATTTCATTGGTTTGGTAAAAAAATATTAATCTGTTCCCAAGTTATAAGGATCTGAGATTTGGGTTCTGAGCATGCTCAGTAGGTTCTTTTGGATAGACATTTGATAACCTACTGAGCATGCTCAGAAGCAACTTTTCAGATTCTTATAATGTGGGAATGGATTAATATTTTTTCACCACACCAATGAAAGGCACCATTCTGTGGCAAGTCCTTTCTACCATGAACATTTCAGACCAAATGTCTAAATCATCTGGACTGTAGGTGATGTAAAAAAAACAGCTAAAAAGCCCTTATTTCCTAAAAATGCACTATCTGGATCTTGCAATCCACACATCCAACTGGAACAAAACTTGGCAAATCAAGACACCGTGCCCCCAGACTACACAAGCAAATTTTGTGCAAATCCGTTGAATGTGGGATAAGCTGTTAGAATATTTATACACAGTATATATACCCTACTGAGCATGCTCAGAACTGAAATTTAATTAAATTTAACCAAATTTAATCCAGAAGGTGGTCAGTGGCTACTGGTATAAGGACACTAAAAATAAATCTTAATGTTGCTAATTATCTCAAGATGTTTGACATATCTAAAAGGCTGCTATATTGAATATGCACAATCTGTGTAACAGCAGCAATCGCAATCATAATACAACAAGAAATCTTCACACACACCTCCACACACACACAAACCATGTCATACACCGGCACTCATCTCAAATGGTAAGTTCCCTACATACAATGAACAATCGATTAAGGCTAACATTATATGAATCTCAATTGCATGACCACACTGACTGTCTCTAAAATTGAAACTGATGAACCAGCATCAATATGCTATAAATGAAAATAGAAACACTGATTGAAATAGTATAAGTACAATATATAACATTACTGTGACTGATCACAATTTGGAGAAATCAGGATGATAACTTACAGTTTAATGTTTACTTCATTACATTGCTTGCTGTGCTGCTCACAACTCAGAATAAGAGGTTATACTTGTATGACTACTACTCAGATAATCACATAAATTAAAACAAAATCATATTTCACGCTTTTGAAAATTGTGAATGGATCAGGATATGTAGCTCACTGCACTTGCTAACTACTGTAATTCACAGCAGGTCAAGATGCATGTCATTACCTATGTGGTGTGAAACTGAAATGAATGTTGCCAGTGCACTTTGTTTACAGTTCTAAGTTAAAAAAAAGGGGGTTAGAACTTGCAGCACGATTAGTAGTATCCATAGGTACTATTCTGCTTAGCTTCAAGCACATAATGTAGGTCCACTGAAATCAAAGCAGCTCTCCTTTAAGTGTACCAGGGTGCCCATCCCAGGTGCTGCTTCTTTCTTCCCCCTCCCCTTCAGGTCATCCACCTGGCAATTTTGGGCAATATACTGTAAATATTACATATCATGTTTATAAAGGCAGTCATCAAATGACTATCTAGAAAACTTGAAATCAAAATTAAGTAGAAAAAAATAAAGACTGAATGTATGAAGAAGAATGAATGAATAAAGAGTGAATGTGACAGGCACTCCACTTCTGTAGGCAGATAGATTCTTCCCAATACCCAAAGGGCTCTGCACATCTGCAGCTTTTTAGGACCTGCATGAATGAGGATATGATTACATTGTCTCAAAAAGAAAGGAAATTATTTGCAAAACTATTGTTAATGCACCAGTTAGGGTAACTTAATGCCATGAAAGTAGAGAAATGTGGCAATAGAGTTTCCAACTCTAACTCCCCATCCCCACACCGCAAGCATCAAAAGGGAAAAAAACATTAAGGTTCTGGGTCTCCACAGTCTTGGCGAATCAGTGGTGGGGTCCTCCTTGGGGTTCTCAACCCTAAGGCTCACCCTATTCCCTGAGTAAACAACATCACACATGATCTCCTGCAGGCCCTGCATGAATGAGGATATGATTACATTGTCTCAAAAAGAAAGGAAATTATTTGCAAAACTATTGTTAATGCACCAGTTTGGGTAACTTAATGCCACAAAAGTAGAGAAATGTGGCATTAGAGTTTCCAACTCTAACTCCCCATTCCCACACCCCAAGCAACAAAAGGGAAAAAAAACATTAAGGTTCTGGGTCTCCACAGTCTTGGCGAATCAGTGGTGGGGTCCTCCTTGGGGTTCTCAACCCTAAGACTCACCCTATTCCATGAGTAAACAACATCACGCATGATCTCCTGCAGGCCCTGCATGAAGAAAACTACAACAAATTGTTGTGGCAGCATTTGGCGAGACATACTTCTCTACCTTTGAAAAGTATATCATTATGAGACACTGGCTTGGAGCTGTACCTTGTGCTTCAGACTGGAAGCTACGGGCTGGGGGTGAACATTAGGGTTGAGAACCTCATGGAAGACTCCACCACTGCTTCGCCAAGTCTCAAGCACCCAAAACCCTAATGTTTTTTTCATTTTGTTGCTTGTCTGGTGGGGTGGAGTGTTATTT
Organism: Neoceratodus forsteri; assembly: GCA_016271365.2. NCBI lineage: Eukaryota > Metazoa > Chordata > Ceratodontiformes > Ceratodontidae > Neoceratodus > Neoceratodus forsteri. The sequence continues at coordinate 823,396,554 of CM057449.1, forward strand.
TTAGAAACCCTTATGCCACATTTCTGTACTTCTGTGGCATTAAGTTACCTTAACTGGTGCATTAATAAAGTTTTTTGCAAATAATATATATCAATATATTTATATACACTGAGTCAACAATGCTGATAGAAAAAAATGGACACCATTAGAAAAATACTGCAGTTAGAGATCCTGGGTATTCTAGAAGCATGGTGAGGTAGGGGGACTGTATGGGATACAGTGGTTAAAGGCTAAAGATTATTTATAAGAAGGGGAAGAGAGGATCAAAGAGTTGGAAGATGCACTTTTTGTGGCTAAAGAGAGTGGGTTTGTGGAGAAAGAAAAAACTGAGGGCCGACAAGGGGTATAGACTATAGACTATAGTCAATATAAGTACTTAGAACAGAATGAGGGAACAGAAACAAATGTGATATTGGGTTTGTGTGATAGACCTCTTACTCAATTAACTGAAGTGGATCAGGATGTTTTAGGAGGTCAGGAAGGCAGCAAATGGGCAGTGTGATGTTAATGGGGGACTTGACCTACCCTGGCATGGAATGCAACTCAGGTCAAATGAAGAGGGTGACTTGTCATGAGGTTATGAATATAATTTAGGACTGCTTCATTACACACAAGGGAGGGTACAAAACAGAACATGATACTGGATCCTGTGTTGAGCAATAGAGAGGAACAGGTGGTTAGTGTAGATGTTGGATAGCAGAGCATATCAGTTACATGAAACTATGGTGTCATCTGGTTCAATATCAGGCCTGACAACAAGGAGGTGAAAAGTTGCAGAGACATTGAACTTGAGTAGTAATGATTTTAAGGAAAGAAAAGTTGCTTGTCTGGGATGAGTGGGACAGAGGAGGCACTGGTGGTCACACAGAAAGATAATGATCCAGAAACGAATGATATGATACCTTTTATTGGACCAACATAGATGTAACAAAAGAAAACAGTGCATAAGCTTTCAGATCAACCAAGTCCTTCCTCAGAAGTGTATGCCAGTTGTTTGGAAAATCACACTGTTTAACACCCAGATCATATATAAAAAAACAGAAAGAATTCTCCTTGGTTTAATATTACCTTTTTTAAACTATAACTGAGATTTAAATGCAAGGAACTAGTTTAAGCCAGCTGGCTGCTGTTGTGAAACACTCCAAGGTCAAATGTCAACACAGGCAGATAAGAGGAATCCTTCAAGAGGTTAGACAGTTTCACTAATTTACATTATGAATGAATGATTGTGTTATGTGAACACACTCTTAATTAAATGTAAGACCTTTAGATTTAATACCCACTTTCATACATGTTCAAAATGTGGTAGTATTCTATGTTAAAAACAATAAAATAGAAATGTTCTATCTATGGCAATGGGTGGATATAAAAAAATGTTTCCCTAGAGTGAACAAACTGTTTCACACATCCATACACTATTAAACCTATCTGGAGACAATTTATCAACTATATACTCAACCAGATAATATATTCCATTAACATTAAAACCTTCAGTGCTGTAACAATATTTTTTTACACAATATATCAATTGTCAGAATTAGTGCCGAATTAAAAAAAAATACCAAAGACCCCTAGTAAATGAGATCATGCATCCTAATATGTTGTGTTCAATAATGTGTCAGTATATAATCAATCTACTATATGTACAGCAATAGACTTAGGAATCTGAGTCAAAAACTAATGGAATTAACCCCCTCACCAGGGTAACATCATAATATAGATAACTAGTTGGAAGGAAGTATAAATTCACTACATGTGTGAACCAAGAGTCCTACCACACTGTAACATGATAATGTTATGTACCTGAATATAAGGCTTACCTCATAAAATCACAACCCCAAACCCCCAACCACACACACTGCCCCCCCAAACCAACACACTATCCCCCTACCCCCCCAAAATAGTTTATGGTGAGAAACCAACATGTTGATAACCAGTTAAAAGGGACACTATAACCATACAATATTAAAAAAAAAAAAACACACAGAAGTCCCATTATATGTCCATCCTTTGTACTTAAGGTATGTGTAAGTTCAAGTAGGGTAATGTGTCATAAAACCCAAATCAATGTTCATAATATATTCTGTCATACCAAGAAGTAAAATAAGACTGACCTCAAAAGCCCGTCTCTGCTGTGTATTTTTGAAATGTCCTTTTAAGACCATTACCGACGTATCTGAGATACAGTGATCAGTTTGAGAGAAGTGCTGCCCCACTGGCTTTTCAGTCATCTTCATATTATTAATATGTCAGTGTGTGTTCACTCTAGTGCAGAGAGGTTGCCCTGTCTTTTCCACATACCCTGTTTGTGGACATCTCTTGCATTGAATGAAATGAATAACATTCTGTGATGCACATGCATAATTCCCCAGTATCCTACATTGTCTGTTTTGTGAAGTAACTACACAATCCCAAGTGGAAATGTGCTCACAAGTCCTACATCTGGGGTGATTGCAGGGTCATGTACCATTTAGTGTTATGGTATTCTGTTCTGGTGCAAGTTTACGCCTAACAATCAGGTTGGCTAAATTAGGTGGTTGTTTAAAAGAAAGTAGTGGTCATTCTTGAAAAATACAATTTAGGGTCTCATCCTCACAAAATATTGTGTGAAGGTCCTTAATAATCTTATGTAGATGTTTAAGGTTAGGATGATATGTGACTACTAGGGGTATTTTGTTGGTGATGGTCCTTTCTTTATACTGAAGTAGTTGTTCCCTTGGTACCTGTGTTGCACATTCTACTGCTCTACCAAATTCTCTGGAAGAGTGTCCTTGCTCAATAAAGTTTTTTTTCAATAAAGTCAAATGTGTATCGGTGTCTTCCTCACTTGAACAAATACGGTGATATGGAAGCGCTTGACTGTACATTACAGATTTTTTTGCGTGGCTTGGGTGATTACTATTTCTATGCAAGTTATCTCTGTCTATCTGTTGGTTTCCTGTAAATACATGTATTTAAGGTTCCATCCTTGATGGTGACTGTGGTGTCCAGAAAATTAACACTGGTGGCAGAATATTCCAAGGAAAGATTTATGGATCGGTGGAGGTCATTAAGTTCCTGATGAAATGCCTTAAGTGTGTCCATGCCCTCTGTCCACATTAGAAACAAATGATCAGTGTAATGGAAATAAAAGAGTGGTTTGTGTGTACAGTGCCTTAACAAGTCCTCATCCAAATTCACCATAAAGAGATTGGCATATTGTGGGGCCATCCTGGTACCCATTGCTGTTTCCATAGTTTGAACATACTAGTAATGTTTACCATTGAAGCTGAAGTTGTTTTGTGTCAGAATGAATTTAATAAGTTTCACCACTACTTCTGGGTTGATGTTTTAGTCTAGTACTTTCTCATGTAGGTATTTAAGGCAGGCTGAAATGCCATCCATGTGCAGAATATTAGTGTAGAGGGAGGTTACATCCATTGCGGTCAAAATGGTATTAGGTGGTGAGTTCTTATAACCAGAAAGTTTACACAGGAAGTGTGTAGTGTCCTGGATGAAAATGTCCCTTCCTCCTGATGAAGCCACATATAATGTAAGGCACTTCATAGGGTATGCCTGCACCAGTTCTGTACTCTATGGCTTAATAAATATACAACTGAAATGTACCAGTGAGTGCTACAGTCCTTTTGTTATTTTTTTGTGTTCATGTACTAGTTTGCACAACTGGCAGGGTATCCTTGGAGGTGGGAGTGCATGAAATGCCCATTTGTTTAATTAAGTGGAAGCATAGGGCCTTTAGACAGTGTCAACTGGAGAATACAAACAAAAGTGAGGACGCAGCTTATCTATCTATCTATCTATCTATCTATCTATCTATCTATCTATACAAACACACACACACACACACACACACACACACATAGGGAAGTACATATACAGGTGTAAATGGACATTTAGGAAGGTAGAAAGTGACTATGGTAAGACCACTGCATGTATTTTCAGGGACTTTAACTCAGCCCCAGAACTCACCTGTGGGTTGAAATGTTCTATGCTTAACCTTATTCAAAACGGCTGCCTGGGACTGAATGAGGATTCTTCAAGTATATTAATGGAAGAGCCAGGTCTGTAAAAGAGATGGTGGGTCCACTAAACACAGAATATGGAGGGATAAGTAAACATTAAATACGGACTGAGGCCAACATTTTTGGCATCAATAAATTCGGAGTTTGGATCATCAAATCCTCAACCAGCCTCATGTCAAAAATCAGATCAATAAGTTACTCTGTTTAAAAGTTACAAGTCATTTTATAACCCTTAATTCACTGCCTGTTCAAAAAAGCCAGTTTCAGTGAAGAGCTGCTACTGATGTCATCTCCTGAACTCACAACCTAGTCCTCCCTGCAAGCTACCTTATATGACTTATTTCTCCTATGTTACTTAAAACTACAGTTGTAGTCAATGTCTGAAAAAGGAAAACTGACACTGGGGAGGGTCAACATATGCACTTCCATAATGTGTAGATGCAAGGTACAATACTTCAGAATGTGACAGGGGGGTGGAATGTAGTGGCAAACATGGCTTTGGAATGACAAAGCTGTGTGCAATTTTTAAAATACTGCAGGTATGAGATTTCAAAATACCACCAGGTTGCAACTGTGGAATGCAGCAATGACACAGTTTCAGAAAGTAGCTGGAACACATAATTTCAGAATGTTGCAGTGACACAATTTTGGAATGTGGCAGTGATGAACAATTTTGGAATGCAGTGGTGATGGAAAATTTCAGGATGCGGTGGTGATGAGCAATTTTGGAATGCAGCGGTGATGCACCGTTTCAGAATGTGGAAGTGATGAACAAGTTTGGAATGTGGTGGTGATGTACAGGTTCCAAATGCAGCAGTGACATACAGGTTTGAAATGTAGTGGTGATGCACAATTTTGCAATGCAGTAGTGATGCACAATTTTGGAATGTAGCAGTGACGCACAATTTCAGAATGTGGTGGTGACACACAGGTTTGGAATGTAGTGGTGACGCACAATTTAGGAATGCAATGGTGCTGCACAGTTTTGGAAGGCGGTGGTGAAGCACAGTTTTGGAATGTGGTGGTGGCACATAATTTCAGAATGCAGCAGTGATGCACAATTTCTGAATGCAGCAGAGACACAAAGTTTCAGAATGCGCTGCTGACTCACAGATTTGGAATGTTGCGGTGACGCATAATTTCAGAATGCAGCAGTGACACACAATTTTGGAATGTGACGGTGATGCATAATTTTGGAATATGGCAGTGATGCACAGTTTTAGAATGTGGTGATGATGCACAATTTCAGACTGTAGCAGTGATGCACAATTTTGGAATGTGGCGGTGATGCACACTTTTGGAATTTGGCAGTGACGCACAATTTTGGAATGTGGTGGTGACATACAGTTTCAGAATGTGGCAGTGATGTGGCAGTGATGCACAGTTTCAGAATGTGGCAATGACGCACAGTTTTGGAATGTGTCGGTGATGCATAATTTTGGAATGCAGAGGTTACCCACGATTTCAGAATGTGGCAGTGCTGCACACTTTCAGAATGTGGTGGTGATGCACAATTTCAGAATGTGGCAGTGATGCACAATTTTGGAATGTGACGGTGACACACAATTTCAGAATGCGGTGGTGATGAGCAATTTTGGAATGTGGTGGGTGACACACAATTTAGGAATGCAGCAGTGATGCACAGTTTCAAAATGTGGCAATGATGCACAATTTTGGAATGTGGCATTGATGCACAGTTTTGAAATGTGGCAGTGATGCACAATTGGGGAATGTGGCGGTGATGCACAGTTTCATAATGTGGTGGTGATGCACAATTTTATAATGTGGCAGTAATGCATAGCTTCAGAATGTTTTGGTGACTCATGTTTTTGGAATGTGGTGGTAATGCTCAGTTTTAGACTTCGGGGATAATGCTAAATTTCAGAATGTAGTGGTGAGGCATCATTTCAGAAAGTGGCTTGACACACAATTTGGGAATGTGGCAGTGACAATTTGGGAATTTGGCATTGAAACAACTTGGCAGGAATGTGCAAGTATGGAATCTGGTGGGGATGCTCCATTTTAGAATGTATCAGGGTTGCGCAATTTGGGAATGGGGATGTGCAATCTCAGAATGTAGTAGGGACGCTTAATGTTGGAATCTGGTGGCAATGTGATGCACAATTTTGAAATGGTGGGTGTGTACAATTCTGGAATATGGCAGGGACGAACAATTTCAGAATAAATGGTATGTGTTTGACACATTCCTACAGTGTTCATCCCCACTATATTCCAAAATTGCCAATTCCCACCAAATTCCTCAATGTGTGTCCCTGTTGCATTCCGAAACTGATTGTCCCACCACATTTCGAGATGACACATCCCTGTCACATTGTGAGATTGCATGTACCGCCCCAACAGTTTAAAATTGTACACCACCTTGATATTCTATGCCTTGGTTCAGTGTTGCATTCCAAAACCTCCTTCTGGCATGTTCTAAAGTACAATGCCATGCATCTGAACATTCTTGAAATGCATAGCACTGCAGTCAACCCAATGTCAGTTTTTTTAAAGGATTACTATAGCTACAGTTTCTTAAAGTTTGGAGAAGCAGGTCCTAAAAGGTTGTTAAAAGGGAGGACTAGAGTGTGAGTTCATGAGATGACATCATCACTGGCTTTTCACTGAAACTGGCTTTTTTAAATAGGTTCTGAAATCAGGGTTACAAAATAGCTCATAAATTTAAAACGAAGTAGCGCTGAAACCTAATTTTTGGTATGAGATTTTTTGGGTATGCTTAGTCTAATTCTGCAATGTAGCACTTTTGATGAGAGTCCCTTTTTAATGCATGACCAGGGGTTGGGTTACCATCAGTTGAACTATCACTAAGGGAATCATAAGGTACGATGCAAAGCCAAGTTGTTAATGCTACAATGATTAGATTGACAAAGGCATCCCAACCCTTGGAAACCCTTCATGTTATTATTAAAGAAAGTGTTTTTATTTGTTTTAAATGAATATTTTTATAGTTTAAAATCTAATTGCATTACCCATAACAAGGGTTTCTAGCAATTAACATAAGCCTGGCAGAATGTAGTCTGTCAATCGGAGCACTTCATTTCCAGCCATTGTTTCATAAGTTTAAGGAATGAGGCACTGCAGAAAAGTTGAACTGTTTTGTCTGAGTAGTTATTTATTTATTTGAACATATTTACAAGGTAAACCATACAAAGCGTATTAGTCTCATTGCAGATGTGCCCTAGAGGGAGGTGAAGGGAGGAAGAGGAGAGGGAAGGATGCGTACAGGGCTGTACTAGACAACAATAAACAACATATACAGTGTACAAGGCAGGATGCATAAGCAACAACACATGATGGGGCGTACTTTATGCTCTAAGAAATGCATAACTAGGGATGTAGTGAAGCATGAGGCCATTGGCCGAGTGACTTACTGCCCCTATAAGTGCATTTAACAGAGCACAAAGCACACACCAGAGTGTGTTATTGCACTTATAAAATAGTTACATGCTCAGAAACTGTAATTTTTTTTAAATAGTAAAATATAAAAATATGGGTTTATGTGAGATAGTCCTTTCACTTTCTATAAGTTGCTAGGGACACCATTAAATAAATTGTTGTCACTAGGGGCACTGAAAAGAGCCACCATGTCGCTACATCAGGCAGCTGGCAAGACCACAATTTTGTTGTGGTTTTGCAGGTAGCATGCTATCATCCATGGTATGCAATTTGGGAAGGTTGCTACTTAAACATCACTGGAACCATGACATAACAGCAAACTACAGACCACACATGAAGTCAGGCATCATGATTCAGCAACAGTATAAAGACCTCTTATGATAGGTACCATTAAAAACATTTATTTACTATGAAACAATAAAATGGTACAGCAGTACTCTCTCACCCAGACGACAATGTTTCACATAATTCATATGAATTACACCCGCCCTTCAGCCATTCTTCCCAATGAAAGATTTCTCCCCCAATTACAAGTCTTGGATTATTCCAGAGGGGCCACAAAACCAACAGGACTTCCCAAGACTGGCCTAAAACTTTACAAGCGAAGTACAAGACATGTCTGGCATAAGTCTGCATGGCCAGGGAGGGAGTGTCCTTTAAGGGTCCCCAAAACCCACATTCTGGTGGGTAGGGAGAGGTATACCCCTTCAGCTATAGGTATTTCAAGCTGCAGTTCTGCAGTGCTCTGAACCTGGATGCAGATCTCAAATGACTTGACTGATGATGGCAGGCTCTCCTGGCAGACTTGAGATGTCTTGTGCTTCTTTTGCCGGCAAACTAGAAGGACCCGTCTCAGGGACCAGGGTAGCACTCCACACCCACCTATCCTGCCATCCAGCCCTCAGGGTGAAACAATAGCCAGCACCTAGCTGTGGCACTGACTGGCCAATTCCCCAGACTGTCCACTGGCTTGGAATTTCCTTCTGGATCTCAGGAACACAGTCTTTGCCTACACTGCAGGCTAGCAGCTGTGGTGCAATTATTTTAGCAGAACTGGATCACCTCCTATGTCTGTAAGTAGGAAACAGTCTCTCAGTACTTTGCAGGTGTTTTGGCTGTGTTCAACAAAAACAGCACTTCACACTTTAAACTGCTTGGATGCTGGTTGTTGATACCTTCTGGAACATCTCCTGAATATTGGCTGTGGAAGCCTTAGACAGGCCTCCAACCTTTAGCAGACACACATTCCAAGCCCTCCTTACTCTCTGGGAGTTCCAGGTGAATTGCCCCAACTGTATCTGCCCTCTGGGTCTGAAGAGGTCAGTGCAGCATCCCATTGGTCAAACAGGCTGTCAATCCACAGAATTAGTATGCAGAATGTTCACTAGATGCCTGATTGGCTGGATGAAAGGGCACCAAGAGACAGTCCTCTCCTTTCTTCCAGAGGCCATTGCTGTAGTCTTCTGGGCTTCTTGACCTCCAATTGGCTGCTTAAGAGGTTAGAGGGTAACAAAGATGGCTGCATACAAACAGACAGTCTGGAGCCCCAACTTTTAGCTTCTCCTTCAGGGCTGCTGTGATGCTTTAAGTTCAACTGTCCCAAAAGTTTAATAGCTACCCCTCTTCCCTCTCCTCCGGTGGCAGAGTGGGGCTTGGCAGGGATTCGCCCTGCCTGTCACAAGCAATGTAGCATTTTTGCTCTAGGCAGTAGACAGAGCTTCCAATATACATAGCAGCTTTGGCTGCCCTTAAAACTATCATGCTTAAGAGTGCTTTTACCATGTCTTGAACTTCTCCCCCTCCCATATGTCTCCAGGCTCCGTTGCTGTTTCTGATGTCCACTAAGGCCACAGCACACAAAGCAGACCTTGCAGAAAGCTGCAGAGCAGCTTTTACAATGAACACTATAGCACTTCTTCAGTGTGTGAGCAGACCAATCCAACTTGCACGTTCCAGCAGGCGCCAGCTAGAATGTGCATGCACAGAGCTGCATGGTGCCCCCTTAAGCTGTTTCGCTCAGCTGGTGGTTTTACTTTAAAAAGTTGCTCCTCTGGTCCCCCACAAGATTACAGGCACCAGGGGCCAGCAGGAGCAACAAAAGCAGCAACCAGGGACTGGGACTGGTGGACTAGGGGCTCCAGGAGGCAAACTAGGTAAGCCCCACCCATGGGGCTGTTGCACAAGGATATGTGGCAGTAGTTGTTAAGATAATCTACATCACCACCCTTACTGGGTAGTATTACAAGCACTCTCTTCCTGAAAGATGGTAATATACCAGAAGCTAAGGAGCAGTTAAAGATAGAAACATAGACCATGATGGCAGAAAAAGAATAAGTGTCTAGCCAGTCATCCAGTCTGCCCAAAGTTGCCAAGGACCTAGTGCCTACATGGGGAACTCCAACCCCCCATTAGCTCATCCTTCCTTACCATCAAACTTGGAGCAGAGCTCATTTTTTGTGCCCTTACTCTCTTTCACAAGTGCTTGAAGACCTCGATGATCTTGACTCCCACCACCTCTGCAGGCAGACTGTTCCATGGCTCTACCACTCTTTTGGTAAAATAATACTTCCTCAAGTCCCTCCTGAAGCTCCCCCCTTCAGTTTCCATTCATTCCCATGTGTCACTGAGCTGGTGCTCCTATTTCATAACTTCATGTGGTGCACTTTGTTTATGCTCTTCAGAAACTTGAAATTCCCTGTCTTATCCTCCCTCTCCCTCCTGGCCTCCAGCAAGTGCATGTTCAGTGCTCTCAGATGTTTCTTGTAAGAGTTTCCCTGCAGGTTATGTATCATTTTAGGTGTTCTTCTTTGCACTGCCTCCAGCCTATCCTCATCCTTTCTGAGGTGAGGGCTTCAGAACTGGACATAGTATTTCAGATGTGTCCTTACCAAGGATCAATGGGGGGGGGTAATCTCCTTCCTTCTAATACCTATCCCTTCCATATACACCCCAACAATCTGTTTGCTTTGCTGTAGGCTTTGTTGCACTGGCTAGGCAGCATTAAGGAGTCACAGACCATGCCTCCGAGATCCTGCTCCTCTGATGTGGTACCATATTTAACCCCATTTAGACAGTATTCTGTCCTGGGGTTCCTTTTCCCCAGGTGCATTACCTTGCACTTCTTGGCATTGAACTTCAGTTGCCAGACATTTGACCATCTCTTCAGCCTTTGGAGTTCGTGTTGCAGTTCCCTAACTCCCTCATCGCTATCTACCCATCTGCTGAGTTCAGTGCCATCAGCAAAGAGGGCAATCTTACCCTGGATCCCTTCACCAATGTCACTAATAAACATTTTGAAAAAGGACCAGGCCCAGGACTGATCCCTGTGGTATCCCCCTTGTGATTTTCCACTCCACCAACTTAACCCCATTGACAATGACCCTCTGTTGCCTACCCGCCTACCCATGAGCCAGTTTCCCTCTCATCTGACTATATCCCTTGCTGCCCCCAGGTCTTCCATCTTCTTCAGCAGGCGTCTGTGTGGCACTGAGTCAAATGCCTTACTGAAATTGAAGTAAAGTAGATCCACTGCATGGCCTCTATAAAACTCCCTTGTTACTCAGTCAAAGAAGACAATAAGGTTGGTCTGGCAGTACCTCCCTTCCATGAACCCATGCTGCTTACTATCCTGGAGACAGTTCTTTTCCAGATAGTTGACAAGATCCTGCTTGATTAGAGTCTCCATCAGTTTTTCCACAATAGATGTGAGACTAACTGACCTGTAGTTTCCTGCTTGTTCCTTACAGGGAAAGGGAAAGGGGAAATTATTTAACCAGGAAAGGCACGCTAAGCCAGAGCTTGTTTCCAGGTGCAACCTGGAAGTAGAAGAACGTTAAATGACTTGCTCAGGGTCCCACAATATGAAGTGAGGGCTGATGGGATTCAAACCCAGGTCTCCAGGTTTGCAGCTCAGTGCCCTTAACCACTACGATATACTGCCTCCCTTACCCTCCCTTTATGTAGTGGAATGATGTCAACCATTCTCCAGCCCCTAGGTACCACCCCTGACTGCAGTGAGCTGTTGAACAGATATACTAGAGGATCAACCAGTTCTTCTGCCAGTTCCCTTAGCACTCTGGAATGCATCCTATCTAGACCTGGGGCCATGTCTATCTTGAGGGCTGCCAGCCCTTTCTGGACCCTGTCCTTAGTGAGTACTGGTGTTTCCATCTCTGGAATCCCCCTAGTGGCTGCATTGATACCACTTTCAGGTAGGGGACCCATATCCTCCCTGGTGAAAACAAAGCAGAAGTTGTTGCAAAAGACAGTGGCCTTCTGTTTATCATCCTCAAATACCCTTCCCTTGTCTACCAACCTAATGATCCACCCTTCCCTTCTTTCTCTTTTCCCTGGTGTAGCAGAACAAATTTTTTTCCTCTGGATTTAATCCCTTTAGCAATCTGCAGCTTCATGTCTGCCTTTGCCTTCCTGCTTTTTTGAATGTATTCCTCATACTCTTCCTGCCACTGATTCCTTTTAAGCTGATAGAATACTTTTATATTGGCAATGACTGCTTCTCTAACCTTCACTGAGAACCAAATCGGTCTCTTGAACATATTTATTTTTCCTACTGACTTCACACATAGTTTTGTTGCATTAAGGAGGACCCCTTTTATAAACTCCAAAATTTCTTCCACACCTACTATATCCCCCACTTTGGTTAGCTAATCCAACATCAGCATTCTCATTTTTTCAGACTCTGCTCCGTTAAGGTCCAGGACCTTTGTCCTTGAGTGTGTTTTTTTCAACCATAAGGGTCAGCTCAAACTAGACGGAATTATGGTCACTGCTGCAAGTGGTTCTCCTACTCTTACAGCTGTTACTGCTTCCAAGTTTGTGAGAGCTACATCTAGAATGGATTCCTGTCTGAAGAGTTCCTTGACCAGCTGGGCCAGCAGGCAGTCCTGAAAAGCGTCCAACATAGATTGACTTCTAGAACTCTTTGCTACCGGAACACACCAGTCGACATCTGGCAGATTTAAATCTCTGACTACAATTACATTCTCCTTTCCTATCCTCTTTTTATTTCCTCCACTAGCTCCTTGTCCCTCCCCCTCTCCTTGTCCTGTAGGTCTGTACAGCATCCTCAGACATAGTCCCTGCCCATTGTCCCTGGGAGCTGCACCCACAACAACTTGGCTTCCTCAATTCCACACTTGATATTCACATCTTCTACTACTTTGATACTCTCTCAGACATAAAGAGCCACATCTCTGTCCCTTACCTCCCCTTCTATGTCTCCTGAATAGAGAGTACCTGGTATTGTGAGGTCCCAGTCATTGTTATCTGTGGCCCAGGTTTTGTTGACAGCAACAAGATCCATCTTAGTATCTGCTACCATTGCCTGTAACTCACTAATTTTGTTGTCTAGGTTCCTGGCATTGAGGCAGACCCCCTTCCAACATGTAAACATTTTTTGCTGCATGTTAGGAGTTCTCCCCAACCCCTGATCCCTTTTGTCCTCTGCTACCTGCAGCACTCTTTTAGTACCCCCTTCTTGCTATCTCTTGCCCTACTCCAGTCCCGATCCTGACTGTAAATTCCTGCCTTATCACTTTGTTTCCAGACCCCATATGTGGTGGAGTACTAGCTAGGTTCCTCCTCTTCCCATCAGTCATGATGGTCCTCCTGACTTTAGACCCCCCCATTCAGTCAGTTTAAACATCTGATGTAGACATCAAACTTCTGACCTAATGTGCCTACCCCTCCTTTGTCAGATGCAGTCCATCTCCCCAGAATAGCTTCCATTCCCAGTAGTCTCCCACAGTCACCCACAAAATGGAGGTTATCTACCCCACAGAAGTTAGAGCACTAAGGGATAAGAATTCTGGGGACAAGTAAATAACCCCCAGTAAGCCAAGGAATTGATATTAGTTTGTGAAGTGCATCCAGTGAATTAATAGGGGATAATGAGAAGCTCCTGTTAGACTGCAATTGTGCAAGAGCTGCATGTGCGGAACTATGAACAGTGGAGAACAGAACTTTAGGACCATGGATAAAACTAGAGTTTACTGCTTTAGCAGCTGAGGGGTCATTGGTTGGAAGATTTGAACTGGGACAGGGTTCTGGAAGCACTGACTGTTGGCCATCTGGATTCAGCAGGTTGTTTACTGTCTTCCAGAACTTTTTGGGATACACATCAGAGTGATGGAATTTATCTTTGCAGTAGGATTTAATATTTCTAATGTGACTTGTGACAAAATTAGAAGATGTATTAAGATGCAGTCTGTCCTGAGGAATAATGGGTATTTTAAATTCATGACAAGCTACATTTCATAATCTGAACAAGTCAATTAATTGGGTGGAAAGGAAACCCAGGGAGATGTGCCCCTTTAACTCTAGTGTTATAAGGAAGGGCACTGGAGTCTATAAGAGAATGAGGGATATTCTGGAAGCAAAGTAAAGCTTGTTCATGGTCTGTGGCATCAAAATGGGGATGAGTAGAAGATTTCATGTTATGTAGGAAATTTGTCAATTGGTTTTGAATGTTCTAGCATGCAGATTTCTAGGTGAAGTCTTGAGGTTATAATTTTGTGAATATAATATGCTACTCAGTGGTCATTGATGATATCTGGGAAAGCAGCAGAGGCCACTGTTCAGTGTGGATGCGAGATAAGTACACAGTCCATTAAAGGGTCATTTTGCAGTGTTGGTTCTATGTTGTGGGAGTAGTAATGAGTTGAAAAAGATTTATAGATTTAATGGTGGTTTGAAATGTTTTTTATGCAGGGATAAGTCAGTTAACATTAAAGTAGCCATTTAGAAAATGTTTGCATTTGGAGATCCCCAAGGGGTTTAAAGTTCTATTAATAATTTTAGTGACCTCATTCTCTACAGGAACTTGAGGCACATTAGGTCCCAGTACTGATAATAAGCAGAGTGAGGAAGGAAGAGTTTTCCCTGAAGCAGTTTGTGAGACTAGTAGGTTTCAGAGTGGGTTAGAGAGAAGGACAATGTGATAGAAACATAAAAAGAATTCTCCCCTTTATTTGTGTTTTGCCTATGAATAGAGTAGGACAAGAAGGTTATGGAGTCAGAGGGAAATCTAGGGGCTAGCCAAGTTTTAGTGAGGTCAAGAATATCAGGCTGACTTAACATATCTGAGAATCTAAGAGAGTCAATTATTGATAGGAGGCTTCACACATTGGAGTGGATAATTGTAAGCCCTTAAGGTAGCATAACTGGCACTAGGATGGTGGGGTGTGGGGTGCCCAGGGTTAGGTTCAATATCACCAATCAACAGTAGTAGTACAATAAAGAGGTGTTTAAATTGCAGGACTATGGCATTGGCATGATTTCTAGGAATAAGGTGTTGTTAGTGACAGGGCAGTTGGGGGTGTATAAGGACATGCCTCCAGATTTTCACATTCATAATCCCAGAGGACTGGAAAAGCCCTGGATAAAATAACTGGAAGCTAGGTTGGAGGGGGGCATAGGTTTTATTTATGCAGGCAGGGCTTATGGCAATTTGACCACTGCTGTGTAATATTGCAGACATATTGCGGTTATAATTTTCTGTGATTTTGGTTATGTTTTAAAGTTCCAAACAGGCAGAACTAAGGGTTGCCAAAATAATGCCTAGTGTTACTGAAAAGGTCTCATAGGACAGAGGGAATGTATATTACAATTATCTGACATTCCTCTGTGGTCTAGGGACAAGTGCTTAACCAAGAAATTAAAATACCATTTTAAAGAGGATTGGAAGTTCCTTGTAAGTTTATTAAAGGGAAACAGGTAACGAAATATCAAGGAGATGGGAGAAGCTAGCCCCTGTCATAAACTTTAAACTCACAGAGAAATGGGATTTAGGCAGGAGGTATCAGCAAGGTAACCACCAGTCTATTTACATTTTTAGTAAATTAAAGGAAGCTGAAGAATATCTACCCTGGATGTCTATTGTGATTACACTTCAAGTGGTATAATTCATCTCCATTTAGAACAAGTCAGGAAGGATGGTGGAAGATTAAAGGCTGTTGGAACTGTACTACCTCTATTAATTAATAATCCCAAATCCCTTACAAATCTTGAAAAGAGCAAGACAGACTCCCGCTGGCCCAAAAAGATAAAGCCACCAAAGAGTTACAGACTGCATGAACCAAGGTATATAAAGCCCTCAGAACTGGGCATGTTGTAAACTTTTTCATGGGACAATCTTCCTGATCCACTGAGCAAGACTGCCACAATACAGAGACAGACTAAGGACCAGTGACTGCAAGAGAGAATTGAGTCTTTGCAGACTTCATTTATTTTCTGGACTTTGATCATTCATGAACCAGGCAAAAACTAGACAGTTAAAATTTTACAGTGCGTTTTGTATTTATATTTTTCCAACTTTGCTTTGTTATTCTGTAACCAGATTTCTGCAATCTTTTGTTTGTAATTTTTGTATGCTTATTTAGGTAATTTAGTAAAAGCACTTTGCTTTTAAAACTGCCTGTGAGTGATTGTGTGTGTAAAGGTGGAAGGTTTATTCAAATCTGAGATCAACCTAGTTAGTGCAAGGTGTCACCATCACTACCAAAGATATGATCCTGGAAGGGGAAACTCTGGGTGCCTTAAGTAGGGGAGATCCACAGGTCTTGAGAGGAGTCTGTAAGGGAGAACCAGGTCACTGTACCACCAGTGGGAGAAGACACCAATCAGAGCTAAGAATGGTCAGCCCTGAAGAGGTCATAATGTCTGGGTCTCCCCCACCCCAGTACAGCAACCAAGAAGGGTCCTCAATTGGCTACAGAACTGAGACAGTATTTTACTCTTACTCAGATTTAAAGAGGAATCCCTGGGACCGCATGGAGAGTGTTCAGGTGTGAACTCAGCAAGCACTCTAGAGGGATGCAAGCACTCTAGCTTGACATGTGGAGAGTACTCCTGTTCTCCCCTGTCATGGATTGCACTTAGGGGTGGGTACTGTGTGCTCAGTGGACCTAGCCCCCAGGAGTGGGTTATTGACAGATCTGGTGGCACAGTGGTGAGATCTGAGTGATATTTGTGGCACAGGCATAGAGGTTGGATTTGAGACCAGTGTATCAAATTGATAAACTGAAAACAATATACACACAAACAGAGCAGAGATTTGGAAAAAGTCAAATGTGGTTACAGTCTAAAGTTACTTACCTTGTTTTTTTTCAGTGTAAATGTAGAAGCACAGTAGTTAGGGAAGAAGATGGCTTCCAACTACAATCAGTACACTGCAGACCACCTAAGGCAATTGTGTCAGGAAAGAGGGGTCCAGTACAAGGGTCAAGGCAAAAAGAACCTCATGGAGGGTCTTGTGGCAGCCAAGGAGAAAGTGGTTGCCCCAAACCTTGAGTCACAGCAAATGACTGAAAGGGGGACCAGACTCTTGAGCATGGGGGTGCCAAGGGACATTGCAGTGTCCAGTCCCAGGGAGGAGAACAGCGAGATCGGAAGGAACCCAGAGCCACAGCACCAGGAGAAGGCCACCACATAGCTGGAGCTGGAAGAGATCAGGCTACAATCTGAGCTAAGGAAATTGGAGCTGGAGAAGAGAAAGTTCGAAGCCAAGCAAGAAAGAGAGAAGAAGATGTTTGAACAGGAGATGCAAGAAAAGCAGCACCAATGAGAGGCTGAGAGGAAGGCAAAGCACTGCCAGTGAGAGGCCAAGGAAAAGCAGTGCCAGAGGGAGTTTGAACTGGAGAGGCTGAGACTCCAACAATCAGCTCCGGAGGAGGTAAGGCAGGGGGGAGCCTGAAACTCCAGGGCTGGGTTATGCATTAAATTCCAAATCAATAGTTAAATTTAAAGAGGGGGAGGATATGTATGCATTTTGAATTCATTTGAAAAGGTCTATATCCAGGCCAAGATACCCAGGAAGTCCTGGAACTTTCAGCTCTCCCCGCTACTTACTGGTAAAGGGCATGAGGCATTAGACCAAATGGACAATGATGATAGCCAAGAGAGCCAATGAGAAACTTAAAACTGTTTTATTTAAAAAGTATGAACTGACTCCTGAGGCCTACATGGTTAAATTCAGTAAACATCGAAAAAACCCTGACATGAGCTTTGAGGAGCTCACCACAAAGCAGCACCAGTTTTCAAAACATTGGTGGAAGGGGGTTACTTAATGTTATGGGTCTTATAACCTTGACCCTTGCTTCTTGTTATTGCAGGGCTTTTTTGTCATATGTAAATGTACTGTTTTCCCATTTTGCCTTTCCCTTGGTCACACCTGGAAATGAGTCTCAGCTCATTGGTGCTTTTCCCTGTTATCAACTTTTAAATAAATAAAAGGGGTGGAAGCAAACTCTGTTGGGAGAATTGAGGAGGCTGTACTTTTAGAGCAGTTCTTTTGGGCTTTCCCAGTGGAGTTGAAAACCTGGCTAGAGGAGAGAGATCCAGAAACAGCACAGACAGCTGCTGAGCTCTTGGATTGCTATGCTAGGAGCAGACTTGCTCTAAAAGGAAGTAGAGGGGCAAGTGTGGCAATGCAGTAAGGGAAAAATGCACCTTCAAGGCAGCTAAAACTCTCACTATCTCTACTGAAAGGGGGAAGCCCCAAGTTACCAAAAAGGGATTTCTTGGATAAAAGAAATGATGACTGTTGGTTTTGTAAACAGCCAGAGCATATCGCTAGACAGTGTCCCAAAAAGGCACAGAGTGGCCAAAGTGGTCCTTAAAGAGAGGTGGGTGCACTGTGTGTCCTTAAAAGCATGCCTCTAAACATAAGGCAGCACATACACCCAGTTACTGTAAATGGGGTGCAGACCCATGGGTTATGGGACACGGGGGGTGACTCTTACCCTAGTAAAAGGGTATTTGGTTGGGCCTGACCAACTTATACCTAATCAGTTTGTAATGGTTTGGGGATTCACTGGGGAGGGGAAAAGTCTGCCACTAGCTAGTGTTCTTCTGTACTGGGGTGAGACAGTAGAGAGAGTGCAAAAAGTGGCAGTGATAGACAACATCACCCTCGATGTGATTATAGGGAATAATCTACTGCAAGGGGTGGTCTGTTATTACCCACAGTTGGGTAGCTATGGCCGCTTGTGATTCCCTGAACCCATCAGAAGCCCTGGTGGAAAAAAATAGGAGGCTGGTTCCCAAGTCTGTGTCTTCTGACATGGAGGGTAGTGAAAGGGAGGTAGGACTTCCTCAAGTAGCAACTCACAAAACTGCTATAGAAGGTTGCTCTGAGGAGGGATGGTAACAATTGGTTAGAAGGTTAGGGATGGCAGTGACCATGAATGCCCTGATGCTAGAGCTATGTATCCAGGTTTAGGAACTGAGGGGGGGGGCATGTCCCATGCTTTGGAAAAATGTGAAGACTTTGTCGCTGCTCGGAGGACTGATCCTGGTTTGGAGAGACTGAGGGCTTGTGAAGAATCTGATAGGAGACAGGGAGGTGACATGAGACATAGGGTATTCTGGGACAGTGGACTCTTGTATACACAGGACATGAGGACAGAGGCAGCAGTGATCGGAAGTCAGCTTGTCATTCCCCAGGGATATAGGGAGCAGTTGCTCAAGGTCACTCATGATATCCCCATGTCTGGACATCTGTGCATCATGCATACCATGCAGTGATTGATCCAGAATTTCTGTTGGTCAGACTTCACCCAGCAGGTGAAGGAATATTGCAGGTCTTGCCACTGGTGCTAACAAATAGGGAAGGCAGGTAGTAAAACCAAAGCTGCCCTAATTCCCTTGCCCAAAGTGGAGGAGCCATTCTAGAGAGTAGGAATAGATACTGTGGGACCCTTGAATACCCCAAGCTTCTCCGGGAAAAAGTTCATCCTTATGGTGGTTGATTATGCCTCCCTATACCCAGAGGCAGTTGCCCTCTCTTCACTTAAAGATCAAATGTACATGTTCCATAAAAATCTTGAATCCCCTTGAATACACATCCCTGTGTCATGATTAGTGTTTCCTGAAAATATAATGCAGTTTGATTTTGTGGTTTTCTTGAAATCAGTATCGGTTAATCTGCTCTGCAGTAACTGAAAACAGTGAAGAAACAGTGAAGATGTTTCTGTCCCTGTCAGTGAGCAATGACATCATACCTGTCCTGCCTGCTGCTTCTGCAATTAAGTCCCTAACTGACTAAATAGCTATTGCAGTCTCTAGTTAGAGCAGTCTGTAGAGCTAATTGTTTTCACTCAGAGACTGTTACTAACCCATCTGGTTTGTGTTTAGAGAGATATGCTTAAAATCTGTCTATTCTCATAAAACATTGATCACTTGGGGCTGAGTGCTAAATTGAAGTGGTATGAATGAATCTGTGATAAATAACAGTTTCTGTATCACAGCTCTCAGTTCTCCATCATCAAAACTCTACATTCTGTTCTGGCTGTATAATGGATATAAAATAAACTACATTCCATTAATTCATAGAAGCAGTGTGTATTTAATGTAGTCTCAATAAATATGTTCATGTGACAAGTTTGTTTTAATGTCAGATTGACATATGTGTCTGCCACACTGCTATTTCAGGAACATGTACTGTATGAACTTATAAAATTCAGTTCTTAGAGGGTTTCTGTGTGAAAATGCCTCATGTATGTGTATAACTAGAATTACTATATGGCATCCTGATGTCCCTGTCTCCTGCCCAAAAGTTTAGGCAGCAGCTCTCTGCTTCCCCCTTTCCCCTGCCCCAAAAGCCCCCTGTCTCCTGCCCCCATTTGAGGCTGTTGCAGCCCACTGCCCACTGTCTTCTCCACACAGTCAGGGCTGCTGCACCCTGCTGCTTCCTGAACAAACAGTTGAGGCTGTTGCACCCTGCTACCCTCTGTCCCCCACCATATAACACAAGATGAAAGTATGTTTTGTTTTTTCTTTTGAGTAGTTTTGGCAGTGTACTAAAGGATCTGATGATAGTGGCAGGGAGCAGCATGGTGCAACAACTCTAACTGCGGAGGCAAGAGGCTCTATGGTGCAGCAGGGTACAGTGGTGTCAAGGGACAGAGGACAGCATGATGCAGAAACCCTGAATGTGGTGCAGGACACAGTGGGGCATCAGGGTACAGCAGCCCTGGCTGTGTGCAGAGGTGCACGTGGTGCAGTGGCCCTGCCAATCTGGGGCAATGGAAGTGGGTAGCAGGGTGCAGCAAAAGTCCCACCTTTGGTGGCCAGAGGCAGCATGGTGCAGCAGCTCAAACTGTGGAGGCAGAGGCCCTGGGTCTCTAGGGCTTAGCAGACCATATCAGCCCTGTTTGTGGGGACAGGAAAAGTGGGCAACACAGTGCATTGGCCCTGACTGTGGGGGTGGGGGACAGAGGGAAGCAGGGTGCAGCAGCCTCAACTGAGAGGCAGCAGATAGGAGCATCAGGATGCCATATAGTATTTATAGTTATACATATACAGGATGTATTTCCACATCGAAAACCTCAAAGAACTGAATGTTAGGAGTTAATACAGTACATGTTCCTGAAATAGCAGTGTGGCAGACACACATTATTTGACATGGAAACAAAATTGTTACCACATGAACATTAACATATTTATCGAGGCATCATTAAATATGCACTGCTTCTATGAATTAATGGAATGTAGTTTATTTTATATCCATTAAACAACCCTGTGTTATATAGCCAGAATAGAATGTAGAGTTGTGATGACAGAAAACAGAGCTGTGATACAGAAAATGTTATTTCTCACCGATTCATTCATATCATTTCAATTCTGCACTGAACCCCACATTATCAACTTTTTGTGAGAACAGAAAGCTAGTTTTTAAGCATATCTCTCTAAACACAAATCAGATGGGTTAGTAACAATCTCTGAGTGAAAACAATTAGCTCTACAGACTGCTCTAACTAGGTGCTGCAACAGCTTATTTAGCAATCAGGGACTTAATTGCAGAAGCAGCAGGCATGACAGGTATGATGACATTGCTCACTGACAGGGAAAGAAACATCTTCACTGTTTCTTTCTGTTTCCAGTTGCTGCAGCACACATTACCGATGCTGATTTAAAGAAAACCACAAAACCAAACAGCATGATATTTTCAGGAAACACTACTCATGACACAGGGATATGAATTCAAGGGAATTCAAGCTTTTTATGTAATAGATGTGCATTTGATATTTAAGGCAGACAAAGTGACAAACACCTTGCTAGAGATTTTCTTCCGTGTTGGGTTTCTGCAGGAGGTTGTCTATGATCAAGATGGTACCTTCATGTCAGACCTAATGAAGTGTTTGTGGGAGATGTATGGTGTGGTACAGAGACATACGACACCTTATCATCCACAAGCCAATGGCTTGTCAAAAGATTTAATGATACCCTAAAACTGCTGCTCCAAGCATCTACTGAACAGCAAGGGAGGGACTGGGAGAAATACTTTCCACATCTGTTGTTCACATACAGGGAGGTGCCCCAAGAGTCGACAGGGATTTCCTCCTTTGAACTCCTATATGGTCATAGGGTGCGTGGGGCCCTAGACTTGATCCGGGAAGCCTGGGAAGGCAAGCATGCCACCCAGGGAGCTCCCAAGGTGGAATATGTTCTTAGGTTTAGGGAGAAGCTGAAGGAGCTTAT
The DNA here is from genome assembly GCA_016271365.2 of Neoceratodus forsteri. Taxonomy (NCBI): domain Eukaryota; kingdom Metazoa; phylum Chordata; order Ceratodontiformes; family Ceratodontidae; genus Neoceratodus; species Neoceratodus forsteri. Next base: position 823,418,492 of record CM057449.1, read on the forward strand.
GGGAGTGGCCCAAAGAAACCTGTCAGACTCTCAACAGAAGCAAAAAGTCTGTATGACCACGGAGCCAGAGCCTGCTCATACAGTGCAGGTCAGGAAGTAATGGTCAGAAGGACAAGCTGCAGGCTTAGTGGACAGGACCATATAAGGTAGTCTGTCAGGTCAGTGACATAAATTATATTGTGGAACTGCCTGACAGGAGACATACCCATAGGATATACCATGTCAACATGATGAAGCCATCTGCAAATAGGGCTGACATGGTATTTGCAGTGTGTAGTCCTGGAGAGGTAACGGACAAGGAAGAGCCCCTCCAGGACTTGTCAGAGGAAAGCAGGTGGGAGTCATCTGTGGAAACAATCAAACTGTCACTGCAGTTGACCTCAGAACAGTCCCAGGAAGTGAGGGAGGTTTTAGAGGACTTTGCCCTTTTATTTACAGCCAAGAATGGACAAACCCCCTTAGCGGCACACGATGTAGACACAGGAACACAAGCGCCCATATGGCAGACAGCCTACTGGGTGTCTGAGGCCATCCTAAAGGACATTAGGAGGGAGGTGGAGGAAATGCTGGATTTAGGTGTAATCCAGAAATACCACAGTCCCTGGGCCTTACACAAAGTCCTTGTTCCCAAGCCAGATGGTTCTACTCACTTTTGTGTGGACTGTCATGGACTCAGCATAGTCACTAAGTCTGACACCCACCCAATGCCATAGATGGACAAACTACTGGACAAGTTGGGAGGGGCAGCATACCTTACCACAACTGACTTGACAAAAGGGTACTGGCAGGTGGAGTTAACTGCCAGAGCTAGAGAATGGTCAGCCTTCATCACTCCAATAGGATTGTTCAAATTCTGGGTAATGCCTTTTGGAATGAAGAATGCTTCTGCCACCTTCCAAAGGTTGGTTAACCAGGTATTACATGATCGTGAAGAGTATGCAGTGGTATATCTGAATGATTTTACCATCTTCAGTATTAGCTGGAAGGAACACCTGTCCCATCTGAAGGAAGTATTCAGCAGAATACAGAGGGCAGGGCTCACTGTCAAGGCTGAAAAGTGCCAGGTGGCTATGGCGAGGTGGCATACCTATGCCATGTAGGGGGGGTGGGGCAGCTTCATCCTAATCAAGCAAAGATTGAGGCAATAGAGGTGTGGCCCATGCCAGAAACCCAGAAGCAGGTTAGGAGCTTCCTTGAGACCGCAGGGTACTACTGAAGGTTTGTGTCTAATTACAGTACCCTGGCAGCTCCCCTACCTAGCTTGCTAAAGAAAAGACAGCCCTAAAGCGTAATGTGGGAGCCAGCCTATGAATGAGCCTTTGCATGGCTAAAAGAGGCACTGTGCAGTGTTCCTGTGCTGGCCAGTCCAGATTACACTGGGCAGTTTGTAGTACAGATTTATGCATTGGATGTGGGGATTGGAGCAGTCCTCAGTCATACATCTAATCAGGGAAAATACCACCCAATACTTCACATGAGCAAGAAGTTACTTCCCTGGGAGCAGGCATACTCCATGGTAGAAAAGGAATGCCTTGTGTTGGTATGGGCACTGAAGAAATTAGACCAGTACCTCTATGGAAGGTGCTTCGAGGTACAGACTGATCACAACCCCCTGGTGTGGTTAAAACAGATGGGCAAAACAAATGGATGGCTCCTCAGATGAAGTATTGCCCTGTAGGCCTATGACATGACACTGAAGCTCCTGGCCAGGTTGGCCAATGCAAACACATATGGCCTATCTTGCCAGTTAGAACAGTAAACAGAATTATGGAAACTCTAACATATGAGAGGGGTGTGTTTCCATACATTTAGTCTTAGGAGGGAGGGAGGGATGTTCCAATTTGGCTACTGCTGTGTAATACTGCAGACATATTGCTGTTATAATTTTCTGTGATTTTGGCTATTCTTAAAAGTTCCAAACAGGCCAGGACTAAGGGTTGCCAAAAGAATGCCCAGTGTTACTGAAAAGGTCACATAGGACAGAGAGAATGTATATTACAATTGTTTGACATTCCACTGTGATCTGGGGACAAGGGCTTAACCAAGAAACTAAAATCCCATTTCAAAGAGGATTGGAAACTTCTTGTAAGCTTATTAAAGGGAAATAGAGGTAATAAGATCTCAAGGAGATGGGAGAAGCTAGCCCCTGTCATAAAACTTTAAACTCACAGAGAAATGAGTTTTAGGCACTAGGTGTCAGCAAGATTACCACCAGTCTATTTACATTTTTTGTAAGTGACAGGAAGCTAAGAAAAACTTCTCTGGAAGCCTATTGTAATTACACTTCAAGTGTTATAATTCATCTCCATTTAGAATAAATCAGGAAGGATGGGAAGCTAAAGGCTATTGGGACTGTATGACCTCTAATTTATTAATAATTCTGAGTCTTTAAAAAGCTTGGAAAGAGCAAGAGAGACCCCTGCTGGCCTAAAAAGATAAGGCCATCAAAGAGTTACAGACTGCATGGACCAAGGTATATAAATTCCTCAGAACAGGGCATGTTACATACTTTTTTATGGGGCACTCTTCTTGACTCATTGAGCAAGACTGCCAAAACACAGAGATAGACTAAGGACCAGTGAATGCAAGAAAGAACTGAGTCTTTGCAGATTTCATTTATTTTCTGGACTTTGATCATCCACGAACCAGGTAAAAACTAGACAGTTAAACTTTTACAATGTGTTTTGTATTTATATTATTCCAGCTTTGTTTTGTTATTTTGTAACCAGATTTCTGAAATCTTTCGTCTGTAATTTTTGTATGATTATTTAATTAATTTAGTAAAAGCACTTTGCTTTTAAAACTGCCAGTGGGTGATTGTGTGTGTAAAGATGGAAAGTTTATTCAAGTCTGAGACCAACCTGGTTAGTGCAAGGTGTCACCATTGCTACCAAAGATAGGATACTAGAAGGGAAAATCAGGGTGTCTTAAATAGGGGAGATACACATGTCTCAGGAGGAATCTGTAAGGGAGAACCAGGTCACTGTACCACCAGTGGGAGAAGACACCAATCAGGGTTATGAAAGGCCAGCCCTGAAGAGGTTGTAATGACTGAGCCTCCCCCAGTACAATAACCAAGGAGGGTCCTCACCTGGCTATAGACTTGAGATTATTTTACCCTTACCCAGATTTTAAAGAGGAAGCCCTGGGACCTTGAGGTCGAGTGTTCACTTGTGAACTCAGCGAGCATTCTAGTGGACATGTGGAGGGTATTCCTGTTCCCTCCTGTCATGGATTGCACTTAGGAGTGGGCACTGTGAGCTCAGTGGACCTGGCCCCCCAGAAGTGGGTTTGTGACAGGGTGTTCTTCAACGTATTGTGGGTTTGGGTGAGCATTACTAATGAGGCAAGAGGGAATGCTCAGTACCACTGTAGAAGAGAAAATCCAGCTACACATCTCAATATATTCATTAGCAGCACCAGCTGGGGGGCAGTCATATAGCTAGCCAGAGGCAACCAACACAAATATTAGCATCAACTACATAGGGGGCTACCGGATAGCTAGCTAGAGCCAACCAATACAAATACCAGCAGCACCCAAATAGGAAGGAAGTTAAATAGTCAGCCAGGAAGCTTGGTGCAGAAATCAATACTTACTTGGAGGGACAAGTGGCTTAGGCTGTAAATCACTATATATCACGGTTAGCACACTAGTAAGCAATACCTAACAGAGATTAAGACTTCAGTAATGTCATTAGTATGAAATATGCAGCACAGGCTTACAAATATTTTGTATTCTCTAGGCAAAGCACGGCAAATTTTATTTGTACAGCGCCCAATCCCAGAGGCTCTGGGCACTTCACATTAAAATTTAAAACAAGTAAATGAGACAGGTAGAATAACATATCCAATAAATACATAAATACCATGAAATTAGATCAGCAGCATACTAAAACAGCACTCTAGTACCATATCATGCAGTACATTAGAGAATCCCATAATTACCTACATGAGACTGATAGCAAAGTCTAGGGGTTTTAGCAAGCACAACTGAACAGTCATTTAGTGTGCCATAAAGCTGGATTGTATTTTGTATTCTCTTTAAGGCACGACACCTCCTTACTGTTTGTCTTTCAATAGAAGGCCTCCAGCAGCAGCAGGGGTAGAGTCCAGTTAGCTGGGAGGTGGCAAGTGCAAACATGGGAGGCAGTGTGGCCAGCCAATGTCTCACTCCCCAGCTGATGCCCTCAGTGCAATGCTGCTATGCTCTACCCTTGCATTCTGGCCACTCTGTGGAAGCCTGCTTGATGATGAGCAGTAAAGCAGCCAATACATCCCATCTCTTTCAGCTAGTCACAGCCTGATTGTCACATGGCTCATATGTTCTGCCTGTGGGCAGGACATACCTCTCTGTCAGCTGGACTTCATGATTTCTATAGTACAGAAGACACCCTAGGGGGAGGAGGGGGAGTGTGACAAGATCTAACTACTTTCATGACCCTTATAAAATAATTGCTTCCACTGGTTGGATTAATCCCACAGAGGAAATTTGGCTGTAGGGAGTTCTTTCTTTGAAATTCTCACTCAGAAACAAATCCTGCTTCCCAGTGCTTGTCAATAACCGATTGGCATGCAGCACCTCTGTTCTGGGTGAATCAGACCTTTCCACAGTATGTAATTGTGCTTATAAAATGACTGTATGCAGTTTACATAAACTGAAAAATTAATATCAAGAGTTTTAGATATAAAAAGCTTAAAAAATATGGTGCTTAATTTTTCCAAAAGTAGTTCCTCCACTCTACACTGTCAGTTGTTTTTTGTTTTTTTTTATTTTGTTTTAGACTTTCTAAACTTTTGTCCTAAGTGGGCTTCTGTAGTTGAAGTTTTGTGCTGTCCTGTAGTTTGGTGCCCCTCTCCCATTTCAAATTGCTGAGAGGACAGTTATTACTTTTTGTTTCACTTCTTTTCCTTTTTAATTTTTTTTGTCATTAAAATAACACATGATTGCAGCTTGGGTAAGTAATTGCACATCAGGAAGGTGGGGGGGTTCTGGAAGTAAATGCGACATGACTTTGGAGTGAGAAGATGGGAGCATGCGGTTGAACAGTGGGAGCTGTCTTGGTTTCATCTTCACTAGGAGCACATCCAGAGAAAAAAAAGTAAAAGGCATCAGACCAAACTACTTAAAAAATGGTATGTCAGTAGTGAATGAATGTGAGAACGGGTGGGGGGAACAGCTGAACAAGTGCGCGAGTGACTGAGTGGGTGGGTAGGAAAAAGTTGCTACTAAATTAAGCATTAAGTATAAAAATCATGTGCTGAAAACAGAAATGTAAACATCTATAGATATTGTAAACAGCAGTGCATTTATTTGACAAGGGTGGCAGAAGCCGAAAACTAAGATGGTATTGACCAGAAATCTTAAAATTCTTTATAGAATGTAAAGAGAAGTGTGGAGTGATTTTGGAATGAAATGTGCCTGAATGAAATTCTATAACCTGGACTACTTATAGTATAGCCACCCCTTAGACACATCTAACCATGGCCAAAAGTCCATCAGGTTGCAGGATTTTCTTTCAAATCAGATCAAATCAAATTTATTTATAAAAGCACCTTTCCAAAGATCAAGGCACTGTGCATACACATAAATCAAAATAACAAACATATTAAAATCCAGATTCATAAAATCATACATTATAGTTTATAGTAATACTATATGATAACATATCTCATTGACTAATCATGTCCAGGAATGTTGGGCTGAAAAAATAGATTTTGAGGGCTGATTTAAAACTCTGGATGGTCAGGCGGTCTCTAACCCGACAAGGCAGAGAATTCCACAGGGTTGGGGCTACAAATGCAAAGGATTGGGCTCCAGATGTCTTCAAGTGCACCCTGCGAATTCTAGCAATCCCTCATCAGTAGATTGGAGTTGGTGGGGGTGAGTGGACAGTAGGGATGAAGGAGATCTTGCAGGTAGTGGGGTCCCTGTTCATGTAGGGTTTTCCAGGTCAGCAAGCTGACCTTGAAGGTGATCCACCAATGTACTGGTAGCCAGTGCAGTCCACGGAGCACAGGCGTAATGTGACTGGTCCTAGAAGTACTAGTTAACATCCTGGCTTCTGCATTTTGCACTAGCTGTAAGTGGCAGATATCAACCCCTGGAAGCCCTAGGTACAGGTCATTGCATAGTCAAGGTGGGAGGTCATGAAGGCATAGATCAGCGTTGGAAGATCATTAGGAGGATCCTGGTGTTTCACCTCGGCAATATTCCTCACAAAGTAAAATGAAGTCCTGACAACAGCTGACACCTGCGATTTCAGGGTCAAACTGTTGTCAAAAATAATGCCTTGGTTACACACCTGATCTGAGGTAGCCAGCTGAACACCTCCAAGAAGGTTTTCCAGCCAACAAACTCACTTCCTGATGATCCAGGTCCACCACCAACACCTCAGTTTTAGCAGGGTTCAACCTCAGCTAGCTGGCACTCATCCAGTCCTGGATCTTGGAGAGGTAGTTGTTAAACACTGAGATAACATCATCCTGTTTGGGTACAAAGGACATGTGCTGATGAGTATCATCTGCATAGCAGTGAAAACTCAGACCATACTTCCTAATAATGTCTCCTAACGGCAGCATGTACATTCCAAACAACATGTGTGACAAAACAGAGCCCTGCGGAATCCTGCATGACAGGGTGAGAGCATCAGATGAATAAATCCCAGTGACTACTCTCTGATTCTACCCTTGAAGAATGATTGAAACCATCTGAAGACCATATCTGGCAGTCCACAGATGAACTACAGGTGCTCCAATAGCACACCATGGTCCACAGTGTCAAATGTTGCAGATAAATCAAGGTGGACCAAGATGGAATGAGTCCTACAATCTCTCATTATTAGGAGATCATTTAGCACCCGAACAAGGGCCGTCTCAGTGCTATGCCTCTTCCTAAATCCAGACTGGAGAGAATCATAGACATTGTAGGTAGAAAAATTATCATTCAGCTACAGCACAACCACCTTCTTCAATAACCTTGCCTACAAAAGGTAGATTAGAGACAGATCTGTAATTAGATGGACAGTCCGGGTCAAGGAAGAGCTTTTTTAGGAGCGGTCACACAACCACCTCCTTTAAAGGATCAGGAAAGACCCCCCTCTCCAATGAACTCCAGACTATCTCTGCCAGGACAGGGCTGATTTTATCAATGCAGCCCACAAGGAGATGCATTGGGCCCAGGTCCAAACTACAGCTGGTTGGCCGCAGAGTCTGGACAGTCCTTATGATGTCCATATATTCTAACCAGCTGAAGTTAGACCAAGCAAACTGGGTGCTCAAAACCTCCTGCTGACCTCTGCAATACCCATTAGAGGGGGCTGGGCAGATCCTGGACCCGATGGTGGCAAACTTATCTGTGAAAAACCGAGCAAACTCATTACGCTTATCTTGTGATAAGGATCCCCCAGGTTGAAGACAGAATGGATTGCACAATCTGTCAACAGTCCAGAAGAGCTGAGCTGGTCTGTTTTGTGCAGTGGCAATCTCCTTGGACAGGAATTCTGTTTTTTATAGGTGATTGTTGATTGATAGACTGTATAATGGTCCATCAATCTAAGCCTGTCAGCGTCCAGGCCTGATTTCCACCAAGCTCTCTGTAGCCTTTGACCCACTCTCCTTAACTCCTTCAAGGTCCCATCAAACCATGGGGACCTTGGGAGAAGAGTGGGAGGAGGAACATGAGCAGGAGCAGTGGAATCCAGGGCCTCCATCCCTGCCTTCTTATAAGCAAGTACCAGATCCCCTGAATCCATGCATTCACTTAGCAAACTCGATAGGTCCAGCACCACTGTTAGGCCAGCTGGGGTCACACCCCTTTAAGGGTGGCACCAGACCATCTCCATAGGGGCAGGCCTATTGGGGGGAGCCATAAAACTGAACCCTATGGTGTGATGGTAAGACCACCTGATTGGTTCCACCACCAAGTCGTAGATCTCCATCCCCAGGAGGAAAACCAGGTCCAATGAGTGACCACAGATGTGGGTTGTGGAGGTAACTACCTGTGTGAGGCCCAATGAGGTCATAAGTTGGAGGAAGTCCTGAGCAAAAGGCGAGAGTTCATCGTCGACGCAGGAATTGAAATTCCCTAGAATCAACCATCTGGGGGTTCCCAACACCACGTCCACAATGAAGTCCGTGACTTCCTGCTGGAATTCTTTCCCATCTCTTGTGTGGACGGTAGATGAGCAGTATCCTGCACCCCACACCTGCACCCATGATACACTCAAAGGATCTGGTGGACCCCTCTGGCACATCCACAAGGCCCGGTTCTGATCTAAAACAGATGGCTACACCCTCGCCCCTATGTTCCATTCTTGGGCAGTGTATCCCTGAGTACCTGACTGGAACTGCTGAGGCCAATATTGGGCCCACATTCTCATCCAGCTAGGTCTTAGGTGATACACACCAGGTCCAATGTCCCAACAAGATCTGCTATCATAGCAGTCTTGTTCTTAATAGACCTGGTATTACATAATATCACCTGAGTAGGATGGGTAGTCGAGGAAGACCATGCCACCTGCCTGCACACAGCAGAGCCCTTGGGTATGGAAACCAGGCAAGGAGGACCCCTGTCCTATACCCATTTCACTTCAGGGCATCTCCTTGTCACCAACAACCCAATCTGCCCACTCTCCTCCATTTCTCCACCAGGCCCAGTCCCTTCCCCTCTTCTTTCTTCTGACTATCCCTGAGGCATGACATCTCCTATATGCCTCAGCTGACAAAGGGAACAGACAAATGGGCAGAGGTCCCTAAGCCTGGAGGGGGAATAGTGCCTGACCATCTTTTTACCATCCCAACACATTGCAAAATAGCAGTAGCAGACAACCCACCTCCAACAATAAGCAATACTACAACAACCAATCACACTAACCAAAAAATACACACACTACAAACAATCACACACACAATACTACTAATCTCACTCACACTCTCACACACTTACACACCAATAACCTAACCCACAAATTAAACAATTTAAAACTCAAATTACAGATACCCCCCCATCAACACCCAACTAATAATATAAAAATATGAAAAATCAAAGAAAAGCAGCAGTAAGGTGAAGATCAAATAAAGTCTTATGGCAGGGTGAAAATAATCAGATATTTGAGAGCAAAGTCACCCAAGTATCTCAATTTATTGTTATGAACCTGTGGAACTCCCACCTCCTTGGGAAAAGAACCAAAACACTACATCAAGTTCAGCCTCTCATATTAGCTTGGTGAGGTTGCCAAACTTAAATGCACAACAAAGCAAAGTGAAGGCACTCTCACTGCCTCCTTTAACTTACAGTGGATTCAAATAAAATCACTGACCAGTTTTGGATTTAAGGCAAGTCCTTCGTGTGAGTCCTATTCCTGGCTCGAGAGATGTTCTTGGGGTCTCCTTTGATGCAGTTATTTTCACAGCTAGCACAATATTTGGCCCCTATCCAATGACTGCCATCTCCACAGCCATCGTGAACAAGGTCAAAGCGAAGGGAGGGCACCAATCAAGGGTGATACAGGGAAAAGGCTCCCCCAGCCCCTTTTCTAGGAGGCGGTCACCCTCATTAGCCGAGACCATCACTGCAACAACCGGGCCCAAATCAACCCACCGGCCGACCCCCCCAGGTCATCTAGGAGACTCTGCAACTCTTCTGTCTGCCCTCCAGCAGACTGAATATAGGATCTTCTGCATGGACTAGGCCCCCAGTAAACCATCTCCCAGACAGGTGAAGGAGAACCTCATCCCACAACAATCCCTTGGACCCCGTAGTTTGCTAAGTCCTCTACCACAGGGACTCAACACACTTGCATAGTCTGTCTCCAGGGCCAAGTAGATGTTATATCGGTTCAAAGTCCTACCTCAAAACTCCTCAGTGATGTTCTGGGTCATAACCCCTGTTTAACCACTCCTCCAATACTCGTAACATGCCAAAGGATCTCCTTACTCCATTCCTTCTTGACCAGTCCCACCAACACAAACCAACACAGACCAAGAGAGGATCCAAATATTCCAATAGCAGGGATCAACAGGTTAGGTAGAAACCACTATAATAACAAAATAAAATCTAAATGTTCCAGCTCGATTGAACTATTGCCGGAGCCACCACAATTTTGAAATGATTATTGATTGCTGAAGTGATTTTGTGACTTCCAACACTATCAATTACATACTTTATAGAAGAAATTCAAATCTCCGCTCATGTTTACTGGTAGAATGTTCATCCCCACACTCACACAACTTATGGCTTAATATGGAGCCGGGGTTTTGTTTGATCTATAGGTGGTTGAGCAGCAGAGATTTTCCTGGGCAGGTAAGGAAGGCTAGGAAGCGGGTCTGTCCTGGTCAGCAAAACACAAAAAAATAGAAGAAATTAAAACTTTAAATACTGTAGTAATTCATTTGTTTTAAATTTGCCTATATAGTATGTGTGTAAGAGGAGGATGAGGGAAAAGAACATTTATTTTTCTTTTCTTTTAAGTTTCACTTTTAGGGCCTAGATAAAAAATTTAGTTGAGTAAAGTTGGTGGTCAAGTTTGTGATGGCAGTCAGGGATGTGTGGTCAGTACTGATTTTATTGTACAGAGGCTGGCAATTTACCCAGTACTGTTGTACTGAGATAACAGCATGGGCAAAGACACCCAACAGCCATTCAAGTTTAATTATTTTTTTTTAAAACCCATTTTACAGTTCTTTTTCCTGTGGGTGTTTCTATCATATAACTCTTAGAGAGCAGGATAGAAATGCTTGTATATTTCTGATGCTGTCAGGCAACATATCAGTGTTTTTTTCTCATAGAGAAACAATTGCCTGTATTACATCAGCAAGAAGAAGAATCAGCATTTATAGAGCGCTTTTCATATAAAGTGTATCTCAAAGTGCTTTGCAAGCAATGCTAGGCTGGTAGTGAAGTGACTGAATGTGTAGTGGTGGCCATATTGTACATCAACACCCAAACACAGCCTGGCCAATTGCATGATCCGGTTTATGGGAAGGGGAATGTTGGCCAGGACACCAGGAATGTCCCTTACTCTTTTGCAGACAGTGCCCTGGGTTCTTTTACTTCCACCGGGTGGAGTTGGTTTGGGGTTAGGCAAATCGATATTATCTTCCCTGGATCCATTTTCTCAGGGCAATGACTTTGTTTGGTGAAGATCTACCTGGATTTCTGAGTGGGGAACTGGATGTGGGATCTCTCACCTAATGCTGCAGGATACTAACTAAGGCTGGTTTTGTGCAATTGTATGACTGACTAGGGATGCAGTGAGAGGGCCTCTTTCTGGTTCAATTTTACATTTTAAAATTGATGGAAAAGTGGCAGTGAGAGAGCTGCATTGCATGGATAGATGTTGTTTGAGGGGGTGGTGAGAGCTCCCCCTTTTCACTTTCAAACATTCCGTACTTATAAGTTTCTGTTATATCCACGTGAGTCCTAGTGGGAGCGGGACTTAAATGGAATTTGTGGCATTTATTGCCCTTTGATGTGAGAGGTCTAAAGTACATTTACTGGAACTTTCTACCCAGAGAGTGTCAGCAACTCTTTTATAGTGACTTTTATCTCACTCGTTAATTTCTGAGTTTTTTATTTCTGCTGCAGTTTAAAGATTTTTGTGCATTGTTTTATTGGTGGGGAGTTTTTTGGGGTAGTTTATGATAAAGATTTGGGGGGTTTAAGTAGGATAAGGGAGGAGAGTTCTATTGTGTGTAATTTATTTTCTTTTGTGTGGGTTTTGTTAGTACTGGGATACTGCTGCTAGTTTTGGGGAGTAGCCATGTGTTGGCAGTTGTCTTCAGTGGACAGGCACTACTCTACCTCTAGGCTTAGGGGCCTGTGCCCCTTTGACTGTCCTCCCCTACCCTCTGAGGTCTACAGTTGTTGTTGGGCCTTGGGTATAGCTCGGAGGGGTAGGAGTGGTGCCCAGCCAGGAGGGTGAAAGGAGCGGGGTTGACGGTTTTGGGTGGTGGATACGAGGAGGCACCCTGGGGTAAAATGGTGCCAAGAAAGGAGTCTTCCTTACCTGGTTCCCATACCCAAGGGCTCCACAAATGGTGGGCAAATATCACATTCTCCCTCTGCCACTCATCCAACTTGGGCAAGGTTGTGCCATGCCAGGTTGATAAAGAACAAGACAGCAATAATTGCTGCTTTTGTTGGTACATCAGGCCTGGCTTGCATCACAGAGACCTGGCTGGATGGAAATGCTGGCCCAGTCTTGGAATCAGCAATTCCAGTGGGGTACTCAGTGATACATTGCCCAAGACTGGATCGGAGGGTTGGGGTGTAGCCATCTGTTTCAAGACGGAACTGGGACATATGGAGATACCAGTGGGGGACATTGGATCCTTTGAGTATATCATGGGCACAGGTGTGGGTTGCCAGATACTTCTCATCTACTGTCCACCAGGGGACAGAAAAGTACTCCTGCAGGAAGTTGCGTACTTGATGGTAGACTTGGTGTTGGAGTCCCCCAGGTGGTTGGTCGTGGGGGACTTCAATGCCTGGGTCGACAATGAACTCTCACAGTTTGGACATGACTTCCTCCAATTGATGATTTCATTGGGCTTCATACAGGTTGTTACCACTGCAACCCATAACCAGGGTCACTCCTTGGATCTGGTGTTCCTCTTGGGAATGGAGGTCTCCAACCTGGTGGTGGAACTGATCAGATGATCTGACCATCACACCATAGGGTTCAGTTTTATGGCTCCCCCAATAGGCCTGCCCCTATGGAGATGGTCCAGTACTGCCCTTTGAGGGGTGTGACACCTGATAGAAACATAGGAACATAGAAGTTGATGGCAGTATGGAACTCAAGACCCCTCCAGTCTGCCCATTTCTTTTTCTACCTTATGAATGTGCCATTGGCCTTTGCTCTGTCAATGGCCTATTCATACTCATCTGTATTGCTCCCTTATGCCTATCCCATGCCTGTTTGAAGCCCTGCACTGTATTCATATCCACCACTTCCTGAGGCAGGCCGTTCCATGCATCCACCACCCTTTCTGTGAAAAAGAACTTCTTCACATTACCCCTTAATTGGCCTCCCTCTAATCTCATGCTGTGTCCTCTTGTCCTGCTACTTTTTTATGTTGAAATATGTTAGTTTCTTTCACCTTGTTAACGTCTTTAAGGTGTTTGAATGTTTCAATCACATCACCTCTCTCCCTCCTTTGCTCTAGGGTATAGATATTGAGCTCAGTTAATCTGTCCTTATATGTTTTCTGATGCAGTCCCTACACCATTTTATTTACCCTTCTCTGGACTGCCTCAATTTGGTTAATGTCCTTGTGAAGGTGTGGCCTCCAGTACTGCACGCAGTACTAATGGTCTGATGATGGTGCTGGACCTATCAAGTAGACTGAGAGAATGCATGGATCCAGAAGAACTGGTACAGCACTATAATAGTGCAGTATCAGGGGCCCTGGATTCCATAGCTCCTGTTCGTGTTTGCCCACCCACTCTTCGTCCTCATTCCCGTGGTTTAATGAGGACCTGAGGGAGTTGAGATGAGTTGGTCAAAGGTTAGAACGGTGCTGGTGTAAATTTGCCATTGAGGAGGACGAGCTTAGACTGATGGCCCATTATTGGGGCTATCAGTCAGAAATCTCTCGTAAGAAGGCAGAGTTCCTGTCCAGAGAGATTTCTGCAGGAAAGAATTGAATGCCTCAGCTCTTCTGTACTGTAGACAGGCTGTGCAATCCAGCTTGTCTGCAGAATCAGAGAGCCTTTTCACAGCTGAAGTGTGAGGAGTTTGCTCAATTCTTTGCAGATAAGGTTGCCACCATTAGGTTGGAGAGCTGACCAGCACCTTCTGTTGAGTGTTGTGACTGTCTATGGGAGAGCACAGTCACCCGGTCTGTCTGGGCTGAATTTGACCAGTTAGCAATCACTGATATCATGAAGATTGTCCGGGGCTTGCGGCTGACTTACTGTAGTTTGGTTCCGGGTCCAACCCACCTCCTAGTTGAGTGCTTGAATGTCATCAGACCCATCCTAGCTGAGGTTGTCTGGTGTTCGCTGGAGAAGGGTGTGTTCCCAGACTCCTTGAAGGAGGCAGTGGTGACCCTTTTGAAGAAATCCTCCCTCTACCCAGACTGTCTCACAAACTACAGACCAGTCTCTAACCTGCCTTTTTTGGGCATGGTTATTGAGAAGGTAGTCACGCTGCAGCTTGAAGACCATCTTACCACACACAAGGTCTATGACCCTCTCCAGTCTGGCTTCCAGAAGAAGCATAGTACTGAGACTGCCTTTGTTTAGGTGCTAAATGATTTCCTGATGGTGAGAGATCAGAAGAGCCATTAGATCTTTGTTCTCCTTGATCTCTCAGTGGCATTTGATACGGTGAACAATGGGATACTATTGGAGCGTATGCAGCAAATCTGTGGACTGTCAGTAACAGTCCTCAAATGGTTCCACTCTTTCCTCACAGGCAACTATCAAAGAGTGGTGTCAGGGATTTTTACCTCTGCCCCTCTTCCCGTGTCATGTGGGGTACCGCAGGGCTCTGTTTTGTCTCCCATGCTATTCTCGGTGTACATGCCACCATTGGGAGATATTACATGGAAGCGCAGGCTGAGTTTTCAATGCTATGCAGATGATACTCAGCTGTACATGTCCTTTGTACTGAGCAAGGTGACGCTATCTTGGTATTTAATAACTGCCTCACTCAGATTCAGGACTGGATGAGTGCCAGCTGGTTGAGATTAAACCCAGAGAAGACTGAGGTGTTGTTTGTGGACCAAGGTCATCGGGTAGAGGGGTCACCTCCTGGTTGTCCATCTAGTATTATACTAGGGGGCAGCCAGTTGAGGGTCTCTGAATGGGTGCATAATCTGGGTGTTGTGCTTGACTCCAAACTGACACTTAAAGCACAGATGTTATCTGTTGTCAAGACCTCATTTTACCACCTGAGGAACCTCTCCCGGGTGAAACACCTTGTTCCGCCTGGGGACCTTCCCACACTAGTCCACGCTTTTGTGTCCTCCCGCCTTGACTATTGCAATACTCAATACCTAGGGCTTCCAGGGATGGAGATCCACCACCTGCAGCTGGTGCAGAACATGGCTGCCAGGATGTTGACTGGCTCATTGAGAGCCAGTCATATTACGCCTGTGCTCCATGAAATGCACTGGCTGCCAGTGTGGTGGAGAATCACCTTCAAGGTCGCATTGCTGACCTATAAGGCCCTACATGAACAGGGACCATGCTATTTGTAAGATCTCCTCTGTCCCTACAGCCCCCACTGCCCACTCCATTCTACCAATGAGGGATTGCGGAAGGTTCCCATAGTCTGTTTGAAGACCTCTAGGGCCAGAGCATTTGCGTTTGTGCCCCGACCCTGTGGAACTCTCTACTTCATCAGGTGAGAGAGTGCCTGTCCACCGAGTCTTTTAAGTCTTCTTTGAAGACATATTTAGTTGAGTTGGCATACCCTGATATGTTTTGAATTTTATCACTAGTTATAATGGAAAGTATGATTTGATCTGGGATTTTAATTTGAATCAGTTCTTAGTAACCTTTTGTACAGGTACTTTGGTTTTGAAAAGTGCCTTTTATAAATAAAGTTGACCTTGACCCACCAGGACGGGTAGAAGGGACCTCGATTAATGTCTCATCTGCACACCCCAGCTGTACAGCACCTCCCCAATACTGCACTAGGATGCCAGCATTTTATGTATGAGTTCAATCCCAGTGTGGGATGAGAGCCCATGACCTTCTGGTCCAGAGGCAGATGTGCTACAAACTGAGTCACACTGACACCAAGGAAGTAAGTGCATTTGTAGAGGAATTATTTTCATTGTAGTTCCTAACAGTTCTATAGTGTCTATGGCTTTCCTCCATGAACTACATGGAATGGTTGTTTACTATGCAATAGAAGAATGAAAAATCATGCAGAATTCTATTTACAGAATGCCCCCTCCTCCCATACACACATATGGAATGTTTGCCAGAGAATAGAAGACCAAAACCTCTGCATAATTTGCAACCAGAGTGTTTACTCCCATTGCCACATACACACACACACTCACAACAGAAGGCTTCATATAGAGCCAGGGCATCAATCTGACTGCAGCAGGGTAAACACCAGAGATTTCCCTGGTAAGCAAGTAAGGATAGGAGGGTAACCAAAAAACAACTGATATTAACATTATGAGTAGTTCTTCATTTTTATGTTTGCTTGCGTGCATGCACAAGAAACATTATGTGGCAACTTAGGAGAGAAGTGGGTTGTGGAGGTACGGCACTGTGCGGCCAATGCCGGCACTGCATTGTTGGGCTTGGCAGTGCCCAACCAATGCAAGCCCAGTGTCCTGATGACACTGGTTCTGCAGAGTGCCTCCAACTTGTAAGGATTTCACTGCTGCAATCAGGGACCGCTTCATCATTGTAGCATCAGCCATTCCACTGCAATAAGGGAGTGACCCGTCATTGCAGGGTGGTACCTTGCCTGGTATAACATTACCAGGTACATGGTGGCTCTATGCCGCCACCTCAAGGCCCCATGAAAGCCAACGGGGGTACCCAATCCCCCTGTCAGCATGCCCCCGACCAACTTCATTTGCAGACGGGGAGTTCACTAATTCCCACACACTGGCCTGCACTGTCTAGCACCTGCCTATGTGTGGCACCGTTGTAAATATTGTACTTTGTAAATCTCCATTTGTAACAATTTTCTGCATTACTCCTGACTGTTGTTAATGTCCTGAACCACTTTCCTGTATGCACTTTACTCTGTATCTATTGTACTGTGACCACTGTTTTATACCCTGTAATTGTCTAAACCAATGTCTAACTATTGTATTCTCTGATGTGGAGCCTTTGTAAAGGAGTCACTGACTCAAAGGTTTTAATTTCAATATGATTCAATAAATAAATAAATAATGTCCTCACCCTCAATTTCAGTTGTGTGCCGAGGGGGTGCCCAATCCCCCTTGGCATCATGCGCCCCCACACACACATTTCTGTGCCAATGGGGGACCCAATCCCCATCGGCTTCAATCCCCCTTTCCCAGTTCCAGTTGCCGAGGGGGTGCCCAATCTCCCTCGACATCATGCGCTCCTCCACTCATTTCTGTGCTGATGGGGGGCCCAATCCCCATCGGCTAAATTTCCCCTCCCCACAAATGCTGGTGTCACACTAGGAGCCCACCCCAGTGTACCAAAAACACACCTGCAAAGGTAAAAAAATGACCCGCGTTGTCTGTATTTTCTTTTTAAACCTATAAAATGAGAAAACGGTCCCTTGAAGTGTCCAGTTCTCCTCCCCCAACTCATGCCCACCCTCTGCATACCCCAGCTACCCACACCCCCTTCACCCCATACTTACCTCCGGAGCCCGTTGCGACAATCTCCGGTGGACCGGGAACACGTTGCAGGTTCAAAACTGGCCGCGAACTGAAGAAATGCTGGTAAGCTGTATAATGGGATAAACAGGGTGTTTTAAACTTTGGTGCATATCTTGGGCATTTTGGGGAATTTTGGCACCAAATTTTCAACATGGGGTTATTGGGACCCCTCCTCATGAATTCAGTCACTGTCATGGTGTTATTCGGTCCAGAAAGGTGATTTTGTGGTCACTGTGTGGAATCACCTTTTGGGACTGATTAATGAAATGACAGTGCCACTGTTCATGAGGTGGGCTCTCAAAAAGCCTATGTTGCAAATTTTGTGAAAAAATCCAAAAAATGACTGTTTTATGAGTGTGCGTTGTGCAGCTTCCACACATGCTCGTAACTTTGCAAATTTGTAATATTTTCACTCCAGATTTTCAACATTGGCATTTTTACACACCTCCTTATGAACAGTATAGCTGTCATTTTACATATCCTGGCCGAAATGTGTTTTCGCACTTCCAGCATAGACAAGTGCGATCGCTGTGGGAAATCAGTTTTTGGGACAGATTAAGAAAATTACAGTGATACTGTTCATGAGCAGAGGTCCTAAAATGCCTACATTGAAAATTTGGTGATGAAAGTCCATAAAATGACTGTGTTACAAGTATGCATTGCGCAGTTTCCATGCACCCTTGTAACTTTGCAAATTTGTAATATTTTCACACCAGATTTTCAACACTGGCATTTTTTCAAACCTCCTTATGAACAGTACAGCTGACATTTTTCACAACCTGGCCAAAATATGTTTTTGCACTTCCGTCACAGAATAGCTCAGTCGTTGTGGGAAATCAATGTTTGGGACAGATTAAGATTGAGCAAGTGAGAGGGGGGAGTGAGCAAGCTCAACAGAGCTCTGTTGGGACTGCTGTGGATTTCTTTGTGGCAGAAAAAGGCGCCAACACAGGCAGGAGCCCAGTACAAAAGGGCAGCCTGCAGCGCTGGGAGAAATAGAACAAGTGAGTGAGAGAGAGAGAGGGAGTGAGCGAGCTCAAAGGAGCTCTGCTGGGACTTTAGAGTTGCCCACCATCCCACCCATCATCCACTGTGGTCCTATATTACAGAAGGGTCTCTGGGGTGGAGACAAAGCAATGATTGGTTACTTTTAGGATTGCTGTAATAATACAAATTTAGTTGTTCTGTTTATTTCTCTAACTGAGCTAAGTACTGAGCTATACTGTTAGGAATCAGGATTGTTGTAATAATACATATTTATTTGTTCTGTTTATTTCTCTAACTGAGCTGAGTAATAATTGGAGGGCAATAGGATTTCTAACTGGGCTAAGTGAAACTATATGAAAACTGAGAACAAAAAGTATGGCAGTTGGATGAAAAACGGACAAGGAGGATTTAGGATTGCTACAGTAATACAGTATCTAATGGAAGAGATTTGAGACTGAATTGACCTGGCTGGCAAGGGGGCAATAGGGGGACTAACGTGGGGGGAATTTGAGTAAATAGGGGCCTAACAGTTGTAGTACGGTACAGAAACCAGGAGTAAGAGCCCGTAACATAAGATGGGGGTCAAAATGGGCCAGGTGCTACATGTCAATAGGGCTGGCATCTTTGGAAGGGTAGTGGGGGTGTACAGAGTGTGAGTACACCTTTTTATGACATGTTGTTTCTTTGAAGTGGAAACAAAATGGGACTTTGTGTGTCTGCCAGAGGATGAAAATCATAAACTTTTATGACCTCTTAAATGGAAAAACATTTAATATCAACTGTTGTTAAAAATATATAAAACACTTTGAAATGCCTTGGGAGAAGGAACTGGGAAATCAATGACTAATAATTTGGGAAATTATTTTTTGCTGATGTCATCTTATTTAAAATACCTCCTGATAGGACATCATGTTTGTATTTTTTTTTATATTCTAAAAGGAGGAGCTAGATGACTCATAGAAGGGGTGTGGAGAGACACAGTTTAAACTAATACTGTTTCTGAGCTGTTTATATCATATTCCATCTTGGGACTGTAGAAGACACAGTTCTGATAAGCATTTAGGGGTAATACATTAGAAAAAAGTCTAATTGTATTGTGGTAGGAGTTTATGTTTTGTACCTTTCCTTGTTTTCTTTTAAGTGATTATATGCTCTTTGGTATATTGTTCTATGTTACATTTTTCATATTTTTATCAATTTCTAGAAAATGTATTATTTGAAAGACTGCCTGGGTGTCTGCAAGTTCTCTTTTTGCATGTGATGTATAGAGGGGTAAGACTGACAAAGACCGTTCAAAAGCTTGATGGTGTTACTAAACTGGGAAAAGGTAAGAACATACCGAAGGTCTTTTATAGAGTTTTAAGGGTTCATTTTGGAAGCCTGGCTGGGTGCTCCCTGGCTTAAGATTGTACCGCAATCCCCAAAGAGAGTACATATCTGTGCCTGTACATTGGGTACACTAGTATAGGGTTCACAGTTTGAATTCCCCCAGAACTTCAGACTAAAGGTGTTTCAGACCCACAAGCAGACAGGAGGGTTACCCTGGTGGTTACCTG
Organism: Neoceratodus forsteri; assembly: GCA_016271365.2. Classification (NCBI taxonomy): domain Eukaryota; kingdom Metazoa; phylum Chordata; order Ceratodontiformes; family Ceratodontidae; genus Neoceratodus; species Neoceratodus forsteri. Next base: position 823,438,372 of record CM057449.1, read on the forward strand.
TTCACACTCTTGTGCTCTGAGGTTGGCACTGTGGGAGCAGAGGGCCTGACCTGCTGAGTGCATTTGTGACAGATTTGGTTAGCCGTGGTGTGATAAATTTGGTAACACAAGCTTTAACTGTTCATTGTGTCAGCTTAATACTGTACAGCTCACTTGCAAAATAAGGCAGTGATATTTTTTAAAAAAGGAAACAGAACTATATCATTTTGCTTACAGTCAAGTTCCTACCTGTTTTTTTTTTTTCTAAAGTGCAAGTTAGAGTAGCTGTAGTTAGGGAAGAAGATGGCTTTCAACTATAGTGGGTACGCTGCAGACTACTTGAGGCAGTTGTGCCAGGACAAAGGAGTCCTGCACGAGGCAAGAGCCACCAAGCAGAATGTCATGGATGCCCTGATGGCAGCAGATGCCCAGAGCATCGAGTCACAGACTGTGACTGTAAAGGACCAAACCTTGGGCATGAAGGGGCCAGCAGCCAGTGCAGTGTTCAGATCTGGTGAGGTGGGCAGCAGGGCCAGTGCCAGTGAAGGGTCACAGCAGCAGGGGAAGGTCACCTGCATTTTGGAGCCAGAAGCAATGAAGCTGCAGATTGAGTTATGCAGAATGGAGCTGGAGTTCCAGAGAGAAGAGAAGCCAGAGCAGTGAGCTGCAGAGGAGAAGAGGGAGTGAGAACAGCGAGAGGCAGACCACGAAGAGTGCGAGCACCAGAGGCGACATGAACTGGAGAAGTTACAACTCCAGCCAACAACACCAGAGCAGGTAAGTGGCTTGGTTTTAACTGGAACTACAGGACTGGGTTACAAACTGAATTCCAAATTGATAGCTGAATTTAAAGAGTGGAAGGATATGGATGCCTTTTTAAATTCCTTTGAAAAAGTTTGTATTCAGGCAAAAATTCCTAGAGGGTCCTGGAGCTTCCAGCTATCCCTGCTACTTACTGGAAAAGCTCGGGATGCATTTGGTCAAATGGACAATGAGGACAGTAATAATTACACAAACTTAAAGCTGCATTTTTAAAAAAGTTTGATTTAACTGCAGAAGCATACAGAGCTAAATTCCATAAGCTCAGGAGAAGCCCTGACATGAACTACAAGGGCTAGCCATGAAACAATGGCAGTGTTTAAAACGTTGGTGGGAAGGAATTGAAGCAAACTCTGTAGATAAAATTGAAAATGCTATTTTGTTAATACGGTTGTAACCCCTAGATGGCGCTATCCCAGGGGCTACTACCCCTGCCTGATTTGCCACTAACAGGTTGAGGGGCCTGGATCCAATGGCGGGTGCCTCCACCCAGAGGTCAGGGTTTGCAATAGTTAAACTAACTTGGTCACAGCCCTCTGGGACACTGCAACCCCTTTCTTCCCACTAGTGGCCCACACAATATATCAAATTACCTTCACAGTATACACTTACCCCCAGGTCTGGTTCCGCACTGGGACCTCCCTGTGAAATGAGATACAGTGCAACAATCACAGTACAGTACTTTAACATAGACAAATACTCAGGCAGTATAACTTTGCTGAAACAAGCAGCTCTGATTTATTTAGGGGATATAACAAGGACAGAGGAAATCAGGTTAATTAGCTTATCACTCTAATAATCTACCTATGGCTCTGTGCACAGGCCTATCCCTATCAGTTACTGTCCCTGGGTACCCAAGCCCTCCAGTGGCTAGTCCAAACCGTGGCAACTGGTAGGGCCTTTCACCTGAGAAAAGGAGAATTAAACAGTCAGCAGTACAGTAATTCCATTTGGATTTAATGTGGCAATTCAACAGGGAGTGACCCTGAATTAGTACTCACGACCTCCAAATAAGATAGGGTCCTTCAATGTCAGCAGGGCTCACTTGAGGTACACAAACCTCTTCACACATCCATATAAAAGAAAGCACTATACCAGGCAGGCTGCATCTGTATCCCGATCGCAATTACTGCACAATACCCGGGAGAACACACAGCAGATTCAGTTCCTGACAGACCGAGTGCAATTTTCAGCAATTCCTCCAGTCTTCTACAGGGTGAGCCTGGTTTCTACTCTTCAGAGATCCTTTGATTCTTTTCACAGGACGGATTCAGTCCTAACAAGCTGTTACACAAGCTGCAGACCGGAACTCTGGGCCTTACACACGTTTTGACTAAAACTGCACACTGAAAAGCACAGGCTCCTTCCTTCTTCACTGCCAAAGCTCAACTGAAACTCCAACCGACAAAACCGGGCACTTCCTTTGAGTTCCTCCCAGTTCTTGACTGGATTGGCTGTCACTCACAATAGACTGCTGCTGTTGGTCCAAAAGGCACTGAAGTCTAAACTACATCTCCCAGAGTCACTGCCCATACAATCCTCTTGTGGCTGGCTCAGATTATGACTCAAGTTCTGATTCGTCCAGGCACCATTTTAGAGCTAGCATACCCACACTGATTGGTCCAGTTCAGCAGTTCAAAACTAGAATGGGAACTAGCAGACACAGTTCTGACTGCAAAGAAAGCAGGTTAGACAAACTGTAATTTCATTATTACTCTAAATAATTTCTGGCAAACAGTTACATCTTTCAGATAGGTTCCCTTTGCACTCTAGTGACTGCAAAATGGAGTGAATTGGCAGTAAGCTTGAGTGGTACTCAATCAAAAAACACACAGTCCCCCATACAAACTAATTATGTCTGCAAGCAGACAGCTCTTAAAGACAGTACCAGAGGTTCTAAAAGCACTCACTGATAAATGGCTTAAGCATAAACACCATTCAGGCTTGGAGCATTCAAGCAAGCTCCTGAAGTCTTGGGAACCCCCATTTGCAGGGGTTACACCTTCCTGGCCTGGGAAAGCTTGACGTCGCGTCAAGCAAGTACCCATAAGTTTTAACTGCAACCATATACATTTGCATTAGGCACACATGTAATCATCAGTCAATATATCATTTTACCAAGAACACATTTCTGAAACATTGCAGTACGTCACTCTTTACACAGTACACACACATTGTACCATAACTCAAGTTATTACCTCTTGTACATGAAACCTGAAGAGAGGGGCCCTTCCCTAGCAATTACCTTGGGCTGGACGGGGCAAGGGCACCATACTTAGAGGGCAACACAAGTAACTTGAGTTAGCACTGACGCTCAGTTTGGGCAATGAGCTCGGGGACACATACACTCCTTTATGGACAACATTGGAGAGGCAAATCCACAGGCCTCCCAAGGGAATCATAACTGAGGTGCACCACAGGCTTTACAGCTCGACCAGTCTTTCTAGGGGACTGTTACAGTCTCTGCACTCTGAGCCTCATTTTCAGCATTGTCCTCACTTGTCAGGGAGTCTCCATGGGGTAGAGAGGCTAGAACTTGGGGCACTTTCAGCTCCAGGAGTTACAGTTTCTGAGTCCACAACATTTGGCTCACATGGAGAGCTTCGGACACTGGCAGTGGACTGTCAGGGCACTCAAAATACTCTTCTTGTTCTGGTGTATCACCAGTCTGACCCAATCCATCATTTTCCTCCCTGAAAGCTCAAACAGTTCAACCATGCACTAATGATTCCATTTCATCTGATCTGATGCTTTGCATTTCACTTTCTGGGAGCATTGGCTCCAGGGACAAGCTGGGGGCTTGGACAGTCCAGAAGGCCCAGCTTCATCTCCAGTATTGACTAGGGATTGCCCGAAACAATTGACTCAGTTCGTAAGAAGGATAGTATTCAAAGTCACTCTCACTTTCTTCCGATATGGACTAACAGTCATGCTCAACTGGGACTTGTGGAGGGAACACTTTAACTTTGCTTCTGTAGGTGCAGACTTTCTTGATCTTTTCTTAGCAGCAGCTCTAGTCACTGGTCCAGAGGGGCATCTTCTAGGGGCTCAGACTCAATTAAGATTTGTCCAATGGGCAGTAAATGATTTCTATGCATTGTTTTTACATCTTTTTGAATTATTCTCAGGCCTTACTTTGTACACTGGCAGATCATCTAGTTTTCCACTACAATGTGAGGAGATGGTGCCATCTGTCAGCAATCTTGTGCTTGCCATGCAGTCCCATATTTCTTAGCAATACCTGATCTCCTCCTGAGTTCCTGTGCTTTCACCTTTTATCATACCTTTCTTTGTTGGCCAGATTTCTTTTGGCAACCATGGTTTGAAGCCAGTTAGTGCAGCATGAGTTAGCTGGGCCTTTAACTTTGCACATACTGTAAATAGTTGTCAGCTTGAACCCCATCAGGAGACCCCAAAACACATCTACTGGTAGTCGAGCTTCTCTTCCAAACATCAGGTGGTAGGGGAGAATCCAGTGGCATCACTTTGGTGCAGTTATAAGCATGTACCAGGGTGCTAATTTGTTGGCTCCATCTAAACTTCCTTTGGGTGCAGGGTGCCTAGCATATCTAGCAAAGTCACGGTTGAAACGTTCAGGCTGTGGGTCCCCCTGGGGTGGTAAGGAGTGGTTCTGGACTTTGCACTCCCCACAGAAAGCATCTCTTTGATCAGGCGACTCTCAAAGTCTCTCCTTGATCAGAATGGATTCTTTGTGGGGCCCCATAGTGAACAAAAAGTTTTCTACAAGTACTTTGGCCACAGTGGATGCTTTCTGGTCTTTGGTGGGAAAGCTTGGGCATATCTCGTGAAATGGTCAGTGACCACCAGCACATTACTGATATTTCTTTGATCTGACTCCAAACTCAGAAAATCAATACAGACCAGCTCCATGGGTGCACTGGTGGTGATGTTAACAAGGGGGGCAGCCCTCTGGGGCAAAGCTTTCCTCTGTAAGCAGCGACTACAAGTTCGAATGTGTTGCTCCACATCAGCCCCCATCTTAGGCCAATAGAATCTGGATCTCACCAAGTCAAGTGTTCTGTCTATACCAAGGTGCCCCATGTGGTTGTGCAAGGACCTCAGTACTGAGTCTCGAAAGGCAGTGGGCAGCACCAGTTGTTGTTTGTCTACTTGTCCCCCTCTGTCTACTGTTTCTCTGTATAACAGTTTCTTGATCAGTTTCAACTTAGGACCTCCTTTGTATAACAGTGCAGTTCTCAAATCAGTGGAGGCGTAATTTGGACATCTTTTCCTGCATAGAGGGCTTCAAAGCTGCTTTGATCATGGGATCGTGGAGTTGAGCCGCCGAATACTGTCATTGTCCAGCTGAGGCAGTGCACCAATGTCTATTGCAGAAAAGTGGCAATAAGCAGCAGGTATGCAATTCTCAGAGGCTCCCAAGCAATCCACCATGCAGTCCACTCGTCCGTGGACATTGTTCCTCCTGTCAAACTTCCGGCAGAGTGCCCAAATGTCAGGTTCTGCCAATCGGACCCAATCATTCTGGGGAACAGGCCTCGGGAGAGAGCATCAGCATCTATGTGGTTCAGACCTGCTCAGTATCGAGAGCATAGTCATATGTAGATAATGCAGAAAGCCACCTATGGCCAGTGGCATCCAACTTAGCTGAGGTCTGCACATAGGTCAAAGGATTATTGTCAGTTTTACTAGTATTTTAGCCCCATACAAGTACTCATGGAATTGGTCAACAATAGCCCACTTCAAAGATGGAACTCTAACTTATGTACAGGATAGTTCTTTTCGGATGGGGTCAGGCTTCTACTGGCAAAGGCCACTGGTCTCAGGCCATTCTCGTGCTCTTGGTACAACACAGCCCCCAACCCTTGCAAGCTAGCATCAGTGTGCAGGACGTAAGGTTTTCTTGGATCGGCATAGGCCAGCACTGGAGCATGGGTAAGTTGATATATGATCTCATGAAAAGCAGTCTCACAATCAGGAGTCCAGCGGGCCCCAAATACTTCCTGGATGAAAATACACTCTTTCAGTCTTGAGGGACGCTGACTTTGGTATTTTTTGTGGGTTGGGATACCCTTGAGTAGGTTAAGTAAAGGCGGATCACTCTTGAATAGTCATTGATGAAACATAGATATACCACAGAATCTCGAATCTTTGCAGTTCTTTTTAGATTTTGGGCTGTGGCCAGGTGGTCAAGGCCTCAACTTTACTTGGTGCGGTCTCTATTCCTCGGTGGATACTATGTGTCCCATACTTTACTGATGTTTGAAAGAATTGACACTTATCAATGGACAGTTTAAGGCCAAAGTCCTCCAGTCGGTCCAATACCTTAAATAATCTGCTCTCATGTTCCTCCAGTGAGCTGCCAAACACAATAACATCATCTAGGTATACCAGGCACTCTAGTAAGTTCATGTCCCCCCTGCGCGCTCCATCAATCGTTAGAAAAGTGGCTGGGGCACTACGAAATCCCTTGAGGGGCATCCTCATGAATTCATAGAAAGCCAAGCGGACAGATAAAGGCCGTCTTCTCTCATGGTCCTCTGGGGCCATCGGGATCTGTGTACCACTACGGAGATCCAGCACAGAGAACCACTTGCTCCCGTTAGGCAGTCAAAGCATCCTGAATGTGGGGCATTGTGTACTGATCAGGGATAGTCCACGGTTTAAGGTGCGATAATCCACACAATTCTTACTGTTCCATTCTTTTTTCCTCACTACCACAATGGGGAAGCATAAGGGCTTCTGGATTCTTGTATTACACCAGCAGCTAACATCTCTTTGCAGATGCCGTCTCCACATCATCTATGTCAGCAGGTGCCAGGCGTCGAGACCTCTCACGAAATGGTCTTTCGTCATGCAGCCAGATATTGTGCTCAGCTCCTTGCACGCATCCTACATCCCATTCTTTAAGAAAACACCTGGTCTCTCTGGGCAAGCTTCTCCACTGATCCTCACTTTCCATTCAGCTGGCAGCGGGGTTGCGAAAATCAAACAAGTCAGGCATTACTCTGTCATTCTTCTTGAACTCTTGCTGCTGGGTAGCACTGCAGTGTCTGCACAATGCACATTAGCCAGGATGCAACCTCTGTTTACTCGAATGTCTCTTTCAGACACATTATGAACTTGGACCATTACCCTTCTGGCATAAGCAGTGGGCTCTAGCGGGCAAAATACTAGGCTTGACCAGCAGTCCCTCTGGCAATTTTCCATCGCCTGGTGCATCCAACATTAATATTTTATCTTAACATCCTTTCTGATACGGACCTCTCCCTGTATGGTACACTGGGCATTTGGCACCAGGATCGAGACTCAGGATCCTTCTTCCATACAATTCCGACCGGTTCCTCTGGTTCTGTTTTTTCAGCATCTCTCTGTGCCTCATAGGCCTTCTTAATTAAAGCACGACTCTTAAAGCTCTACTAGTCTTTGACCCTGTTTTCTGCACACCACTCTGTCCAGCCTTCAGAACACATGAGCATTTGTTCCAATCAACAAAGGGGACACCATCATACAGTCCAGTGGGGGACACACTAAGGCTAGGGTCTCTACTTGTTGACCCTCCAACCACGGAGGTGGGGAAAGACAGCCAAATCGGATATACCGGAATAGGGTAGGCCTTCACTTAACCCCATACATGCAGTCCTTCTAATGGTTATAAGAGTACGTCTGACAAATGCTTCTGATACCAATCCTGGAACATAATTGTCACTTGGGAGCCACTGTCTAATACAGCTCTTGTAGACACTCCATTCACCTTTACAGTGGTCTCCATGGAGGGACCCACTATTCTGGACCAGTCTGAGAAGTAGTGGGGGGCCTGGGCAACGTGACCTTGCCACAAAGGACGATGAATTAGCATTTTGGTGCCCTCACTGGGATCATGTCGTGCACCTCTTAACCACTGATTTCTTCTCGAAGCTCTCCTGTAGCCTATATGCAACTTTGTCAGTGTCTTTTGGGGACTGGCATTCCCTTTCATGTGCCCATCTTTCCCACAATTATAGAAAAACATACTTTCTGGAGTTTGAGCTGGCCGAGGCCCACACTGGGAGCCAGGGCGGGGTATTACTAACTGGAAACCTGGGTGCCATCTCTGTCTCGCGGTGATAAGCATTTGGAGACATCTCGTCAGTTTCTCCACTTCCATGGTCAAGGAATTGAGTTTGGAGCTGTTATCCGTAGGAGATACATGGTGGGTACCCCCACCCCCATAGCAGATGCAGTCGGATATAGGTCAGGGCCCGTACTTGCAGGCGTGGCCTTCATAAAGGACTGTTTTTGAATTCGGATCTCTCTCAACAGTTCCCCATTGTGGCATATCTTTTCCTTGTCAGAGCACTCATTGACTATCAACCTCTGCCCTGAACTTCACTTGCTGGGTCACCCTCAGTCACTCGGGTCATTAGCCACAGCTGTTGGTGCAGGTACCTCAGTGCTTTTCTCAACTCCTCAATTTCTCTCATTAACTCATCATAGGAGGGTGGGGATTCCAGTCGATTGCCAGGCAACTGAAGCAGCAGCAGTTCTGAGAAAGGGGCAGGCACCAAGATCTGTCCAGTCTGGTTCGGTCCAGTTCAATCGCTGGCAAACTACCCTTTCTGAGGCATTCTTGCAACAATTTTTCCAGCCGAGAGACATACACAGACAACAACTCCCTTGGTACTGTTGTGCATTTCTTACTCTCCACCATAGGTCCTCATCAGAATCTGGGCTCCCATACACATTCTCCAAGGCCTCAAGATAGGCCTGTGCAGTCGCTTCAGGGTTACTGGCCCGTTTAGCACGGATGGTAGCCAGGGCAGGACCTCGGAGGCTCTCACTAACCCTCTTTCGCTTTTCGCCTTCTGAGCATTGCCATTCTAGCACTTGGGGGGCAACATAGTCTATCCAGGTCTCCCAGTCATCCTCCCCTTGGGGGGTGGGGAGGGTGCCAGAGAAGATCCTCAACCTTCGGTAAGAGTCGTGACTAATGGCAGGTGCAGAAATAGGAGTCTGCATTGGTTCAGCCACCATTACGGGCACTGGAGCAGGAGAGGGTGTTGGGGGAGGAACACCCCCAGGTGGCAAGAATAGTTTCTTCAAGTCTTCCACAGTTTTCCCCTCTCCCAGCAACCATTCAGCAAATTTCTCCTCAAAAGTTTCAGATAGTGGTGGGGGCTGATTCCTCCCGGGTCTTTACTGTCCTTAGTTATCACTCTCCAAGCAGTGAGGGCTCCCTCTGGGGTAATGGTCTGTGGCACTTTGGAGCTATCTATGGGATCCTTAAACTCTACTAGGGCCAGGAAAGTGTGGGTGAGCAGATTAGCATGCCGACCCACCACCACAGGGTTTTGTAAACCTTCCACCTTGGAAAGTACTCCCTGCACAGTGTCCGTATTGATACCCAGGGGGATGTCCAGGATAAGCATAGCATTTTGGGGGTCGATCTCCTCCCCAGTACACCACTCCACCAGCCGGTGCACAGCCACTTCTGTCGGGGTACCCATTTTTTCTTAACAGTGGTTGAGAATATGGCCACTAGAGGACACACAATCCCAGCGGTGAGCCTCCAAAATGTAACCCCTAGATGGCGATCCCAGGGCTACTACCCTGCCTGATTTGCCACTAACAGGTTGAGGGGCCTGGATCCAATGGCGGGTGCCTCCACCCAGAGGTCAGGGTTTGCAATAGTTAAACTAACTTGGTCACAGCCCTCTGGGACACTGCAACCCCTTTCTTCCCACTAGTGGCCCACACAATATATCAGAATTACCTTCACAGTATACACTTACCCCAGGTCTGGTTCCGGCACTGGGACCTCCTGTGAAATGAGATACAGTGCAACAATCACAGTACAGTACTTTAACATAGACAAATACCTCAGGCAGTATAACTTTGCTGAAACAAGCAGCTCTGATTTATTTAGGGGATATAACAAGGACAGGGAAATCAGGTTAATTAGCTTATCACTCTAATAATCTACTTATGGCTCTGTGCACAGGCCTATCCCTATCAGTTACTGTCCCTGGGTACCCAAGCCCTAGTGGCTAGTCCAAACCGTGGCAGCTGGTAGGGCCCTTTCACACAGAGAAAAGGAGAATTAAACAGTCAGCAGTACAGTAATTCCATTTGGATTTAATGTGGCAATTCAACAGGAGTGACCCTGAATTAGTACTCACGACCTCCAAATAAGATAGGGTCCTTCAATGTCAGCAGGGCTCACTTGAGGTACACAAACCTCTTCACACATCCATATAAAAGCACTATACCAGGCAGGCTGCATCTGTATCCCGTCGCAATTACTGCACAATACCGGAGAATACACAGCAGATTCAGTTCCTGACAGACCGAGTGCAATTTTCAGCAATTCCTCCAGTCTTCTACAGGGTGAGCCTGGTTTCTACTCTTCAGAGATCCTTTGATTCTTTTCACAGGACGGATTCAGTCCTAACAAGCTGTTACACAAGCTGCAGACCGAACTCTGGGCCTTACACACGTTTTTGACTAAAACTGCACACTGAAAAGCACAGGGCTCCTTCCTTCTTCACTGCCAAAGCTCAACTGAAACTCCAACCGACAAAACCGGGCACTTCCTTTGAGTTCCTCCCAGTTCTTGACTGGATTGGCTGTCACTCACAATAGACTGCTGCTGTTGGTCCAAAAGGCACTGAAGTCTAAACTACATCTCCCAGAGTCACTGCCCATACAATCCTCTTGTGGCTGGCTCAGATTATGACTCAAGTTCTGATTCGTCCAAGGCACCATTTTAGAGCTAGCATACCCACACTGATTGGTCCAGTTCAGCAGTTCAAAACTAGAATGGGGAACTAGCAGACACAGTTCTGACTGCAAAAGAAAGCAGGTTAGACAAACTGTAATTTCATTATTACTCTAAATAATTTCTGGCAAACAGTTACATCTTTCAGATAGGTTCCTTTGCACTCCTAGTGACTGCAAAATGGAGTGAATTGCAGTAGCTAGTGGTACTCAATCAAAGAACACACAGTCCCCCATACAAACTAATTATGTCTGCAAGCAGACAGCTCTTAAAGAGACAGTACCAGAGGTTCTAAAAACACTCACTGATAAATGGCTTAAACGCCAAACACCATTCAGGCTTGGAGCATTCAAGCAAGCTCCTGAAGTCTTTTGGGAACCCCCATTTGCAGGGGGGTTACACGGTTTTTTGGGGCATGCCCGGCAGAGCTGAAAACCTGGCTGGAGGACTGAGATCACAAAACAATTCCAGAGGCTGCTGAACTCTCAGACCGCTATGCCAAGAGCAGACCTGCTCTGAGAGCGAATGGGGTGGGTGTGGCAGCACAGAAAGGGTAAAGAGCACCTTCAGGGCAGCTAAAATCCTCACTGCCTCCACTGAAACCAGTTAGCCCAGATTTCAAAGAAAAGAGTTCTCTGAGAAGAGAAACAAATGTTGGGTTTGTAAAGAAAATGGGCATATTGCCAGACAGTGTCCCAAAAGGATAAGCAATACACAACATGGGGCTAGGAAAGAAGTGGGTTGTTTATTTGTACCTGGAAGCATGCCTGTGAACATGAGAGAATACATTCACCCAGTCATGGTGAATGGCATACAGACACAAGGGTTAAGGGACACAGGGGTATCCCTGATGCTGGTGAAAGGGGATCTGGTAGAGCCTGGTCAGCTTATACCCAATGAATCTGTAACTGTGCAGGGGTTCGCTGGTGAGGAGTCCACATTGCCACTTGCTAATGTTCTCCTAGACTGGGGTGAAACAGGGGGACCTGTGCAACATGTGGCTGTAGCCAAAACATTAGCAGTTGATGTCATCCTTGGCAACAATCTCAAACAGAATGGTGTGTGCAGTTATCCGAGCCAAGCGACAAGGGAAAATTGTAGTTCCCTGGACCCCCCAGCAGCCATTGTGAAAACTACAGAAAGGCTGGTTCCCCAGCCTGTGTCTCCTGATATGGAGACTAATAAAAATCGGGTAGAAAATTCCCCAGTAGCAGTTAACCACACAGCTACAGAGGGTTACTCCACAGGAGGGGTGACCCATTGTCAGAGGGATAGGAATGACAGTGATCCAAAGTGCCCTGATGATAGTGCTAGGAACCCTAGTTTAGAGACTGAAGGGGAACTGTCCCATGCCTTGGGAATGTGTAAGGAGTTTGCAGCTGTTCAGAAAAGTGACCCTAGTCTAGAGAAACTGAGGGCTTGGACAGACTCTGACGGGGCACAGGGAGGTGACGGTAAACATAAAGTTTATTGTGAAAATGGACTGATGTATACTCAGGCTGTGAAGATAGAGAGAGGGGTGATAGGCAGGCAGCTTGTCGTTCCCCAGGGATATCGTGAGCAGTTGCTCAAGATTGCACATGATATTCCCTTGACTGGTCATCTGGGAATCACATGCACTATGCAGCAGTTGACCCAGAATTTCTTTTGGCCCAACTTCACCCAGCAGGTGAAGGAGTACTGCAGGTCTTGTTACCGGTGCCAAGAAATAGGAAAGGCAGGTAAGAAATCCCAAGCCACCCTAATTCCATTGCCTATAGTAGATGAGCCATTCCAGAGGGTGGGAATGGATATTGGGGGGCCTTTAAATACCCCCAGCTCCTCTGGGAAGAGGTTCATCCTGACTGTGGTGGATTATGCCACCCAGTATCCAGGGGCAGTTACCCTATCCTCACTGAGGACAGACAAAGTCGCAGATGCCTTACTTGGAATTTTCTCCTGTGTTGGGTTCCCGCAAGAGGTTATCACCGATTGAGGGGTTTCTTTCATGTCAGACCTGATGAAATGTTTGTGAAAGAAGTGTGGGGTGGTGCAGAGGTGCACGACACCTTATCACCTGCAAGCCAGTAGGTTTGTGGAAAGATTTAATGGTACTTTGAAGTCAATGCTCCAAGTGTTTGCTGAACAGCAAGGGCGGGACTGGGAGAAATACCTTCCCCACCTGTTGTTTGCATACAGGGAGGTGCCCCAAGAGTCAGCAGGGTTTTCCCCCATCAAGCTCTTATATGGACGCTGGGTACATGAGCCCCTAGACTTGATCCAGGATGACTGGGAAGGCAAGCACACCACCCAGGGCCTTTTCATAATGGATTATGTCCTTAGGTTTAGGAAAAGGCTGAAGGAACTTATGGGGACAGCCCAGAGCAACCTGGCAGCTGCTTAACAGAAACAAAAAGTGTGGTATGACTGCAGAGCCAGAGCTCGCTCATACATGGTGGGTCAGGAAGTCATGGTCCTTATTACGGTCTGGAAAGACAAGCTACAGGCTGAGTGGGCAGGACCGTACAAAGTAGTTAGGAAGGTAAATGACGTAAACTATATCATAGAGTTACCTGACAGAAGATGTACAGAAAGAATGTACCATGTCAACATGATGAAGCCATATGCTAATAGCAATAAAATCACAGGTCGGACGGCACGGCAAATCTCTAATCTTAACCTCGGTTTATCTTCCACCTACTAAAGCCAGGGATGGACTCCTAAAAAATACAGGATACAATTGCTACCCTTCCTAAGGGCACAGAGCTTCTCATAACAGGTGACTTTAACATCAGCTGGGTGGGCAGGGAATGCACACCTTGCAAGGACATGGTCACTACTTCCAACCTGACCCAACTCGTAGACATCGCAACAAGGCAGAACCACAAAACAGGAAAAGACACCCTCCTCGATTGGCTCCTCTCGAGTTCCCCTTCTCGGATCTCTGAGCTTAAGGTCCTGCCTGACACCTTAAGTGATCACTCCCCAGTCACTTTCACATGGTCAGACAAATTGAGCAAGCCCCTGCCTATCATAATTAATAGTAGTGTCTTGGAGAAGGGCAAGTTTTGGGGCCCTCTCCTCTACCCTCTCCCAGCATGACTGGTCCCCCCATAGATCATGCAACTAATATTGACCAGGCCATACCTTTCTTTATTGAGGGCTTCAACAACATTTGTGATATCTTTGTACCACTGACAAAAAGAAAAATTCGGAGTCAAGTTAATGGCTGGATTCCAGGGGATCTCCTTGCCCAGATGAAGGAAAGGGACAACCTCTGGGAAAAAGCTAGGTCCTCTCACAGCAAACACAACTTCCAATGCTACAGAGCTGCAAGAAACCACTGCACCAACCTTATCCGCCAAGCAAAGGCCAACTTCCACAAGAAGCAGCTTAATAAAACTTGTGGCAATGGGAAGAGTTTTTGGGAGAACATCAAAAACCTTCTTGGGAAGGATGAGAAGAAGATCCCCTGCTCACTCAACATCAACAATGCCACGATTACTGACCCACGGCACATTGCAGAGTCTCCCAATGCAGCGTTTACTGACCTGACTGGAGTGCTACCCCCCCGACTACCTGCACTCTGCTGAGGAACAAACTAGCTACACGCCTCAAGGGGGCTAAACCCCTGTCTTCTACTTAAAAAAAAGTGTCAGTGAAGGAGGTTTACAAACACATAAAAAAAATACTAGGCAAGATCAAAATGGGGAGTGAAGGAGTCAATATAAAACTCTTATCCCTAACACTGGATGTCATCATCGTGCCAGTTTTAAAACTATTTAACAAATTGCTGGTTTTTGCACAATTTCCCAGGATCTGGAAACAAAGCTCTCGTGACGCTGGTTCACAAGAACGGTGATATGACATGCACCGCCAATTATAAGCCAATATCAATCCTCTCTCCCTTATCTAAAGCCCTGGAAAAGATTGTGGCCACCCAACTCACAGATTACCACAACAAATACAACCTATTATGTCCCAACCAACATGGCTTCAGGCAGAATCATAGTACCTCCTCTGCCTTGCTGGACTACAACTACTATTCGCACAAGGCACTAGATGAAGGAAAACTGGTGGAGTCAGTCCTCATGGACCTCACCAAAGCCTTCAACACTGTCAATCAATCTCTCCTTTTAACTCAACTACAGAACCTGGGGGTTGCAACCACTGCTGTCTGCTGGTTCAAGCACTACCTGACACATAGAAGCCAATGTGTAAAAATTGGGCACACAGTATCTGGCTTCAACGAGGTATCTTTAGGGGTCCCACAGGGGTCAATACTGGGGCTCTTACTATTCAGCCTCTTCCTAAATAATCTTCCTGAAGTCTGTGACACTAACTGATACTTTACGCAGATGATGCTGTACTTCTCACCAGCAGTTAATCAATAGTCGCCCTCCACTCAGAGCTGCAAGCATTCTTTTACAAGCTGGAAGACTGGTTCTGTAGCCATAAACTTCTGTTAAATTACAAAAAGACCAAGGTGATGCTCACAGCCAGCCCACAGCACAAAAAGAAGCTCCCTCCCCTCACCATCTCCAATAAAGTCAGTGAGCCACTAGAACAAGATCACTCCTTCAAGTACCTGGGGGTCACCATTGATGACTCCCTCACCTTCACCCAACACATTGACAAAGTGGTAAAGGCAGTGAACACCAAGCTGGGTGTACTCTGTAGGCATAAAAAGTATCTCACTACAGAGGCCCTCTGTCTATCAGTCTCCACCTCCATCCTTTCTACCATTGACTATGGATTGGTGGCCTACGGCACAGCAACAGACACTGTACTAAAAAGGTTTCACATTGCCCTCAACAAGGCATGTAGGCTTACAATGTCTGCAGATCGAAATACCCACACCTGCTCCTTATATGAGCAGACCAATTCACTGCCACTAAAGAACAGGATTATATTCCAAACATGTCTCCTTGGAAAAAAGGCACTAATGGGTAACCCCCACATGCATTTCTAGCATTCTAACACCAAGTGCTACAAGCTATACCACTAGAGGCAGAATGAGGGGGCCCTATCAACACTTTTCTGTCAAACTGTGCAGGGACAGCATGCTCTCAACTATAGGGCCCCCAATGGCTCAATGAAATCCCAGTGCACATTCTAAACTACCAGTGCATCTCACAATTCAGAAATGGCCTAAGGTATCACTTTCTTACTAGGACAGTTTGTGACTGCCAATAGGACTCTAACACCCATAATGCCCACTCACCCACACTCTCCTTCCCCTTCCTTTTACCCCTACTCTTCCCCCTTGCCTTATCCCTCTGTCTTCTTCTCCCCCCTGTGGCTCCTCCCCAGATCAACCTTATAACCAACCTACTACCACTACCTCTCAACCTCCTAGACAAAGCCACTTCTTTTGGCAGCCTACTCCCCCCCCCAAGTCTCCTCTGCCCCTCACCTTGACTCCTCCTTGGACTCTCACACTAGGTTTCACACCTCTTTATCTCCTTCACTACATATAAATACTGTCCTTTACCCTGGTAGAATGCTCTTGATACTGTACTATCACTATTGGTACTATGAATGACATTATAACCTTATTATATACGAGCTACCTACTATTCAAGTATTGTATATAAACTGTTTGTTATTGTTGTCATTGTCACTGTTTGATGTGGAACCTTTGTAAAAGAGCTCTGAGCACAAATATATGATCCAAACCCTAAATAAATAAATAGAAAATAAATAAATAATAGGGCTGACACGGTGCTTGCAGTTTGTAGTCCTGGGGAGGGGATGGACGAAGGAGACCCCCTTCTGGACTTGCTGGAAGAAAGGAAGTGGGAGTCCACTGTGGAGGCAGTTAAACTGTCACCCCAGTTGGCCTGGAAAAGATCCAGGAAGTAAGGGAGGTTTTTTCAGACTTTGCTCCGCTGTTTAGCGCCAAGCCTGGACTAACCCCCTTAGCGACGTACAATGTAGAGACAGGGACACAGGCACCCATACAGGAGTAGCCAGAGACATTGCCAGCTATTTCCAGATATTTTGTGAAATTTCTGAAGAATTTCTCTCTGCTGCCCCTACTGTGGAAATGTAGAAAGCAGAAGATATTTCTGGAAATATCACAGAAATTTTGGGAAATATCTGGCAGTGTCTGTGGCTGTTACTGTACAGTGGACAGCATATCGGGTGTCAGAGGCTGTCCAAAATGACATTAGGAGGGAGGTGGAGGAAATGCTTGACTTAGGGGTAATCCAGAGATCATGCAGCCCCTGGGCCTAACCCGTAATCCTTGTGCCCAAGCCAGATGGCTCTACTCATTTCTGTGTGGACTATCATGGACTGAATGCAGTCACAAAGTCAGATGCCCACCCAGTGCCCTGGACAGATGAACTCCTGGACAAGTTGGGAGGGGTGACCAACCTTACAACTACTGACCTGACAAAGGGATATTGGCAGGTAGAGTTAACTGACAGAGCTAGGAAGAGGTCACCCTTCATCTCTCCAATAGGTTTATGTGAATTTAAAGTAATGCCTTTTGGAATGAAGAATACCCTGGCCACTTTTCAAAGGTTGGTGAACCAGGTGTTAAACACACCATAGTATACCTGGATGACATTTCCATCTTTAATGCCAGCTGGGAGGAACACATGTCCCACCTTAGGGAAGTGCTGGGCAAGATACACAGGGCTGGACTCCCTGCCAAAGCTGAGAAGTGCCAGGTGGCCATGGCTGAAGTGGCACACCTCGGGCATGTTGTAGGCCGGGGACAGCTCCGTCCTAACCAAGTAAAAATAGAGGTGATCAAGGCATGGTCCAGACCAGAAATGCAGAAGCAGGTCAGGAGTTTTCTAGGGACAGTAGGGTATTATAGGAAATTTGTACCCAATTACCATACCCTGGCTGCTCCCCTATCTGACCTGGTAAAGAAAAAGATGCCTAAGAAAATTAGCGGGGAACCAGCCTTTGAAAAAGCCTTTACCAGACTGAAGGAGGCACTGTGCAGTGCACTTGTGTTGACAAGTCTTGACTATAGCAGACCCTTTATAGTCCAGACTGATGCCTCAGATGTCGGTATTGGGGCAGTACTGAGTCAGACATCCAACCAAGGGAAAGATCACCCTGTAGTGTACCTGAGTAAAAAGTTACTTCCCAGGGAGCAGGCTTACTCTACTGTCGAAAAAGAGTGTCTTTGCATAGTGTAGGCCCTAAAGAAGTTAGAGCCATACTTATATGGGCAGCATTTTGAGGTACAAATGGACCACAACCCCCTGGTTTGGCTGACCCTAATAGGAAAAACTAATGGTAGACTATTAGGATGGAGTCTAGCCTTGCAAGGGTATGACATGACGATCTTACATAGGGCTGGAGCAACCAATCAGAAAACAGATGGCTTGTTGTGTCTATATGAGGAGTGAACTGATTTGGGAAGCTCATCCCATGCAGGGGATGGAGCCCCCAAATGCAGTCTAAGTGGGGAGGATTGTGATGCTTGGTCAGATGGTTATGATTGTTTTATTATATTTGTAATATAAAAATAGTATGTGATTGTCTCACTTAAGACAGATTGTGCTCCTGGGTGACACCCCCCCCCAACCAGGTTTCAAGTGAAATGACAAGATATATATTAAACCAGGAGATCTCTGTAATGTAATTAACTTCCTTGAGACATTGCATTTTATCACCTTTTTATGACTTGTTTCTTTGACGTGGAAACGAAATGGGACTTTATGAGTCTACCACAGGATGAAAATCATAATCTTTTATGACATCTTTTAAGAGGAAGAACATTTAATATCAACTGATATTAAAAAGCTATAAAACCCTTTGAAATGCCTTGGGAGTAGGAACTGGAAAATCAAAGACTTATAATTTGGGAAATTAGTTTTTGCTGATGTCACCTTATTTAAAATACCTCCTGATAGGACATCATGTTTGTATTTTTTTATATTCTAAAAGGAGGAGCTAGATGACTCATAGAAGGGGTGTGGAGAGACACAGTTTAAATTAATAATGTGTCTGAGCTGTTTATATCATACTCCATCTTGGGACTGTAGAAAGACACAGTTCTGATAAAGCACTTAGAAGTAATACATTAGATAGAAAAAGTCTAATTATATTGTGGTAGGAGTTTATGTTTTGTACCTTTCCTTGTTTTCTTTTAAGTGATTGAATGCTCTTTAATATATTGTTCTGTGTTACATTTTTCATATTTTTATCCATTTCTAGTAAATGTATTATTTGAAAGACTGCCTGGGTGTCTGCAAGTTCTCTTTTTGCACGTGATGTATAGAGGGTTAAGACTGACAAAAACTGTTCAAAAGCTTGATGGTGTTACTAAACTGGAGAAAGGTAAGAATATACATATGGTCTTTTATAGAGTTTTAAGGACTCATTTTGGAAGCCTGGCATGGTGCCCCTTGGTGTAAGATTGTACCGCAATCCCCGAAGAGGGTACGTATCTGTGTCTGTACATTGGGTACGCTGGCATAAGGTTCACAGTTTGAATCCCCCCAGAACTTGAGACTAAAGGTGTTTCAGACCCACAAGTAGACAGGAGGGTTACCCTGGCTGTTACCTGTTCACACTCTTGTGCTCTGAGGTTGGCACTGTGGGAGCACAGGGCTTGACCTGCTGAGTGCGTTTGTGACAGTGGGGTGTACAGGTTGTGGGTCCACCATGATTCTGGACTGGGCTTGGAGGATGGGGGGGTGTATGGTCTGTAGACAACTGGCTAGTTTGAGGGAGGAACTGTGGAGGTTAGGGAGGAGTCTAAGTGGCAGGGCATATGAGTATGGTAGGCATCCTGGCTGGGAGGGATAGGGGATGTCAAGGGGGGATGGAGGAAGAACAAGGACTGAAACTGACCCAAATTTCAGAGGCACAAGCAGAAAAGTGAGGAGAAGGCAGGGGGTGCCCAAGGTGAGGGGGGGAGGCCTCCTGATGGGGGAGGAAGAGGCCACAAGGAGTACCAAGGGAGAGAGAGCAGATGGCTGTGGGTAGGGAGAAACCAGGGTGGGACCAGAGGTGGCACGGAGGGGAACATATAGGAGGGGGAAACCAATAGGGGAAGAGATGTAAGAGGGGTATCGACCAGGAATAGATTCAAGCCTCTGCTATGGGAGACAGAGGGGGGAGCAGGAACATACTGAAGGGGGGAGGACAAGCGAGGCATGAGAGAGATGGCATTAGGTAGAAGAGATAGCGAGGATGAATGGATAGACTGGGGGATAGTAAGGAAGGAGGGGTGACTGGAGGAGAGGAGGCTATGGGAAGGGGAAGAATGGGAGGGGCATCACTATTTGGGTAGAAGGGAATGGGGGCTCTAAACCAACAACGGAGATAGGAGAGGGGTTGGAAATCAGCAGGGGAGGTCGACATGGGAAGCCCAGTAGGAAGTAGTCTGGCTGGGAAGGGGTTCAAGGGGGATGGGAGGAATAAGGCAGAGAAAGGGGGTGAGGCGGAAGTAGGGGGTACAGAAACATAGAAACATAGACTTTGACGGCAGATAAGGACCGCTAGGCCCATCTAGTCTGCCCATTTCTTATAGGATAGGCCGTAGATCCTAGTTAACAACAGCCTATTTCTTTCTGCCCCCACAAGAATTTCCTTATGTCTGTTCCATGCATTCTGAATTCTCCCACAGTTTTAGACCCCACAACCTCCTCAGGAAGGCTGTTCCATGCATCTACTACCCTCTCTGTGAAATAATACTTCCTCACATTGCCCCTGAACCCTCCTTCTATCTTTTAAATTGTGTCCCTTGTTCTTACAAGTCTCTTTTTCTGAAGGATGCTACCCTCTTGGACTTTGTTGATTCCACTGAGGTACTTAAAAGTTTCTATCATGTCCCCCCTCTCCCTTCTTTCCTCAAGGCTATACATATTAAGCTCCTTTAGTCTCTCCTCATACGGCTTCTCTTGCAGACCCTGCACCATTTTAGTTGCCCTCCTCTGGACTGCCTCTATCCTGTCTACAGATACAGAAGTCACAGATGGTGCAGCTGGTGGGGGTAAGGAGCAGGAAAGAATGAATACTGATGTGGTGGAAGGGGCATTAGAATGGAAAGGGGGTAAGGGATGGGGGATACTTGTCTTGAGGGATTCTATACTGAAAGGGGTGAGATGGGGCGGAAGGGGGGGAAGGCACTGCCGTATTTGGGTTGAAGCTATCCCCAGGTTGACTGCAGGATGGGCAGGGAAGGCATTGCTCAAGTGTGCAGCGAGGGGGAGGAAGAAACCTCATTTAGTGTTGCATGTGGGTACAAACAACAATTTAGCAGGGGAAGACTGTGGAAGTAGTGAGGGGAGGTTCAAGTAGTTGAGCAGGCAGTGTGAGGGGGTGGGGGAGTCAGTGCCATTCTCAGAGGTATCCTGGTGCCATGTGTGAGCATGGGGAGAAAAGGTAGGATTGAGGAGTTCAAAAAGTGACTGAGGGATTGGTGCCACACCAAAAATTATGGATTAGTGACTTACTGGGGTAGGGTCTTGGGGAATAGTGACTTGTACGTGGGGGACAGGCTACACTTGAGCAGGAAGGGGAGTGGAGTATTAAAGGCAGGATTACAGGGGTATATCTCTACTAAGGTGGATTTAAACTAGCGTGGGGGGGTGGCCTAAAGACTGAGGTTGGTAGAAAGGTCTGGACAGGGGAGCATAATGAGCTCACCCTCCTAGATATAGGTTAAGGCAGAGGCAAAGTAAGCCAGGGAGGGGGCAGACAGAGTGGTCTGAGTGTAATACAGAAGGCGTCACCACTCGGTAGGAATAAGGAGGAGAAAGGGTACAGACTATTGGAAGGAGGGACACAGGCCAAGGAAGAGGAAAAGGAGGGGTATGGGTGGAAGGTGGTCTTTCTCTCTCAATGCAAGAAGCCTGGGGAACAAAATTGCACAGCTTCAGGTGCTCCTTTCAGAGGGGAAGGTGTACACTGCTGCAGTGACAGAGACTTGGGCCACAGAGTACCATGATTGGGACTTGTCAATCCTGGGATGCAGGATATACAGGAGGGACTGGGGGGGTTGGAAGGGGGCGCTTACATTCTATGTGAGGGAAGGGATTAAATGCATAAGGGACAAGGGAGAAGAGGAGAGGACAGAGGCACTTTGGGTGCAGCTCCTGGATTCCAAGGGTAGAAAGCTGAGGCTGGGAGTGGTGTACAGGCCACCAGACCAATCTGGGGAACTGGAATTGGAGTTGGAAGAGCAGATAAGGAGGTTGTGAGGAAGGGGGAGTGTGGTGATAGTGGTGGATTTTAACCTACCACAGGTTGACTGGAGCACCCTGGCCACTAGCAGTACCAGGGAGCAGGTACTCCTTGATGCATTCCAGGACGGCCTTCTGACGCAATGGGTAAATGGGCCTAGAGGGATTGGTAGCACTCTGGACCTAGTACTGGCAAATGGGGAGGTGGTGAGGGAGGTAAGAGTGGAGGACCCACTAGCAGGTAGCGACCACCAAACAATGTGACTCATTCTCTCGATGGGCAGGGAGACAGGAGGCATGGGCATTAAGGTGGTAGACTTTATTAGGGTGGACCTTGGGGGGATGGGACAATACTGCAAGGGAGACTCCAGGATATAAGGCCGGGGATGGATGCAGAACAAAAGTGGAGAGTCATAAAGACTGGGCTAACAGTGGCCACAGTAGCCTGCACCAAGGCCAGGAGTAAGAAGAGCAGAGCCAAGAAACCATGCTGGCTGAACAAGGAAGTGCTGCAAGGGGTGAGGGCAAAAAGGGCTACATACTGGAAGTATAGGAGAACAGGGAAGGGGTGGATAAGGAGGCTTTCGGAGTTGGTCAAGGGAGGTGGCCAGGAGGGTGAAAAAAGCTAAGGCCTCCAGGGAATTATTTTTTTTTTTTATTATTTATTTATTCTAGGATTACAAGTACCTTTGAGCCAAGGCTCTTTTACAAAGGTTCCAAGTCAGAAATAACAAACAACAAGGAAGCAACAGTGAAATAACAGTAAACAATTCATGTACAACAGTGCTATTGAAAGAGGTCAATTATAGGAAGAGTAAGGTGTAGAGGAGGAGGAGAAATATGGGTAGTTAACAGAGGTAGCTATAGTAAAAAGGTGAACATACAGTAGCTAGGACGCATGTGCACAAAGAACGGGTAGGGTCAGGTGCCCGGGGGTGGCAGAGAAACAGGGATGAGAGGAGAGGGGGAGGATGAAGATGCAGCTGGAGGCATTTGTCAAAAAATAAATGGGAAGGAGTGATAGAAGAGAAAAAGGGTGCAGGGTGGGGGGGGGTAAGTGCTATAATGGGACAAGGAGAGACTAATGAAGTGGTATGAAGACCTGAGATTTGAAGTTGCACCTTGGGAGCTGGGGGGAGGTAGACTGTGGGGCCTGGGGTTAAGCAGTATATAAGTTAGGATTAAAGCTGTGCAGGTCATCATCTAGGAGAGGCAGTCACAGGAGCTAGAGGCAATGAGATGGACCCAGAGCCTGGTTTTGAACAGACCTAGTGTTGAGACAGAGGAGATGGTGTGGCTGAGAACATTCATCCGTAGAGGAGCCCTATAGGTGAAGGAGCATTGGTCCTGCATAATTCAACAGGGAGGGACTTGTAGAATCTGGGTAGTCTAGCTCCTGGTGTTCTGTTGGTTGGTGTTTTGATGTAACAAGGCAGTAACACCTGGGGGTGTGAGGCCAAGGTCGATTTTTCCCGCCATAGCACTTGTGAGATACTTTATGCAGTTGGAGAGTTGGAGCCATCCGAATTGTTCATAAAGGGCACAGGTGTGGGTGAAGCAGTGGGCACCAGTTGTGAGTCCTCATGCTTTGTTAAATGCAGTTGTTATATGTCGGAGGATGGATGTTGTGGCGGAGCCATAGATAATGAGGCCATAATCAATGATTGACACCACAGAGCTCTGGATGGCAATCTTCAGGGCCTCTGGGGTGAGGTGCTGCCTGTGCTTGTAGAGTAATCCAAGGCGTGTGCTGGCAGCTTTAGCCATACTGTCAATGTGAGCCGTATAGGAGAGACTGGGGTCAAGCAAAATCCCTAGGTATTTGAAAGAGTAAACTTGTTCAAGGACAGTCCCCTGCTTGGTGGAGATGGCAAGGGGGTGTTGCTTGTAATGGTTATGTGAACTGCAGAATAGCAATGACTTGGTTTTCTTGTGATTGAGGACTAGTTTATGATTGGAGAACCATATTTCAACGGCACTGAATCTGAGTTGGAGGCTGTGTTGTAATGGTGAAAGGTCCTTGTGTGTAGAAAAGACAACAGCATCATCCTCATACAGGATGATTTGTTCTGAGCAGGATTGTGGTAGGGAGTTTAAAAAGAGGCTGAAAAGGAGAGGGCCCAGTATGGACCCCTGAGGTACTCTGGAGCCGACAGGCAAGGTGTCCAAGATAGCACTGACAATTTTTACTCTTTGAGAACGGTTGTCAGGATAGCTTCTGTACCAGCGGGCTGTGTCCAGTATGAGGCCAGCAAGGAGTAGTTGGTCATACAGCAACTGATGATGGACCATGTCAAATGCCTTTGAGAGGTCAATGAAGACAGCCCCAATAAGAATTCCTTTATCAAGCAAACTATGCACTGCACCAGTAAATTCAAGTAGGGCAGTGGTGGTACTATGCCCTTTTCTAAAACCGTGCTGTTATGTGCACAGAATATTATATTTGCCCAAATAATCAGTGAGCGGGTCCGCAACAATATGCTCTAGGGCCTTGGATAGTGGTGGCAATATGGAGATTGGGTGGTAGTTAGAGTGGCAGGTCTTATCCCCAGTTTGGTGGATCAGAGTCAAAGTGGCAATTTTCCATATTTCAGGGAATGTACTAGTGTGGAGAGAAAGGTTAAGAATTTTAGTTAAGGGACTGAGGACCTCGTCAAGTGTAAGTGATAGCAGCTTAAGGTCCAGGGTGTCACTGCTGATTCTGGAAGTGGAGATGGCTGAGGCGATGTGGTGGTGAGCTTCATTTATCTTCATTTCTCTGAAGTAAAAATGAGGGAGGTTTAACAGAGTGTAGGGTGTGTTTGAGGGGGAGGAGTGACTGACTGTGAAGAAATCAATTGGTAGAACAGTACTGAGGTCAGTAAAAGCCATGCAAAAGGTATTTGCAATGACCATGAGATCAAGGGTAGTGGACCCTTCAACAATTAACATGGCCGGAGGGGACTTTGATTGTTTTCCAGTAATGTCCTTGATATTGTCCCAGAAAGCATGACCATTTCCCCAGGTGTTGGTGAGGACGTCCTAATAATATCAACTTTTTGTGAGACGAATGGATTTTGTGCAGGCATTACAGGCATGTTTGTATTTTTGGATGTCAGATTGTTTGCCTGTGGCTTTAGCCACTGCCCTCAGGTGGTCCCTAGATTTCAGCTGGGAAAGGAGCTCTGCAGTTATCCAAGGGTTAGAGAGGAATTTTGTTTTCTGTTTTTTTGAAGGAGCGAAGAGGTCACATGCCTTATTGAAGGCGGCGATGAAGTAACCCAGGGCTAGGTTAACATCCGTTGCCTTATAGAAGGGCAGCCAGTCTTGCAAGGAAGAACTTCTTTGATGCCAAGATCTTGATCTCGAGGTGGAATATATACAGAAATGATGGTGAAGAATTAAGGTCCACACAGGGCATAAAGGGAGGGTAAAAAGACTTTTTTTAGGCATGTCAGGGAAAAGAGGAAATGCAAGGAACATATTGTGAGGATAAAGTGGGAGTGGAAATTCTAAATGATTACTTCTGCTCCGTTTTCACTAAGGAGAGGGATACTCCACTACCAGAATGGGCTGGGGAGTGGGAAAAGGGGGGGGGAGGTGACGGACAAAGTGATCACAGGGAGTAGAGTGCTAGAGGGGCAGAGGGCAGTAAGGGTGGACAAGGCACCAAGTCTGGATGGCATCCACCCCAGGGTGCTGAGGGAGATGGCAGAGCTGTTGGTTGAGACGCTGGCAGATCTGTTCAACACCTCCCTGGAAACGGGGTGTGTGCCCCAGGACTGAAAGCTGGCCCATGTGGTACCCATACACAAGAGTGGCCTGGGCCTAGGGAGGAGCCAGAAAATTATTGACCGGTAAGCCTCACGTCCATAGTGGGTAAGCTTATGGAGGTGATACTGAAGGAGAGGCTGGTGGCATTCCTAGAGAGTAATGGCCTCCAAGATGGGCGGCAACATGGGTTTGTCTCAGGGAGGTTTTGTCAAACCAACCTAATAGAGTATTATGACAGGGTGACAAGGGAGTTGGACAGGGGCCATGAGGTACATGTCCTGTACTTGGACTGCAGTAAGGACTTTGATACAGTGCCTCATGGGAGACTGGGGGGGGCTGACAGCAGTGGGGGGGGGAGCTGACTAAAAGGATAGAGAACTGGTTACAGTGGAGGGTGCAAAAGATGGTGGTGGTGGGGGAGCTCGCGGCACCCAGAGCAGTGACAAGCGGGGTGCCGCAGGGGTCAGTGCTGGGCCTGGTGCCATTTGGGCTCTTTAGCTCCAATATAGCACACAGAGTGGAGAACAGGATTAGTCTGTTCACAAATTATACTAAATTGGGGGCGATGGTGGATGAAGAGGACAGATAGGAAAAACTGCAGGGGGACCTAACCAAACTAGAGACATGGTTGGTGGATTGGCAGCTAGAATTTAACGCAAAGAAGTGTAAGGTGTTGCACTTCAGGGCTAAGAACCAGAAGAGGGACTATTGATTAGGAATCACAGAGGAGGAGAAGGACCTAGGGGTGTTGGTAACTGGGAGAATGAACAACTCGGCCCAGTGAAGGAGAGCAGCAGGAAATGCAAACAGGATGCTGGGGTGCATCGCAAGGGGGTTCTCATCCAGACACAGGGATGTGATCCTACCTCTCTATAGATCATTGGTCAGACTACACCTAGAGTACTGTGTGCAATACTGGAGGCCATTCCTTTTGGAGATATTTAAAGTTACTGGAGTGGGTGCAGAGGAGGGCAACAAAAATGTTAAAGGGCATGGAAGGAAAGGAATATGAAGTTATGAAGGAGCTGAACATGTACACACTGGAGGAGAGGAGGGGATGGGGGATATGATTAAAATGTTTAAATACCGAAGGGGTTAAATAAACCTTGCACCGTGGGGGTGTTTAAACTGAGGAGTGGAAGAGAGATGAGGGGGCACGGACTAAATTTGGAGGGGGGATGTTTCATGAGGGAAATGAGGAGGCACTACTTCACTAAGAGGGTGGTGCCTAGTTGGAATGCGCTGCCAAAGGAGGTGGTAACATGTAGGACAGTCAACAGCTTTAAGAAGGAGTGGGATAAAGCAAGAGGAAGAGTCAAGGTCTGGGACAAGCAGAGGAGGAACTGAGGGGGAGGGGGCGGGGCAGCTGCAATCTAGGGTACTAGCTGCACACTTGGACAGACTTAGACCGATTGGTGTGTTCTGCTGGCAGATTCGTATGTTCATATGTTCATATGTATGTTTGTATGTAAAGTCACAGTGACTCTATTCATGAGCAGAGGTCCTAAAATGCCTATGTTGAAAATTTGGTGACAAATGTCCATAAAATGACTGTGTTACAAGCATGCGTTGTGCAGTTTCCACGCACACTCATAACCTCGCAAATTTGTAGTATTTTCATTCCAGATATTCAACATTGTCATTTTTTCAAACCTCCTTATGAACAGTGCAGCTGTCATTTTTCACATCCTGCCCGAAATATGCATTTACACATCTGCCGCAGAATCGCGCGGTTGCTGTGGGAAATCAATGTTCAGGACAGATTAAGAAAATCAGAGTGACAGTGTTCATGAGCAAAGGTCACAAAATGCCTATGTTGAAAACTTGGTGAAATAATTCCACTAAATGACTGTGTTATACGCATGCGCAGTTTCCACGAATGCTCAGATGTTTGAGCATTTTTAATATTTTCACTATAGATTTTCAACGTCGCCATCTCTTTATACCTCCCTATGAATGGTACAGCTGTCATTCTTCACATCCTGCCCGATCTGTGTTTTCGTACATCTGGCGTACAATGGCACGGTCGCTGTGGAAACTCAATGTTAGGGGCACATTGACAAAATCACAGTGCCACTGTTCATGAGAAGAGGTCCCAAATGCTTTCATGAGGTGGGAGTCACAAAAAGGCCATGTTGCAAATTTGTAGTGAAAATACCAACAAATGCCTATGGCATTAGGGTTTCTCACCATAATGTCCCACCCTGTACAGACTGACAGGCATCAGGAGTGTACCTTTGGATTGCCGACTGTAATGTTCATGCCATTCCACCTCACCCCCACCCACCCCTGCAGCCAGTGGCAGGCATTGAGGTGTGCCTTGGACTCTTCGCCCCAGAGTTCACCCCATTCTCCTATATTGCACCCATTTCAGCGTATGTCCTAATGGAGTGGGGTGACTGTAAAGCTGAACACCCCAAGGCACACCTCAACACTTGTCAGTGTCTGCAGGACAGGGTGAGGTGAAATGGCATGAACGTTATGGGCAACAACCCAAACGCATACCCCAATGCCTGTCCATCTCTGCAGGGTGGAGTTGGGTTTGGCGTGAAGTTCAACTTCACTGCCTTTCCTACTCTGCATCTGTCTAACCCCTGCATTTTTAATGCTAATACCAGCAAGCAAATATTCGGCATTGACAAATGCTTGTTTAATTTGTGTATGTGTGTAATGAGGGGAGGATGAGGCCATTGGGCAACAACATTTAATTAGTTGTTTTTTCAAATTTAAGGAAGTTTTAGTTTTTAAAGCTTAGTTGAGTACTTAGTGAGAGGAAAAATGGCTGCAGTTTGGAAGTTTTTAATATGTGAAGATTCTGAGAGGTAGATTATATAAAGGTTTAAAATTTCAAACACAAGTAATTAGGTAGATTAGAATTTTCACCCTGTGTCATTGATGCATTTGCTAATGGGTAAAGACACAAAAATGATCAATCAGATGATTTTTCCTGCCTGTTTTATAATGTTGTGTATGACACATTGCTCTGTCTAACAATCCAGCTAACGGTTATTTCCAATTGCAAGGCTAAGTCTGGGGATTGTGGGACAGTGTGTGACAAGTGCCACCCTCCCCCACCCCGAGTGCTACTTAAGCATATGTGCCCCAAGTGTACTCTGATTATTTTTTGTTTTTTTCCTTTGCTGGTGGGTGGTGGTTGTTTTTTTCTTCCTGGTTCTTAACTGTGGATTTGGTCCAGTTTCATTCTGCAGTGCCTGTGTTCCCATTTGTGGTTCCCATTCCATGCTGTATGCCCTATTGCTGGCCCGGCCCTCAGTGGTCCAGTATTCCATTCCTGTTCTTCTGGCCACTGCCCACTGGCTTATCTCATCTTCTCATCTCCTGCTCCCACTTTGGTAATTTCCATGGGTCTCACCCCTACGCTGGCTGCGGTTGCCACCACTGGTCACTGCCTTCCTCTAGGGTCCATGCTGCCAGGCAGCTGTTGGAGTTTACATTCCTTCGGAGTGCTGTTTCCTGTTCTTGCTGCTCTGTTTTTCTGTTCCTGCCTGGGTGCAGTACTTTTGTCTCATTCATCTGCTGCTGTTACTTGCTACATTGTGGGGGGAGCCATTCTGCCCCTACCTCGTGCCTCCCCTGACTTGTCATTGCTCCTGCCTTTTGCCTACTGCCTGCTCTTATCACCTGGCTCTTCAGGGTCTGCTTCATTCTTTTCAGCTGCTACTTCCTACCCCCTCCCATTTGTGGTGGGAGGCTGCTTCTTATGGCAGGCTATCCTGCCTGCTCCTTACCTGCCTCTGTCTGAGATTCTCATAGCTGTGGCTCTTGCTGTGCTCTGCAGCCTGACTTTTTTGGTGCCTTCTTCCCACCAGCATCTGAAGGCCCATATTCTGTTTCACGATAATCCTCAATTTGCATAGGCATATAACTAGGGCAAGGAATGATTAGCAGGTACTTACATTAACATCACAGTATCAGTGAATGACCCAGGAATCCAACAAGGCTGAGGTCTGAACGTGAGGTAACTGACTGCCATTTCAGTACAGTATGTTCTAATTTCTTTACTGCCATTTAATTCCCTTTTTATTATTTTTATACAGCTTTGTGCCCTTTTTTCCACTTTTTTATGTAATGGGGGAAGGGGGTATTTTGTACCTAACATTTGAGATATACACTTATATAGCACGGAGCAAACGTCGTGGTGGGCACTGAACTCTGCTAGTCTCCCTTTAATTATGATTTTATAGCTACAGCTTTGAACAACAGCTTTGCAGTGCACCCTGTAATTCTCTGTCTACAAACTATACGAGTTATACTAAAATAAAAATACAGGCACATGATCTAACAATAGTACAGCCCTGCAGTGAGCACTGAATGTGTGTGTGTGTGTGTGTGTGTGTGTGTGTGTGTGTAGGAAGGATTTACAAAAAAACATATTGTAGTGGAGGGTAGGAAAGCAGAGTGTTGGGCAACAGAAAAACAGATAAGTAATTTTTATTTTCTTTTGTGCAGTACATATGTATTTTACATTCTCAGGATGTTCTTTTTATTTCTTAAACCTACACTAAGAAGGATACTTTGTCACAGCAGTGTCACCTTCCACTAATATTATGACAATCTCATGACAAGCTTTAATCCTGCCACAGTCCCCACTGAAAAACAAGCATTTGTCAATGCTGAATGTTGTCGCGCTGGCATTGGCAGTGAAGGAGCTAGAGACACATGAGAGGAATGGCAGTGAAGTATTGAAGTGACGTCAACCCCACCCCCACCCTGTAGAGAACGACAGGCATTGGGGTGTGCCTTTGGGTTGTCAGCTATAATGCTCATGCCATTGTACCTCACCCTACCCTGTAGACACTGACAAGTGTTGTGGTGTGTTTTGGGGTCTTTGGGCATTATACTTACCCCATTCCATAAGGAAATACGCTGACATGGGTGCAGTATAGGAGTGTGGGGTGAAGTTTGTGGCCGAACAGTGCAAGACACACAACGATGCCTGTCAGTGGCTGCAGGGTGGGTGTGGGGGGTGGAATGGCTTGAGCATTACATCTGATGATCCCAAGTTACAGCCCTTACGCCTGGCAGTCCATACCAGGTGGGGTGCTACAGTTGGAAACCCCAACACCATAGGAGTGTAGTGGTAGGTTCACTCCACATTTTCAACATGGGCTGCTTGTCAGGCCACCTCAAGAAAAGGCCACAATCACTTTGTTAGCAGAAATGTGGTTTTGCACAGCGGCTGTGTCATTTAGTGTCAGAGGGATGAAACCGCAGTTTGGGGCAGGATGTATAGAATGACAACTGTATTGTTCATGAGGAGGCGTAAAAAATGGCAACGTTGAAAATCTGGAGTGGTAATATGAAGTATTGGTGAAGCAATGAACATGCATACAAACTGCGCAACAGATGTCCGCAACCCAATTATTTGTGGGTATTTTTTAGGCACATTTTCAACATAGGTATTTTGGGACCTCCCCTCATAAACAGTGGCGCTGCGATTTTGTTAATGTGTCCCAAAAGATGATTTCCCACAGCGAGCACGCCATTGTGTGCCACAGTTGCGGAAATGCATTTTGGGCAGACTGAAAAATGGCAACTGTACTTTTGATAAGGAGGTGTGCACAAATGCCAGTGGCGAAAATCTGGCATGGAAATATTGCACATTTACGAAGTTACAAGGCTGCGTGGGAACTGTGCAACGCACGCATGCAGCACAGTCACTTTATGGACTTTCAGCATCAAATTTTCAACATAGGAATTTTAGGACCTCTGCTAATGCACAGTGTCGCTGTCATTTTCATATTGTGTCTTGAACATAGACTTTCCATAGTGACCATGCTATTCTGCACCCGGAACTGCGAAAACACATTTTGGTCAGGATGTGAAAAATGACAGCTATACTACTCATAAGAAGGTGAAGAACAATGGCAATGTTGAAAATCTGGAGTGAAAATATATAAATTCGAGAACTTACGAGCATGCGAGCAAACTGCGCAATGCACGCTCGCAACACAGTCATGTTATGGTGTATCGTCACCAAATTTTCAGCATAGGCATTTTAGGACTTCTGCTCATGAACAGTGTAACTGTCATTTTCATAATTTGTCCCGAACACTGATTTCCCACATTGACCATGCTATTCTGCGCTGGAAGTGCGAAAACACATTTTGGGCAGGATGTGAAAAATGATAGCTGTACAGTTCACAAGAGAAAGTGTGGAAAAATGACAGTGCTGAACAAGTGGTGTGAAAATATTGCAAATTCACTAAGTTATGAGCGTGCATAGCAACTGCACAATGCACGCTCATAAAACAGTCATTTTTTGGATTTTTCCCACCAAATTTGCAACACAGGCTTTTTTAGAGTCCCCCTCATTAACACTGGCACTGTCGTTTCATTCCTTGCTCATGAAAGGTGATTCTGTGTAGTGACTGCAGTGCAAGAATTCATGAGAAGGGGTCCCAAAAAACCCATGTTGAAAATTTGGTGCCAAAATTTAAAAAAATGCCCGAGATATGCAGCACAAGTTGAAAAACCCCTATTTATTCCATTATACAACTTACTGGCATTTCCTCAGTTCTCGGTCGGCTTTGAAGAGTGCAGACGTGTTCCCAGTCCACAGAAGATCATTGCGCCAGACTCCGCAGGTAAGTATGCTGTGGGAGGGGTGGAGGCAGGGTGCACAGAGGGTGGGTGCGGGTTGTGGGAGGGAGACTACAGGGGATCATTTTTGTGTTACAGGGTTAAAAAAACAAAACATCGCGGGACAGTTTTTTTTTTCTCAGGGGATTTGGCATGCTGGGGTGGGCTCCCACCATGCCACCTAACTGTTTGGGGGGGGTGCTGCAGCCAATGGGGGATTGGGCACCCTTGTCGGCACTCCACAAAAGGTGGAGGTTAATTTATGCCGACGGGGATTGGGCACCCTGTCAGCACACAAGGAAAGTGGGGGTAAGAGCTAGCAGGCACCACCTTGGCATATAACAAATGTGGGGCAGTGCTTTTATGCCGACGGGGAGTGGCTCCCCATCGGCACATACATAGGGCCACGTGGAAGCTGGCAAGGATTGAGCACCCCCTGAAGTCAGCAGTTACAGCCGCCATGCATAGAATGAGGCCGAGCACATCGGGAGGTCCACTGCATCTGATGAGCTTTGCTCGGATTGTAGCGGACCTTTCCTTAGATGTGCTTACCACATTATGTATGCATGGTGTGGTGCAGGCATGCAGGCTGATTGGGGAATGAGGGACGCACCTACTGATGCATGCCCTGCATTCACCCAACAGTGACTGCACCTCCAAATCTGCACTACCGCAAGATGTTGGCTGCACAAGCATGCCAACATAACAATGATTCTTTCTCATTACAATTTATGTTGTATAAAAGAGACTGTTAGTAAGTGAGGAGGGTAACCTATAATCAGGATGTTATGGGTTCTAGTCTCACACCAGAAACTTGGGCTAATACCCACTACTGACAATAAAAAAGGTCCTTGCAACCCCCGCATCACAGCTTATTGGTCAAAAGTTGTCAACAACTCAAATTAACATGTCTTCCCTGTGCTTTCAGTCCACCACCTGTAAATAACACTACTATGAACTTATAGTTTCTTTTTTTTTTCTTTTCACTTGTGTTGTAATTGGTCTAATAAATGTTTTGGGAAATGTTTACTTATGTAATTGCACTGTGACTGCCATGGAGGTTAGATTCCTGGCATAGGGCAAGCTGTATGTGACAGCTGTGGGCACCAAGACCTTAAAAAAACAGCTTTGCTATTTAAATTGTGGAAGAAATTGTAGAAGAAATTCAGACCCTGTAAAATCCATGGAAATTCAGACTTAAAATAGGATAGAATGCCACCCCTCCACGTGGATCTGGTGGCCTAGCAGTTCCAGCAAAGGGCCTCTTCTGGTGGCCTGCAGGACTGGAAACAGAAACCCCAGAATCTACTGGCATGGCAGGCCTCTCCTGGTGTTTTGCACAAGCAAAAATTAAAAATTTAGGTTCCCACGGACATGGCGGACCACTCATGGTGTCAAGCAGGAACACAAACTGAGCATTCAGAGGCACAGTGAGCCTCTCCAGTTGTCTTGCAAGAGCTGAAACAGAAAATCCAGCATCCTTCAGCACAGCTGGCCTCTTCTTGTGCCTTGCACAAGCAGGAATGGAAAACCAGGCATCTGCCAGAATGGTGGGTCTCTCCTAGTGTCCCATACAGATATGGGAATGGAAAACTTGCCATTCCCAATCTGGATCAAGCAGTGACTGCATAATTGAATGGTTTGAAGGGGGCTCTAGAACTTGCCCTGACTTGAAGACGTAAAAAAAATAGTTGTCATAGCACTCCTTGCCTATGTCTTGGAGTCCAGATGACCTCAAGATCAACACCTCCAACATATAGGCAGTCACTGTCTATTTTAGAGTGATGAATGAAGGAACATTCATGAAGATTCTCCAACAGCATCAGCTGCTGCCGCCCACAGCTTCACCATGGAAGATTGCTGCCTAGCCCCTGATCAGGCTCCCTTCCCCGTGGCATGGCTCCATTTACAGCTGGCGCCGCCTGCTGCTTCACCACAGAAGGCAATCTCCTGATTTGAACCCAGGCGCCTTCCTGCCATCCTGCCCTGATTGGACGCTGTTCTGTCTCTGTCTTTATCTCTTAGCCTTCTGCTAGTTAGCTAATCTTGAACAGTAGCTTAGCTAGGTATTTTAGAGTAGAAGCAATTATTATATTTGTTGCTGCAAAACAGCTAATTAATTTTTAGTTATAGCAGTAGCTTGTTGATTGCCTGAAATTGCTGCTTGTGTTCTACTATATTAACCACGCAGGATTTACTGCTTTGTGTCAGCAGTCATTGGTAGTGGAGTGCTTCACTTCTTTATGTACCATTACAGTGAAACTGTTACTTTTTGCTTTCTTTGATTTAATTTTCCTTACTTCTGCTGTTTGCTTTCTCTGCTATTAATTTTTTCCCATTTCCTGATGTTCCCCTGACTCGCTGAGTCCTCAGCACCCCCACCTCCTCCTTCCATCTCAGTCTTTCTGCCCGCCTCTCTACTAATCCCCACCCATCGATTACTCGAGTCATTATCTACTTCCCCTGCCATTCTCTCTGGCGCCACTGTCCCACTTACAGTTTGAATCCCCTTCACCATGTTTTTTTTGCTGCTCTTATTAAATCTATGTTTTTCCCTTGCTATTCCTGATTGCTGCCTAGCCCCTGATCAGGCTCCCCTCTCCGTGGCATGGCTCCATCTACAGCTGCCACTGCCCGCTGCTTCACCATGGAAGATAATCTCCTGATTTGAACCTAGGCGCCTTCCCACAGTCCTGCCCTGATTGGACACTCGTCTGTCTCTGCCTTTCCTCTTAGCCTGCTGCTAGCTAGCTAATACTGAACAGTAGCTTAGCTAGGTATTTTCTCCAACCTGCCCTCCCCAACCCCGGCCTGTATTAAATTTGCATTAGCCGCACCCACCTCCTCCCTCTCTTTGCTATAGGTCCATTTGGCTCTCTTGTAGAAGAGTCCTTCCCAATTACAAGCTTTTTCAAGTCATCTTTGTCCTAACTCCAAGCAGTCCGTATCTACCATACCTCCGATACATTAGGATCCTGCCCCCCCTCACAATGTACCTGATGACTATATTCAGATTACTAGCATTATGCCAGGTCCTGGCACCACTAACTACTGTGCTGCTAGCTCCTTCCCAGAAGGGATTACTTACAATATACTTTATAACCTACCCCCACCTCATTGGCTTCAAATCAACCAACTCTGCAGTACCGATTTCCACCTGCAGTACTCCCCTGCACCTCAATGAAAGAATGTGGAAGTGCCCATACACATATCCCTTCCCACCCCCAATCGCCAGCCTATACATAACCAAGTCCCTGGCTAAACATTATAAGTCAAAAAAATATAATAGAACACAGGCATTAACATATCTAAAATAGCAGGCAATTCTTATGGCCTGGTTACTTTTGCTTCTCTCAGGGAACATACACCCAAACCTTGGCCCCACTGCTAGTAACACTGCCCAGCCTAGAGTGCAATGTGGCCTAACCCTGGCATCCATCAATATTTGTAGTCTGCTGGCAAAATTCAACTCTCTATAAGTCTGGGTTGCACAGCACCAGCCTGATATCCTATCAGTGATAGAAGCCTGGCTTACATCAAGGATCAAGGATGCGGCCATTCAAATCCCTGGTTATACCTCATTTAGGCTTGGTAAGACAGACAAGCATGGAGAAGGCTGTTTGCTGTACATAAAGGATCACTTTCATGCTCAGCTCCTACCCCACATAGTTACTTGTGGCAGTACCCAAATCCTAGCAATAAAATTACTGCTCGGAAAAAATAGCAAAGCAATAACCATGGCATCGGTGTACATTCCCCCCAAGGACCAGTCAAGTAGATTTAAAGTGATCCATGACTACCTGTCTGACCACTGCCGAAAAAAGGAACTAATTATGATGGGGGACTTTAACATCAACTGGGCATCTCCTGATGCAGCCCACTGTAAGGACGATCTCACTGCCCTCAACATGTCTCAGTCAAGGAGCTCCCCGACCCGGGTAAATTACCACACCAGCACATGCTCGCTTATTGACTGAGTTATTACCAACCAGTCTGACAGAACAACTAACCTAAAAGTGCTCCCTGACTCTCTCAACGACCACTTCCTGGTCCTCTTCAACTGGTTGAATAAGTCATCCAAAGCTCCAACAAGAACAGTCAATAGCAGATTGCTAGAAAAAAGGGAAGTTAGACTTCCTAAAAGCTCACCTCGGCCTACAAGACTGGAGTTTTCTTAACAATGCAACTGACATTGACACTGCGCTAGAAGAGTTCATCCACAGTTTCAATGAATCTTGCAACATCTTTGTCCCTCACACTTAAAGGAATATACGGGACTCAAACAATTCCTGGATCTCCCCCAAACTCTTAGCAATGATGAAACACCAAGATAACCTGTGGGCTAAAGCTAGAGAAACAGGCACCCCAGTAGACATTCAAGCCTACAAAGCAGCGTGAAACAACTGCACCTGGGCAATCCGACAAGCTGAAAACCAACATTTTAGAACCAAACTCACAAACTCATAGTGTGACAGTCACAGATTCCGGGACAACATTAAAATGCTCACAGGTAAACCTAATCAGACCCCACCCACCATGTTACACATGGAAGGTACCCACACCCAGGACCCTAGCATCGTAGCTAACACTTTTCACAAGGCATACACTAATCTTAGTGGTGTACTGCCACCTGAGTTCCTTAAACCACAGGCGGATGAAAATAGTGGGCTGGACAACATGTCACCCCCTAACTCCCCACCTCCCTTCTACCTAAAAATCATTACCCCAGTAAAGGCTAAGAAATACCTTACTAAACCACTTACTAAATCCGCAATGACATGCTCGATCTGAAACCCAAAAAGCTCACCCTCAACACTGTCCTCACTCCCTTCACCAAAATGATGAACATATCCCTTACTTCTGGTAAATTCCCTTGTCTATTGGAAGCTGCAGTGGTCATCATACCTCTCGACTGTCCCTGATTTTCAGGGACGTCCCTGATTTTGCCTCAAATTTTTCCTCTGTCCCTCATAAAATTTGTGTTCTTGTGACAGAACAGTGGGGATTAAAAGCATAAAATAATGTCAAACATTAAAGTAACAGACTTGTTATTCTTCAGAAAATGCATCTTAACACACATCCCTTTATCCTATCAGCTTTCTGAGTGAATAGTACCAGCTTTTAAGATGTGTCCCTGATTTGGGGTCTTTGTCCCTGGTTTTTTTAAGCCTTGTCCCTGATTCATGAGGCAAGAGGTTGAGAGGTATGGTGGTCATGCCCATCCACAAATCTAGCGACCGAATTATTCATTCGAATTACAGACCAATCTCAATACTCCACCCCCCCCAAAAGCACTCAAACACATAGTCACTGATCAATTAACAGAATACCAAGAAAAATACCAGCTGCTGTGCCGGCAGCAACACAGTTTTAGGACGCTACATAGCATTTACTCTAGATCGAGGACTCTTAATGGGGGCCACATTTATAGACCTCACCATGGCTTTTGATACCATAAACCTCTCACTGCTCCTATATCAGCTATCCCATATAGGCTTATCTGTAGACACTCTAGCATGGTTCAAGAGTTACCTCTCCGACAGAGCGCAAAAAGATCTCTCAGACAGTCTACCAGTTACCACTGGCGTGCCACAGGGATCAATTCTTGGTCCACTACTCTTCAGTTTATTTATTAACCACCTCCACCAAGCTGTCACAGACAGTGTCTTGCTATACGCTGATGATGCTGTGCTTTTATCCAGCCATCACAACCCCATTGCATTAGAAATCTAAAAGCAATCCAACTTCTCAGCAGCAGAAACATGGTTCCATAACTCCTGTTTATTGTTAAACTACAAAAAAACAAAAACAATGATTTTTTGCCTCCTCCCATAATAAAAACAGGACATACCAGTTACGAATCCATAACAAGCTTAACTCACCTCTGGAAATGGTACAAAATTTCAAATATCTGGGAGTTACACTGGATAGCACCCTATCATTCGCAATACATATTGATAAAGTAGCCAAGTCTGCAAACACCAAAATAGGTCTACTTTTCCGAAACAAACACTGCCTGACCAGTAAAGCACTAAAAGCTGCCGTGGTAAGTTCAGTGCTGCCAATCATTGATTATGACCTTGTAGTGTATGGGGCTGCAACACACTCTGCTCTAAATTGGGTCAAGATCACCCTAAACATGGCCTGTCAACTTGTACTAGGTGCAGACCGGTAAACTCATACCTGTGCCCTTTATGCTCGATCTGGATGGCTCAACCTTAGCAATAGATTACAACACCAGGTCTGCCTCCTAACTAAGAAATTCACCTTAAGATTTACCCCTTCTGGCATGAGATCCCTGCTCGCTATTAATAACTCTGTAAGAAAGACTAGGGGTGGTTACAGCCAGACACTGAAAATCTCCTTCCACCTCACCACACAAGGACAACCGTCTTTTGAATACCATGCCTCGCTCTGGTTAAACTCTCTCCCCATAGACCTACTGAAGGGGACCAAGTTCGGCCCATTTAAAGCAAAACTCAAAGCCATCTTACCCTGGCCACTAGTTGTGCTGTGATTAGATTACCATGGGTAGAGCAACAGCCTAATCTTATCTTGCCTGTTTGCCACCATCACCCTCTCTAGCTCCCCTTAGCACCTCCCTTCTCCTTTTAACCCCTCCCTCCCTCCTCCCCTATTGCCACCTCCTCTCTACCCCTGTCTTATCATCCCCTGCCCCATATCTCTGGACCATGCCCCCTCCTTACATTACCCCCACTACTCACACCCATCCATTCTATCACCACTCTACCTACCCACCATCCTACTACCTCCGTCTTACTACCTCCTTCACCCACCCTCCTTCTTACCTCCTCCCTATTCCCGCTATGATCCCCCCCACCCTCTGAACCCTACTAAGAAGGCTGCCTTTCCCTTACCCTCTGCCCCTCTTGTTTGCAATCTCCTTGCCTCCTCCCCTATTTCTACTATTCTGATCCTCCCCCATCCTCTCATCCCTACTAGACGGCTCCCTTTCCTTACCCTCTACCCCCCCTTTTATTTTGCACTCTCTCCCTAGGCATGGCATGTCTGCCAAGCTACCTCATGCTGCACTTAGGTAAAATAACTTCTGTAATTATATGCATTGATATATTGTACTGTATTAAACATCAACATTCTTGCATTTCCTGTAACCTCAAGTTTGTAGCTGGCTCATCACTTACAATGTAATCTGGCCAAGTGTTGTTCATTCTGTTGTAACTGTTTATTCACACTGTTTAATCATTTTTTCTGACGTGGAACCTCTGTAAACAAGCCTCTGATTTAAAGGTATTTTCTGAATGATTAATATACAAATAAATAAATAAAGAGACAGGGGTGTAGCCAGGAATTTCAGATCTGCACACCAAGTGGACGCACTGCTACCCCCCCTCCCCCGGGGTGAACCCAGACAATATACAAATGTACACCTGGACTGTGTTTG
This sequence comes from Neoceratodus forsteri, assembly GCA_016271365.2. Classification (NCBI taxonomy): domain Eukaryota; kingdom Metazoa; phylum Chordata; order Ceratodontiformes; family Ceratodontidae; genus Neoceratodus; species Neoceratodus forsteri. Next base: position 823,477,826 of record CM057449.1, read on the forward strand.
TTGCCTCATTTGGCACAATAAATACAACTTTTGTATTCCATGACAATGGTTGGTGCCATGCATGGGTAAATACAAATGCCATGCATTGTTCCCCAAGACACCCACATACCAGCCCAGAGCCTGTAAAGTTGTATTGTCCTTGGGATGCAAAGACAGTATTAGTGACCAGTCCTTCTAGTTTCAGTTCCTATTAATAAAATTACAGAAAGGTTCTGCATTTTCTTTGCTAGTTTTCATGGAAAAAGGAAGCAGTTTGGAGCCTATTTGCTACCCCTTTAAATAAAATTGCACACCACGGAGTACTTGGAGTATGCCTGGCTACACCCATGTAAAGTGAGTGAGTGGTGATGCCAAAAGACATAAACCTAACTGCAAAAGAGATCAAATAATGTAATGAATTATTTGGTTGATTTGGGTTTTTGTATGATATTTAAAGTATTGTGACTTTAATAGCATATTTTTCTAGGAGAATCTTAAGATCTAAGATTGACCCCAGGTGTGTAATGAGAAAATCAACCCCATTGTTTGCCTTTGCCCCCTTACAAATGGACTTCATTACTGGGGGTACAGCACTGTGTTTCCATATATCCTCGTTATGCCACAAGTTCTGATAGATGCTGTGTTTCAGATCTCAATCCCCAAGCCATTTTTCTTTCAGTGCCAGTGGAACCCTATCAGATCTTTAGTACCATTGGTACTGTATTTTGATTTTAAGTTCCCATGAAATAAATTTGAAATCAAAATAATTATTATCTGGTGCATCCTTGCTTCATTAAATACTTAGATGTGATAATTGAAAATAGTGCACAGCTGTCTCTAGGGGCACCCAGTTTTTCAGTTTATGAAAAGGCTTCTTATGATCTTCTGAACAAACCCTCAATAAAACTTAGCATAGCTGATCATGGGTAGAGCATCATGGGTAGTGCATCTGTACAATTTACATGCAGGATGCATCTGGAATCGAGCGGTAGTCTGCTCAGTATGCCTTCCTGGTAAAACGTTTAAATAAATAAATAAATACAATTTTAGGGAGGTAAGAAGACCATTATATACCACCTTCCCATCAGCTCAGCTGGAATACCCTGTCATCCCTTTTTTCAAACTACTTGTCAGGGTAAGACTGATGGTTATTAGAGTCCCAGTTGACACCAACTAAGGAATTATATGCAGTATTTATGGAACTAGAAAACAAAATAAAACAGATGTAACAAATATGACAAAGACAATGGAAAGCATCTGTAGTCATGCTCTTCATCACCCACTGTGTGACATAGAAACATAGGAGGTAGTGGCAGATAAGGACCATGTGGCTCACCTAGTCTGCCCCCTTTCCCTACCTAATGCAATACCGCAGACCCTAGTTGATTTGTGACTTCCCCTCTATTTCCCTATTGCAAGAGTACTCATGTCTATCCCATGCATTCTTGAATTCCCCTACCATCTTTGCCTTCATTACCTCCACAGGGAGGCTGTTCCAAGCATCCACATTTCTGTGAAAAGGTATTTCCTCACATTGCCCCTGAGCCTACAACCCTGCTAGCCTCATACCATGCCCCCTTGTTCTTGTACACCTTCTTTTCTGAAAGATGCAACTCTTCTGTACCTTGTTTATACCCCTGAGGTGCTTGAACATTTCTATCGTATCCCCCTTCTCTCTCCTCTCCTCCAGGGAATACAGTACTGTACATACTGAGGTCCTTTAGTCTTTCCTCATGACTTTTGGTGCAGTCCTTTCACCATTTGTATTGCCCTTCTCTGGACTGCCTCTGTTTTGTCTATGTCCTTCTGGAGATGCAGCCTCCAGAACTGGACACAGTACTCCAGATGAGGTCTCACTAGTGATCTGTATAGTGACATATCCACCTCCTTTTTTCTGCTCATGATACCTCTCCCCATGCACCCTAGCATCCTGCTGTCTCTCCCCACAGCCTTCTCACATTGTTCAGCTACCTTTAGTTCATCAGATATGATTACTCCCAGGTTCCTTTCTTGACTGTTGGCCACCAGTATCTCTCCCCACCCATGTTATACTCCTCTCCTCTCCTCTTGGGTTTCTATGCCCCAAATGCATGATTTTGCACTTCCTTACATTGAATCTTAGCTGACACACTCTCAACCACTCCTCCAGCATGTTTAGGTCCTTTCTTATTTTTTCGCCCCTGGAGTGTCGACCCTGTTGCAGATCTTAGTGTTGTCTGCAAAGAGGTATATCTTCCCCTCCAGCTCCTCTACAATGTTGCTTATGAAGACATTAAAGAGGACTGGCCTCAACATGGATCCCTGTGGCACCCCACTGATCACCCCCCCATTCCTTGGGTTGAACGCTATTTTCCACCACCATCTGTGTCCTACATAGATACATAGATACATAGACAGTGTCGGCAGATAAGGGCCTATGGCCCACCTAGTCTGCCCATTTGAGCTTGTAAGTTCAGTTTGTTTTCCTAGAAGTCTATTTCCCCTTACCCCTGACCTCTAGAATTCCTTTATGTCTATCCCATGCATTCTTAAATCCTGTGATTGTTTCAGCCCCCACCACTTCCTCTGGCAGGGTGTTCCACTTGTCCACCACCCGCTCTGTGAAGAAATTCTTTCTCATGTTTCCTCTGAATCGTCCTCCCTCCAACTTCATCCCATGCCCCTAGTCCTGAAACATCTTTTTTCGCTTAAAAATAGTGTTTTCCTGCACCCTGTTCCTCCTGTAAGATACTTGTATGTCTCTATCATATCCCTCTCTCCTCCTCTCCTCCAGGAGTACATGTTCAGTTCCTTCAACCTGTCTTCATAGGACTTGTGATGCAACCCATGCACCATCTTTGTTGCCCTCCTCTGAACCTTCTCTACCCTGTCTATGTCCTTACGTAGGTATGGTCTCCAGAACTGTACACTGTACTCCAGGTGGGGCCTCACTAGTGTCTTGTATAGCGGAATTATGACCTCCCTTTCCTGCTGGTCATGCCCCTGCCTATACATCCTAGCATCCTATTTATGCTTTACTGATGCCTTGTCACACTGTTTCCTACCTTGAGGTCATCAGAGATGACAAACCCAAGATCCCTTTCCTGCTTGGCATGCTTATCCTCACCCCCAACTGATATATTGTGCCAGGGTTTTGTGCCCCATATGCATTATCTTGCACTTGTTTGCATTGAATTTCAACTGCCAAACCCTTGACCATTCTTCAAGTTTCTGCAGGTCCCTTCTCATTCTGTCTACACCTCTGGTGTGTCTACTCTGTTACAGAGCTTTGTGTCATCAGTGAACAGTGAAATTCTGCCTTCTATATCCTGTGCAATGTCACTGATGAAGATGTTGAATAGGACCGGTCCCAGCACTGATCCCTGTGGTACCCCACTGGTCACTCTTCCTCTGTGGAGTGACAGCCATTTACCACCACCCTCTGTGTCCTGCCACCCAGCCAGTTACCCACCCACCACACTACTGTCCTGCCCACACCCATATTCCCCAGTTTGTGTAATATTCTTTTATGTGGCACAGTGTCAAAGGCCTTGCTGAAGTCCAGATAGGCCATGTCCACTGCCCTCCCTGATCCACCTCCCTAGTCACCCAGTCAAAATTCAATGAGGTTGGTCTGACATGACCTCCCCTGGTGAAACCATGCTGCCTTGGGTCCTGTAGTCCATTGACAACCAGATGTTCCACCAATCTCTCCTTCAGTAGTGCTTCCATGATCTTTCCCACTACCGAGGGTGAGGCTGACTGGTCTGTAGTTCCCTGCTTCCTCTTTGTTCCCACTTTTGTATAAGGGGACTACATCTGCTGTCCTCCAGTCTTTGGGTACCTCCCTGTTTCCAGTGATTGGCTGAACAGGATATCAGAGGTTCAGCCACCACCTCTCTGATTCTTTAAGGACCCTGGGGTGCACCCCATCTGGCCCCATTGCTTTATCAGCTCTTATTACTTCCAGTTCCTTCAGGACCCTTTCTTGTGTAAAGGGACTTGTGTCCATTTCTGCACCATTCTCACCCCTTGTACTCCCTTCAGACCCATTACCCCCTCTTCCTTAGTAAAGTCCTTAGTCCTGTCACGCAACCAATTTTTGACCCAGTTTATCACCTTGGGGCCCACTCCCAGGGTGCCCAACTTATTTACCAACCTCCTATGTGGGACAGCGTTGAAGGTTTTGCTGAAATCTAGGTAGGCCACATCCACCACCCCTCCCTGATCTACCCCCCTGGTCACCCAGTCAAAAAAATCTATTAGATTTGTTTGACAAGACCTTCCCACTGTGAATCCATGCTGTCTCAGATCCTGAGCTCCGCTTGATTCAAGAAATATCACAAACCTTTTATTTAGCAGTGGCTCCATTAATTTCTCCATGACTGAGGTCAGGCTAACTGGCCCGTAGTTGACAGCCTCCTCCCTGTTCCCACTTTTGTTGAGAGGGATTATGTTCACCCTCCTCTAGTCCCTTGGAACCACCCTGTCTCTATTGATCTGTTAAATAAGGCTGTTAGTGGTGCTGCCAGCACCTCTCTAAGTTATTTTAATATTTTATGATGTATCCTATCCAGCTCCATAGCCTTGTCCCTTTTCAGATTCTTGAGTTCCTTTAGGACTCTTTCCTCCGTAAATGGGCTTGTGTACACCTCTCTCCCATTGGCGCTTCTGTTGACTAATAGTGACCCTTCTCCCTCCCCTTCTTCTGTGAATACTAAGCAAAAATATGTGTTTAGGATTGTTGCTTTTTTTAGGTCCCCCTCCACACACACCCTCCCTTTTTAACCTCACAATCCCACCCCGGTCTTCTTTCTTTCACTAATGTACCTGAAAAAAGTCTTGTCTCCTTTCTTAATTGCCTAGGCAATTTTTTTCCTCTGTTTGTGCCTTTGCACTCCTGACTGCTTTCCCCACCTTCCTCTGCTTTTCCAGATACAGTTCCCTGCCCCCCCACCATGTTTCCTTGTACCTCCTGAAAGCTAGCCTTTTCTCTCTCACCTTTCTGATCATGTCCTTGGAGAACCATAGTGTTTTACTTAGTTGCCTAACACAAAGGTTTGTTGCCTCTGCTATGGCTCCCTTAAGGTTAGCCCATTGTTTCTCTATTCCCCATTTTTGCAAAGTCAACCCGTCTGAAATCTAGGACCCTTGCTTTCATGGGGTTTGACTCCTCCACTGTTCTCACATTGAATCACATCGTACAATGATCACTGGACCCCAGGTGGCTACCCACCATTACATCAGTGATTTTGTCCCCATTGGTAAGTACCAGGTTCAGTATTGCTCCTTCTCTGGTGGGTTCTGCCACAAGCTGCTTGAGGCTCTCCCCCTGCAGGACATCCAGGGTGCCTCAATTGCTGGTTGTGGCTGAAGCCTGGGTGCTCCAATCCAGATCAGGCAAATTGAAGTCCCTCACCAGCAGCACTTCACCTTTGGCTATCATTTTGTGTATGGCTTCCACAAGTACCCCAGCCATCTCCTCCCCTTGTGCTGGAGGTCTGTAGATCACACAAGTGCAAATGACAGGTCCATTTCCTGTCTCCAGGGTGACCCACAATGCTTCTCCCTCCTGCATTTCCTAAACTTCAGTTGCTTTAATTCCCTCCTTGATGTAGACAGCCACTCCTCCACCCTTTCCCACCCTGTCTTTACTAAATAGTGTGTAACCTGATATGGCTATATCCCAGGCATGGTTCCCCATGTACCATGTCTCAGTAACAGCAACAATGTCCAGGTCTACCCCTGCCATCAAGGCCACTAAGTCTGGGATTTTATTTCACAGGCTTTGGTCATTCGTTCACATGGTTTTCCAAGATTTGTACCATACCATTGTAATAGCTCCCCTCCTTATCCCCATATCTTCCCTCCCTTCCTCCTCTGTTCTTACTCCCATTCTTCCTTATCTCTGCCATTCTGCTATCTCAATTTTAGGTTTTTGTGTTGATTTCCCAACTTAGGGTCCTCACTACTGACTGTTTTATCTTGTGTGTGGGAGGGGTTAGCTTCTTCCTTTCTATTTTTGCCTCCCCCCTTGGTTAGTTTAAATGCTTGCCAATGAAGTATTTAAACCTCTCATTGAGGATCTTGCCCCCCCAGATAGATGCAGTCCATCCCACTTGTGCAGGCCTGCATCCCTCCAGGTGGAACCCCAGTCCCCAATGACATACCTGTATACTTATCGGCTATAGTATGTCACAATGTAAAGTGTCCCAATGAAAAGTGACTGATGGAGACTATCTCATCAGCTTGGGAAAATTAACAACTAAATGGCAGAAGGTTTGAGTAGCCCAAACATCTTTTTGTCAGATATGCATTTGTAACTGATGAGTTGACTTGGCTTTTCCAACATGGGGTTTATTGTCTTGCTTTAACTTGTTTTGGACTATGGTTGCCTTGGGCATTTCATCAGCTGTCGGTGGTGTTCATTTACAGACTGGAGTTGCAAATGTTTTGTTTAGACACATTTTTGAATGTTGATGGCATTTAAGTTTGATTCTGCACACCAATCATTTAAATCACTGTATCTCACCAAAGTCACAAAGGTACGGGGGCACCTAGAGAAAAAGGAGGGTCTGGAGGTGCTGGGGATCATCTTGGAGACAGGCTCTGAGGCAAGTATCTGTGCTGGGGGTAGTGTACAGATCATCAGCACAGGGAGAAAAGTTGGGTAAGTCACTTGGGGTAGCCACTATCAGAATGGCAATTAAGGGGGAGGTGCTGCTAGTTTGTGGTTTTAATCTACTAGACCTTTACTGGAGCCTTCCAGCTGTGGCTTCACCAAGAAGCATGGCCATCCTTGACTTCCTACAAGGGTTTTTTCTCAGGCAGCCAGTCAAGGAACCCACTAGGGATGGTGCACCTGGTGCTTACAAACAGGGATAGCATTACGGACATCAAAGTGGGCAGTCCCCAGGGTATGAGTGATCACTGTACAGTGCTGTTTAACATAAAGTCAGGCACATAGGTTAACTACACAAGATTGAGGGTCCTGAACTTTAGGAGGGCGGATGTCTAAGAAACTGGAGATTGCCTCAAAAACTGTCTCGAAGGAGGATTGCTGGGGGGGGTAGATATATAGTGGGGAAAAAAAGGAGGGCATAATTAAGACACCCAACTTCTGTGTAAAGGAATTGAGTAAAAGCAGAAAAAAAGAGACTGTTATTGTTTTCTAAGAAAGTGGCAAAGATGGTGAAGGAAAAGAGGGTGGCATTCAGGAGGCATAAAGAAACACAAGAAAAGGAGGACAGGGAGGTATACCAAGTAAAACAGAAGGAGGTAGGCAAAGCAGTGAGGGGAGCAAAGACACAGTCAGGAAAGGATCACCAAAGTGGTCATAAGGAGATACAACTTTCTTTAGATACATAAGCAAAAGGAAAAAAGCAAGAGGAAGTATAGTGCAGATTAGACTAGCAAAAAGGAGGGGGGGGAGCACCACAGAAGGGTACCAAGAAAAAGCTGACATCCAAAACAGATACTGTTGCTCAGTCTTCACAATGGAAAGTGGGAGGGAACAGACCACCAGGGTGTAGTAGGAATGAGAGGGGTGGGGTGGACACAAGTCCATTTTCAGAGGAAAGAGTCCAGAAAGGACTTGTAGCTTTATAGGTGTACAAGGCTATGGGACCTGACAGATATACTTCAGAGTACTAAGGGAAGCAAATCAAAAGAAGTAATGGTTATTGCTCTGAGTAAGAAAGTGTCAGCAGTTCTAGGGCATATATACTTCTCATGGTAATTACTAAGCAATTTAAAATTTACAGTTCTATCATCAGTAGAAATACTACAATGGCAGTAGCTGATGCATTCACATAAAATATTATAGAAATCCTCCACAACGAAGGCTCAGTTATAAGATTTATCACCTGCTTGATGTATACTACTCCACCTGAAACATATAAGGATAATACCTCCCCTAGCAAAGCAAAATTTGAATGTATAAAATGTACCTCATTTAGCAAAGTAAATAAGGAGCTGGATCAGCTGAAAAATGAATTGAAAAATCTAAAAAAGGGAATACAAAAGGGGACTGCAATGAGAATACTAGTACTGTTGTTAATAGGAAAATAGTTTATGAACATGTTAACAGAAACTATGATGAGACTGAAAGTGAGATAGTCCCAAAAAAACTTAAACTAACTGATACTACTAAGATTGATAATGAATGGATTTTAGTAATAAAAAATTATTTAAAAAAAGGCTGTAGAGCCAGAATTTATACTGACATTACCTTATCAAATGGCTTTTCAGTTTTAGAGAACATGGAGGTCACTCAGGAATCATCCTATGCGTCATTAGAACCTTCCACAAGTGTTTCACGTAAAAACGAATTGGTGATTGGTGACTCAATTATCCATTTCACGGATTCATATGCCTGTAAACATGAAGAAATTAACAACATTGTAGTGTGTCTACCAGGAGCTAAAATTCAAGATGTATCCAGTTGTGAGAACAAATTAACTAATGGAACAGATTTTGATGTAATCATTCATGCTGGTACCAATGACATACGTAGGTCACATGAAAAAGACATTTGCCATGACTTATTTGATCTGGGTAGATACATAAAACAAAAAGGGGGCAGAGTGACAATATCCAGCATCTTGCCATTTCCCAAGGCTAATATAGAAACAAATAGAACAATCGTGAGAAATAACTCAAGACTCCATACTTGGTATAAACAAGAAAATATTCATTTTCTAAATAACTGGAACTTATTCTCAGGAAAACCAGATCTATATTGAAGGGATGGCCTCCACCTAAACAAAAAAGGAGCAAAAAACCTAGGAGAGACCTTTCTGAAAGAACTTGGATTGGATACTTTAGACTAGATGCTTCAGGGAAAAAATCTAGTAGGAATGATTATAAGCCACGTTCTAAAGGTACCAAACAAGGACCAGAAAAACAATCTACACACACAATTTATATCATCAAATGCATTCTCTTTAATGCCCATAGTTTAAATAATAAGTTTGAAGAATGATCTGTCTTGGTTACTTTAAACAATTATGTCATTGGCATAATGGAAACATGGTGGCATGAAAAAAATATTTGGGAGAAGCATATCCCTGAATATGTATTGTTTGGTCATGTTAGAAAAAAAAAAGCAGTGGCATGGCTTTATACATACACTGAGATCTAAAACCTATTGATAATAACAATAATAAAATTAAATTAAATGAAGACTTAGGGAATAGTGTATCTGGGTTAATTTATTGCCTGACTCTTCAGACTCCTTTATATTAGGCATTGGTTATAGACCCAAAGACTCACTGTGTGAAATCACAAATGGCATTAGTAAAGAATTAGAAAAAGCCTGTAGTACTACAGAAGCAATACTTATTGGTGATCTCAATTTTGGTGATATTGTATGACCAGATAAAACACCTACCACGGTACAATTGAAATTGTTTGTTGCAGCATGTGAACAAAATGCTTTACACTAACATATAAAAGAAGATACCCAAGGTGACACTATACTAGATATTGTACTTAGTTCACACAACCTTGATATTTATGTGTGTGTCACAGGACCACTCTTGGGAAACAGCAATCATAGATCAGTTGCATTTAACTTTAAGTTCTCATACATTATATCAGTTTCAAAGTCCATCTTTTATGATGATAAAAAGGCAAATATGCAAAAAATAAATTCCTCATTGATTGAAATAGATTGGGAGGAAATATTAAATAACTTGAATATGGAGGAAATGTGGAATACAGTGCAGCCTGCTTATGTCAGACACCTCTGTGCTACCGTTTTTTTTTTTCTGGTATAATGGATATTCGGCTAATTGTTACCTAGGTGTTTACCATTAAAAACCTAACTCTTAGCGGCTTTTGTGTTTTTTTTCTAACTCCCAATGCATGTTTTGTTTATTTTTTTTTCTGCTGTGTACAAGTACAACATGCTTGAAATGCTAGTGGACTAGTATGATTGTGGGTTTTTCTGTGTAGTGCTTTTGTGTACTATACTTTGCATTTTCTTATTTTTCATTTAAGTAACCAGTGATGCTAGCCTGGTGGGATTGGGTCACAGAGTATCTTGCCCGCTCCTTCTCTGTGTGCTGAATAAGTGACCAGTTTGGTGTTAGGTTGGCTCTCTGCTCATCGCTCTTCTTAGGGTGGTGAGGGCATTACATACCTCGGTAGCTGTCACAACTGGCTTATTCACTTGCGAGTCACAAAAGGCACAAAATCTTCCTTCCCCAAAGCAGCAGCAATTTGAGTGGCCTTCTCAATAAGCAGTGGTCCACTGATCAGTTCACCATGACCTCTAGCAATTCAAAACCAACTGAGTAAAGCTTCCTCTATCTTAATGTTCTTGCCCTCTCTCTTACGCTTGTGTTTGGGGTTCTGATTTGTATACCATGTAACTAAGATCTTCTAAGACCTTCTCCCTGTCCCTTAGCAAGTCCGACAGTGTAGACTTTGGCATGACAAAATGGAGTGATAACTCATGAAGAGTCTGCTTGGGCATGCTGTCAATTTCAGTCAGGATCTCGACCTTCTGTGTGATAGATGAGGCATTCCGCTTTGGAGCTATCACTAGAAACAGGTTAGTGAATGAATAAATGAAATGAATGCAGAGCAACAGTGAGACATCACTTTTAAGTGCAGCCATTAGCAGTAGTTATCACCCAGTTAAGCACCCAGTCATTAACCCAGCTGCTGTTAATGCAATAAAAGACATTGTTAAGCCACACAATTTAAGTAAAAGACCAGCAAACAATGTAGTTCTGATTTTAGCACTGCACTCAGAGAGACGTGAATTGCAGACAGCTGTCCAGAATACGAGGACTGCTTAGTTCATTTTAATGCTCACTGTTACAGTTAGCCACTATGAAAATGGCTTTTGGCAAGCAGCTCTTGTATGTTAAATCTGAATTTCTGGGTTATCCAGAACTGATTTAAGTGAGCTGCACTGTACCATAAAAAAATATTATTATAAACACCTGCGACAACTTCTTACCCAGGTACATAAAACATTCATGTAGTGGTATTAGATCACCAAAATGGTTAAAAAAAACAATTAAAAATGCCTTAAGACAAAACAAAAGGCATTTTATAAATATAAGAAAAATGGTTCAAAATATTGTTACAAGATATATAAACATTGGCTTAGAAAATGCAAGCATGAGCTTGAGTTGGCAAAATAACAAATGGAAATATCATTGACAACTAATGCAACAAAAATAATGTCAAATAGTTTTTTGCCTACATCGATTCCCTTAAAAAAACAAAGGCAAACATCAACCCCATGTTGATAGGAAATGTGGTAACAAATAATTAAATGGAAATTGCAAGCAATTTTATTAATTACTTTTGCTTAATTTGCGGTATTAAACTTTCCATAGATAACATTCATGCTACCACTGAAACTATTACCATTGATGAAAATAACGTTTTAAATGGTATCAAAAAATCAAAGAAGACGGCTCTCCAGTGCCTGATATGATCGCAGGTAAAATTATGAAATTATTGGCACCTCATCTGGTAAAGCCCTTCTAAAAACATTTTGAAACAAGTATTAACTCAAGGGAGTTACTTGCAGAATGAAGAATGACACATGACATCCCATTATTTAAAAAGGGTTGTAAACAATTTAAAGAAAATTACAGGCCAATTAGTTTAACATGCATCTTCTGTAAAATACTTGCAGGGCTTGTCAAAAACATCATAACAGCAGATTAACTAAATCATGATAAAGAACAATATGGTTTTTGTAAAGGAAGATCCTGACTTACTAACCTGATCTGTTTTATAACAAAATTAGTAAAGCATTGGATGAAAAAACACCATGCAATGTTGTTTATATTGATTTTAGTAAAGCAGTTGATACTGTGCCATATCATGCCAATATAAACAAATTACACTTACAAGGAATTAATCCCAAACTAATACATTGGATCAAAAGTTGGTTAGAACACAGAAAGCAGGGAGTGCTCATTAATGGGATGATGTCTGATGTGTGAGAGGTGACTAGTGGCATGACGCAGGGCTCTGCACTAGGACCATACATATTCTACATATTTATTTCAGACATAGCATACAATCTGAATTCATGGATAGCTAAATATGCTGATGATTGAAAAAATGGGGGATGTTCAAAAACTGCTGAGACCAGAACTTGTTTACAGGATGATTTGAGCAAAATTGTTTCCTGGGCAAATGAGTGGGGCATGACTTTCAATACAGACAACTGATCTGTTATGCATTTAGGACACAATAACACTAAGCACTCATATTACATGGGAAACAATATATTATGAGAAACATCTTGTGAAAAAGATCTTGGCGTGGTCATCACTGAGGACCTTAGCTTCAAGCATCATATCAACAAAACAATCTGTAAGGCTAACAAATTGATATGGACAATTAAAAATAATATTAGCTTGAGAGATTTTTCGATAATGCTACTTCTGTATAGGTCCTATGTGAGGCCTCACATTGACTTTTGTTCCCAGTTATGGTCCCTATACAAGTCCAGAGAAATCCGAGATATAGAAAAAACACACAGAAAATGTATAAAATATATAACTAGGTTAAAAGACAAAAACTATAGCACCAGACTCTGTGCATTGCATTTAATGCCACTAGAGGTGAGACGATATAGAAGAGATTTGCTTTTTCTTTGGGACATCATTGCAGATGATTGTTTGTTTACTGAAATGGGTCTCAACTATAAACAAAACTTTATCATCACTAGGGGTCATCTGTTGCAACTAGAACTTTCACGGTGCAACACCACATGCAGGAAAATGTTTTATACAGAAAGAGTAAGCAGCATGTGGAATTCATTATCACTGCATATAGTAGTAACTGAGAATAAAGATGTTTTTAAGAGGAAGTTGGATGATTGGTTACTGACACAAAATAATAATAATAATACATTTTATTTTGCATAAGTGCCTTTTGGGCCATCAAGGTGCTTTACAAAAAGATAAAAACAATCATATTAAAACAGTGAGCATAAGAATAGAATAAATAGCATACTGATAAAATAAGTAACAGGTGATCAGAATTATATGGTGCCATCATAAGCGTGGCTCCATAAGAAGGTTTTCAATACTTGTTTAAACCCTTCCACAGTCATGCACTCTCGAAGCTGATGGGGTAGAGAATTCCAAAGGGTTGGGGCCATGTGCATAAATGCACAGGCCCCAAAAGATTTCAGAGATACCCTCGGAATCTCTAGCAACCCCTCGTCAGCTGAACACAACTGTTGCACCAGATGGTAAGGCACAAGAAGCTCTTTCAAGTAGTAAATGAGGGTTCAGAGATAGGAGCTATATTGGGCATATGCCTTTCACTCATTGTGCTTGCCATAGTATATGAACCATAGTTAGTGTTGTCAGTGGGGTACAACAGGTGGGTGTTTTGGGTCCATCTTTAGTCAATAACTATGTTACACCAATGCATTTCACTAATGGGGGTTGGATGTCCATATTGTGCAGATTATATGAACCCTGGCCACATTGTGGACTCTTGTGAAGAAACCCCAAATCTGTAGAAAATATTGAACAAGCTTGATACCTGGGCAGGGCAGTGAATGATGAAATTCAGTTCAGAAAAGTGTGTAGTGATGCAGTTTGGCCATAATAACCACAAGAGTTCATATTATTTAGGTAATGCAGTTCTGGTGTAGTCAACAAAAGAGAAACATCTGGAAATTATAGTAACCAATAACCTTAAGCAACCAAGTAATGTGATTGAGTGATTAAGAAGTGCAACAGGATAATGGGGTGTTCTAAAAGGAATGTAGTAAGTAAGTAATAATACCCGACAGGGTGGGCGTTATTGGGATATAACGGACCACCCAGGGGCGTAATGAGGCCCGACGCCACAGGCGGAGAGCCTTATAGCCCCTGGAAGGTCCGTTATATCCTATAACACCCACCCTGGAGGGTATTATTACATTTTGTGATAATGAGATTTTAATAGAAGTTTTTATAAAACAAGGATTTAAAGTTTAAAAAGTGGAAAAATGTTACTAAAAATGCAGATAAATGCCTCTATGTCAAATAGTCCATGCTGTGCCACTAGAAGAGCTTAATCCCCGTTTATGTGTTTCAGTTATGTAGCTACATATGGTTTCGTTTGTGAGATAATCAGGAGCGAGACGCTGCGGCGTAGAGCGGGAATGCCCCTGTCTTCTGTGAGATGCAACTCAGATGATGACCTATGGAGACAGAAAGAAGGTACTTCATTTTTGTTTAGAAATGGAGGAGCGGGCGTTTCATTGGAGTTGTTGCTAGTGGTCGATTACTGGTGCTGGGTAGTGGCAGTTGCGAGAGAGTCCGAGCTTGTTGTTCTTGTGAATGGAATGCCGGAATGAGGAGCGGTTTAGTAGGGGCAAAACAACAAGATAAATATTTTCACTTTTTTGTCTGTATTACTACTAAGTGGTTTCAAGCTTGTCTGTGTGTGGGTGTTGATAGTCAAAGAAAATGCCTATCGGTGTGTAGGGACAGGGATATCACAAGGTCATGGGTAGTGCAGGGGGAACTTGTTAGTCAGCGGGCCGTTGTTAAGAAATAACGGCCCAGGTGGCAGGCTGTTTCAGCCAATCAGGAGGCCAGTTTCAGTTTACCCATTATCTAAGCAGAAATAGGGAGGTCATACTGACAATTTATTGGGTGTTAAGGAGGTCATACTAGGAATATTACTGTCAGTTTTGTTCTTTGCATAACAAAGCAGGCTCTGTAAGACTGGAGAGGATGCTATGTAGAACAACGAAAATGTTTCAAGGTATAGAGGGCATGTCGTACAAAGACAGACTGGGTGAGCTGGACCTGTTTAGTCTAGAGATATGAAGAATGAGAAGGGACATTATTGCAATATTTAGAGCAACTAGGAATATGGATTTTAGAGATAGGGCTCAATTCTCAAAGGTTGACACAGGCTTGCGACAAGCCCTGTATCAAGCCCAGTGCTGCACTGAACACACTGACGCACCTTGTGGCTGATTCTCAAAGACTGCACACCTTTGTAACACTTCACCCTCCTTACGGTGGCTTGCGCCAAGTATACAACACAAGCCCTGTAAAAAGGTCCCATGAGTGACACAAAGTTAGACCTGCAAAAAGCTTGTCTAACTTGTACCTTGTGGTACATGGGATAGAGAATCCTGATTGCCAGTCAGGGAATGCCACAAGCCCCATGCACCATCTGTTCAGTGCACCTGGGGCTTGCGGCATTCTGACACCTTTGAGAATCAAGCCCGTAGTCTACACCTGAAATGTAAAGAACCCAGTTTTAATTCAAGTGGGCATGATTATCAGTTTAAGGGTGAGCATTTTACAACTAAAAGAGGGGCATGATTTACACAGGTGATAGGTTTAAATGCTTCATTGGCAAACTTTTAAACTAGCCAAGGGGGGAGGCACTGAAAAGGAGCAGGGAATTCTTGCCTTCCCCCACAAAGCAGAGTAGTTAGTGAGGTAAGCACCAAGGTAGAGAGGTAGATAGGGAGCAGGACAGGGGTAAATGGAGAAAAAGGCAAAGGCAGTAAGGACAGGGATAAGGCTAAAAGGGGTACAGCCATCAATAAATGGAGGGCTATGAGTACCAATGTCGGTAGTCTGGGTAACAAACTTCCTGAACTAGTGGCCTTGATGGAAGAGGGATGCCTGGATATTGTGGCAGTCACAGAAACATGGTTCACAGAGAACCATGACTGGGATGTCAGTAAACCAGGGTACATAATCTACAGGAGTGACAGGGAGGGTAAAAGAGGGGGTGGAGTAGCTCTCTACCTAAGGGAAGGCATCAAAGCAATGGAACTAAAGGGTAAACAGGGAGGAGAGGAGGCACTGTGGGTCACCTTGGAGCCAGGAAATGGCACCACAATCCGCACGGGGGTTGTATACAGACCCCATCTCAGGTGGAGGAAATGGACAAGGAAATTATAAAATACCTCCTTAGAATGGCAAAAAAGAGGACATATTGTTGACGGGGGACCTGAATATGCCAGATGTTAACAGGAGCACATTTGCTGCAGCAACATCAAAAAGTAGGGTCATTCTCAATGCCCTACAGAGGGTATGCCTCAGACAGCTAGTGTTGGAACCCACTTGGGAGGGAGCAGTCTTAGACCTGGTACTCTCAAACGGGGATGGAGAGAGGATCTCAGATTTAGAAGTGGGTAGCCATCTGGGAACAAGTGGCCACCAAACACTGTGGTTCATGAAAAACACAGCCACAGAGTCAAGCCATGCAAAAGTGAGGGTACTGGATTTTAGGAGGGCTGACTTTGGCAAAATAGGAGAGTACCTAAGGAACACACTAGCAAATGGGAAGGAAGGAGGGGTGGAGAAGCAATGGGTAAAAATCAAAACTGCCATCACAGAGGCAACAAGCTTTTGTGTGAAGCAAATAAACAAAACAAGATGAAGGAAAAAAAAAACACTAGGGTTCCCAAAAGAGGTGGCAAGGAAGGTTAGGGAGAAAAAGATAGCATTCAGGAAGTATAAGGAATCACAGAAGGAGCAGGACAGAAAACTGTATCAGTTAAAGCAAAAGGAAGCAAGGAAGGCAGTCAGAATAGCAAAGGCCCACACCGAGGAAAAGATAGCCAACTCAGTTAAGAAGGAGGAGAAAACCTTTAATAGGTACATTAGGAAGCGAGAAAAAAAACAAGGGAGGGATAGTGAGGCTTAATATAGGGAAGGGGGGTTGGCAGAGGGTGACAGTGAAAAGGCAGAGATTCTGAATGGACACTTTTGCTCAGTATTCAGAAAAGAAGAGGAGGGAGAGGTACCTAAACCAAACAATGAAAGCACTCTGAATAGGGAGGCCAATACTAGTCCACTCACAGAAGAAAGGGTCCTGCAAGAACTCCTAAAACTGTAGGTAGACAAAACAATAGGGCCTGGTGGGATTCACCCCAGAATTCTAAAAGAACTAAGTGGAGAACTAGTGACACCACTGACTACTCTTTTTAACAAATCATGGGACGATGATGTGGTACCTGAGGACTGGAGGAGGGTGGATGTGATTCCTCTTCACAAAAATGGGAGCAAGGCAGAGGCAGGAAACTATAGACCTGTACTTTGACCTCAGTGGTAGTGATGGGAACATGATAGAATCACTTCTGAAAGAAAAAATTGTTGAGTACCTGGAAGCTAGCAGGGCACAGAACCCAAGGCAGCATGGATTCACAGTGGGAAGGTCATGTCAGACGAATCTAATAGATATCTTTGATTGGGTGACCAAAGTAGTAGACCAGGGTGGGGCTGTGGATATGGTCTATGTAGACTTTAGCAAGACATTTGACAAAGTCCCGCACAAAAGAGTAATAAATAAGTTAGCCAGCTGGGAGTGGGTCCCAGGGTGGTAGCCTGAGTAAATAATTGGCTGGACAACAGGATGCAGAGGGTAATAGTAAATGGAGTCCATTCTGAAGAAAGAGGGGTTACTAGCGGGGTTCCACATGGTTCAGTGCTGGAACTAGTGCTCTTTAATGTCTTATGGGTGACATTACGGAGGGGCAAGAAGGAAAAGTATGCCTCTTTGCAGATGACACAAAGATCTACAACAGGGTTGATACCCAAGGGGGGGGTGGAAAGGATGAGACGGGACTTGGCTAGGTTAGAGGAATGGTCAAATGTATGGCAGCTTAGATTCAACTGAAAGAAGTGCAAGTAATGCACCTGGGAAACAAAAACCCAGGAGAAGAGTATACAGTGGGGGGGAGGGGTACTAACAACAAAAATGGAAAGAGACCGAAGGGTAGTCATATCAGATGACCTAAAGGTAGGCAAGCAATGTGAGAACGCAGTAAAGAGGGCTGGGGGATACTGAGATGCATAGGGAGAGGCATCAACAGTAGAAAACAAGAAGTTGTTATCCCTCTGTACAGGCAGTTGGTGAGACCCCATCTGGAGTACTGCATGCAGTTCTGGAGACCCCATCTCCGCAAGGACATAGATAGGATGGAGGCTGTCCAGAAGAGGGCAACTTGAATGGTGCAGGGTCTGCACCAGAAGCCATACAAAGGAGAGATTAAAGGAGCTTAATATGTATATTCTCAAGGTAAGGAGGGAGAGGGAGGATATGATAGAAACTTTCAAGTACCTCAAGGGAATCAACAGAGTCCAAGAGAGTAGCATCTTTCAGAAAAAGAAATGTGCAAGAACAAGGAAGCACAAATTGAAGATAGAAGGGGAGACAGCTCAGGGCAATGAGAGGAAGTATTTTTTCGCAGAGGGTGATGGGCGCATGGAATGGTCTTTCTGAGGAGATAGTAGGGTGAAAAACAGTTGGAGAATTCAAGAATGCATGGGACATACATAAAGAAATTCTAGTGCGGGGGTAGGAGGAAGTAGGCTGTTGGTTAACTAGGATCTGCAGCTTATCCAATAGGTAGGGAAATGGGCAGACTGGGTGGGCCAAGTGGTCCTTATCTGCCATCAAAGTCTGTTTCTATGTTTTAAAGGTTGTGGAATAAAGTGTGACATAGTAGTCTTTTAAGAAGAATTGAAATAGTCACCTCAGGGGTAAAGGGATTACATGATATTCCCATTGAGAAATGGCAGACATCCTCAATGGGCAAGGCCTTCTCTTGCCTTAAAAAAAATCCTTATTTCTGCATTGTCATGTAAATATATCATTGCTTTCCTTAAAATTGAAGCATTATTATCCCTAGTCTCTTGTACAATATTATCCATAGTCCCTTATAATACACCTGAACATTCTGATGTTCATTGCGCATTCTGTTACTTGTGATGTGCCTGAAATTACTGAAATGTATTGTATCCCTGCGGTTAGTGTCTCCAAATGTTTAGGGATTTTTAATACCGTGGCAAGAATGGACCCCATTCTTTAGCCAGGGCATATTCAAAACTCAAGAAATTAGTGCTGTATTAATCTTTGATGTTTGCTGAGAGCGCTCTTCTCAGCACACGCAACGTCCCTAAAATAGCTTCCTTTTGAAGTTCATAAGGTGTCACAAGTATTGGTAGCATTTTTAAATGTGCCTGAAAGTTCTTTTTGATTAGTCCCATTGCTCCAAGCACTACTGGAACAATCTGTGTGTCCTTATTCCACATCAGTTTAGTTTCTGACTGCATATCTTGATATTTCATGATTTTGTGTCTCTCTGTACTCAGCACACTGTAGTCACTAGGGGTGGCTATTTCAATCAGTAATGCTACCTTTGTTCTCTTTTCTTGTATTACAATATCAGGTTTTCTTGCTTCCACTTTCTTGGCTGTTGGTATTGGGTGATCCCATGTGATCATTACTTCTTCACATTCTCTGTGATTCTTTCAGGTTCATGTTTCCAGTGTCTCTCTGCTACCTGTATGTTATAGTGTTTGCACAGTTTCCAGTGGATCAATCTTGCTACATTGTTGTGTCTTTTCAGTATACAGGCCTTCTGCCATGAGTACTTCACATCCAGCCACAAGATGTGCAACCGCTTTCTAATTCTGTACTACAGAACCTGCACTTGTCTGTTTCTCCTGTTTTATCAATGGATTTTGTGAACCATCTTGTGCGTAGCCCACTATCTTGGGCTGCCATTATTAGTCTCTCATCTCGTGGCCTAAATTCACCTCTTTTTAACCACTCATGGGTCAGAGCTTGATCGACCTGTGGTTGCTCCAGTAGCTCCCTGTATTTTCCACTATAATTATGGACTTTCCAATTGTTTTTCCTTTTCTGTTGGTCTTTATCCTTGTACTCCTTTTTCTGATTCTTTGCATTTTCTGTTGCTGACAATTCCTTATCTACTTTTGGATTAACATCAATCTCTGCTACCCTTCTGAAGGCTTCTCCTAATTTGATGAGTGAAGTCATTTTAGGCTTATTTTCTTCATGATGTAAGACCTTGGCTATATTTGGGTCCAAGGATGTCAGTATGTATGTATGCAACCCACTATTGTGGATCTATATGTAATCAATCTCAATGAGGCAATGCCTCCTTCTGCTTATGGGATGTATAATCTTGGCATGCACTGATTTTTGTATATTAATTGGTGAGCATGAAACATTTTTCTTGTTTTTATATCTAGCTGGTTCAACACTTTCTGTGGCCAGTCTATCACCAAAGCTGTATGATATCACTGGAAGGGCGTAGTTGATTTATAGCTTGCACTTTATTTCGTGTTGTCAAGGGCAGTTTCAAAATTAGCTTTAACCTTCTAAAATATTCTTGCTTACTTTTACTCTCATTTGTTCATGTTGTGCTGTTGCTCCTTCATCTATTCCCAGATATTTATACACTGCCTCTTGCTCCAAGTTCTTTTATGTCGCAGACCTCAGCAGATTCAAGTTTTCTTCTGAGCTAACTTTCCTGCTACAAATGTTGCTTTGGCACATTTGTCTAGGTCAAACGTCATCCGTATGTCATCAGAAAAGGTCTTAACAATTTGTAGTTGTTCTTTCAAATGTTTGTCAGATGAACTGTAAAGTTTTAGGTCATCTACAAATAGAAGATGAGATGTTAGCTGTTGATTATTTTTGTTTCTGGGATTCAAGCTGTATCCATAGCCTAGGTTGTTGATTAGGTTACTCAAGGGATTATTGTATCCCTGCCTGTTTTATGATGTCCTTATCTCATTAGAAATGTAGAAAATGTTGGCAGAAACTGGTCCAGCTCCCCATCCTGTTTGCCCTTCTCAGCATATCTAATGGACTGAGCCCCTGTCATTTCCCATGTTCTCCCTTGCCCTGTCATTTTACTCAACCACACATTCCCCATATATTTGCCCCCCCCGCACACACACACACACACACACACACGCACACACACACACACAGTGTGTCAGCACATATTGTATGACTTTATCTGGAAGTTTGTTTCATTCTGCCACCATCCTTTTAGTACAAAGTACTTTTTGACATCCTTTTTTTTAGTTTATTAAAGGGATACACCAAAATACAGGTGTGCTTTACACATCCTGGTGCCTTGTATCGGGCAAAACGGCATCTATTACATTTTACAAAATTTTATGCTGTGATTTTAGAAGTGGAAGGGATTGTATCTTTGCCTTCTTGATCCCTCCCACTTCCGGTCTCTTGATCCACCCATGATCCACCCCTGCACTCAGGCATGCAATGTCATGTACAGTACCTAGGGAGAGCATGGGGGTGCGTTCCATTAATGTCTATGGGGGCAGTTTTGACAATCTTTTTATATATATAGCAACAGTCGTTTGAAGATTAATCAAGGGTATTGGTCAATTAAAAAGGGCCATTAGCCAGATGACATCAAAGGAAGTCTTCTAACATCTTTTTTTGACCCTCCCACAATTCCCCAGTTCTATGGAGTTACCTCTGATGGAAGTAATATTACTTATTTTTCACAAGTCTCTAGTCTTGATTGATTCCACAGAGTAACCTAAACATCTAAATCATGTTCTCTTGTTTTCTTATATCTGGCAGAGTATAGATGTTCACATCCTCTAGGGGTTCATTGTAAACCCCCTCCCCATTGCCCCTGGATTATCTTTGTAGCCCTCATCTGTACTGTCTCCAGTCTGTCCCTGTCATTCTATAGGCGTGGATTCCAAAACTGTACACAGTTGTACCAACTGTAGCCACCAAGGTCATGCCTGAACATAGTTCGTTTGTCTAGTGCACTTACATGATAAACAAAAGCTTACTAAAAATAAATTAGTATGTGCCACAAATTAGACCTTGCTATATTTTGCGCATGGAAAATTGGCCTCAGTGTCTTTAGCTTCTACCAAGACCACCATGATGAAGAGACAGACATGATCATAATTTAATAAACAACCCAAAGCATAGCCCCTTCAATAGCCTCGCACTACCTTTGTAGTATAATACATAGACATTATGGGTATGAGTCCATTTTCTGTTGTGGGATATGAAGAACCTATAAACTTTGGGCTCTGAGGCAAAAGTGCTACCAAGAGACACACAGTGATACAGCCACACTGTATTAAGTCATAAAACATTTGCATGTTGTAATTAAACTACAATTTCTGTCAGAAAATACATTTTGGTTTATTGTATTGGGAGGCAATGGACAGCTTTGATATTCAACCTGAGGAACGAAAGAAAAAGGTGCCAATTTAAAACTGCTGGAGCAGTTCAAATTGGCCCGAAACAGCAGCAGCGCCAGCTTTTGCTGCAGAGGACATCGAGGGTTGAAGATGTGAACTGGTACTCGCTAGGACCCCCTCCTCCTCCAACCTGTTCCAGCACTTAATTTTTTATTTAAAAAAAAAAAAGGAAATTTCTGCATGGCCCCAACTCTGCTCCGCTACCACTGGAACAGAAAATCCAGGATCGCACTGGGGAAATCTTCAGTTGTGCTCCTCTTTACTGGAGCCAGCCCGCTGAGGAATGGAAGAAAAAGGCACCAATTTTAAACTACAGGAGCAGTTTAAATTGGGCAGAAGCAGCAGCAGCACCAGTTTTTGCTGCAGAGGGCATCGAGGGTTGGAGGTGTAGACTGGTCCTCGCTGGGACCCCTTCTTCTCTCAACCTGTTCCAGGACTTAATTTTTTATTTAAAAAAAAGGACATTTCTGCATAGCCCCGACTCTGCTCCACTGCCATGGGAGCAGAAAATCCAGGGTTGCACCGGGGAAATCTTCAGTTGTGCTCCTGTTTGATGGAGCCAGCCCGCAGAGGAATGGGATTAAATTGCCCCCCCCACCCTCTTCCATGACCTGTTAAATGCCCCTGAGTTGCCTGTGGTTGGCTGATGTGAAGTGAGAAAAGGCGAGGCCTTCTAGTGGCACCTGAGTTTATCTAATTATAGTTGAATATCTTGCTAGTTATTCCTTATTTTTCATCTGCTGTTGCAGCCTACATTGGTGTATATATTTGTTCTTCCCAGCAGTAGATTACACCCTTAGTAATCCCTGTTGTGAAGGGATCCCCATTAAAACCTGGAAAAAAGAACTCATTAGACCTGAATCTGCTCACTGTCAGAAAGTGACAGAGCAAGATAGGCGTTGGTGTTGTTTATTTTGAACTTACAGGTTTTAGTGCTGTTATCCAATGGCCAAGTGCATAGTCACAAAGCAGTGATGACTTGCTATCACTTCAAATTGGAATCTGGGTACGAGCTGTTTGAAACTTGAGGCTGATCAAGGTTGTTTAATTATTACCTGGTCCCTTTTTTCAACTATCTTGGCCAGTCTTGTTTCCTGAAGGTTCTCATTCAGCTCATCCCCTGGGCCTATTTGACTCCTTACAGCTCAGACCTGGACATTGTGGCCATCACTGAAACCTGGTATAATGATAACCATGACTGGGAGATGGCCATACCTGGCTACAACATATTCAGAAGAGACAGGGCAGGCAGGAAGGGGAGGAAGAGTGGCACTGTATGTGAAAAATGACATAAGGGCCACAGAGATCCAGGAGGACCAAAATGGGAGAGAGATACTGTGGGTTAAGCTGGAAAGGAAAATGGGGCAAGCCATCCACACAGGTGTGGTCTATAGACCACCAGTCCAGGAGGAAGAAACAGATAGGGAGCTGATGCTAGCCATCCAAAGGATGGCAGACAAAGGGGAGGTAGTACTGGTTGGAGACTTCAATATTCCAGACGTGGACTGCAGCATCCCAGCAGCAGCATCAACTAGGAGTAGATTTATCCTGGACTCCCTTCAGGGTGCCTTCCTCAAGCAACTGGTCATGGAGACCAACCTCGACAGAAGGCAATACTGGACCTTGTGCTCACAAACAGGGACAGTGTGATGGGGTAACAGTGGGGAGCACCTAGGGAACAGTGACCACCAGTCATTGTGGTTTGAAATCACAGAAAGTGCAGAACCAAACCACACAAAAACACGTATCCTGGATTTTAGGGGGGCAAACTTTGGGAAAATGGGGAGATACTTGAAAGAGGCATTAAGGGGAATGGGGCAGGAATCAGGGGTTGAGGAACAGTGGGCAGTATTTAAAATGGTGATTACAAGGGCAAAGGAATTATGCATTAAGCAGGTTAGCAAGAGGAAAAGGAAGAGGAGACCATTATGGTTTTCCAAAGAGGTAGCAAAGAAAGTGAAAGCCAAAAAGATTGCATTCAGGCATTACAAAAAGACACAGGCAGAAGGGGATAGGGAGAAGTACCAGCAGAAGCAAAGGGAGGCAGGGAGGTCAGTAAGGGAAGCCAAAGCTCAGACAGAAGAACACATTGCAAAATCAGTGGATGGAGGGACAAAACCTTTTACAGGTACATAAGTGAAAAAGAAAGGCGGGGGTAGTGAGACTGAAGGGGAGGATGGGGCCGATGGAGGATGACAACAGTAAAGCTGACATACTGAACAGGTTTTTGCTCAGTCTTTACTGAGGAAAGAGAGGTAATGGGTCTGAAGGGAGTACAAAGGGGTGAGAATGGTGCAGAAATGGACACAAGTCCCTTTACACAAGAAAGGGTCCTGAAGGAACTGGAAGTAATAAGAGTTGATAAAGCTATGGGGCCAGATGGGTGCAACCCAGGTTCTTAAAGAACTAAGAGAGGTGGTGGCTGAGCCTCTGGCTATCCTGTTTAGCCAATCACTGGAAACAGGGGAGGTACCCAAAGACTGGAGGACAGCAGATGTAGTCCCCTTATACAAAAGTGGGAACAAAGAGGAAGTGGGGAACTACAGACCAGTCAGCCTCACCTTGGTAGTGGGGAAGATCATGGAAGCACTACTGAAGGAGAGATTGGTGGAACATCTGGTTGTCAGTGGACTACAGGACCCAAGGCATCATGGTTTCACCAGGGGGAGGTCATGCCAGACCAACCTCGTTGAATTTTTTGACTGGGTGACTAGGGAGGTGGATCAGGGGAGGGCAGTGGGCATGGCCTATCTGGACTTCAGCAAGGCCTTTGACACTGTGTCACACAGAAGACTATTACACAAACTGGGGAATATGGGTGTGGGCAGGACAGTAGTGTAGTGGGTAGGTAACTGGCTGGGTGGCAGAACACAGAGGGTGGTGGTAAATGGCTGTCACTCCACCGAGGGAAGAGTGACCAGTGGGGTACCATAGGGATCAGTGCTGGGTCTGGTCCTATTCAACATCTTCATCAGTGACATTGCGCAGGACCTAGAAGGCAGAATTTCACTGCTCGCTGATGACACAAAGCTCTGTAACAGAGTAGACACACCAGAGGGTGTAGACAGAATGAGAAGGGACCTGCAGAAACTTGAAGAATGGTCAGGGGTTTGGCAGTTGAAATTCAATGCAAAGAAGTGCAAGATAATGCATATGGGGCACAAAAACCTTGGCACAATATATCAGTTGGGGAGTGAGGATATATCATGCACTAAGCAGGAAAGGGATCTTGGGGTTATCATCTCTGATGACCTCAAGGTAGGGAAACAGTGTGACAAGACAGCAGGTAAAGCAAATAGGATGCTGGAATGCATAGGCAGAGGCATCACCAGCAGGAAAAGGGAGGTCATAATTCCACTATACAAGACACTAGTGAGGCCCCACCTGGAGTACAGTGTACAGTTCTGGAGACCTTACCTACGTAAGGACATAGACAGGGTAGAGAAGGTTCAGAGGAGGGCAACAAGATGATGCATGGATTGCATCACAAGTCCTATGAGGACAGGTTGAAGGAACTGAACATGTACTCCTGGAGGAAGGAGGGAGAGAGGGATGATGAGAGACATACAAGTATCTTACAGGGAGGAACAGGGTGCAGGAATACACTATTTGTAAGTGAAAAGATGTTCCAGGACTAGAGGGCACAGGATGAAGTTGGAGGAGGATGATTCAGAGGAAGCGTGAGGAAGAATTTCTTCACAGAACAGGTGGTGAACAAGTGGAACACCCTGCCAGAGGAAGTGGTGGGGCTGAAACAATCACGGGATTTAAGAATGCATGGGATAGACATAAAGGAATTCTGGAGGTCAGGGGTAAGGGGCAACAGACTTCTAGGAAAACATAAACTGAACTTACAAGCTCAAATGGGCGGACTGGGTGGGCCATAGGCCCTTATCTGCTGACACTGTCTATGTATCTATGTAGCTGCCTAGGTGTGCTCCAAATCATGCCTTCTCTGAGATGTAAATTCACAGCACCAGTGCTACCCTCTACCGCTCGTATCCCCCTGACTTGCATTATTACCTCCCTATTCCTGATACTGCTCACTGTTGACTACCTTTCCCTCCCGGTAGGCCACAGGGGTAGTCCAGAGCATCCCCGGAGTCTGATTTTACATTCTCTAACCACCTTGCCAATTCGGACTTCCAACTTTGGCCCATCTGGTGCCTGAATTTCAAGTCTGTCTTGTTCCCCACAAAATTGGTCAAACGGTTCCTAGGTAAAACTAGACCCCCAGGAGTCATCACTCCCTATCATGCCTTGTGCTGCTTCTTCTGTTACTGCTTGTCCTGGCAGGTGACATAGACTTAACCCTGGCCCCCCATCTCCTCATCTCCTTTACCCTCGCCACTCCTCCCAGATGGCTATCCACCAAAGGCTTGAAAGTTGTCCACCTAAATATTCATAGCCTCATGCCAAACGTAGCTGAACTTACTGAGTGGGTTGGGCACTATAAGCCAGACGTCCTTGGGGTTACTGAAATGTGGTTGAAGTCCACTACCCCTGACTCTGTATGTGCTCTTCCTGGTTTCAACCTAATCAAGCTTGACCATGCTGGTAAAAAGCGAGGTGGTGGGATACTGTTGTATTACAAAAATCACCTAAATGTATCCGCTATACCCCACCAGCTGCCCTCCTCACCCTCATGTGAGTTCCTTCATGTACTTCTTCTGCCGGGTAATACAAAAAAACTGCATTTAGTCCACTTATACAATCCTCCCAAGGGTGGTGTTCAAGGGTTAACATCCCTCCTTGACTCTATAACTCCTGTGGTCCGTGAGAATGAGTTACTTCTACTAGGTGACCTTAACCTCAACTGGTTAGGGGGCAACACTAGGTGATGTGAGCCCCTGTTGGCTGGGCTCTCCCTCTCTCAATTTATCCAGGAGCCTACCATGCTTTCTATGACCGGAGAGAATAGTACTCTCCTTGATTGGGTGATGTCAAATAGACCGGAGAGGGTGGCCTACTCTGGTACATTCCTGGACTTGTCATATCCCTATCTTTTGTGTCTGGATGGTTTCTCCCCTGAGGATTCCACACAAAATCCTCCTTATAAGGGATTTCTTCAACTTTAACTTGGAATTCTTCCATGCAGACCTGGGACACATAGACTGGTCTTCAGTACTTGTTTCTCCTGATGCATCTACTGCTTTTAGCAACTTTCTTGCCATCTTTACTGTCCTACAAGTCAAACATGCCCCTCTTGTTAAAAGGAGAGTAAGGGGTACTATTACAAAATTGCTCCATGCTAGCCTACTTGCTCTTATGAAATCTAGGGATAAATGCTGGGCTAGTTTCAGGGCCTCGCACGACATAGTCATGTACCAGGAATACAGACATCTCAGAAATATGTGCAAAAAAATGATTAGGTCTGCAAAGAGTAATTTATTTCTTTTTTTATTTTATTTTAATCTTTTTAGCCACTGTCCACACCAGAACCCTTAGTCTGGTCCGGTAACGGACCCCTACAGCCTCACCACCACATGAGATGCACTCCCGATACCCCCTGGCTTTCCCCCCAGGGTGGGGATGTGGCACCTGGCCCATATTGCCACAAATGATGGGATAGGTCAGGAGTCAGCCTGGGGGCAGTGAAGGTTGCAGGGCGCGGACGTCATCAAGGCAACAGGCAGCAGTGTTTTTTCCCACTGTAAGGGGGGCGGGAACGTGCAATGACGACTTGTGTCTGTCCTGCCCCTAAACCTACTGTCGCTGGTCGCTTGCAGTACCCCCAGCCTCCGCCAGGGGTCCATCATGTGCCGGACACCCTCCCCACTCTTTCCCTGGAGAAGGAGAGCAGTATGCAGGACACTCCATCCTTCACCCCCGGCCAGCCCTCCGACACCCCGGGTCTGGTCCCGAATCCAGGTCTCCGGAGTCACAAGCAGAAATCCAACCGCAGCGCCTATGGGCTGGCTACAAAGCGTAATTTCTGCAGATCTGCCTTGCTAGCCACAGCCAGGAGCCCCAGGAATTTTTGGCGAAATATTAAGATTACTCAAAAAGGGATGTCGCTGACATGATTATAAGTGGTACAAACTGTAACAATCCTTGCACAATTGCTAATGCCTTTAATTCTCACTTCTCTGACCTGTCTGCACTCACTTTCCTATTTCCTCACCCGGATCCTGACAAGCAAGGTGTGCCACACAGCTCCCACTCGGAATCTGTCTCTCTCCCCCTTTCTATTTCAAGACCATGTCCAGGAGGGAGACGCAGAGATTGCTCTCTGGTCTCCCCCTCACCCTAGTGCTGGGCATGACAATTTGGAGCCCAAACTCTGCTGCATTGGTGCCCTGTTCATTGCCCTCCCCTGTCTCCCATATCTTTAACTCAATGCTCTCCTCTGGGCATATCCCTGACCTCTGGAATATGTCAAGGGTGGTCCTGGTTCTCAAACAAGGTGACCCTAAAAATCTTGAAAACTATCAGCCCATAGCCATCTTATCAGCTGTCAGCAAACTCCTTGAAAAAGTTGTTGCTTCCCAACTCTCCAAATATATCCAGTCTCACGAGTTGCTGACCCCTGCTCAACATGGCTTCCATAAGGGCCACAGCACCTCCTCTGCCCTTGCTAAGGTAACCTCTGAGGTCTGGAGTGCCATGGATTAAGGTAAACTCGCTGGTGCCATCTTTGTTGACCTTTCCAAGGCCTTCAGCCTGGTTGATCATGCACTTCTGTGCTCACAGCTCTGGCCCCTTGGCTTGTCCGCCCCAGCCCTTGGGTGGTATTCCAATTACCTCCATGGAAGACGGCAACTCACAAAATTCAATAAGGCCCTCTCTGAGCTCACCACAGTTAAATCAGGAGTTTCATGGAGGTCTGTCCTTGGACCCATCCTTTTCTCCCTATTTGTAAACGATTTCTCCACTGTTCTATTCCATTGCAAAGCCACCTTATACGCAGATGACCTGGTCATTCTCATCCACTCCCATGATATTAATGTCATCAACCAGCAACTAAACTTTGACTTTAGCAATATACAGTCCTGGCTAAAAGAGGATAGACTTGTCCTCAATCTCAGGAAAACATAGGCCATGCTCTTTAGTTCCCAGGTGAAGTTAAAAACATCCCCTGTGCTACTGAGTATTATCGGCGCTGATGGTTCTCCCTTGATGGCTGCTACCTCTGTCAAATACCTGGGAGTTACCCATGACCCTCAGCTTGACCTCTCCTAGCATATTTGCCATGTATGCAGAGCTGTAAATAGTAAGTTGGGCCTAGCTTACAGAGCAAAAAACAGTCTTACCCCAGCTGCACATATCGCCCTGGCGAGAGAAGTGTTTCTCCCCACACTCTGCTATGAACTCATCACATTTTCTCATGCTGCTCAAACTCACCACTCCAAGTGGGACATGGCCTACAATAATATTTCCCAGTTTGCCCTCACAGTCCGTCGTCTCACCCACCACTGTGACCTTTACAATATGCTTATCTGGCTTCCTCCTGGTCAGCATCGAAGTTTTGTCCTAGGTTGTTTCACTGACAAGGTGATTAGAATGGCTACTCTTGTTCTGGCAGAGCTGCTCATACTAGCTCTCTCCTCTTATTCCCTAAGGTTGCATGGTTCTGTGATATTCCATGTTCCCAACACCTGCACCGTAATGGGTGACAAAGCATTTGCCTCTTGTGCTCTGAGATTTTGGAATTCCCTTCCTGCCCATGTTCATAGCACACTTTTATACCTGTTTCAGGAACCCCCTCTGGGTTCACTTGCTGCTCTCCTCAGCCTGCAGTTGCACTTAAGATGCCAGTGACCCCCTTGAACAATCATCACACCTGGTACCCTGCTCCTTTTGAGGGGCACCCACCTGAGTTCTTTGTCTGGTTGGCCTCCCAACCGTACCTGCTCACAGTGTTCCATGTGCATGTACTCTATGGTATTTTAATTTGCCTCATCTGTCTCATTTTGAAATGTCTGTATATTATTTACCTGTTCCTTTTTGCTATGTACTGTATGCTATTTTTGAATGGTCTCTTCTGCCTCATTTTGAATTGTATATATATCTGTCTACCATGAACTCTGCACAACCTGTTTGGTCATTTGTTTTCCTTATTTCCTTGTAAACTCCCGGGTCACACCCGAAAATAGGCATCTGTGTTTGTCTAGTGTGCTTACCTAGTTAACAAAAGCTAAATAAATAAATAAATAAACTTTGAATCCCACCACTGAGACTTACTGTGTGACCCAGAACAAGACCCTTAACCTCCTGGTGCTTAATCTCTCTGTAATCTCACTCCTGATAGCGCTGTTTGAATTACCCGGGGCACCAAAGAAGAGCAACATGCTGTCCCCTTATAAACACAGACTGTCAAGCTCTTTGTGAAACAGATTGTTTGCGCGGCACAATATGAGACCAGTCTCCTTTCTTTTCTGTTACAGTCTTTTAATTCTATCAGTCAAATACATCTACTGTACCTCAATAATTGACTATTTAGTGACACTACAAGAAATAGAGGATTGTGTATGAGTTATCATTCACAAAAAAGCTATGTTTCAATCGAGAGGTTACCATAGCAACAAGAAACCTTAGAGTGTAGCTTGAGGGGTCTCGTTACCACGGAAAGCTCGAGATTGAAACTGAGCCTTGTTGTGTGATAGCTCATACACAATCTTGTATAGTGTATGGCCATCATTTCTGATAAAAATTGAGTCCTTACTATGAGGTTTTCTTTGTCAGCGATCATTTCCAGGGCCAACTCTCACCATTTCGGCCACTTCCTGAAGTTTGGAGGGTTCAGACTGTGCATGCACAAAGATGTTCTATGTTGTTGTGCTACAGATGTAGCGAGTGCAGCACAACAACATCGAGATGTAGCGAGTGCAGCACAACAAGTGGAGTCCAGTAACCGATTTCTATCGGCAATCATATTCGACCATGCATTATATGCAAGTAATCTATATCAGGCTGCAGCTTTACCTCCTTGAGCCTGATCCTGTCAGATCTTGGAAGGGAAGCAGGGTCAGGCCTGGTCTGTAGTTGGGTAGGAAATCTACAACAAACACCAGGTGTGGCTGAAGACCTAACGATTGAAGCACCGAGGCTTTCTATCCTGTGTTCTCAGGCTCTTTACTATTATCTCACCACAATACGTTGTTTTTTAAATAAAGCTAAAACTTGCATCTGTAGTTTGGGTATTCTCTCAAGTGCTGCTGAAACATCTTTCTAGTGCAGGAAGTGGCATTGGTAGTTCTGCAGGGGTCACTCTCTTCCTGGTTATAGGTAACCATACTGATGCCCCAGCATGCTAATGAGGGACACTGTGCTGTTCTGAGGTGCCGTCTTTCCGATGAAACATTAACCAAGGTATTGTCTGCCTGCTCCGATGGTTTTCTAGGTGAAGATCCCATAGCACTTCTTGAAAAAATATGGGGCATTTTCCTGGTGTCCAGGAGAAATTTCCCCATTCCTCAATAAATCAACAACAACTTAACCTGGTTCAGTGCCTCCCGGATGAGGCTGAAAACTAGGAATGGGCAGGTTAGCTGTGACCCAGTTCTCTGATTTTTTTTTCCAAAAGGTTCTGATTTACTCTGATAAATTGTAGATCTATTTTCCTTTATTTGAGCATGAGAAATGCATCAGTATTATTCTTTTAGATCCCTCTATAAAAAAAAATTAAAGTTTAACCTTTTAAAAAAAAAAACAAATTTGTGTCTGTATTTCCATGTCATTTTTCAAGGTCAGCAAGCAGCCAACAGCAATAAAATAAAACTGACTGTTGTTCTTGCCAATCCTGTGTCCATTTATTGGGGTCCAACTTAACTGCTTACTTAGCAGTATTAGTTCAGATGCAGAGATGGCCAACACAGAGTCTGAGATGTGGGTGACACCCCTCTCTCGAAATATGTGAGGCACTATATGACCTATTACTAGTTCAGGCACAGAGATGTGCAACACGGAGTCTGAGACGTGACAGCTCCCCTTCCCAATCTGTATGGCACTATGACCTAGTAGTAGTGCAGGCACAGAGATGGGCAACAGAGAGTCTGAGATGTGGATGACACCCCTCTCTCAAAATACATGAGGCACTATATGACCTATTACTAGTTCAGGCACAGAGATGTGCAACACAGAGTCTGAGACATGACAGCTCCCCTTCCCAATCTGTATGGCACTATGACCTAGTAGTAGTGCAGGCACAGAGATGGGCAACAGAGAGTCTGAGATGTGGATGATTCCCCTCTCTCAAAATACATGAGGCACTATATGACCTATTATTAGTTCAGGCACAGAGATGGGCAACACAGAGTCTGAGACGTGACAGCCCTCCTTCCCAATCTGTATGGCACTATGACCTAGTAGTAGTTCGGGCACAGAGATGGGCAACACAGAGTTTACATTTTGGTAGTATGACCTAGTAGTAGTGCAAGCAGAGGGGTGAGCAACATACAGTAGAGTCTAAGACGTGACCCCCTTCACAATCTGTATTGCACTATGACCTAGTAGTACTTCAGGTACAAAGACAGGCAAAAATGCAAGGTGCTCAGCACTCCAGGTCACAGAAAGTCAGGAATGCTAATGTAGTTAAATGCAAATCTTAAATACAAGTTACAAGCACATATTCAAGAGTTGAAGGAGAACAAGCATTTCCCCAGTGCTTGGGTCACACAATTAGGCCTTTGTCAGGGGGTGTTCTCCTTTAACTCTTGGATATGTGCTTGTAACTTCTATTTAACATTTGCTTTTAACTGCATCAGAGTTCCTGACTTTCTGTGACTGGGGTGCTGAACACCTTACATTTTTTTCTTTGATTCAGAGGGCTAGCACCTCCATTCAGCACCCTCAGAGTTTCTAGTGATGCACCTGAAATTCTGTGTACAGAGATGGGCAACACAGAGTCTGAGATGTAACCCCCACAATCTGTATGGCACTATGACCTAGTAATAGTTGAGGCACAGAGCTGGGCAACACAGAGTCTGAGATGTGACACTTCCCTTCACAATCTGTATGGCACTATGACCTAGTAGTAGTTCAGGGACAGAGATAGGCAACACAGAGTTCAAGACATGATCCCCCCCTTCACAATCTGTATGGCACTATGACACAGTAATAGTTCAGGCACAGAGACGGGCAACGCAGAGTCAACAGCAGTATGACCTTTCACGGCAGCACAGAAATGGGCAACACAGAGTCTATGGCAGTATGACCATTCAGGGCAACACAGACATAGGCAATACTGAGTCTAAAAAGTGGGTTTCACCCGCCCCTTTCAAAATCTGTATGGCAATATAAGCCCCCCTAAAAATTAGTGAGAGTGAGGCACTATGGCCTTCAGACATCATCCTCCTGTCCTGTCTAACTCTGCTCCATTTAATATTTTTTTTTAATTTTTTTATTTTTTGCACTCTGCTGTTGTCTTCTGTTGAATTCATTGGTCTCTCTCTCTCTCTCTCTCTCTCTCTCTCTCTCTGACTAATGAAAATGGGTGTTTTTCATTTTTTTTCCTATGGAGAATGCAATGTCTGCACTCTGCTGCTGTCTATTCTGCTCTGTGCTGTTGAATTTGTTGGTCTCTCTCTTTCTCTCTTTCTTTCTCTCTCTCTCTCTCTCTCTCTCTATTCTAACAATTTGTTTTTTATACAGAGTTCGCGGCAGTCTTCTGCAATGTCTGCACTCTGCTGTTTGTTGTCTGCTGTTGAATTCATTGGTCTCTCAGTCTCTACTCTCCCTCTCTCCTGCTCCCTCTCCCTCTCTGACAGAATGAAAAACAGTTTCGCCTTTTTTTTGAGAGGGGGTGAAAACTCTCTGTGAGCACTCAGAGACACACACACACACACACACACACACACACACACACAACTGCCTCTGTTGAATGCAAAGTCCCAAATGCACTTAATAAACCGTTTCCTGGGTATGTCCTGTGGTGGCTGACACCGAGGATTGACTAGAACGTGAGTCAATCACAGAACACAGACCTTCATTGGTTGGCTCCCTTCAGCGATCCAGGATCACAAGTGTTTGCCTTTGTTGGACATGTGACGGTCCAGGGACTCAGGAGTCTTTGTTAGAGATGGGGGGGGGAAAAAAGCTTTTTTTTATTTTCTGCACCTTTCTGCACCCTGCCCTGCCTTTTCCGTGCAGTACTGGTGATGAGAGTTTTATCCCAGACAGGACCGCACTTCCAAACTGGGCAAACTCAGCAATTCAGGTCAAGCCATGAAAAATTAGTTTTTCCCAGACAGAGCTGATTCAGCCTGGTCTGGGAGGGCTTTGAAACTATGCCAGAGCTGGTTCGCCCATCCCTACTGAAACCATGAAATATTTTCTAGCCCACCTTTCCTGGTCATGAGAAACAAATAAGTAGACTGTCTCTCTCAATGCAGCCCTGATTACACTGCAGAATATACAAGTTGGTCAGCCACAAGAGCCCTGAACATCAGAAAGTTCACTTGTAAAATGCACCCACTTTAAACCCTCTTTTGGGCCAGTTTCTCTTTCAGTCTGCTGCCAGTTAAACTAGTCATTTACATTGCTCCACCTCCTTCTTAGGTAAGCAGATTTTTGTTATACTAAAGACAGGGAATACATGACAGAAGGCATGCCACTTGTAAACAGATGCTGTAATGCTACCATTAGGGTGAATTATGTCAAGTGAAAAATGCAAGCTCAAGTGAATGTGAGGCAAATAACAAGTTCTCTCATTTGAGAACGTTTATGGCACAATAGCCCTAGACAGAATGATGGATTGTAGCAGCCACAAGAAAACATACTTTTGTTGTGAAGTATTCCTCTGGGAAATCCTAGAAGGGTGGTTCAGCAATCTAAAATGTTTTTATAGGGCTTTTACCATATGTGTTTGAATGGAATTTGATGGGTTCTTGCTGTGAATTTTGTTAATTTGTCATGGTGACCAATCAGTAAGGATGCCATCCCTTTCTACAACTTCAGCTATCAGGAACATAGACTTCAGTAGAATAATGTAATAAAATCAAATGATTGGGGCCAGACCCAGAAAGTGGTATGTGCCACCTCCACATATATGGAAGAGCTTGTGTATTTGTGGGATGCCCTTACAGCCTGTGCGAAACATCCCATGGCAACCTGAAAGGCTGTATGCACCCCCACCATAACTAATCCCAGGGACAAATAAGGCACTCTGCATTTGTCTGGGATGGGGGTGCCTGTGTGTGCATGCATGCAAAAATCTCCGCAGTGAGGAGAGTCCACAGAGAGGGCACAGGTAACACAGCCCAACATCCTGTTGTAGTGCTTACGTGCCCTCTTTTGCCAGCAGCAGGTCACCTCTGAGGGTCTGATCAAACCCACTTCACACCCCAGCCCTTTAACCTAGTGTGAGGAGAGGGGATCACAGACACATTTGAATTCATCCAAAAAGTCAGTACGGCAAGTGATCCACACCCTTATCAGTGGAGTGATTATTATTACTTCTATGGGTACTTGGTAAGGGGAAACTAGTAATATCTTGTGTGTGGTACAAAGCACCAGTGTACCATCACACCAATTAGTGCTGTACTTGATTTTCTCAGTACAAACTTTTCATTGTGTATTCTTTTCAAACAATGCTTCAACATTTATTGCAGTCAAATGTGCAATTATTATTTCGGTAACTTGTAAAGATACATACACATCTTTATTTCACATACCACCACCATTTAGACTGGTCTGTATATTTTGCTTCTTAGAGCTCACCTTAACGTCCTGTATGGCACATTATCCTGGCTGAACAAAGGGCTGCTCCTCCTGATCCCTGTTTTGGATATCAAGAGGAAGGGGAAGCAACAGGTGTGGACCAGCAGGTGCACACACAGACGTGCTAACATTTCAGAGTGAAGTCATGGCTTCGTCTGAACAGGAATTGTGAGTAGCAGTCCTCCATTCAGCAAGGATAATGTGCAAAACAACAAACTAACATGAGCTCTAAGGAGCCAGAGAAGCAAAAGAAAAGAAGAAACTACAGGCCAGTATAAACAGTGCTGGTATGTGAAACAAAGCTGTGTATGTTACCTTTACATGTTGGTGAAATTATAACAGCACCTGTGACTGCAATAAATGTTTAAGCATTGTTTGAAAAATAAGCAGAGTGAAAAGTTGTACTGAAAAAAATTAAGTGCCAACCGGTGTGACAGTCCAACAATGTTTTGCACCACATACAGGCTATTGAGTTCATGTTTGGAACCCAAATGGGTTTGTGTTTAAGGGATACGGTAGTTCTAGGTGGACTGTTATATCCCACAATCTGCTGCTCTGGGTGGAGCAAAGGGTCCTCTTTGGAGTTGACCCAGGCATATGAATGTATGTCCAGTGTCCAGCATAACTCTATCTCCAGGACATACCCTAAGCCCCATGCAAAGCTCCACTGTCATGGAGAGTAGTGAGTGAGGGCTGTGGTAGCCATCTGGTGTGGCAAGCATCTAGGCACAGAGGTATCTGGCTGGGATATGCACAAATCATGTCTACCACAGATTGCTTTCTGGATCAAGCCCTTATTGTGTATATCCACCATTTTATCTCAAAACATTGTGGGATTTCTGCACCAAGTGTTTGCCGTGGGTATGGCCCAGCAAGTGCTATGAATTAGGCCTGGAGTCTGCCACAGATCATATATGGCCCATATGCGAAGGGGATTTACAAACATACAGAAATAGGAAAGAAAAAAAGGAGACAATTGCTCAGTAAAGTTCTTCTTCCACTACCTCATCGGGCATAACAATGTAATTCTTGTGGAGGGGGACAAGGAAAAAAACAGACATCCTGAACACATTTTTTTTTCAGTGTTCATGGAGGAAGAGGGAGACGATGGACTACTGATAAGAGGCAGAAGCATCGAAGAAAGGGACATGGACACTAGTCCATTTAAAGAAGAGAGAGTCCTAAAGGAACTCACAAATCTGAAAGTGGATGAGGCAATGGGGCCAGAGGGGGATACATCCAAGGGTACTGAAGGAGCTCAGAGAGGTGCTGGCTGTACCTCTGACAGTCCTGTTCAACCACTTACTGGAGATGGGAGTGGTACCGGAGGACTGGAGGAGAGCAGATGTAGTCCATACTTCACAAAAGTGGTAGCAGGGAGGAAGCTGGCAATTACAGGCCTGTCAGCTTGACTTCGGTATTGGGGGAAATAATGGAATCACTGCTGAAGGAAAGGATTGTGGAATATCTCATAACCAGCAGTTTACAGGATCTGAGGCAGTGTGGATTCACGGGGGGAGGTCATGTCAAACAAATCTGATAGATTTCTTTGACTGGGTGACCAGGGAAGTAGATTAGGGTGGAGCAGTGGATGTGGCCTACCTAGATTTCAGAAAGGCATTCAACACCGTTTCACATAGAAGACTCATAAACAAGCTGGACAGCCTGGGAGTGGCTCCAAAAGTAGTAAACTTGGTAAGAAATTGGTTGAAGAGTAGGCAACAGAGGGTGGTGGTAAATGGAGTTCACTCAGAGGAAGGAAGGGTGACAAGCAGGGTGCCATAAGGATCAGTACTGGGACCAGTCCTCTTTAATGTCTTTATAAGTGGCATTGCAGAGGACCTAGAGGGGAAGAATGCAGTTTTGTAGAGGACACTAATATATGCAATAGGGTAGACACTTCAGGGTGGTGGAAACAATGAATAGGGATCTAAGAAAGATTGAAGAATGGTCAAGAGTGTGAAAACTTAAGTTTCAGTGTGAAGAAGTGCAAAATCATGCACTTGGGGCACAGAAACCCAGGTGCTGAATACAAAATGGGGAAGTGGTATTGATGACCACCAAACA
Source organism: Neoceratodus forsteri (assembly GCA_016271365.2). Classification (NCBI taxonomy): domain Eukaryota; kingdom Metazoa; phylum Chordata; order Ceratodontiformes; family Ceratodontidae; genus Neoceratodus; species Neoceratodus forsteri. Next base: position 823,515,544 of record CM057449.1, read on the forward strand.
GGAAAGAGACCTGGGGTTAATCATATCTGATGACCTAAAGGTGTCCAAATAGTGTGACAAGGCAGTGGGAAGAGCCAGTGGGATGCTGTGGTGCACAGGGAGATGTATCACCAGCAGAAAGAGGGAAGTGGTAATACCGCTGAATAAATCATTGGTGAGACCTCATCTGGAGTACTGTGTCCAGTTCTGGAAACCACATCTCTAGAAAGACATAGACAGGGTAGAGGCAATCCAAAGGATGGCAACTGAAATGGTGCAGCGTCTGCACCAGAGACCTTATGAGGTGAGACCAAAGGACCTCTATATGTACACCCTGGAAGAAAGGCAGGAAAGAAGGAATGTAATAGAGACTTTCAAACACTTCATGGCTATAAATAAGGTACAGGAGGGGAGCATTTTTTAGGAAAACAAGGGGAGCAGTTTTCAAAAGAAAAGATGCTCAAGAACAAGGGTGCATGATATGAAGCTGGAGGGGGAAGACTCAGGGAAACATAAGGAAGTACTTCTTCACAGAAAGAGCAGTCGATGCCTGGAACAGCCTTCCAGCAGAGGTGGTGGGGGCAAAAACTGTAAAGGGATTCAAAAAGACATGGGATAGGCAAAAAGGAACCTCAATGGTTAGGGCAGGGAGGGCTATGCCGGAGATCAGGTAGGGTCTGTGGTATTGCAGAAGGTGGGGAAAATGGGCAGACTAGGTGGGCCAAGAGATCCTTATCTGCCATCAATTTCTGTTTCTATTGTTTCTTTCTCCTCTGGGTACCTTAGCAAGTCTTAATTTTAAGACGTGTATGTTTTCAGTTGATATGAGACCTTAGATGGAAGTCTGTTCCACATATCCACTACAGTGTCTGTTGAATAATATTTCTGATTATTCTTTCCGAATATAGCTCGCTTTATTGTCAAATCATGTTCTTCGGCCCTCTCATCATTTGATACATTTAGTGGCTTTATCTGAGCATCTGGAGCTATTCCATTTCACCAATTTGTCGATGGTTTTCATGTTACCAGTTTGCCTCTTTATTCTCCTTTTTTTTTAATTGAGAACAACTTCAGGTCAGATAGCCTGACCTCAGAAGTGCTTAAATACTCCTTGCCAAGTACAATTTTTGGTGCACTCCTTTGGCATGTAGTATCTGTGTATGGTGATCATAACTATACCTGTCACTCTAGACAGGGTCCAACAGAGGATCTCAACTTTTGTCATTTTCTATCTCTTGTTCTACTTACAAAATGTCTCTTATTATAAAGCAAGGATTTTATTTCCTTTATTTACTGCAGCTCTGCATAGAGACCACTGAATCATAGACACCCAAAAGCATGGCACAGAGGCAGGTAAGAGTTTAAATGAGGTAGCACTTCATAAGCAAAATGTTATTTTAACCTTTGTGGTACTTACAGCTGACACAAATACTGCCATTTTGGCCACTATGCTACATGATATTAGCATAGGGACCTTCATGCTTAATTTAAGTTGGCCATGGCCTCCCAAACCAGAGATATCTTTGTTGCCCTTGACATGTCCCAGTTTGTCACCACCCCAACTAGATTCAACCCCTCTACTGGCTCCAGCACCCTCCTGGATATCACCATTACCAACCACCCCCAGAGGGTGCTTGATATCAGTGTACTTCCCAACTCCCTTAGTGACCACTTCCCGGTCATATTTTCTTGGTCCACTGCCAACGGCAAACCTGCACCACAAACCACCCAGCGATGTCGCCTACTCCCAGGCAGCCTGCATTGCTTTAAACTGTACCTCTCACAACAGGATTGGTCCCCAATCAGGCTTGCACCGTCCATAGACGAGGCATTGGATTTTTTCACTCACACTTTTAACACTGCCTGTGACTTCTATGCTCCCTTCATTAGAAATTGCACCAAAAAGCAAAACATGCCCTGAGTTACCCCCTCCCTCCTTCACAAACTTAAAATGAGAGACAACCTATGGCACATTGCCATGGAATCTGGCAAGCCAGCTGATAGGCATGCATACAACGCTGAGCACAATAAGTGTACTTGGGCCATTTGACAGGCCAAAGCCCAGTACTACCAATCCACTCTTGTCTCCTCCTTGTGATCGGCTAGAAACTTTTGGGATAATATAGAGGAGCTGAATGGGAAATCCCACTCCCCACCCCCTCTCTCAACTCTCCTTTAATTGAACTGTCTGCTCTAACCCCCTTGGCATTGCAGACTGCCTAAACCACACTTTCTCAGACCTGAGTTCAGTCCTGCCCGATAACTTCTTTGACCCCATCCCAGTAGCACTGCTGCCCACTCTTCAGAGACCTCCTTTCTACCTACGTACCATCTCCCCGTTGGTCGCTAGACCCCTTCTGCAAAAAGCCGTTAGTAGTAACAACCCCGGCACTGACCTACTGGACACTAAGCTACTTCGTCTGGCATTGGATGCTATCCTGGTCCCACTTACCAAGTTGCTCAACCACTCTGTGTGCCTGGGGCAGTTTCCCAGCACATGGAAAACCACAATCATCACTCCCATCCTAAAGAGGGGCGATTGAGTGACCCTGGATAACTATCGACCTATCCCGATCCTCCCCTCCACTCTCTAAGGCCCTTGAAAAAGTAGTTGCCAACCAGCTTGCCGAATACCTGGCCATGCACAATATCCTGTGCCCTGAACAGCATGGCTTTTGTGCAGGTCACAGCACCACAACCGCACTACTTGATTTCTCCAACTTTCTGCACTCTGCTCTTGATGCCGGAAGTCCTGCCAGTGCCGTGTTCATTGACTTCTCCAAGGCCTTTGACACGGTTTGCCACCCTCTCCTGCTTGACTCCCTCAGATGCCTTGGTTTCTCCCCCGGCCCCCTTGCATGGTTCACTAGCTACCTCTCTGCCAGAACTCAGTGTGTAAAAATCAATAGCACCCTATCTGACACATGACCTGTCCTCTCTGGGGTTCCCCAGGGCTCCATTTTAGGCCCTTTCCTCTTCAGTCTCTACTCAACTCCCTCCCCATGGCCTGCCCAAGTAAGATCCTCCTCTATGTGGATGACGCTGTGCTCTTTGCCGCTGACCCCAACTCCAACACACTCCAGGCCACCCTCCAACAAGCTTTTGATAGAGCTGAGCATTGGTTCATGTCACGAAGGCTAGTCCGGAACATAAAAAAAGACCAAAGCTATGCTCTTCTCACATCGCCAAAGCAAAGCCAGTGGTGCCCCTCTTGTGATACTGCCTAGCACACTAAACCCCATTGAGCAGATTTCCTCCTACAAGTATCTGAGCATTATCTTTGATTCGGCACACTCCTTCCATTCCCATATCAATGCCCTTTCTGCTGCCACCAATGTCAGGATTGGACTGTTATACCGCCATAGGGACTGCCTACCACAAGAGGCCCTTAGATTGGCAATCACCTCCTCTGTCCAGTCACTAATCGACTATGGGCTGCCCATCTATGCTGCAGCCGACAACACTTCACTTGCAAGAATCCAGCTCTCTATAAACATGGCCTGCAGTCTAATGTTGGGAGGTCCTAGGTGCACCCATACGTGCCTGCTATACTCCACCACCAACTTGCTCAACCTTGAAGAAAGACTCCGCTTCCAAACCTGCCTTCTTGTAAAACAGACCCTGCTAGGGCTTTCTCCCCCTGGGGTCGCCACCTCCTGCAGCTTGCCTCCCCCTCAGTCTCCACCCTCAGCACTGTCAAAACCTCCCTTATTGTCCCAAGGGTAAGGACCTCTATGGCCCAGAGATATTTTTGCTAGCGGGCTCCCTCCTGGTTTAATTCCCTCCCAGCCAATATAGCTGACTCCTCTAAGCTTGGTTCTTTCAAGGTCTCCCTCAGAAGCCATCTGACAAGCACTCGCTGCTGCAACTGCACATAATCCCCCACCTGCCCCTTATCTTTACCCCTGAGCTGGGTCTGCCCTGTCTACTTTTGCTGTATATACCTGGGGTCTCATGCAACATCTGCTGACTAATGTAATAAAATATCTCTGGTTGCTACCTGACGTGGTACTCGTGTACCTGTAGTATGACTACTGTGATCTACCTATTACTGAGCGTGTATGACCAGTGAATGCCTGTAACAGTGGTTGCTTTTTTAATCTAAGTGTTATGCACTGTACTGTTTGTTTGCTGTGATGTATTGCTGTCTTGACGAGGTGCCTTTGCAAATGAGTCTATGACTCAAAGGTCTGTAAACTGATGATCTAATAAATAAATAAGTATTTGTTTTTTGTTCTTTTGTTTTGTTACAGTTTATTTACCCAGGATAGCCCAGCAAAAGCTCATTTCCAGTGAGGTCCTCCTTCAACCCGTTTCTGCAGCTGGATGGACTGGAGCACTGGGAGGTTAAGTAACTTGCCCATGGTCACACAGTGAGTATTCTTAGTGGAGTTTGAACCTGTGATTTCTGGTTCCCAGCCTGGTGCTTCAACTACTGGACCCCCCCCACCACCACCACATGCACACAGACACACACATACACTGGAATGGGCAGCCGATGGTGGTGGTGCTACTGGGTGCTGCTGCATGGCAGCAGTCCCAGCCAGGGTGTGGCTGGCTGGTGCCAAGTTCCATAGCTGCACAGGATGCTTCTGCATGTGCACAAGTCCTGCCAGGGTCAGGCCTGGCGCTATGGGGAGGGAGAAAAACTGTGTAGAAACACAGGCGCCATATAAATAATGGCTGCAGCACTCAGTTCCTTGCTAGATGCCCCCACTCCCAATCTGGATTGTGGTGCTTGGAGTAAACCTTGGGACACCTGCCTTCCTCCTGGCCCTGCTGTGGGTAGGCAGCCATGGGGCACTTGAAGCAAAGGCTGGTCCAGCTACTGGACTGGGTGGTCACTGACCTGAGATGAGGAAATGTGTGAGATGCCTGAACAAGGAGGAACAATTCCAGATTGCTGAAAGAATTAATGAATAAATTAATAAAATAAATAAAAAACTGGCTGCTCAGCACTTAGTCACAGTTTACTCTGCATAGTAGCTGCTAGTTTGGTTCATTTTTACACAATTAATCATCTTACACCCTTTACCAGTTCCTATTGTGATCAAAATGAGGAATTAATCAGTGATCTGTGCAATTGAAAAGCATTAATGGGCAGGAGATGTTGGATCTGTATGCACCAAAGCAAGTTGGTGCTGTGTGATTTCATTTGTTGCTTGTCATGCATGTAACAGTACCAGAAACATTGATTGGTTGTGAACAGGAGAGGGCTGAGAAGCTGTAGCAAACCATTCTGGAACTAAAACAGAGTACCTGTACAACCCTGTTTTTACTGGTTTTAGTTTAAGTTTCGTAGAAATAAATTATAGAAAAAGAATTTGTCAGCAGATAAGGACTGCTTGTCCCACCCAGTCTGCCTATTTTTATTTTGCCTATACAGATGCCGTAGACCCTACCTGATCTTTCGACTTCCTCCCCTGCTTCCCTACCAAGATTCCTTTGTATCTATCCCATGCATGCTTGAAGTCATCCACTGTTTTTGCCCCCCACCACCTCTGCTGGAAAACTGTTCCAGGCATCCACCACTTTTTCAGTAAAGAAGTACTTTCTCTTTCATCACACCTACATTTCCCCCCTTCCAGCTTCACTGCATGTCCCCTTGTTCTTGTGCACCTTCTCTTCTGATAAATACTCACCTCCTGTACCCTATTCATCGCTGTGAGGTACTTATAGGTCTCTATCATGTTCCCCCTCTCCCTCCTCTCTTCCAGGGTGTACATATTGAGATCCTTCAGTCTCTACTCATAGGGCTTCTGATGCAGCCCCTGCACCATTTTACTTGTTTACCTCTCAATAGTCTCTATCATGTCTATGTCCTTCCTGAGATGTGGTCTCCAGAACTGGACACGGTACTCCAGGTGGAGTCTTACCAACAATCTATACAGTGGTAACACCACCTCTCTCCTTTTGCTGATGATACCCCTCCCTATCCACCACAGCATTCTGCCGGCCCTACCTACTGCCTTGTCATACTGTCTCTCCACCTTGAAATCATTTTATATGATCACTCTAAGTTTCCTTTCCTGTTTTGAGACCATCAATACCTCTTCCCCCATTTTATACTCTGTCTCTGTGTTTCTGCGCCCTAGGTGCCTGATTTTGCACTTTTTCACATAGAAACCCAGCTGCCATACCATTGACCCCTTGTCAGGTTTTCTCAGGTGTCTACAGGTTATCTCAACCCCCTCTGAAGTGTCTACCCTATTGCAGATTTTGGTGTCAGCTGCAAAGGGGCATACCTTCCCTTGCAGCTCTTCTGAAATATCACTTACTATAAAGACATTAAAGAGGATTAGTCCCACTACTGATCCCTGAGGTAGTCTGCCACAAAATGAGGCCTAAAATCTTGCCCCTGCTTACTAGTACTATTGCATAATCCTTAAAGAGCAACTGATACCATCTGGTCAAAAGTGCTAAATTGTAGAATTTGAATAAGCATACCCCCAGTAAATCTCATACCAAAAACTAGATTTCTATGTTACTTTACTTTAAAGTTATGAGCTATATTGTAACCCTGATTTCACTACCTGTTCCAAAAAGGCCTGTTTCAGTGAAGAGCTGCTGGTGATGTCATCTAGTGGACTCACAGTCCAGTACTGTCTGTCAGCAAGCTTATAGGACCTGTTTCTCCAAAGTTGTAAAGATCATGTGCAATGGTTTTTATAAGTAAAACAGGCAGCACCTGTCAGTAAACTTTGCTTTAAAGACTATGGGCTGGATATTCAAACTGCGCTATTTTGTGGCGCAAGCCCTTGCACTGCACAAAATAGTTGCGTAGGGGTGTGACCGGGGCGTTATTCGAAGGATGCTATGAGCAACTCCTTTGAATATCACCCCGCCACAGCCACTGTGCATGGCGCAGTGGAACTTGCGCCACCGCAAGTGGTCAGAGTGGAGCATTCAAGTTGCGGTGGCGCAAGTACCATTGCGCCATGCGCAAATTTCCCATATTCAAAAGGTGACATGCAAATGGGGCCATAATTCATGCAAGGCACAGGGGGCCATTTGCATCTATTTATGGCCCCATTTGCATGCCATTAGCATGCAGGTGCGCTGATCCCCGAGGACTTGTGCCTGGCGCCCTGCCAGGCAGCAGCCATCGAGGACCGACGCCCCCTGCAGCCCGATTGCGGGCAAAAGTGTGAAACCCCCTCCCGACTGGCCCGATCACAGGCATTGGGTTAAATAACCCCCACTGGCTTGATTGTGGGCATAATTATTAAATGTCCCCCCCACCAGCCCGATCACGGGCAGCACAGAATCCACCCTCAGAACATATCCCTGGTGGTCCAGTGGACTGCTAAGCCCAATCGCGGGCAGCAAAGGATGAAAGTCATGGCAGGCGGGGATGCCGCCGCCGCTGCCGGGTGGGTGGGGTGGTGGGGCTTCATGGTAGGTGAGGTGGGGGGGACACTAGATCACCAGGGATATGGTCTTGGGGGGAGCTTTCACACTTTGCTGCCCGTGATCAGGCTTAGCGTCCACTGGACCACCAGGGATATGTCCTTGGGGGTTTACTCTTGCTGCCCGCGATCGGGCTGGTGGGGGTGGGTGTAATTTATCACTTTTGCCTGCATTGGGCCAGTCGGGGAGGGGGGTGTTTTGAACATATGCCCGTGATCGGGCCAGTCGGGGGTGGGGGATTTTTACACTTTTGCCCATGATTGGGCTGCAGGGGGCACAGGGAGAGGTTGAGGGCCAGCCACAGGTGGCAGCTGCTGTGTTGTGCCCTGCAATGTGGCAGCTCACCTGTGGGTGGCCCTCGACTTACCTCCTTTTTTTGGCTCAAAGTTGTGCAGGCGCAGGTTGGGGTTGCGCCTGCACAACTCTGCACAGCCCGCTGAATATCGGGCTGTGCAGTTTATGCATAGTTCCTCCCCCTCCAGTTCAGCATGCATTCATTTGCATTGTGCTGTTGCTCAGCTTGCCTTGGGGGGTGCAACTGCCTCCTGCTGAATATGGCAGAATGGCATAATTTCGGACTTGCGCAGGTGCAACCCTATTGTGCATGGCGCGACCCTTTTGAATATCCAGCCCTATATGTGTTTCAGGTGTTCTAACAAAAGCTAGCAGCATTTTGTTTGGGTGCCTTTATGTTGAGATCCTTTTTTCCAGGGTGGCTAGTTGCTGGGTTATAACACACTGTTGTGAGGTTTGCAGACTGAATAAGTGTCTGATGTGGTGAAAGGCTGAGATCATTCACACCTATCATTCAATTGGGGTGATTTCTAAGAATGGCACTTTGAAACAAGTATTCCATCTCCTTGTAAATGGGGGTGTTTTGAAACCTTACTAGTAGTTTCTAATTTAGCCAGCACATTTCTTTCTCCCTGTTAGGCTGTTTTAACCTACATTCAGACTCATCTATGTTCTACTCTAAATTAAAATGATCATTTTAGCAGAGCTAACATACTTCCACCTCTAGTAGGAATTAACACATATAAGGCCCCTATTAAAACATATTGTAAAGCAGACACTGACAAAGAGCAGTTAAGTTACCAATATTACAATACTAGCAGCAACACAATTTCCAAACAGGCACAGTAGAGTAGCACTCCAAATGGCTTCAGCAGCCTGGAGGCATGCTGACTCAGCATCCACCAACCCTGGAGAAATGGACCACAGCAAAAGGGCATTAAACAGTACAATTTTGTCAACTTTGTTACACAACTTAAAACACATATAGTTTTTATAGTAATGTTTTGTGCATGGTGCTACCTGTTTTACTTTTGATGACTTCTTCACATGATGTTTAAAACTTTGGAGAAATAGGTCCTATAAGCTTGCTGACAGGGAATACTAGACTGTGAGTCTCCTAGATGACATCAGCAGCAGCTCTTCACTGAAACAAACTGTTTTGAACAGGTAATGAAATCAGGGTTACAAAATGGCTAATAACTTTAAAATGAAGTAACATAGAAATCTAGTTGTTGATATGAGATTTACCGGGGGTATGCTTATTCGGATTCTGCAATGTAGCACTTTTCGCGCCAGTGGCTCTTTAAGAACATGAAATAGCAGGCAACAGAGAAAAGCACTGGCAGGAGCTCACTAAGGAAGAAGCAGGGCACCTCAATATACTGAAGCACTTTCAGCACTTATGACTTAATAAAGTCTGCACAATTTGTACCAATGCACTGTGGTTAGCATTTTGTTTTTATTTGGAGTGGTGCAGTTTTGGCTTTACATGGAAGCAACCAATAAGTTTCAATAATTCGTGACTTGTTTTCCAAAAATACTATTTATAGCTAGATAGTCTTTCCTATTTTTGAGATGGTTTTCTATCTGGCAGGCTATTTTATATCTTATATTATGACATTGTACTTTAGCAAATAATCTTTGAATTAGAACCTTATTAATTGTTTTGTAGAAATGTTGCTGTATGATTTCTATGGCATTTGTTTTGTTTGCAATAGAGCTGGGCAAATGCTGTGAATTCTGAATTTGTGGACATTTTGCAAAATTTCACAAATTTCATTACATTTTCTGAAATTCCGACTTTGGTGAAATCTGAATCTTCCGAATCTGTTCAGCAAATTATCACCCCATTGCATTAAATTTTCTGGCTGAATTGCGAAATAATACACATGTACTGCAGAATGCCAGTTCTGAGGAATTCCATTCCACAGTTTAATACATTAATCTGCAACACATGTAATCATTCTGCAGTTCAGTGATCAGTTCTGTGGAATTTCCTTCTGCAGTTTAATACATTAATCAACACTTCAGACATTCATTCTACAGTTCCGTGGCTCACTGGTGTTAGGGAGGTCAGGGTGGTACTGAGTGCACCTCTTACCATCCTATTTAACAGCTACTGGAAACAGGAGTGTTTCTAGAGGACTTGAGGAGGGCAGACATAGTCCCATTACACAAAAATGGTATCAGGGAAGAGGCTGTCAATTATAGGCCAATCAGCCTGACAGTGACGGTGAGAAAGTTAATGGAATCACTGCTGAAGTAAGGGATTGTGGATTATCTTGAATCCAGTGTGTTACAGGACCCAAGGCAGCATGGGTTCACAGTGCAGTGGTTATGTCAAATGAATCTGATAGATTTCTTTGACAGAGTGACAAACAAATTAGATCAGGGTGGAGCAGTTGATGTGGCCTGCCTAGATTTCAGTAAGGCTTTCTACACTGTTGCACATGGGAAACTATTAAGCACACTGGGTAGTTTAGAAGTGGATCCAAAGGTGCTAAACTAGATAATAAATTAGTTAGGGGATAGGTGACAGAGGGCTGTGATAAATGGAGTTCACTCTGAGGTAGAGAGGGTGACCAGCAGGGTGCATCAGGGATCAGTGCTGGAGCCAGTCCTCTTTAATGTCTTTACCAGTGACATTGTAGAGGAGCTTGAAGTGAAGGTCTGCCTCTTTGTGAATGATACCAAAACCTACAACAAGATGGATACTCTGTAAGGAGGGGTGTGGAAAAGATGAGCAGAGACCTGAGAAAACTCGAGGAGTAGTCAAGGATATGGCAGCTGGGTTTTAATGTGAAAAGTGTAAAATAATGTACTTAGGGCACATAAACCCAGGGCAGCAGTAAACATGGGTGGAATTGTATTGACAACTACCAAGCAGGAAAGAGACCTGGGGGTAATCATATTTGATGATCTAAAGATGGCCAGGCAGTGCAACTAAAGATGGTCAGGCAGTGCAACAAGGCAGTTGGGAGGGCTTGTGGGATGCTGTGGTGCATAGGGAGAGGTATTGCCAGCAGGAAAAAGAGAGGTGTTGTTGCCTCTGTACAAATCTTTGGTAAGATCCCACCTAGAGTACTGTGTCCAGTTCTGGAGACCACTTCTCTGGAAGGACATAGACAGAGCAGAGGCAGTCCAGAAGAGGGCAACTAAAATGGTTCAGGGTCTGCATTAAAAGCCCTATGAGGAGAGACTAAAGAACCTCCATATGTACATCCTGGAAGGGAAAAGAGAAATGGGGCATATGATAGAGGCCTTTAAATACATCATGGTGGTAAATAAGGTACAGGTGGGAAGAATTTTCAAACAAAAGGTGCTCAAGAACAAGGGGATATGCTATGAAGATGGAGAGGGGTAGATTCAGGAAAAATGTGAGGAAGTACTCCTCGATATAGTGGTGGATTCCGGGAACAGCCTTTAAGTGGAGGTGGAGGGTGAAAACAGTGGTGGCATTCAAGAATGTATAGGATAGGCATTATAGTGAAAAGGAAGGGGGAGGGAGAAACAGCTGTAGATCAAGTACGGTCTGTGGTAATAATGTAGGTAGGGAAAAATGAGCAGAGTGGGTAGGCCAAGTTGTCCTTGTCTGCCTTCAAATCCTATGTTTCTATGTTGCTTTAGACATGTTTACACTGCCACCTTTATAGTGAATCATCCCATTTGCACAGGTTGATGTGCTGCAAAGTCAGCAGTGTGGACACTTACTGGACCATCCTAGGAGCTATTCAGATCCTCTTTTGTTCTGGCACAGGAGTGGAAACGTTTATCAGAGTGTGCATATTCTGTGGTGGTGTAAATCTGCTGCAACGCTTGCTCTGATGGAATGCCTCCTCTCTCCCACACCAATGAGAGCTGACGTCAGGGTGAACAACCTAGCCCTCAAATGCACTCTGTGGTGCAATCTGCATTAGCATGAGAGTGGCCTGTGTAAAGACTCAATTGAGCCCACTGGAGAGATCGGAGCATGAATGGAGTGGCGCAAATGTCAGAGTGCGACAGCCATGTGAACACAACTGATGACAGTGATCAGTTCTGTGGAATTTCTTTCAACAGTTTAATACATTAATCCACAGTTCATATATTCATTCTGCCAATCTAAGTTGGAATTTCCAATAAAGTTGCCAAACTGTATCATGAAGGTTCACAGAAGTGAAATTCTGATTTTCATGAAAATACAGCTGGCGAAATGTTATTCTCCCACAGCCCTAGTTTACAGTCATATTTACATCATCAAATACTTCCGGAAAGTTGGATAAGCAGGACTACCTCTTCAAAAAAAAAAATCCTGGCTGTCTCTAAATCACTGATGTTTATCAAGGTGGTTCCGGATTCTATTCTGTAAAATTGTCATAAGTTCTCCACTGTTATATTATGTATCTGTGTGTGCGTGCACACACATACCGTGGGGGAGGGCAATGTTGGCACACTGCTAATTAGTGGATGAAACAGGCCCCTCTAAAATTCTAACAATGGGCTGTTTTTAATAAATAAAATGATAAATTCAAAAGCTATAGCTAATTTTCTTCTCAGTTTAACAAATATTTTAGTTTTTTTTTTTTTTATTCTTTGATAACTGGGTAAGGCCCATTAAGCACAGTGCCTGTTTTCAGGGACGACCCGGGAAGTTAAGTGACTTGTTCAGAGTCACACAGTATAGAAGTGGAAGTTGTGGTAATCAAACCCAGGTCTGTCTGCTGGATGTACTAAGCTCATGCGCAGCTCGTTACTCTAACTGCTAGGCTATACTGCCAGTCCAAATTTTCATGATCATGTTTACTAAAAGAAAATAACATTTATGAATGGTAGGGAGGAAAAAAGGAAAAATAGTGAAATCTCCTACAGCCATTTACAACCACCCTTAGACAGAAAATGGACTCTGATTAACAACTTGTACTAAATTAATTGAGACTCCCACAGTCCTGGTAATAAATTAATGCTGGAAATCTGTAAGAGCTTTCTTTCTCCTAAAGCCATCCTGTTTGCATCCTGATATACATCATGCATGATTCCTTTAAGGAAACAAATTAACTTCTCCCAAATTCACATGTTCTAATCACCAAAATATGCATAGACAAACACAGAGTTTATGGCAAATCACCAAAACTTAACAGATTAAAGTCTGTCTGATTATGTAAAGCTATGCGTATTCCCACAGTGTGCTGTTTTACATCTCATGTTTCCTGTTTTCCACTCAGTGATTTACCACCAATCTGGAAGGCATACCTTTCAACTGTCTCACATTAAGAGGTACGTCATTTATGTTACTGTACCTCTCAAAATTCTCCGTCCCATATGGAGAAAGCAATAGTCTACATTACCCACTGAGACTAAAACTCAAGTTCATGTTATCTATTATATTCTGTTATCAGCAAACATTATACACATTAATGCACCGAGACCACATTTCTAAGCATTGCACGTCATATTTAAAAGATATGTCACATCTTTTTCCCATTTTTCACACACCTTGTCACACATCTGGATGATGAATGGTTGGTAGGTATCCTGGAAGGTGTGCAACATTTTGCATCCTTAAAAAAGCAGCAGCTCAAAAGAAGTCAAGATTTTAAAATGAAGTAATTTCACAGTAACACGTTGTAAAGAAGAAGGTTGGGACAAAAAGTTCATGCCATTTCATTTGTTTTTAGAATACTGTCCTTGTTTTAGACAAAAAAAATATTGAACTGAGTTAGTCATTATTTAAGTCTGCATTTCCATGGTAGCGCAGACACAACTGACATCCCTTACAAGAAAGCATCCCACTGACGTGCCATTCAAATCCCACCAAAGAAAATGTCAGACAGTATTAATCAATGGCAGAGATGTTCAATTTGTTTCTTGCATGGTAAATATGCCTATTTTGCATTTGAAGAATACTTAAAATGTTTAACAAAATTCTGCCATGATCAAAATCCTTAGGTTGTGTGACAAACTAAGTTACAGAAAATAACCCAAATTGCAATAATTTGTTTCCGTCAGCACAGGAAAAAAAAATATTTGCCACCAATCACTAAGTCCTCCAATTGTTGAAAAATATTTTCAAGTCACAGGAGGAAATCTTTGTCAAGTGCCAACTTTGTGAAATATGGAATTTTACATTTCTGCATTTTACAAATATCAGCTGAAGCAAAAAGCTCTCTGGCATGATTTTTAGCCATTGTCATGATGGGGTGTAGCTGGGAGGTTTGCACCCACAACTTTGCACCACCACACAAAGCCATCTTTTCCAGTCCCTGGTACATGTTGCAGAGAAAGAATCCCTCTGCAAGTGTGGTGCAATACCAACTGGGTCTGCCAGCATTTCATTATCCATCCCAAACTATGTGACACAGCTCTGCATTTCCAAGTACTGGCATGTGAACAACTAGCAAAGATGTTCTCCTCGAATCAACCCACTCTCATGCATGCCCACCACTTAGTACTCCAGAAATCTCTGGTGGTCCCCCAGAAAAAAACTTGACCTATACTATAATAACATAACAATTTAAGGCCATAAGGAAGTTTTGGTCCATCATGCCCCCCCCCCACACATACACACTTCATAGCAGGCCTGAATAAGTGTGTTGTGTAAATATGTGCTACATTATAGGGATTCCCTACCCACTCTATTAGCCAGGATTCCTGCTGAATTCCTTGGGAAGCAGAGATTTATCCAAGCACACCTTAAATGCCTGTACTGCCTTCATAGCCACTGTCTTTGAAAGGGTTGGACTGAGGTACTGAGGGCCCACTGGGAAATCTGGCACAGGAACCCACCTGGAAAATCAATAGGAGAAGGCCCAGTGTTACACACTTGTATCAATATTCCACTTTAGTTTGATACACTAGCTCTGTGCCCACATCTTACATTTACTTGCAGGGCCCAAAATACCCAATTTAATTAGAAAATAGATACTGACCCAGTGGCGCTGAGGGCTGAGGCATCTGCCTTACCTCACTCCACCTAGGTTTGGTAACAAGCCCAGGGAGCTGGGGGTTGGTTGGGGAGGAGAGGATTGAGCGTCCGATGGAATGCTCTCCTCTCCTGGAAGGGAGGGTGTTCTCATTCCACAATTCTAGTGGTGCCCAGTGGAGACTGGGTGCACTGCAGTCTGAAACTTGCAAGGGGGATGACGTCATGCGGCCATACCGCAGACGTGGGTGGGAGCGCGCATGTCATGTGCTGGATGGCATTGCGCAGCCTGTATCTGGGGGGGACCAGAAAAAGCAGAAAACCCCAGTGCCAGGGAGGTGACAATGGAACACCAATGGCCGAGCTCACATGCCCAGTGCTGACCCTGACCATGACTTGACTCTCTGTGGTCCCTGCCTGCTCCCATAAGGGCTGGCAGGAGAGGGGAGACCCAGCACTCAATTCCGTAGTCAGGGGATGAGTTCAGGGGGTGGTGGGGGCAAGGTCGAGTGGGTCCACCTGAGAGATGCCTTGGTCACTGGAGAGGAGGGATAAAGAAAGCAAAAAAAAAATACACAATAAAACTAAATATTCTCAGAGTTTGGATGGTGGCCAGGTATCCAACAGAGAGCAGCCCACCTGAAAATTTCCAGGTGTCCTGGAGAGGTAGTCCAATTCTGGTCCTTGCTGGTTTACAGTTCCATAAATACATCACCCTGTCAGAGAAGAAGTGCCTTCTGGCATTACAGAGTAACAGCAATTCCCACTCCACTGAGTGAATGTGCCACAGTTCCCAGTACAACAGGAAAATAAAATAAAAAAAAAAACAACAAAAATCAGCACCAAACACCACTTGGAAACTGTATATTAAACTTTAATTAGGTAGTAAAAACTTACCATAGCATCAACTGCATAGCAGGGGGAAACAAATGTGTACCTTCCTGCTATGCAGTTGCTGTTACAGTATGTTTTTACTACCTTATTAAAGCTTTATATACAGCTTCCAAGTGGTATTTGGTGCCAGATTTCATAGTTTTCCTCCTGACATTACCCCATATTTACCACCCCTGAGCCTCAATGTGGGACGCTGCATACTGCTGCACAACTCCAAATCAAACATCTCTTGCTGTTTGATCCTGAGAATCTGAAAGACTGAGGTCATGTCCCCACTCAGCCACCTTTTCTCCTGGGTTAACATGTTATTGACCTTCAGACCCTCCTCACAGCTTCTGTCTCCTGTACCACTGAGCATTTTGGTGGCACTGTGTTGCACCCTCTCAACTATCTCAATGACCCTGATGTATTAAGGAGACCAGAACTGCACACAGTACTCCACATAGAGCTTGACCAGAACTTTGTAAAATGGCAGCATTACTGCCATTGCTCTGTTAGTCACCCCATAGTTGATGCAACCTTGCCTTCTGCTATACATTTCTGACTGACACAACCTGCTTTTAGTGGGGTGATAACAGGCTGGGCCTGCGGTAGCATGTTAGCTGGGCAGCAAGGGCTGCAGTTTATTACAAAATGACTGCATGGACCATTTGCACTGAATCCTTCCTGTCTATTCCCACACACTTGCAATGCTGTGTGTGTGAGTGCAAAGGAATGGTTGCAAGTTGCAACCTTATTGAGCATGGCTTAATGGTAATCACAACGTCTGCCTGTGCAGACTGGTCTTTGTGACTACTTTGCAGTCGTGAAAGTATCTAAACACAGAGCCCCAAGCTTCCATATTTGCGGCACTGTAGCTGGAACCCATAGACAGTTTATTAGTGTGTGTGAGTCTGTGAATGAGTTTAGCAGTGAAGAGTGGAGGGGAGGCCTTCCATCAGCACAGCAGCAGTGCTATTGCTCAAGATGCCAGTGATCTGGGCTTTGGGATGAGTCTGGGTCATCAGGGGCTGGCCAGATGGAGGAGGACCAAACATCCCAGTAGATGCTGTCCTCCTCCTCCTGGTGGGAAAGGGAGATGTACCCCCACAAGGCTACTGTCACCTGTAGACGTATGAGTGGAAGAGCACTCAGGATGCACAGAAGGAGAGAAACTGTGCTGCGCATCAACTGAGCACACATATGTCAGGGACTTCGGTCACAAATGCTGGCATCCCAACAGGGACAGGGTAGCACACATAATAGGAAAAAAAGAGAAACAACTAAAGGCTAAATTCCTCTCTGCCCATAGCTCCATGAAGGCCAGTACAACTGGTTGGCAAAGGGAACACCCACCATGCCGAGATAGTGGGAACATAAAGTATAAAATAACATAAGAAAGAGTAGGGAGAAGACCTTGTTCACAAGTTATATTTTGGAAGGACTTGTTCTGTCACAAAACCAGTAATTGTGAGCCATGGGGAGGATATGATAATTCATTGTGAAGTATCTCAGGATACAAGCTAAACATTAGAACAGGTATGACGTATGATATAATGTAGCTTTACTAATTCTTGGCCTTAGATTGGAGGCAGTATAGCGCAGTGGTTTGAGGCTCTCAGCTGCAAACCTGGAGACTTGGGTTTGAATTCCACTTGCATACTGTGTGACCCTGATCAAGTCACTTAACTTCCTTGTGCTCCCAGACTGCACCTGTAAACAAGCTTCAGTTTAGTGTGCTCTCTTGGTTAAAAAAAAAAAAAGATTTGTGCTTTCTTCTTGATATCCTGAATGCGTGCTGACCACAGAATAGAAGGGGCTGGGTCATATGGTTTTCAGCATCCTAGTCACGACACCGAACTAAAACAGATAACCCATACCCAATACAGCACTTCATAAACTTTAAAAATCTCTGGTGATTCTCTGTAGCTCAGGGAAGGAAATTAATTTTACTCTGGCTTCATTCACTATTAGCACATTTGATAATGTGCCACTAAGTCTGGTCCCATCTTACAAATATTAAGGCTTCTGGCTAGACTCCCATCTCAACTGGGATTGTCAAGTGGATAGCTTTTTCACAACAGTTGGACCCAGGCCAGGTTTGCTGTATATAGTAGTAGCAGAGGATCTGACCATTTATTTTCCAGTATCTTTGAAGATTACTAAGGGAATTTTTGTGAGATTTCCTGGAGCACTGGCAGTCCAAGAGATGGATTTCTCTAAGTATCTCCAGAGAATGTCAGGAAATAACTTGCTGAATCAACTACTATCTCTGTAAGCATTGTGTTTCATTATCAGTGGAAACAAGGTTGCCATACAAGTTGCAGTCAATGATATTGTACATTTTTTGAGTATGGGGATCAAGCTCATGGTAGAGCTAGGGCTGCTGTATTGAGCAAATGATACATTGCTCAACAGACTGGCTCCCTCCATCTTGAACATGCTAAGGATGCCCACCACTGTGGTCTACTTGAACAACTAAAGTGATTGCCATTAGGCCTTATAGGTGAGTTACATTTGACCCAACTTTTCTTAAAATGTAAATATCAGTAAAGGAGTCCTATGTTAAAATGTGCTAATAAGGAAGTTCTTTGTGTTACCCCCCCCCACAAATGGGGGTTCCCAAAAGTCTTCCAAAAGCTTGTCTATTTGCTCAGAGCCTGGAGGTGTTCGGCGACTAAGCCGTTTAAATGTGATTCCCAGTGAGCGCTTTTAAAAGCCTCCAAGTACTGTCTCTTTAAGAGCTGTCTGCTTGCAGACATAATTAGTTTGAATGGGGGGCACTGTGTGTGTTTAAGCCTGAGTCCCACCCGGACTGCTGGCTAAGTGTTCTGTTTCTGCCGTCGCTAAGTGGGCAGAGTGAGCACTCGAATGATGTAACTAATTCTGGGGAGAAATGCAGAGTATTCATGAAAATGTAGTTTGTCTAACCTGCTTTTTTTGCAGCATGAACTGTTTCTAATCTGCTTCTCCATTTTGGTCCCGGACTGCCGAGTTGGACCAATCAGTATGTGAGGACTCTAAGATGGAACTTGCTTTGGGCCATTCGGGACTGGGACTCTCAGTTAGAGCCTGAGGAAATGGGACTGTATGGAAGGTGCCTCTGGGTAATGTAGTTTTGGATCCTTGGTGCATTTTTGCACCTATAGAGGGAGCCCTGCTGTGATTGACAACTGAAATGACCAACCAAACCTTTTGGATCTAAGTGAAAGACCCTGGACTGTCTGTTGGGAAGCCATATCCCAGTTGAGAGTGAAGAGTGAAGGAGCTCAGCTCTGCTCTGTTCGAGCGGCATGGTAGTTCATGTGGGAGGTACATATGAGGCCCAAATCTGGTCTGCTTGCCATTGTGAGAGAAAGAGAAAGAGAGAGAAAAAGGTGTTTTCGGACTGAATCCGAAGTTGTGAGGAAAAAGCAAGCTGCTGCTGTTGTGAGACCAGGCTTACCTTGTAGAAGACCAAAGATTTTACTGAAAGTGATCGGCCTGTCGGGACTTTAGCTACTGTAGTGTTCCCGGGTAATTGCAGTGATCTTTGCGATTGGGACCGAGGAGTCATCTGCCTGGTACAGTAAGCTTTCTTTTACATATAAATGTGCTACGTGCTGGAAGGGGATCGCGATCTGGTTTCCCCATTTGCTATGAACTGTGTGCTAGTGCTGGAAGCAGTTTTCCCAGCAAGAATCGGACTGAATCCGTGCTGCCTGGCGCAGATAGACCCTGCCATGAGGGTCTTGCCTCACTACCTTGCTGGACAGAAAGATCAATCGTCAAGGGGCCAAGCTTCCTCTGGCAATCCAGAGAGTTCATCCATCAGCTCTCCGGTGTTTAGCCTGGGTATCGTGAGTAATTATCAGGGTAGCACCCTGCAACTTTTGTTTAATCAAAGTGTGTCATCTGATTGCTTGTGCTTTTCTTTCCATGAACTGAGCCATCTGGCACTGGATTACAAATTGTGTGTGCATGTTCTTTTTTCCATCACAGGGCCCCAACCAGCTGCAATGGACTGGGCTAGCCCCTTTTACCATCCTGAGTACCCAGAGAGTGTGACTATTGAGACTCTAAGTTCATGCACAGTACTGTGATTATTGTGTTCAAGCTAATTAACCTGATTCCCCCTTTCCTTGTTACAGCCCCCTGAATAAATCAGATCTGATTGTTTCTGCAATTTTCATTGACTGTGGTGTCAGTTTATGCTAAAGATATTGCATTGTTGCCGTTGTACTGCATCACCTTATTTTACAAGGGGTCCCCAGAGTCAAGCTGAAGGAACCAGTCCTGGGGGTAAGTGCCAAGTACAATTATATGTGGTTTGCATATCTGGGGTGTTGGGAAAGTTACTGTTGTATACTGTGTGGGTCACTAGAGGGAGAAAAGGGGGGTCACAGTGTCCCAGAGGGCTGCGACCTGGTTAGATGAGCCACAACCAACCCAGACCTTTGGGTGGAGGCACCCATTTTAGAACTCAGGCCCCTTAACCTTTTAGTAGCCAAGAAAGCAGGAGTAGTAGCCCTTGGGATAGCGTCACCTAGGGGTTACATTTGTATTAGGGACCTATAAATTAAGTGGCATAGCTGTTCAGGTGTGTACTCACCTGTTGGACTAGGATTTGAGGTTCCAAAGCTAAACTTTGTTAGAGGTGAACAATCCTTAACAATTCAAAAAGAAGCATGCACCTGGTGTGGGGTACCAGAGACACATCCACAAATGCAGTATCCAAAAACAGTTCTGCACTCACCATCACCAAATAAAAGCTACTGAAGAGATATGCTGGCATACAAATAACTTTATTAAAGTGCAGAATTCAGTCTTGATGCATTTTGGGAGAATTCCCTTTATCAAAAGACATGATAATCACATAAAACACTTCCTTATGTACTACCATATGACATCATCAGTATGCATCTGTAAGGAAATGACGTCATACCAACCTATGTAAACAACATACATGCAAAACTAAATATACAAATACATTAGAGACAAGAAATATACTAATTCTAACTATACATAATACTACACTATAAATATAAAAAAATATATATGTATAAAAAATGTTCTAGGAGGCCATATGGTGTAGTGGTTTAAGGCTCTGAGCTACAAACCTCGAGACGTGGGTTGGAATCCTACAGTCCTCACTTGCATACTGTGTGACCATGAGCAAGTCACTTAACTTCCTTGTGCTCCCAGGTCACACCTGGAAGCAAGCGTCATCTTAGTGTGCCTCTCCCGGTTAAACAATTTTCCCTTTCCCTCAACTGCCAATCTCAATGCTTCTCAGGCAGTCTGAATGAGTCCTAATGATATCACAGTTCACCTATAAGACACAAAAAGACAAAGTGGGCATTAGTAAAAGTGCTAGTGAAAAACACAAACAAATCTAAAAAGTACCATAATATCCTATATCTTACAAAAAAATATTGTTGTGAGTGCATAATCATGAAAAAGCCATTACATTAATATCAATCTACCTATAAATATGTGTATTAAAAAGCAATATACTTCATAACTATATTCAAGTATCTATATATACATATTGTCACAATATAATATCACAACAAACTATCCACTATGTCAATACAGTTGTGTTACTGTGATATTATTTGTTTCTCAAGTAAGGCACCAGATCAAACCTATCGAGACCTGGTCGAGTACATGCTTTCAGTGTATAAAATCCAAAAGCCCTTCCTTTGGAGGATAAAACTGTTGAAATCTCCACCTCTAGGTTAGGGACATACTTTTTCAATCGCTATAAAAGAAAACTGATGTGAGTCACCATTAGTAGCCTGCATAATGTGTCATGCAGTGGCATACATAACATCTTTATTGTTTCTCGCCCTGCAATGCTCACCCACTCTAGTTTTGAACTGTATTTTAGTTTTGCCTACATAAAAGGCTCCACAGGTACATCATGCTATATAAATAATTCCAGTAGTGTCACACATGTGATACGTTGTCTAATCTGGAATTCTTTGTCAACATGTGGGATAGTAAAACCTTTGCCTACTGATATCACATGGCAGTAAGTATATTTCTGACACCTAAAACAACCTGTGTATTTGATGGTGAGCCAAGTATTAGATGTCTGGCTTAACTGTCAGCTATGGACCAACTGGTCCCTGAGAGTAGTAGCCCTCCTGTATGACATCCCAGGACAAGTGTTGCAGTGTTCCAGCAATGCCTGAACCCCTTTCAGTATATTCCAATTGTTCTTAATCTGTGAGATCTGATTACCATACACAGAGTATGTTGTAACAAAATTTAATCCCATCTGGTTCAAGTCCCCCCAATGTCTGCTGCTAAACACAGTTTTTCTATTTCTATCTCTGACTTCTTGCCATGTCTGATATAACAATGTCTCATTGTATCCCCTCTCCACAAACCTGTTTATAAGATCATGTGCTGATCTATCAAAGTCCTCTAGTGTGGCACAATTTCTGCCCAATTGCAGAAACTGACCTTTCGGTATATGTTGCACAACATGTCATGGATGACAGCTTGAGGACAGAAGTAATGTGTTGTTCTCGCAAGGTCTCCTGTAAATATTTGTCTGTATGTTATTGTTACCTGTATCTGTCTTCCTGATACATTCATCTAAAAACTCTACCTGCTCCCTACTTGCTGAATATGTAAAGGGGAGAGTGGGGTTGGAGTGATGCAGAAATGTTATAAAATGTTTGAAGTCCTCAAGACTTCCTGTCCAGACAATAAAAATATCATCAAAAAAGTGCCTATGCAAATCGATGTACTGGAAAAAAGGGTTGCTATCAGAATTTCTGATATATTCGTTCTCCCATTTCCCCATGTACAGGTTAACAAGGCTTGGGGCATAAGCAGCCCCCATAGCTGTTCCCTTTTTTTGTAAGAAATATTTGCCCAGGAAGGTGAAAACATTAGACTTCAAAACAAATTCTGATAACTTGATCAAGAATTCTGTAGGTGGTGCTATGTGTTCTTCTTGTGTGTTGAGAAAGTGGGCTGTATTGTCTAGAGCCTCATCTTGTGGGATGTTTGTATATAAGGACTCTATATCCATAGTAATAAGAAAAGAGTCCCTTGTATCTCTGAATTATCTAGTGTTTGTATAATATCCCATTTCCCTAATGTAGGAACCTAGCTTTTCAACAAAAGGACTAAGATGATAGTCAACAAACTGTGATAAAGGTTCAGTAAGTGAGCCCACTCCACCTACTATAGGTCTACCTAGGGGGCCAAAGGTTTTTTATGCACCTTAGGTAAGGTGTATATGGTGGCCATAATCAGATAATTGACTGTCAAATTTCAGGACAACTTATGCTGGAGCAAACTGAGTTACGCCATTCCCCATGGCATAACTCGCAACCTGTGCCATGCGTTACGCTGGTTGCAATTCTGAATGGTGCCTTGCGCCATGCCCTCTGCGGGTTATCCCAAATGTTGAATAGGCAACCCACTATGCTGCAACCTGCAACGACATGGGGCAAGGGGGGGTTACAGCAGTAACAGTGCCCTATTCCAAAAGGATGGCTGCCATAACCCACTTACACTATTCCCGTAGCCGCAGTGGCACAGCAGAGTTAGAACATCTCGGAGATGCTCTAAAGGGCATCTGTCTGTGCCATCTGATGGATACCCACTCTGCAGTGCCACAGCAAAGGTCTTGCTGTGCTCCTCATGCCCCCATGAGCACGTCCATGCCCCCCACCCCTCCGAATGTAGGGGACCCCGGGGGTCCATTTTCTAATGTGCCCCCTGGACTCCTGTGCCACCTGTCCAGTCCCCCCATGCCGTCTTGTGCTTCCTGTGGTGTTCTGGGGCATGAGGGGCTCCAGAGAGGGCAGGTTTCAGTGGGCCATAACCTGTGGCATGCAGGGATATTACGCCATGCCTGTGGCGGTAGCCTACGCGTGCCACAAGTTGCAGGTCATCAGTGCCAGGGCCCCTGCCACTCTTAGAATATGGTGCAGGGTCCCCAGCGTATTGGTGAATGTCGCAACTCGTATACACCTGTGAGTTGAAAAATTTGTCATGGAATCAGCCCCACTGTCTTTAGCAGCAGACATCAGAGGCAATTGAACCAGATGAGATTAAATATTGTTATGACATACTCTGTGTATGGTAATCAAATCTCACAGATTCTTAAGAACAATTGGAATATACTGAAAGGGGATCAGGCATTGCTAGAATACCACAACGCTTGTCCAAGGATGTCATATAGGAGAGCTACTACTCTCAGGGACCAGTTGGTCCATAGCAGACAGATAAGCCAGTCATCTATTACATGGCTCCCCATCAAATACACAGGTTGTTTTAGGTGTCAGAAATGTACTTACTGCCATATGATATCAGCAGGCAAAGGTTTTACTAGCCCAGATGTTTACAAGGAATTCTAGATTAGACAACTTATCACATGTGACACTACTGGAATTATTTATGTGGCATGATGTACCTATGGAGCCTTTTATGTAGGCAAAACTAAAAGACAGTTCAAAACTAGAGTGGGTGAACATTACAGAGTGATTAACAATAGAGATGTCATGTATGCCACTGCACGACACATTATGCAGGCTACTAATGGTGACTCACATCAGTTTTCTTTTGTGGTGAATGAAAGAGTATGTCCCAAACCTAGAGGTGGAGATTTCAACAGTTTTATCCTCCAGAGGGAGGGCTTTTGGATTTATACACTGAAAGCATGTAAGCAACCTGGTCTCAATTATAGGTTTGATCTGGTACCTTACTTGAGAAACAAATAATATCACAGTAACATAATGGTATTGACATAGTGGATATTTTGTTGTGATATTATATTGTGACAATATGTATATGTAGATACTTGAATATAATTATGAAGTATATTGCTTTTTAATATACATATTTATAGGTAGATTGATATTAACATAATGGCTTTTTCATGATTATGTACTAACAACAATATGTTTTGTAAGATATAGGATATTACGGTACTTTTTAGATTTGTTTGTGTTTTGCACTAATACTTTTACTATTGCCCACTTTGTCTTTTTGTGTCTTTTTTATTTTAAATTCAGAGTTTATTCATTTTACCAAAAAGGCAGTTACACATCAGCCAGGTATGTTGCATGTGTCAGGTACAGCAGTGATCTAGCCCTTCTAACTATACATAGAACAACTAACTAAGTCCCCCCAAAACCACCCCTCCTCCCTAGCCCCCCACCACCACTCCCCCCTACCCATCTTCCCACCCCTCTGGAGTGTGCCTGTCTATGTCCCCTGAAGGAGGAGAAGCGACATCTCTTATAATAAGACAAGTGTTCCTCCAGCTGGATTGTCAGACGCACATTATAAGTACAATGCATATAGCTTCCCCCATTTCTTGTCAAAGCTTGCCATGTTATTCCTAAAACCTGCTATCAGCCATTCAGATCTAAAAAAGTTAGATATATTCTTTAACCATTCACTATAAGGAATAGTTAGCTGGTCCATTCAGTGCTTCAGAACCAACTTTTAAACAATTATGGCTATTAAGGCCTTCTGATATCTACGCTCCTTAACAGTGATACCCTCAGATCGTCCTAGGATACAGACCTTAATTGTGAAAAGGTCTTCTAATCCCAGCCAGGGGTCAAGTTTAGATCTGATTTCCCACCAGATGGAAGATACCTTCTCACAATGCCAGAATATGTGCACCATGTTCCCTTCTTCCCTGCCACACCTGGTACAAGCAGTGTCCAGTACCCTGCCCAGTTTAGCCAATCTCATAGGGGTATAATACATATTATTGAGTATGTGGTATTGAGTGAGTCAGAGTCCATCCTGAAAGTGGTAGATATAAAGATCCTTCCAGATCCGGGCCCAGTCAACGTTCACATCTGGAAGTAAGGCCGACCAGATCGGAGAACCAGGAAGAAGACCGGAACATATAGACGACATAAGGAGAGTGTATACTGTAGAAACTGAGTGTGGCCTTAAAGCACTTTCACTGACTTGAGCCATTAATGGTCTGAACAAGGATAGTCGAGGTTTTACCCCAAACAGGGTACTTATAGTGTGCCTTATTTGGTATACCTTTAAAAATCAACCGTCTCGGGATGTCAAACTTACCGAGGATTTCAGATGAAGAGAGGAGGTCGTTCTGAGAAAATAGGTCTTCGACACATGCCCCTTGTAATTGTGGGAGCCATTGAGGTAAAATACATGACCCCCCAATTTTAATGTTGGGGTTTAGCATGATTGGCTGACCCATATCTGCCTTAAGGGGTATCTTAAGGTATGAACAGCATTGTGACAGAACTCTTAAGGAAGTGCCAATTACCAAGTCCTGTAACCTTTCTGACAGTGATGATTTTGTTAGGTAAAAGACCGTAGTGAGATTGATGTTGTTAGATCTTAAGAGATCATTTTCAATTTGAAGCCAGATGGGGGTGTATTCCATTTCTTCCTGGGCTAACCATTTCCCTAATTTAGTTAAATGACTCACCCAATAAAATAAAAGAAAATTGGGGAGACGAAGTCCACCCTGGGCTTTGGGAACACTGAGTTTATAAAAGGCTCGGCGGGGATGTTTGCCTAGCCAGATAAATTTTGATATCATGGAGTGTAAACATTTGAAAAAGGAAATCGGAAGCCATAGGTTCAATAAATTTAGGAGGTAAAAGGCCGGGGAAGAATATTCATCTTAATTATATTTATTCGGGCCCATAAAGAAAGGGGTAGATTCTGCCATCTCAAGAGATCCTGTTGGATGACCCCAACCAAGTCCTCTAGATTGAGCTTCTGAACTAGAGTAGGGTCTCTAGATAAGTACATATCTAAATATTTAAGTGATTGGGAGGACCATTTAATACCTAAGTGTACAAAATCGGGTTTCAAGGTGAAACTATTCAGAGGGAAAATTTCGGTTTTAGAGATATTAAGTTTATAATTGGATAGCTTACCATACTGGTTGACGACCCCTAAGACCTATTCCAATGAGGAAACTGGATGGGCCAGGTGGAGAAGAATATCATCCGCATAAACCAAGATTTTGAGGGCCTGTGTATGAGTAGAGATGCCCCTAATTAGGGGGGCCTGTTTAATATGCTTGAGTAAAGGTTCTAAATAAAGGTTAAACAAAAAGGGTAAGAGGGGGCAACCCTGTCTGGTGCCCGTATATAAGGAGAACCTGGCAGAAAAAAAACCATTGCAATAAATCTTGGCCGATGGGGAGGCATAAAGGGACTGTATCATTATAACAAACTGAGCGGGAAAGCCCATTTTCTGCAGAGTCAGCCATAAGAATTCCCAGTGCACCCTATCGAAAGCCTTTTCGGCATCTAGGGAAATTACGCCATAGGGGACTGGGAGGACTGGGCGGCTTGAAAAATATCTGTGAGTGTCCTAAGGTGGTCAGCAGGAGAGCGGCCTGCTACAAACCCCACGTGTTCCGGACTTAGAAGTCCGGTCCAGTGTGCTTTTATTCGGAGCAAGAGGACCTTTGCCAGAATTTTAATATCATAATTTAGTAGAGAGATTGGCCTATAGCTAGCTGGATCCAAGTGGATCTTGTCTGGTTTGAGTAAAAGAATAATCGTGGTGTCCATGAGGGTTTGGTCCAACTTGTCTAATTTGAACATGTAGTTATATAATTTAAGCAAAAGGGGGGCTAGTTCCTTAGCAAATGTTTTGTAGAAATTTGATGGGAAACCATCCGGGCCCGGTGCTTTTTCCCAGGTAAGGCCACTAATGGCTCCTTCTATTTCGATAGTGGATATCGGTAAAGCTAAGAGGGCTTGACTGGGATCATCCAACTTTGGAAGGTTTAGGGACTCTAGGTAGGTCTCTATGTCTTGAGAATTTGTGTTAGGAAGGCACTTCCCATATAATAACTTGTAACATTTTTCAAAGATTTGTACGATCTCTCGAGGTTCCATTTTTATAGAGCCATCAGAGGCCCTAATCGAAGGAATTAGACAGGAACTCTCCAGCTGGCGAAGTCAGAGGGCGAGCAGCTTACCAGCTTTTTCACCTTGCTCTGCATATCTAGCTTTGGTTTTGACCAGAGCATATTCTGCTTTTTCCCTTATTAATTCCACGTATTCATTACACATTGCTAACAGCTCTTCTAGGGTACCCGAGGAGGTCGTGGAGGATAGGGAGTTGTCTTTCTCTTTAATCTGGGTTAGTAAGGACAGAGCTTTAGATTCTTGTAACTTTTTCCTTCTGGAAGCCATTTTAATAAACTCTCCTCGAAGGCAACACTTCAAGGAGCACCAGAGGAGGTCCCATCTCGAGACTGAACTCCTACTGTGATCCATAAAGTTAGCAATGAGCTCCCTGATGTGAGAGACCAATGACTCATCTTTCAACAACTGGGTGTTCAGTCTCCAGATGGTTTCCCTCCAAGTATGGGGATCCAAAGAAATAGCAATCCGGACAACTGCGTGGTCAGATATCACTATGGGTTCCATACCTGTCTGTTAAAGACCGGGCATAAGGGAACAACTAATTAGAAAATAATCTAATCTTGACCAGGTCTGATGGACACCTGAATAAAATGTGTATGACTGACATGTGAGATTTAAAATACGCCACGGGTCACCCAGCCCTAACAAGGTTATTAAATCTCTTAAAGCATTCTGTGAAGATGAAAGAGGCTTCAGCGGTCTATAAGTCCTGTACAAATCTTGGGATGGGAGAATGTTCCAATCTCCACCCAAGATCAGTGGGGCAGGAAGGAGCATGGCAATTTTATTAGCCAGGTCCATCAGGAAGTCAGGATCCCCACTCACCGGGCCATATATCGAACCCAGGACCACTGTATTGTTATTTAAAATACCTTTGATTAGCACATATCTCCCGAGAGGGTCAGTGATTATATTTTCTGCCTGAAATGGGATGTGTCTTTTGATAAGAATGGCCACCCGACGACTTGCAGATGAGTTTCCTGCTGCAAAAACCTGAGATATATCTTGTCTACGTAAACATAATGATTCCTTAGCTGCCAGGTGGGTTTCTTGGAGCACAATAATATCTGCGTTTAAAAGTGAGCAGTGCTTAAGTACTTGTAACCTTTTCAGAACGTCTTACTCCTCTGACATTCCAAGTAATTATTTTAGTAAAACTGTTAACCATTTTCACTCCACAATACAGGTAACAGCCACGAAAAGTTACGCATGACCCACATCAACCCTTTAAGGCGCACTCCAGACCACCCCCCCCACTCCACCCCATAACCTTATTCGAGACAACCAAACTCAGTTTTACAGAGACAATTATCTTATCCTGTAGCAGGCGTGCCCTTAAACTTTCTGCCCTGCTAATAAATGGAAAATTCAGAAAACATATCCAGATTCCTAATACCCAAGATACCCCCAGCCCTTGATAACCCCCAGAACTATGTACAACGGGCCTCTCATCCCCAGCCTGAGTAAATGCACACTGAAGAACTTTTGGTGTGATTGGCCAACACCCCATGGCGTTTACCCTACTACCCCAGTAATAATAAGCATATAGGAGATTGTTATCCCTGGTGTTTCCCAGAAAGCTATAGCTGGACTCTGAACTAAGCGGCCATTAAAATGAAAGGCATTAGTTTTAGAATTGAACGAAACGCCATCTTCCCCACAAATCAGTACACTGTGCAGCACTCCCAAGTCACCTCAATTGGAGCTCCCCACCCCCCCATTGTATTATAGCCCCTTCAAGGCTGTGAGCCTTGTTTCCGAACGGGAGGATCAGACTGTGGTGCGCTAAGTTATATAAGACCGCAAACCACGATTCGAAAAGTGTATCCCTTCTAGAAACCCCTTTATACCCCAGGAGACGTTAACATAACTGGGCCCCCCCCCCTTCTAGGCCTAGTTAAGGCTCCAAACCATGGATACAACCTAGCTGAGCCCTTACCATGGGCTACCTCCACGAAAACACTAGGTCGCAGCAAGGGCCATCACTGGCATCAAACTCCCCTCCATCACCCAAACAAGCCATTGGAGCCCATCCCAGGCCAACAAAATAAAGTAAAAAAAAGGATCTGACCTGGATCCCCAGGTTAATTGCCTGCTTAGTGAATGGGGGGAAAGATTAGGAGGGTGCTCCCACTTGCTCTCCACATGTTGTCCCTCTGAGAAACTGCCCCCTTCAAAAAAGGTTCCTGTGTGAACCGGAGTAATACCAGGGTCCCCCCCCCCAAGCGTAACGTTACCCTGACCCCCCAGACCCAGCACTTCTCAGAACCAGCCAGCCCACAGGTAAACAGATTGAATAAGGCCTTTATCCATAATTATAGAAGCACAACAGTCAGTTATAAGGAAGCTCATCCTTCTTTAAACAAACTAGGTAACTTCAGGGAGAGGTCTTCAGCGGCTTGTTCAGGCATGTCAAATGTGAGCCAGGAACCTTGAACTGAAACATGGAGCTTGGCTGGGTACAACATTCGGAATGGGATGCCAGCAGCTATTAATTTCTTAATGGTAGCATGGAAAGCGGCCCGCTTCTGACGGATCTCCAAGGGCAGGTCTTGTGTTATTCTCAGGGTGGCATTTTCCCACATTATTTTCTGGAGCTCTTTAACTTTGTTAATGATGTGCTGCTTCTCCACAAAGCTCAGGAACCTCACAATGACTGGTCTTGGGGGAGCTCCTGGAGGGGGTCGTGGTCTGAGAGAGTGGTGCGCCCGCTCGATTTGGTAGTTGGCGCTGAGTGGGGAAGGCCCCACCACTTTCTGGAGAAACTTCTGCATGAAGGCCACGGTGTTAGCATCCTCTTCATCTTCAGGTAGCCCCAGGATCAGTATATTTTTCCATCTGCTCCTGCCCTCCAAGTCTTCAGTTTTAAGCTGCAACTTCTGTATCTGTTGACACAGTTGCACAATTTCAGGTTCTGTCTTCTCCCTCCACTTCTCTGTCGAAACCATATGGGCCTCTGCATCACCCACCCTCCTTGTAAGGCCATTAAGATCACTGCGGAGGGACTTCAGCTCCAAGGCAATGTCAGCCAGGGTTTCTTTAAAAGGCAGGATTTCTTGCAAAAATCGGTCCTCTGTTAACGGAGTTGCCGCTGGAGTTAGGGACGCTGCCTTACCAACCGTAGCTCCTTGGGCCCTCTGTTTTTTAGACAGTTTCTCGGGTGAGGCCGGAGGAGTATGCTTGGGGAGGGCCTGCTTCATTTCGGCCTCCATCGTGGTAAATAGGCCGACCGCGAAATCAATTACTGCGCTAGCCTGGGGCTGTGGCCTCTAAATTGACCTGTAGGAAGTCTGGTTCAAAGCCTTTGGGCTATTAGGTTAAAATATTAAGCAAATGAGAGGCGAGATGGCAGAGCTCCTCTTCAGTGCTGCTATCGGGAATCCTGCATCACGTGATCTCTCTTTTTGTGTCTTATAGGTGAACTGTGATATCATTGGGACTCATTCGGACTGCCTAGGAAGTCTTAAGATTGGCACTTGAGTTTCACAGAACATTGTTTATACATATATATTTTTTATATTTATAGTGTAGTATTATGTATAGTTAGAATTAGTATATTTCTTGTTTTTAATGTATTTGTATATTTAGTGTTGTATGTATGTTGTTTACATAGGTTGGCATGAGGTCATTTCCTTACAGACGCATACTGATGATTTATTTAGTTTTTGTTGACCGGGTAAGTGCACTAGACAAATCCTGCCTATTTTCAGGCACGACCAGGGGGAGGGGGATACAGATGAATGCCAACTGACCTTGAACCTGATTACGCTGTTGGTGGTCTTTTTAGTGAATGAGGGAAATTTGGCCAGGACACCAGGGAAATTCCCCTACTCTTTTTGATAAGTGCCATGAGATCTTTAACATACACCTGAACTACCACCAATCCAGGCAGATGGGACCTCGGTTTAACATCTCATCCAAAAGACGGCACCTCAGAAGTGCAGCACACCTCTCATGCTGCACTACAGTGTCAGTATTGGGATGTTAACCCAAGTGCCAGATGTGGGAACTGAACCCACAGCCCTCTGATCTCCCGGCCTCAGAGGTGAGTGTGCTACCATCTGAGCCACTGACACTACTAATGATGTCATATGTCATATGGTAGTAAATAAGGAAGTGTTTTTTGTGAATATCATGTCTTTTGATAAAGGGAATTCTCCCAAAATGCATCAAGATGTGAATTCTGCACTTTAATAAAGTTATTTGTATGCCTGCATATCTCTTCAGTAGCTTTTATTTAGTGGTAATGAGTGCGTGAACAATCCTTTGCTGTCTGGGGCCCCTGGATTAGGACTGTACTGCAGTGAAACTAAGGCCACATTGTGGGCAGTTTCATCCTTAACATCTAAGCAATTGGGAAGGGAGTGGGATCTGGCAGGGCAAGATGGCAGATGCAAACTAGCTGGGCTCCCTCAGGCGCTATCTGTGACTCAGCCAAAACAACATTAAAAATGCTCAAATCTGCTAACTAACGTTGAAGGATACATGGCAAAGTCAAATGCCATCTGGTAAGCGGCAGAAGCCCCAACCAAAACTCACCTTTGAGCTGCTGAATGCTGCTGGAGAGTTGCCGACCACCCACAAGACCCACACGAGATCGCAGTCCACCCACACACCAGCAGGCCACAGGAGGATGGAGCTAGGGAGATTGTTGGCAGGGGTCCCAAGCATACTGCAAAATCTTCAGCAGAAGATGAAAGCAGGCTTTTCAAACATCACAGCCCAAATCTTCTACTTGCAGAGAATAGTAGCCAGTCTTTTGGAAACTGCCACCTTCTATTACTCCCACTTGAATGAGGCAGAAAGGTCATCAGCAAGCATGAGGACCCAATTTTGTACCAGAGCCAGGAGCAGAAATCTCTAATGAAGGTGCTGGAGGAGTTGAATCAAAAACAGATGATCAGAAAAACAGTGCGCTACTCCAGCCTCTGGCTAATATGGCTCCCCAAGGGTCAGGGCCCTTGAGATAGTGGGGGAGCTGGGGATAATTCCCGGTGCCCAGCATCAAGAGGGAACCAGGCCTCCCAGCATATTGTATGCAGGGAAGGGGCTGTGAGCTGGTAGGGGTCCCAGAGTTTGAACTTTCCCCAGGGCCAAGAATTCCTCTCAAGGGGCCTACCAAGGGCCTACAAGGACAAATTCCCAAGGTTGTGGTGCATAAGTGACTACTGGATCAGCTCAACACTGGACCAGAAGCAGCGGCTTTTGAAATGAAGAGTGCACACCATACTGGTCCTAAACCGAAGGCCACAAACATAGAAACATAGACTTTGACGGCAGATAAGGACCGCTTGGTCCACCTAGTCTGCCCATTTCCCCACCTAGAGGATAAGCTGCAGATCCTATTTAACCAACAGCCTATTTCTTCCTACCACCCACAAAAATTGCCTTATGTCTGTCCCATGCATTCTTGAATTCTCCCACAGTTTTAGACCCCACAGCCTCCTCAGGAAGGCCATTCCATGCGTCCACCACCCTCTCTGTGAAAAAAACTTCCTCACATTGCCCCTGAGATGTCCCCCCTCTATCTTCAGATTGTGTCCCTTTGTTCTTGCACATCTCTTTTTCTGAAAGATGCTACCCTCTTGGACTTTGTTGATTCCACTGAGGTACTTAAACGATTTCTATCATGTCTCCGCTCTCCCTCCTTTCCTCAAGGGTATACATATTAAGCTCCTTTAGTCTCTCCTCGTATGGCTTCTCTTGCAGACCCTGCACCATTTTAGTTGCCCTCCTCTGAACTGCCTCCATCCTGTCTATGTTCTTGTGGAGATGGGGTCTCCAGAACTGAACGCAGTACTCCAGATGGGGTCTCACCAACTGTCTGTACAGGGGGATAACAACTTTTTGTTTTCTGCTGGTGATACCTCTCCCTATACATCCCAGTATCCCCCCAGCCCTCTCTACTGCCTTCTCACATTGCTTGTCAACCCTAAGGTCATCTGATATGATTACCCCCAGGTCCCGTTCCATTTTTGTTGTTGTTACTACCCCCCCCACTGTGTAATCTTCCCCTGGGTTTTTGTTTCCTAGGTGCATTACTTTGCACTTCTTTGCATTGAATCCAAGCTGCCATACTTCTGACCATTCCTCCAACCTTGCCAAGTCCCTTCTCATCCTTTCCATGCCTCCTTGTGTATCAACTCTGTTGCAGATCTTTGTGTCATCTGCAAAGATGCATGCTTTTCCTTCCAGTCCCTCTGCAATGTCACTTATAAAGACATTAAAAAGGACTGGACCCAGTACTGAACCCTGCGGTACCCCATGAGTAACCCCCCCCTTTCTTCAGAGTGGACTCCATTTACAATTACCTTCTGTGTCCTGTTGTTCAGCCAATGTTTTACCCAGGCTACCACCCTGGGACCCTCTCCCTGGCTGGTTAATTTGACTACTAATCTTTTGTGTGGGACTGTGTCAAATGCCTTGCTAAAGTCTAGGTAGGCCATGTCCACAGCCCCTCCCTGGTCTACTACTTTGGTCACCCAGTCAAAGAAATCAATTAGA
Organism: Neoceratodus forsteri; assembly: GCA_016271365.2. Classification (NCBI taxonomy): domain Eukaryota; kingdom Metazoa; phylum Chordata; order Ceratodontiformes; family Ceratodontidae; genus Neoceratodus; species Neoceratodus forsteri. Next base: position 823,549,399 of record CM057449.1, read on the forward strand.
TTTGTCTGACATGACCTTCCCGCTGTGAACCCATGTTGCCTTGGGTCCTGTGCCCCACTGGCCTCTAGGTACTCAACAATTCTTTCCTTCAGAAGTGATTCCATCACTTTCCCTACCACAGAGGTCAAACTGACAGGTCTGTAGTTTCCTGCCTCTGTCTTGGTCCCACTTTTGTGAAGGGGGAATCGCATCTGCCTTCTTCCAGTCCTCAGGTACCACCCCATCCTCCCATGATTTGTTAAAAAGGGTAGTCAGTGGTGTCACTAGTTCTCTGCTTAATTCTTTTAGAATTCTGGGGTGAATTCCATCTGGCCCCATTGCTTTGTCCACCTTCAGTTTTAGGAGTTCTTTCAGAACCCATTCTTCTGTGAAAGGACTGGAATCGATGCCCCTATCCAGAGCGCTTCTGTTAATTGGATTTGGCACCTCCCCCACTTCCTCTTTTGTGAATACTGAACAGAAGTATTCATTCAGTATCCCTGCTTTTTCACTCTCAGGAAAAGGGTTAGGCACTTCCTCATTAAAGTATCTGCGATAGACTGATAAAGAGAAAATTCTCAGAGTGGTGAAAGCACATGGCCCTATCACAGGAACAGGGGAAGGTTTCTGGTTTTCAAGGATTTCAGTAAAGACCTGCAGACCAGGAGACAATTCAATGGCATCAAAAATGAGATGCATATCGGGGATGGGAAATTGGCACACCTCTGCTTATCTAGGCTTGGTATCGCCAGGCTGGGCCAGTAGACAAGATTTTTCAGTGTGGATCAGATTTAAAATGGGAACTCCACACCAGCCCACTGAAGGGCCATCTAGATACTCCAATTTGAGAGTACAAACTCTGTTTCCCAGCCCCTCAATAGCTCCATTCCTATAACCATTGGACCGCATCTCCTAGAAATATAGCACATGCTCTGTCACTTCTCAAGCAAATCTTTAGTTGAACAATTTACTGGGTCCTAAATTCTAGAAACTCATCTTGCTTTTAATATGAGGGTGACCCTGAGTGAGAAATAAACTATGAGCACTAGCACTCAGGATCAGTGTGATGGGAAAAGCTTGTCGAATGAAGTAAAGCCTCCTCATTAGTATTCAGCTTTCAAAATAGGCAATATAGGGTTGGCTGGGAGGGCAGGAGGGAATGCAATGCCAGTGAACAGGCAGGAACAAGGAAATAATGCATGCCAGGCTACTTGTACTCTGCTATTAAGGAGGCATTGGAAGGTTTGCTAACATCAGAACCTTATGTAACGAAGGGCCTCTTGGTAGTTAGTGCAATGGGACTAGGCAAACTTGTGCTAGAACTTCACTAATATAAGGAGTGAGTGCAGTGGGTGACCACATAGTGATAGCCCTGTTCCACTGAATATCATGATGATGCCTGACCTGCTTGACTGCTCCTTGGGTGCAGGTATCAGCAAGCAGAGAGGCAGGAAAACATGCAGCCGCAAAAAGAAGTTTGGTGGGGTGCCAGGAGACCAGAGCCCTACTACTTACGTGCACTCCCACTGCAGCGTAATGGCACCTAACCTGCTCAACTGTACCATGGAACACTGGTAATGATAAACAGGTAGGTAGAGATTCGGTGTAAATGCTCTTTGGATATACATAGTTTTTGCTAGTGCCTTGACTAGTTGATGGACTGCAACACCAGCTACAGTTGCTGTAGACGTCCTATCATGGGCATGAGACTGGTCCTTTACTATGACTGAAGCCATCAAGTAGCTGGTGGTCTGTGGTTATTTGTCATGGCTGAGGACACTCTGAATTTCTGAACATCAGTCTGAAATCTGGTATGAGTGCACTGTGCACACAGACTTCAGCAGATTTTCTGGTGTGAGGGTAGTTTAAAGCCCTAACACATTCCACCATTTTTTTTATGAAATTGCCATTAGTAGCCTTCATACCTTATTTATGTTGTATGTAAATAGTGCCATACAGAAAATGGGCCATTTTCCAGTAACAGTTCAACAGAGAAATGCAGTCTGAGGAAGTTTACTCTGACTATGGTTGTGGTTGGTTGGGGGGGGGGAGTGGGGACTACAGCTCTTGTTAGTTTGTTTGTGATGTTTATGGCATGGTCAAGGGATGAGGAAGTGGGGGGGGTCATGGTATGCCATTGGGGAAGTTTTGATTAAGTTGATTGTGTGCATGTAGCCTGCAGTATACTAGGCATGAGAAAGAGTTTTCCCTCTGAACTGATCACTCAGATCCTGGGAATGCACTGTGCTGGGCAGTTGGTTCGTATAACTGAGACGATAAATATCACCATTTGGAATGTTAATGGCTTAAAGAATGTCAGAAAGCGTAACTGAGTAGAGTAAAATGGCTAAGAACAGTTATTGTCCTTATGCAGGAGACTCGTATGTCCCAGAGTGAATATGACTGCATACAGGGTAGTTGTGGGGGGGGCACATGGGTGGGAGTGCACTTCAGTTCTAAGGCCGGGGGGGGGTGGCCATTTAGTTCCATGGGGGTTTTCCAGAGTAGACAAGGGAGGAAGGTATGCCCTAGCTCATGTCCAGGTACCCACAGGAGATTATGTTTTGCAGTGGGCTCTATCTACGGGCCCAACATATGGGATAGTAGTTCCTATCAAAGATTGGTGTTGGAACTGGCACAGTTGAAGGGGCCACAGAGCCTTAGTAGAGGCTATAACTACATGCTGGATACCATATTGGATTGCTCCAATACCAACCCAGTCCCTATGTCACATAATGCCAAAGCCCTTGCGGAGGTGCTGGCCAGCTTCATTCTCGTACACAAATGGAGACACTGTAATATGAATGGGAGGGAGTACAGCTATTTTCTCACATCCACCAATTGTATGCATGGACTGATATGATACTAGTGCCCTCCTCCATTGTCTCTAGGGTAGTAGCCTACTTCCCAATTTTAGTTTTGAAGCAGTCCCCACTGGTCCCAGCACTCTCTAATGACTCCTTCCCCAGCCCCTTCCAAGGTGCAGAGGTTGGATCTGCCATCCTCAGAAGTCCAGAATACAAAATCTTCATGAAGCAGAAGTTTGAGGAATACCTGTCCCTTAAAAAACATGGCAACACATCACCTACCTCTAGAAGACAGGCCATGAAGGCCTTCATTAGGAGCTAGACTAGTGCCTATGCAAAGCACAGAAAGTGGTGTGAGGAGCAGGACCTGAACCATCTGGAGCAGAAAATGGAGGCATGTGAGAGGCCTCATGTGTCCAGGCCCACAGCTGCCTTGTATCACATCCTGCAAAACTCTCATACAGAACTTTAATGCTCTCAGTAGTGCACATATAGAGAGAGCAATTTTATTTATGAAAGCAGGGCACTATTTTGATGGGGTCGGGGGAGGTAAGTTACTATCTTGGCAACTTAAACAAAAGGAGGGAGAGAAAATCATAACTCAAATTCAAAGAGACAAGGGGAAGGGGGTCTAGTTACAGACCCTGTGGCAATATGGGAAGCCTTCTGGGATTTCTTAATGTGTACCTCTGAGGTCAATCTGTCAAAGCATGCATGTGACTCTTTTTTTCACTAAGAATCCAATGACAACTCTCCCCCCCTCCAAACACATATTCAGCTTCCCTGAATCTCTCCTCACACAAATGGAGGTGCACTAAAAATCCTGAATGGAACATGGCCATACAACGTTACTCATAGTTCAGAAGAGATAGGGAGAGGATGAAGGGAGATGGGGTTGTTTTGCATGTGAGGAAGGGTATCAGAGCTAAGGAAGAATAAGGAAACCTAGAGGTAAAGGAAAAACTTGAGGTGCTGTGTGTCACCCTACTGACAGGAGCTGGCACCACTTTTTGTACTGCGGTGATATATAGACCTTCAACACAAGGGAAGGAGTCGGATAAGGTACTAGGGGGAAACCATTAGCAGGATGGCAAAAATGGAGGAGGTACTGATGGTTTGGGACTTCAATCTGCCAGATGTGGACTGAAGCCTTCTAGCTGTAGCTTTGGCTAGAATCAAGATCACTCTTGACTCCCTGCAGGGGGCATTTTTCTGGCAGCTAGTCAGTGAACCCACTAGAGATGGAGCAAGAAGGGTAACTGAGAGGGGAGGATAGATCAAAAAGAGAGAGAGAGGAGGAACGGGAAGAAGGTGGCAGATGGGAGAAGGAGACAGCGGGTCCTGGTTCAGAGGACAAACAAGGGTGTGAAAGGGGAGGAATGGAGGATGGAAGGGAAGGAGGAATCTAACAGTCACAGAGTCAGCAGCGGTGGGGTGGCAAGCAGAAGGAAGGAGGAAATAGGTGGCAGTGAAGGGACATCAAAAAATTGGTTCACAGTACTGGCAGGATTGGGGGATATTTCATAAGTTTCAGAAGTGTTTTCAAGCTGTGGGAGTTTCGTCCATAATGCTTGCCAGTTAATTTTAAAATAAAATATAGAAACATAGAAACATAGAAACATAGAAACATAGAATTTGTCGGCAGATAAGGACCGCTTGGCCCACCCAGTCTGCCCATTTCCCTACCTACTGGATAAGCTGCAGATCCTAGTTAACCAGCAGCCTACTTCTTTCTACCCCCACCCCCCAGAATTGCCTTATGACTATCCCATGCATGCTTGAATTTCACCACTGATTTTGACTCCACAACCTCCTCAGGAAGGCCATTCATGCATCCACAACCCTCTCTGTGAAAAAATACTTCCTAAAATTACCTCTGAGCACCCCCCTCTATCTTCAAATTGTGCCCTCTTGTTCTTGCACACCTCTTTTTTGAAAGATGCTACCCTCTTGGACTTTGTTGATTCCTTGAGGTACTTTAAAGTTTCTATCATGTCCCCCTCTCCTCCTTTCCTCGAGGCTATACATATTAAGCTCCTAATCTCTCTTCATATGTCCTCCGGTGCAGACCCTGCACCATTTTAGTGCCCTCCTCTGGACAGCTTCCATCCTGTCTATGTCTTTGCGGAGATTGGGTCTCCAGAACTGCACACAGTACTCAGATGGGGTCTCACCAGCTGTCTGTACAGAGGGATAATAACTTCCTGTTTTCTACTGGTGATGCCTCTCTATGCATCCCAGTATCCCAACCCTCCTTGCTGCCTTCTCACATTGCTTGCCCACCTTTAGGTCATCTGATATGACTACCCCAGGTCCCTTTCCATTTTTGTTGTTGTTAGTATCTCACCCCCATTGTGTACTCTTCCCTGGGTTTTGTTTCCCAGGTGCATTACCTGCACTTCTTAGCATTGAATCTAAGCTGCCATACATTTGACCATTCCTCTAACCTTGCCAAGTCCCTTCTCATCCTTTCCACCCCACCCTGTGCATCAACTCTGTTGCAGATCTTAGTGTCATCTGCAAGGAGACATACTTTTCCTTCCAGTCCTTCTGCAATGTCGCTTATAAAGACATTGAAGAGGACTGGTCCTAATACTGAACCCTGCGGTACCCCGCTAGTAACCCTCCTTTCTTCTGAGTGGACTCCATTTACTATTACTCTCTGTGTCCTATTCTCCAGCCAATTCTTTACCCAGGCTGTCATCTTGGGACCCACTCCCAGGCTGGCTAACTTATATATTAATCTTTTGTGTGGGACTGTGTCAAATGCCTTGCTAAAGTCTAGGTAGGCCATGTCCACAGCCCCTTCCTGATCTGCTACTTTGGTCACCCAGTCAAAGAAATCTATCAGATTAGGTCTGGATGACCTTCCCGCTGTGAATCCATGCTGCCTAGGGTCTTGTGCCCCTCTGGCCTCTAGATACTCAACAATTCTTTCCTTTAGAAGTGATTCCATCATTTTCCCTATCACTGAGGTTAAACTAACAGGTCTATAGTTTCCTGCTTCTGCCTTGCTCCCACTTTTGTGAAGGGGAATCACATCTGCCCTCCTCCAGTCCTCGGGTACCACCCCATCCTCCTATGATTTGTTAAAGAGGGTAGTCAGTGGTGTCACTAGTTCTACCCTTAGTTCTTTTAGAATTCTGGGATGAATCCCATCAGGCCCCATTGCTTTGTCCACCTTCAGTTTAAGAGTTCTTTCAGAACCCTTTCTTCTGTAAATGGGCTGGTATCAACTTCTGTATCCAGAGTGTTACTACTGTTTGTTTTATGTACCTCCCCTCTTCCTTTGTAAATACTGAGCAAAAATATTTGTTTAGTATCTCTGCCTTTTCACATTCTCCTCTGCCCACCCTCCCTCCCTTTAGTAAGCCTCACTATCCCTCCCTTGGTCTTCCTTTGCTCCCTGATGTACCTATAAAGGTTTTATTCCCTTCTTAACTGAGTTGGCTATCTTTTCCTCAGTTTGGGCCTTTGCTGTTCTGACTGCCTTCCCAGCCTCCTTTTGCTTTAACTGATACAGTTCTCTGTCCTGCTCCTGCTAGATTCCTTGTACTTCCTAATGCTTTCTTTCTCTTGAACCTTCACTGCCACTTCCTTTGAGAACCATAGTGGTTTCTTACATCGTCTTGTTTTGTTTATTTGCTTCACACAAAGGCTCGTTACCTCTGTGATGGCAGTTTTTATTATTCCCCATTGTTCTTCCACCCCTCCTTCCCACCCATTTGCTAGTGCATTCCTTAGGCACTCACCCATTTTGGCAAAGTCAGCCCTCCTAAAGTCCAGTACTTTTGTCTTTGTATGGCTTGACTCTATTGCTGTGTTTATTGTGAACCATACTGTTCGATGGTCGCTAGTTCCCAGATGGCTACCCACTTTACATCTGTGATCCTCTCTCCATCTCCATTTGAGAGTATCAAGTCTAATATTGCTCCCTCTCGAGTGGGCTCAGTATTAGTTGTCTAAGGCATGCCCCTGTAGGGCATCTAGAATAACTGCACTCTTCGAAGTGGCAGCTGCAACTGTGCTCCAGTTAACATCTGGCATATTCAGATCACCCATCAGCAATATCTCCCCTTTTTCTGCCATTCTAAGTATACTTTCTATCATTTCCTTGTCCATTTCCTCCCCTGAGAAGAGGTCTGTATCCAACCCTATGCGGATTGTGGTGCCATTGCCTGTCTCCAAATTTACCCACAGTGCTTCTTCTCCTCCTGTTTACCCTTTTGTTCTGTTGCTTTTATTCCTTCCCTTATGTAAAGAACTACTCCTCCCCCTCTTTTACCCTCCCTGTCCCTCCTGTAGATGGTGTATCCTGGTATGTTTACGTCCCAGTCATGGTTTTGTGTGCACCATGTTTCTGTGACTGCCACGATATCCAGATGTTCCTCCTCCATCAAGGCCACTAATTCAGGAAGCTTGTTACCTAGACTACGGGCATTGGTACTCATTGCTCTCCATTTTTTGATGGCCTTACCTTCTGTTGCAGCATCCCCCACTGACCGTTCTACCTTGGTCTTTTTCTCATTTAGTACCCTGTTTTGTAGGGAGAGGCTGGGATTTTTCTGCTGCTTGTCAGTGCCTCCCCCATTGACTAGTTTAATGTTAGGGGGAGTGCTGGGTGAAGGAGCTGATGACAGACCAGGCAAGAAGGGATTGGTAGGGGGGCCAAAGGATTGAAGGGATATGGTATGGATGATTGGTCGAGTTAAGGGGTTGTGGGGAAGGGGGGGAGGGGAGGTATGAGAAGAAAGGGGTAGGGATGCATCAGGAGGAGGAAGCAGGTGGAGCCTGGTGGAGAGGGAAGGGAGGGTAAAGTCAGAGGAGAAAGGGGAGAAGGAGGGCAGAGCATAGACAAGGGACATTACAACAGGAGCGGAAGGGGGAACAACTGCGCTGAAGGAGGAGGAGGAGTGGAGAGGAAGGGGATGGGATAAAGTAAGGACAAGGCAAGTAGAACATGAAAACAGGGGTGGGATCCTAGTGCTGGGAGACTCAGTTCTGAAAGGGATCAGATGGAGAAGCAAGGAGGAGAGGCATAGTCACACATGGGTGGAGGCCATACCAGGCATGACAGTGGAAAAGGTGGGTCAATCTGTTCTGAAGTATGCTGGGGGGAAGGGAGGACAGAGAGGAATATCTGAAGGAGTTGAGGGAGGTGACAAGGGAAGTCAGGTCAGCCAAGGTGTCCAGGGAACTCAGGCTAGCACAGGGCATCAAAGAGGGGAAGAAGGACTTCTTCAGGTACATCAGGGAGAAAAGGAGTTGTAAGGACCAAATAGTAAGGGTAAAGAGGGATGGAGGGGTAGAAACAGTGGCAGAACAGGCAGAAGCATTAAATGAGTACTTCTGCTCAGTATATACTAGGAAAGGGGGAGCTTTACCCAAGAGGGGTGGAGGGTGGGCATGGAGAGGGAGGAGGTAACAGATGGGAAATCCCAGTGGGCAGGGTAGTGGATGACTTGAGGACACTGAGAGTGGGCAAGGCCCCAGGGTCAGATGGCATATACCCCAGAGTGCTGAAGGAACTGGCAGAAGTCCTGGCAGAACCCTTGGCAGACCTATTCAATGCCTCCCTGAACTCATGTGAGTGTACCTCAGGACTGGAGGATGGTGCATATGATACCCCTCCACATGAGCGGCCCCAAGGATGAGCCAGAGAACTACAGACCAGCAATCCTCACATCCATCGTGGAAAAGCTGATGCAGACAATCCTGAAGGAGAGGCTGGTTTCCCTTCTAGAGGCTAATGGGCTGCAGGACAGCAGACAGCATCGGTTTGTTTCAGGCAAATCCTGTCAGACCAACCTGGTGGAGTACTATGACTGGGTAACCGGGCAATTAGACAGGGGACATGCAGTGGATGTCCTGTACCAGGACTTCAGCAAGGCGTTCGATTTGGCGCCACATGGAAGACTAGGAAGGCTAGGCTGAAACCTGCAAAAGGCTTTTCACTTGCAGATTGTGTTGATTCACTCAAACTTGCCCCATACTTGTTTTCCACCCCTGCTACTATTGTCTTCTACTTCCAGCTTTAACCTCCTGCCCCCGATCTCACTTATCTCACTCTCACCCCGATTTAGCCCTCCTTATCTAATTCCTTGCTTCTGTTCCCTTCCAGGTGTGGAGCCCCATCCACAGATGCTCTCCCCCAGCTGAAAACAAGCTTATGCTTGTGGCATTGCAGGTCTTGAATGGCAGCCACCACCAGCGCTACCAGGAATCCAAGGTATAGAGCTCCAACCACAGGCTCTCCCAACCCACTTCCTACAGAAGACAGCTCCTGTTTGTGGCATTGCATGTCTTCCCATCAGTGCTTTGTGCTGGCTCTCCACCCTCCCACCCTCTCTGGACTCTTTTACTTATAGCCTCTTGCTGTCAGGTGACCCATCTGTTGTGAATTACAGTTAAGCAATAAGGCATGACCAAGGGTTATGTTAATGGTCAGTTAATCACCCTCTAGGGGTGTAATGTGGCTTGCAGTGTGGCCGGTGCCACATGCTAGAGGGTGATTAACCGACCATTAACATAACCCCTGGGAGTGCCTTATTGCTATTATAATAAAAATGTTTTTTTAAACAGTGTTAAACCATGGTCAGTATATGATTAAGCTCTACATGTATGTTAATAAAAGATTAACATAAGGCTGTTAGAATGTTTACAGCCAATCAGAAAGCTCCATTTCTCAGACCATTTTTATAATACTAAGTAATTACTATCCACTTAACAGTTATACTGCCTCTAGAGGACAATACATAGAGTACAGTGATCTTGTTTTCCTTCTGCTCTATCCAATCTCAGCTCAGCTCCTCCCTCTGCTCAGTCTCCCCTTCACCCTGCTCTCTGCTTGCCAAACCACCTCTCTCCTAATTTTTCTAGTTTTTCCAAAATCCATCCCCCTGTTGTAATACAGCTCCTTTTCTCCTTTCTCCCCCTTTTTCTACTTCTATCCCTCTCTCTAGTACCCCCACTTGCTCACTACATGCTAGTGCCAAATGAAACAATAACTCCCTCACCTCTTCCATTTCCAGTCCCCCACTTATATCCTCGCTATTACTCTCTCCTCCCCCTTTGAACTATGACCTCACTTCACTATTACTCCTCATGTATCACTACTAACTGTGCCGACTTTCTTTGCTGTTCTTCATCTACTGCTCCCATTCTCTACCCCTCCCTTCTCCTCCAAACACCTGGCTTGCTCAGGATCTCTTTCCAAATGCCCTCAGCGTCACTTCTTCATCCTCACTCTACTCTTGCTCTCCTCTGGAGCCATCCACCCCAACCCTGGTCCTGTTGCTTCCGCGTTCCTGGCATTTCCACATCTGCTGCTACTCCCTCCTTTGCTCCCACAGTCCTCCCAAAGGGCTTCAAGATCCTACATCTAAATATCCGTAGCTTACTGCTAACAATTGACCTCCTAAAAACTATGCTGGCCACACTAAAACCAGACATTCTAATCATCACAAAAACATGGCTAAAGAGTACGACCCCTGACCACTCCATTCCTGGCTACTCCATCCTAAGGAAAGACCGAGCTGACAGGAGCAGTCGTGTGGCCATGTATGTCCTTACTGCCTTCCAATACTCCATTATTTACTCATCCTCCAACTCAGTGATCCATGACACTCTAGCCATTCATGTGACCCTGCCTTTCACTCTTCCTGTCTTTATAGCTGGTATCTATTGCTGCCCAAACATCCAGCCCTCTATCGCTCTTGACCTCTTAACTTCCATCACTGCCCTCTCTCGCTCTGGGGACCTGTTCATCCTAGGTGACTTCAATTTAAATTTGCTGTCACCTACAACAACCAAAACATGTAATGAAATTGATGCCCTTAACCTCTCCCAGCTAATATCGGAACCCACCCGCCCCAACCACAAGACACAAAAACACTCCATACTTGGTTGGCCCTTACCTAGCACCCCTACAGAGTCATCATCTCTGGTATCCTTCCTGATGCACTCAGCAACCACAACCCAATATTCATAGTCAGGAAAGTTCGCAGACCCAAATCCTCACATTAAACCTTGCAACTACACTCTTTTAAATCCATAGAACTAGAACCTCTCCTGAGCAACCTAGCCCTTTCTGACTGGTCTCCCGTAACTTCCATCCCCTTGGTTGATGAAGCCCTTGCTTACTTTAAAGATATATTCCTAGATAATTGGAATACCTTTGCCCCATTCAAGCAAATCAGGGTTAGGGGAAACCATCTACTATGGATTACTCCAGAACTTTTGGCCTGTCTCAGAGTTAGAGAATGTGCCTGGAAGTGTCATAAAGCAACCCAGCTTCCTAGTGACCTCACGACTTACCTCAAGCTCTGAAATGCCTGTACCAGTGCTACAAGGCTAGCCAAGTTCAAATACTTTAAAACTGCCTTCCTCACAAACATAAATTCCCCTTCCAAATTCTGGAAGGTAGTCTACGCCCTCTTTACCCCTCCATCCCACCCACCCTCACCTGTGTTTAAAATAAATTACACTCTTGTGGATGACCTGGCTGCCATAGCTGCAGAATGTAACTCCTATTATACCTCCTGTGACACTGAGCTACTGAAGTCCCTCCCTACCTATCCCTCTCCTCTCCACCCTCTAACAGAGCCACTCTTCCTCCCTCCTGTCACTCCTCCTTCTCTATAGTCTCCCCTAATGATATTCTAAGAGCCCTCCTCGCTATTAACCCCTCAAAAGGCTGCTCCCCTGATGGCCTTGACTCTAAACTCCTCTCTCTCTTTCTCCTGCCCCTGCCATTGCCTAACACTTCTCTCCAGTTCTAAACCTCTCATTTTCAACCGCCTCAGTCCTTACCCCATGGAAACATGCTGTGGTCCTCCTTCTACCCAAAGGCAGTGACCAATCTTCCCCTGACAACCATCACCCCATATCTCTCCTCCCTACCCTAGGTAAACTACAAGAACACCTTATCCTCTCCCAGCCTACCTCATTTCTTTCTGACACCTCCTACTTCACTCCTTCCAGTCTGGTTTCAGAAAAAATCACTCCACCACCACCTACCTACTTTGGCTCACTGACTCTATCCTTACCAGAATGGACAATGGCCAAATCACCTCAACCATTTTTGTCAACCTTGCCAAGGCTTTCAACACTGTTTCCCACTCCCTTCTCCTTGACTCCCTCTCATCAGCTGGTCTGTCTCCTTCAGCCACTATCTGGTTCAAGGCCTACCTCACTGGTAGAACCCAATCTGTTAAGATCTCTGACGTCATTTCTCCTCCCCTCATGATTAGTACTGGTGTACCTCAGGGCTCAGTGCAAGGGCCCCGATTATTCTCCACCTTTCTAAATGACCTTCCATCTGTCTGCTCCCCCTTCTCCGCCATACACAAGTACGCCAATGATACGGTCCTGTATGCATCTGGCTCATGCCCAGCTGAGCTTACATCAACTTGCAGCAAGATTTGACAAGATTCAGCTCTGGTTTGCTAACCATCAACTAATCCAAAACACCAAGAAGACTGTCTCTGTGAACTTTGGCACAAGGCAGAGACTCTCTAGGCTTCCCTCCCTGCCCATTTTCCACATCCTTGATGGGACTTCACTGGAGGACACATCCTCCTTCAGATGCCTTGGTGTTTGGCTAGACCAGCAACTCAACTTCTCCAGATATATTGACATGATCCGGAAAACATTGCGCCTGGAGCTTGGTGCCCTGTTCAGGAACCATGGTTGTATCCCACCTGCGGCTAGTCGTGAACTTGTCCAAAAGATGATCCTCACCATTTTTGACTACTGTGATGTTGTCTATGGTGCTGCTCCCAAGTCCTCCCTGACCAGACTGGACACCCTCTTCAACTCTTTCTGCCAGTTTGCCCATGATGATTCCTCTCGCACCCACCAATACACTTTTTTGCAAAGCTTTCAGTAAAGCTTCAACCGTGGAAAATTTCAACTTAAGCCCTAAGTCGGGAAACATTATCATCTCCCCAGATACTAATAAGGACAAATTAAACAATATTAAGCAAGGTTCCTCTCCTGGTCCAGACGGCATATCTGGGGACATCATCAGTCTAATGAAAGGTCATTTGTGCCTGCCTTAAAATTGTCTACGAAACAAGCCTAAACTCAGGTATTGTGCCATCTGAGTGGAAGAAAGCTAATTTAATTCCTCTGTTTAAAAAAGGAGAAAAATGTGCCCCTGATAACTATCGTCCTATTAGCCTTACTCCGATTTTTGTAAAATATTAGATTAATTAAGGATGAGCAGAGCCCCACCCTAGCAGACATCAATTCTAATCAACATGGATTTGTTAAAGGTCATGCATGCTCTACTAATTTACTAAGTTTCTACAGTTTTATTACTGACAACCTTGATAATAAAATTCCTTGTGACGTGATATTTCTAGATTTCAAAAAAGCCTTTGATTCTGTACCACACTGGGCATTAATTCAAAAATTTAAAAAACATAATATTAATCCCTTGTTTATATACTGGATTGCCAATTGGATAAAAGATAGAAAACAGAGATTGTCACTGATAGCCACAAATTAACTTGGCAACCAGTAGAAAGCGGTGTCCCTCAAGGATCTGTATTAGCACCAACTATTTTTCCAAGTTTTGAACTCTGATTTATCACATAATCTCCATTGGAAAATAACAAAATAAGCTGATGACTGCAAAATTTCCAACATTTGCAGCACGTCCGGTGATATTGAGGTGCTCCAGAGAGATATTAATACCCTTGAGGCCTGGTCCATTAAGTGGGACCTATGGTTTAACATTTCTAAATGTAGCGTTCTACACTTTGGAAACATAATCCCAAACACTCATATTATTTGTATAATGAAGTTTTCATTAGTAAGGATAACGAGAGAGATCTCGGTATTATTGTTGATTCAAAATTAAATTTTGATCTTCATATTACAAATACTATTAATAAAGCCAACAGAATCTGGTGGGCAGTCAGGCATAAGATAACTTCTAAAGATCCTAGTATTCTGCTGCCCTTTTATCGGGCCTGTGTTAGGCCACATTTTGATTATGTTTCACAATTATGGAGCCCATTTATGCAGAAAGACATACTTAGACTGGAAAGACTTCAAAGAAGAGTTACTAAATTGATTTGCCCAGATAAATTTCTGTCCTACGGTGAAAGACTCTCAAAATATAACCTAACATCTCTAGAACAACGACAACTTAGAGGAGATCTTCTATTTACATGGGACATTATACATGATACACAATTAACAATAGAATGTGGATTAGATTTTAAACAAGTAGCTGTCAACACCAGAGATCATCCTCTTCAACTGATGAGAAATACATTTAGATAAAAAGGTCTTATTTTTTCTCTCAAAGAATTGTAGGTCCTTGGAACAGTTTGCCAACATCAGTTATTGTTAGTCAAAACAAAAATATATTTAAAAACAGGTTGGATGGCTTTTTGTTTTCAAAAAGAAAATGTACCTACTATATGTAGCTTAAGGAGCTTGATGGGCTATCCCACCTTTTGCTCCTAATCAGTCCTTAGTATGATCCTTAGTATGATCTTTATCAGGTCCTATCCTTCCCCTCCCCTCTCTTACAAATAAGCACCTTTCCCACTGCGCTAAATTCACTTCCGAGTACTGGCTGTAAGAACTCTCATCCTACCTCTCCTCCTCATTTATAATACCCCCCCATGCCCTAAGATCCACTGACTCCTGCATGCTGGCTGTCCCCCCACCAATCTACCCTCATCAGTCAGTCTGGCTATTCTCACCACCTTCCTAAATTATGGAACTCTCTCCCACCTCAAATTTGCCACTCATCCTCCTTCCACTCTATCAGCACTGCCCTCTATAACTACCTTGCGTTTCACGTCAGGTGACATAGCACATGTGTCATCTTGTAACAAGGAAGTTTTGTGAAGGAGCAGGGTAGCGTTGGACTGTTTCTGGCCCTTTTGGGTTTGTTGCAGGCATTTTATCTATTAAATAAAGGAACTGAACTGAATTGAACTACCTACATGTCTGGTGAGTTTTTTACACTTCAGTGGCTACTGACCAAGTTGGTACTGATATTGTTTGTATGGCACAGTTCTGTTAATGCATAGGCAGAGGTGCTGGTCTCGTTGCTGTGTACATTTCTCTCAAATTAACCTCATTGTATGGTACACTGTATGTAACACCTGTTTTATGCAAATGTATGCTTTCTCACTGAACCTTATTGCACAGTATCTTGTTGTACTGTACACTGTATGTAACACCTGGCTTATGCAAATGTGTGTTAATGTTGACTTATGCAACTTAAATGTATGTATTACTGTTCCATCCTCATTGTACCCCCTCCCCCCAAGTTGCACCGGGAGACGAGTAACTTGTTGCTCAGTGTGCCTTCCTGGTGAAACATTTAAATAAATAAATAAGCTGAAAGGCATATGGGGTGGGGGTGAAGATGGTGGGATGGGTAGTGAACTGACTGCAAGAGAGACAGCAAAGGGTGGTGGTGGAAGGGGAGCTCTCATCTCCCTGGGTGATAACAAGCAGGGTGCCACAGGGTACTCTGTACTGGGGCTGGCGTTGTTTGGGATCTTCATAGCAGACATCTCAATAAGCATCAAGAGCAAGATCTGTTTGTTTGCAGATGATACCAAGATGGGAGCAGTAGTGGATGACATAGAAGGGTGGCAGTGGTTGCAAGATGATCTGGCAACATTGGAGGCCTGGTCGGACACTGGCAGCTGGGGTTCAATGCCAAGAAGTGCAAGGTACTACATTTCGGTGCAAAAGACCCAAGGAGGAGCTACCAGCTGGGGGGATTCAACTAGCCAAGATGGAAGAGGAGAAGGATCTGGGGGTGATCCTAACAGGAGCAATGAACAACTCAACACAGTATAGAAAGGCAGCTGCAAAGGCCAAGAGGATGCTGGGTTGCATTGCCAGAGGCATATCCTCCAGGAGGGGGAGGTGATCCTGCTGCTAAACAGGTCACCGGTTATACCACACCTGGAGTACTGCGTGTGGTTCTGGTGACAGTACCTGAAGAAGGACATTAGGTTACGGGAGGGGGTGCAGCACAGGGCAACAAAAATGATCCAGGGGCTAGGGGACTTACCCTATGAGAGCAGGCTGAGAGAGTTGAACATGTAGCTCCATGTACATAAAAGGAATAAATAAGATGGGGATGGAGGGGCTTTTCAAATTAAGGAGGGGAGGGACACTTGAGGGCATGATCTGAGATTGGAAGGGGGAAGGTTCAGGAGGGAAATGAGGAGACATTTTTTATGGAGAGGGTGGTGCCTGGGTGGAACACATTGCCAGAGGAAGTGGTATCCTGCAGAACAGTGGGCTGTCTAAAAAGGGGATGGGACAGGGTAAAGAAGAAGGTCATTGGAGTGGGAAGGGAGGAAGGTGCAGCTGCAGTATAAGGGCTGCTAGCTGCACAATCAAGCAGACTTGATAGGCCATAAGGTCTTTATCTGCTGGCAATGTCATATGTTTGTAGGAAAAAGCAGATATCCTAAACAGGTACTTCTGCTCAGACTTCACAGTTGAGGGAGAGGGGGATGGATCACCAAGAAGCAGCAGGAACACTGGGGGAGGGGGGATTGGACACAAGTCTATTTTCAGAGAAAAGAGTCCTAAAGGGACTTGCTATTTGAAAGTGGACAAAGCCATGGGAACAGATGGAAACAGACAGGATACACCCAAGTGTGTTAAAGGGAACTGAGGCAGGTGATTGTTGCACTGCCAATTGCCTTATTCAACAACTCATTGGAAACAGGATTGGTTCCAGAGGATTGGAGGAGAGCAGAGTAGTCCTGCTCCATAAGAGTGGCAGCAGAGAGGAGGCTAGCAACTATAGGCCAGTAAATCTCACATCAGTGGTGGGAAAATTAATGGAAACCCAGTTAAAATAAAGGCTAGTGGAGCAGTGGAGCATCTTGAAACCAGAGGGTTACAAGACCCGAAGCAGCATGGATTTACAGGGGGGCAGTCATGCCAGATGACTGATCAATTTCTTCAACTGGGTGACCATGGAAATAGATCAAGGAAGGCTAATGAACATGGCCTACTTAGACTTCAGTAAAGCCTTCAACACTGTGCTACATAGGACTCTGATAAGGAGTATCAGATAATGATATCAGTCTAGGGGTGGGATCCAAAGTGGTAAACTGGATAAGCAACTGGCTAATGGACAGAAGACAAAGGGTGGTTTTAAACGGCATTCACTCTAATGAGGAGAGTACCACAGGGCCCAGTACCGGAATCAACCCTTTTAAAATGTCTTCATAAGTGATACTGCAGATGAGCTGGAAAGTAAGATATGCTGTTTTGCAGATGACACAAAAATCTTTAACATGGTGGATATACAGGAGGGGATGGAAAGAATGAGTAGAGACCTTAGAAAACTCAAGGAGTGGTCAAGGGTATGGAAGTTGGGTTTCAAAGCTGAAAAGGGCAAAATCGTCCACCTAACATAGAAACATAATAACATAGACTCTGACGGCCCACCCAGTCTGCCCATTTCCCTACCTAATGGATAAGCTGCAGGTCCTAGTTAATCAGCAGCCTACTTCTTTCTACCCCCACCCTCTAGAATTACCTTATGGCTGTCCCATGCATGCTTGAATTCAACCACTGTTTTTGACTCCACAACCTCCTCTGGAAGGCCATTCCATGCATCCACTACCCTCTCTGTGAAAAAATACTTCCTTACATTACCTCTGAGCCACCCTCCCCCTCTATCTACAAATTGTGCCCCTTGTTCTTGCGCACCTCTTTTTTTGAAAGATGCTACCCTCTTGGACTTTGTTGATTCCCTTGAGGTACTTGAAAGTTTCCATCATGTCCCCCTCTCCCTCTTTTTCCTTGAGGCTATACATATTAAGCTCCTTTAGTCTCTCTTCATATGTCTTCCGGTGCAGACCCTGCACCATTTTAGTTGCCCTCCTCTGGACAGCTTCCATCTTGTCTGTGTCCTTGCGGAGATTGGGTCTCCAGAACTGCACACAGTACTCCAGATGGGGTCTCACCAGCTGTCTGTACAGAGGGATAACAACTTCCTGTTTTCTACTGGTGATGCCTCTCCCTATGCATCTCCCTATGCATCCCAGTATCCCTCCAGCCCTCCTTACTGCCCTCTCACATTGCTTGCCCACCTTTAAGTCATCTGATATGACTACCCCCAGGTCCCTTTCCATTTTTGTTGTTGTTAGTATCTCACCCCCCATTGTGTACTCTTCCCCTGGGTTTTTGTTTCCCAGGTACATTACCTTGCACTTCTTAGCATTAAATCTAAGTTGCCATATATTTGACCATTCCTCTAACCTTGTCAAGTCCCTTCTCATCCTTTCCACCCCACCTTGTGCATCAACTCTGTTGCAGATATTAAGAGACATACTTTTCTTTCCAGTCCCTCTACAACGTCGCTTACAAAGACATTGAAGAGGACCGGTCTTAATACTGAACCCTGCGGCACCCCACTAGTAACCCCCCTTTCTTCAGAGTGGACTCCATTTGCTATTACCCTCCGTGTCCTATTCTCCAGCCAATTATTTACCCAGGCTATCATCTTGGGACCCACTCCCAGGCTGGCTAACTTTATATTAATCTTTTGTGTGGGACTGAGTCAAATGCCTTGCTAAAGTCTAGGTAGGTCATGTCCACAGCCCTCCCTGATTTACTACTTTGGTCACCCAGTCAAAGAAATCTATTAGATTCATCTGGCATGACCTTCCCAC
Source organism: Neoceratodus forsteri (assembly GCA_016271365.2). Taxonomy (NCBI): domain Eukaryota; kingdom Metazoa; phylum Chordata; order Ceratodontiformes; family Ceratodontidae; genus Neoceratodus; species Neoceratodus forsteri. The sequence goes on from CM057449.1 coordinate 823,567,871, forward strand.
TGTGAATCCATGCTGCCTTGGGTCCTGTGCCCTCTGGCCTCTAGGTACTCGACAATTCTTTCCTTCAGAAGTGATTCCATCATTTTTAGTATCACTGAGGTTAAACTAACAGGTCTGTAGTTTCCTGCTTCTGCCCTGCTCCCACTTTTGTGAAGGGAATCACATCTGCTCTCCTCCAGTCCTTAGGTACCACCCCATCATCCCATGATTTGTTAAAGAGGGTAGTCAGTGGTGTCACTAGTTCTACCCTTAGTTCTTTTAGAATCCTGGGATGAATCCCATCAGGCCCCATTGCTTTCTCCATCTTCAGTTTTAAGAGTTCTTTCAGAACCCTTTCTTCTATAAATGGGCTGGTATCAACTTCTGTATCCAGAGTGTTTCTGTTGTTTGTTTTAGGTATCTCCCCCTCTTTGTTTGTAAATACTGAGCAAAAATATTTGTTTAGTATCTCTACCTTTTCACAGTCACCCTCTGCCCACCCCCTCCCTTTATTAAACCTCACTATCCCTCCCTTAGTCTTCCTTCGCTCCATGGTGTACCTAAAAAAGGTTTTATCCCCCCTTCTTAACTGAGTTGGCTATCTTTTCCTCAGTTTGGGCCTTTGCTGTTCTGACTGCCTTCCCAGCTTCCTTTTGCTTTAACTGATACAATTCTCTGTCCAGCTCCTTCTGTGATTCCTTGTACTTTCTGAATGCTTTCTTTTTCTCTTGAACCTTCACTGCCACCTCCTTTGAGAACCATAGTGGTTTCTTACATCATTTTGTTTTGTTTATTTGCTTCACACAAAGGCTTGTTACCTCTGTGATGGCAGTTTTTTATTATTCCCCATTGTTCTTCCACCCCTCCTTCCTGCCCATTTGCTAGTGCATTCCTTAGGCGCTCACCCATTTTGGCAAAGTCAGCCCTCCTGAAGTCCAGTACTTTTGCCTTTGTATGGCTTGACTCTATTGCTGTGTTTATTGTGAACCATACTGTTCGATGGTCGCTAGTTCCCAGATGGCTACCCACTTCTGCATCTGTGATCCTCTCTCCATCTCCATTTGAGAAGACCAGGTCTAAGATTGCTCCCTCTCGAGTGGGTTCCAATACTAGTTGTCTAAGGCATGCCCCCTGTAGGGCATCTAGAAAAACCCCACTCTTAGAAGTGGCTGCTGCAACTGCACTCCAGTTAACATCTGGCATATTCAGATCACCCATCAGCAATATCTCCCCTTTATCTGCCATTCTAAGTATACTTTCTAGCATTTCCTTATCGATTTTCTCCCCCTGAGAGGGGGGTTTGTATACAACCCCTGTGCGGACTGTGGTGCCATTGCCTGCCTCCAAATTGACCCACAGTGCTTCTTCTCCTCCCTGTTTACCCTTTTGTCCAGTTGCTTTGATTCCTTCTCTTATGTAGAGAGCTACTCCTCCTCCTCTTTTTACCCTCCCTGTCCCTCCTGTAGATAATGTATCCTGGTATGTTTACGTCCCAGTCATGGTTCTGTGTGTACCATGTTTCTGTGACTGCCACGATATCCAGATGTTTCTCCTCCATCATCACCTAGGGCATGGAAACCCAGGAGCTGAGTATAAAATAGGGGGAGGTACTGATGGTCACTGATCAGGAAAGATATATATATATATATATATATATATATATATATATATATGGGTTATCATATATGATGACCTTAAGGTGGTTGGGCAGTGTGATAAGGCAGCAGGCAAGGCCAGTGGGATGCTGGGGTCATAAGAAGAGGTAGCACCAGCAGAAGGAGGGAAGTCGTGTTACCAGTGTATCGGCTGATGGTAAGACCCCACCTGGAGTACTGTGTCCAGTTCTGAAGGGTGCATCTCAGAAAGAATATAGACAGGGTGGAGGCAGTGCAGAGGACGGCAACTAAAATGGTGCAAGGGTTGCACAAGAAGCTGTATGAGGAGAGATTGAGGGTCACAATATGTGCACCCTAGAAGAGAGAAAGGAGAGGGGGACATGATAGAGACCCACAAGTACCTCACAAGAGTGAACAGGGTACAAAAGGGGGGTATATTTCAAATGAGGATGTGCAGAAGAACAAGTAGGCATGCAATGAAGCCAGAGTGAAGGAAGTTAAGAGGGATCTGAGGAAGTACTACTTTACTGTAAGACTGGCGGACACCCAGAACAGTCTACTAAGAGAGATAGTTGGAATGAAAGCAGTGAGGGGCTTCAAGCATGCATGGGATAGACATAGAGGAATATTGCTGGATAGCCAGTGTGGGAGGAGAGTCTCTGGAGGTCAGGTAAGGTCTGTGGAGACAGAATAGGCAGGGAACATCTGGGCAGACTGGTGGACCAAGCGGTCCTTTTTTGCTGACAAATTCTGTTTCTGTGTGATAACAGCTATTAGGAACCTCTGAGGTGGATAGATCTTACTGCCTTCCAATACATTTTTTAAGGTTATTTCAGACCATATTGCTGTTTCACTACATCACATGCTGCAAGAAAGTTTTGTGAAAAGAGAGCTTCCCGCCACCACATGGTCTGTCACAATCATGGTACTCCCTAAACCAGGCAAGGACCCTGCCCAATGTTCCTCATATAGGCCTATATTCCTGTTCACATCTAATTATAAGAGTGTGGCTAAAATAACTGCCATTAAGCTAGAGGGGGTGCTGCTGATATGTGTCCACAGCGATCAGGTTGCTTTTATAAAGGGGAAACAGGATAAGCATATCTGTTGTAGGGCCCCAAACATCATTCATAGATCATCTATAAAGACAGGGGGGTCATGGGATGGCAGTCCCAGCCCTGGACATGGAGCATGTTTTCAGCTGCATTGAGTGGGGGTACATTTTTAAGACCTTAAAAGAGATTTTAGTTGGAGAAGGAGCTGATACTATACAATGGATCAGATCTCTATACCACTGGCCGACTGTGCAGATCTTAATTAACAGAGGTCTAACTCCACCCTTTAATCTCACCAGTAGCACCTGACAGGGCAGTCACCTATCACCCTTATTGCGCGTGCCATCTCTGGAGCTGATTGATGCTGCTATTAGGGCTTACACAGGTATCAGAGGTTTGGGGGATGTCAACCCTAATGCCCACCCTTCTCTCCAGACTGTAGCCTCCTGTCCGAAGCACAACGTACAGCTCCAATCCAGTGCCTTGTACTAATACACTCTTCAAATGCAGGCAAATATATCTTACTACATGTTGTCAACAAAATCCATTTTAGCCCCTGCTGGACCTGCCTGAAGAAAATAAATCACATCTGACCTTATTTGTGCAGGGTAGGGAGTAAGCAGTAGGACTGACAGCTCCAAAGAAGATCCCACCACTGATTCAACGAGACTCAAGGAGACTGAAAACCCTTATGTTTTTTCATTTTGCTGCTTTGGGGGGGGGGTTAGGGTCAGAAACTCTAACACCTCATTTCCCTGCTATTGTTGCGTTAAGTTGAACTGTGCATTAATGCACTTTTTGTTTGCAAAAATAAATGAATAAATAATTAAATATACATTGCTACAGTGTTTTATGTAAATCTGTTTCAAATGCACGTGTCTTGAACCTTGAGGAAAGGCACATTAAGACTGTAAATAATCAATCAGTAAGTAAGTGAATAAATAAATTGCTGAAGATATAATCTTCACAAGGATTGTAAAAAATACATTTGACTTGTAGAAAATAGAAGTAGCCATACTCATGTCTCCAAACATTGTACTTGCAGTGGGACTAAAATTACTTATGTTTTGATCTGGGTGAAGGTCTGAACTAAAAGTTGAACTAAAGAGCATAACTGAATTCTAGAGTACAATACGTAATTAGAAATGATGTCAGAAGTACTGCGCAAAGCTGTATTTTTTGAAAATGGGACCCCTATCTGTGTAGGCTTGGGTAGATGGTATCAGTGCTGCATGCTAACATTAACTGTGTGAAATGTAACTATTCATGGCTTTGTATAAAGATGATATCATGAATTCTAATTGTCTGCAGATATCAAAACAACTATACAGTGTTAAAGTCTTTAAACTAAAAGGCATAATTATATCATGAACCCCTATGGTGAGAAACCATTGAAAGAACTGGCAGCATAATATTTAAATAGTCAGTGTCTATGTTTAGGTCACCTTAACATTTTGTCTTCTTCTATAATTTTGTTCAAAGGTTGTGGTACATTATAGTGGCAAGGAAGTATTACAAATATAAAGCATACACATCAATGGGCTGGAACTTTAAACCAAAACTTCTCTCCCAAGTCTCTTGTGTCTCAAGGTTAATTGCTGGATGAACTTGGCAAACGTTGATTATAAAGAAGTAGGCTGCAATAAGAGGGATAGAAACAAACATGTATTTTCTAAATTTTTTAATTCTCATTTCAGTCAGAACAAAGACCACATCAATTGCTAGTATAATTAAGCGAAAAAGTATTTTCTAGCAAGCCATTTGTTTATCTTGATGAAAATGCATCAAAGGGTTATGCATACATTTAATGACTACAGTACTAACAGCTAGGCAGGTTAATAAAACAGTAGCAACAGTCCTCTAGTGAATAAACAATTCTGATTGAGAATATAATATATATGTAGAACTAGATAACGAAGACTGTATTATCTTACTGTATGAACTAAATGCATATTTGTATATTAGTTGCTAATTATCTATACATTATTTATTGTTATCAGTGATAGTGGCTTATTATGTTGCATGCTTGCCTCAGGACCAGGTGATCAGAAAGGACATGTGTTTTAGTCCCACACCAGATACGTGAGCTTATACGCAAGGATGATGCTGTAGTGCAGCACTAAGGGGTGCTATACTGTTGAAGTCTCGCTGCTGAAGCAGAGGTCCTCTCTGTCCATCTCTGAGGACTGTCCATGCATGATGTTTATCATAAGAGGTGACCTGCTCAACATTCTCCTTGTCAAATAGGTTAATGTAACACAGTCACAGGAAACACATGGCAACAAACTGTCACAGCTCAGTGTGTCTGGTCAAAGTAAAATTACAAACATTTTCTAATTGCTTTGTCACTGCCTTAAAATGTCTGTATTCTGATTTTCATTGTTTGGCAGTTCAGTAATATTTATTTAATAGACATATATTGCATCTAAGATATGTCATACAGATAAAAAAGGTTAAGATATTATTTAAAAAAGTCTTAAAGTATATACAGAAATACTTTAAAAATTATTTATAAAATGGCAACAAATAATCTAATAATTTCATTGGCCGAGAGACATCAGCTGACTGTACATTAAATCTGTATAAATGCATGGTCACCTGCCGAATCTCATTTCCTCCCCAAAAAGCCTACTTTCCTACACATATCACACAACCCCTAATATGAAAATAATTAAAAAAAAGACAGTAGCTGCCATAGAAACATAGAAACAGACTTTGATGGCAGATAAGGACTGCTTGGCTCATCTAGTCTGCCCATTTCCCTACCTACAGGATAGGCCGCAGATACTAGTTAACCAACAGCCTATTTCTTCCTACCCCCCACAAGAATTGCCTTATGTCTGTCCCATGCATTCTTGAATTCTCCCACAGTTTTAGACCCCACAACCTCCTCAGGAAGGTTGTTCCATGCATCCACTACCCTCTCTGTGAAATAATACTTCCTCACATTGCCCTAATACCCTCCTTCTATCTTTAAATTGTGTCCCTTGTTCTTGCGTCTCTTTTTCTGAAAGATGCTACCCTCTTGGACTTTGTTGATTCCACTGAGGTACTTAAAAGTTTCTATCATGTCCCCCTCTCCCTTCTTTCCTTAAGGGTATACATATTAAGCTCCTTTGGTCTCTCCTCATACGGCTTCTCTTGCAGACCCTGCACCATTTTAGTTGCCCTCCTCTGGACTACCTCTATCCTGTCCATGTCCTTGCAGAGATGGGGTCTCCAGAACTGGACACAGTACTCCAGATGGGGTCTCACCAACTGTCTGTACAGACGGATAACAACTTCCTGTCTTCTGCTGCTGATGCCTCTCCCTATACATCCCAGTATACCCCCAGCCCTCCCTACTGCCTTCTCACATTGCTTGCTAACCTTAAGGTCATCTGATATGATTACCCCCAGGTCCCTTTCCTTTTTTGTTGTTGTTACAACCTCCCCACCCATTGTGTATTCTTCCCCTGGGTTCTTGTTTCCCAGGTGCATTATTTTGCACTTCTTTGCATTGAATCCTAGCTGCCATACTTCTGACCATTCCTCCAACCTTGCCAAGTCCCTTTTCATCCTTTCCACGCCTCCTTGTGTATCAACCCTGTTGCAGATCTTTATGTCATCTACAAAAAGGCATACTTTTCCTTCCAGTCCCTCTGCAATGTCACTGATGAAGACATTAAAAAGGACTGGACCCAATACTGAACCCTACAGTACCCCACTAGTAACCCCTCTTTCTTCAGGGTGGACTCCATTTACAATTACCTTCTGTGTCCTGTTGTGCAGCCAATGTTTTACCCAGGCTACCACCCTGGGACCCATACTGAAAATCTTAGCCTTTACTATCACCAAATTTAAAACTTATTTTTCAAAAACTATACTCAATATTTGAAACCAAGAACTCCAAATCCACATTTATGACACTTCAAAAATACAAACAAACAACATAAAATGTAAAAGGCCCTAGCTCTGAAATCAAACTCTTTGGCCTCTACCTAAAATAATAGTGATTTTCACCAATCCCCATTAAGGCAACATCATGCTGCATCTAGCAGCATGAAATCCCTTCAGGAAACCCAGTCTACATTATTTATATTTGTCCAAATTCACCAACTCTTCAACTCCAGAACACAGCTCATCCTTTTCTGCTTATTTACTGCCATAATTTGTATATCAGGACTGGATCGGCTCAGAAGAACTGAGCAGAGTAGCAGTCATCAACACAGAGGCTGACCTGCCATGTCAAAAGTTGGAACATTGAGCACAGTGCTATATGTTGAAAGTGGGTGGGGTCCATGTCCCATTTTCATTGACCTCAAAGGCCTTTGATTTGGTCAACCACAAATTACTCCTTGGTAAATGAAAACAGATCGGCCTAGATTCCCATGTGCTCCCTTGGTTCTCCCATTGCCTTCATGCCATACCCAGATAGTCAAATGGCATGGAGCCTTGACCAGGCAGTTACCAATAACAGATGGTCTATCTCAGGGCTCAATATGAGGTCCACTACTATTTTCCTTGTTCATCAATGATTTGGGCAATAATTTCAATGATAGTCATCTCATCCTATATGCAGATGATGCCGTTCTATAGAAGAGCTCGAGAACCATGGAGACTCTCAGTTCTCAGTTTCAGACTAACATCTCTGCCCTTGCAAATTGGACCCTCATGAATCAGCTGGTTCTAGATGCCAAAAAACAAAGGCTGTTCTGTTTGGCACCGGCAACTTAGGTCTGGATAGATCTGCTCTACTCCCTCTCGTAACCTCCTCTGGCTCCCCTATGGAGGTTGTAGAAACAATCAAAAACCTCGGATTGATGCTTTACCAAGCATTAACCTTTAAATCACAAGTGTACCAGATCACCCACTCTATTCACCAGAAACTGAGACTGCCATATAGATTAAATAACCACCTCCTCCCAGAGTCTAGAATCGCCATAGCAAACAATGTACTAATACCTAAACTCATTTATGCTGCCCCTGTTCTTCAGTCCCTTGACAAATCTAGGAGTAATAGGCTCTATTTTCTCTGTCACAAAATAGTCCAATTCACATCAATGACCCATCCTAGGAAGCACCATTGTGAGGTGCTGGTCTCCCTTAACTGGCTGTCCTTAAAACAGCAGCTACAGTACTCTGTACTATGTACTGATTACAAACTCACTTTCACTCCAGCCCCCTGGACTATCAGGCTTACTTGTCCCTAAGATGTCCTATAGAACACTATGAACATCCACCAATAAATTGCTGAAGGTGCCTAGGGTCAGGAACACAAGGGTGAGCATTTATTCACCTACTCAGCTCCCAATCTGTGGAATGCTCTACTGCAACCCCTACAACTGGCGAATTCCCTAGACAGCTTCAAAAAGGGGTTAAAAGTATACTACCTAGAAAAATGACTGAGTACGTTATTGTTGATCAACCTCTTTTCACTCAATATAATGTATCTATTATTCTTGCTGAATGTAATGTATTATATCTGTGATACTGACTGTTGAGACATGGGGTGCTACTCATCTACATGTCTCTTGTTATTAATCCATGTCAATCCTCTCATTCCTCCTATGTTATAGTGCTTACAGTGATTGCTTGATGGTACAATTGTATAAAATGAATTGTTACCCTAATTGTACAACTGTCATTAATTCTGGGTCACCCTGTAAAAGGGACCTTGGTCCCAGTGGGCTTACCCAGTTACCAAAATTAAATATATAAATAAATAAAAAAGACTGCTTACATCTGCTGGTCATAAACATGAGTTTAGGAACTGACCAGCTGCTATAGCAGCTGCTCTTTTCTTGCTCTGCTGGCTCAAGTGGCCCAGTGAAGTTCTTCTCCATCCCATTCTTTATACCTTTGGCTCCAGGGGTAAGTGGAGCCACCTTTGTTGTTAAAAGATAGATTTCTATTGCATCACACTGTACACAGATACTTTTCCCTATATGGAAACTTTGACTGGAATTATCATAATTTACACTGTACCTCTCATAACGTCATTTGTTTACATTACACTTGTTGTGGTTGCATTATACACTGTACCCATTAAGACTCAACCAGGAAACATGGCGTGATACTTCAGACTTAACTGCATTTGCAAAATGCCAAATGGTTTATTACAGGCAGGTGCCCAATTCTTGAGATATCAGAAGGCCTGTAGCCAGAACCTCAACCCACAGCTCCCATTCTGGGCCCAGTACAATCAACAATCCAGATCAGTTATCACAGTCAGCATAGTTTGGCACCATCACCGTTCTGCACATGTGCCTGATCAGTCAGTGATGGGCTGGATTCTAGGAACCTTATTTACTTTCAACATACAATATTTGTAGTTCAGTTTGTTTGCACATTTGCTCTTATCTTCAGATAACATTAAATGGACACTTCTTCCCCATTACGCCTCAAATTTCATATTGAAGAGGAAATACATTATAAGAACCACCACCATTTCCCCAGCATCCAAGAGAAAAACCTCGACCGCAGAGGGTAGTTGGTCCAGGAGGTTGGCAGGTGGTTAGGAGGAGCAAATCAGGTGCCCCATCACTCTCTGCTCTCCAACACATTACCTCCAAAACCATATAAACACTACAAACAGGTATCTGCCTCTTTCTCTGAAATCAAATAAAGAGGCAGAAGACACTGCAGAACGGACACTATGCACAGGAGCTAGCACAACAAAACTCACCCAAATCAGGAACCAAAACAAAACAAGCACAAAGGAAATCAAAAACTTCTGATCATAGGAGACTCCATGATTCAGGGAGTTGATACCCATCTCCAGCCAGGGTGATGGTCAGGCGTCTCCCAGGTACATCAGCATGGAGAGACACTGACCGCATTGCTAAAATTGTTCACAAAGCAGGAGAAAACATTGATGTCCTAGTACACATAGGGACTAATGATCTGCCAGCCGGTCAGTTGTGGAGACCAAGGAACACCTGACTAGGCTGGGTGACAAACTATCATCTGTTTCATCGGCATCTCCTTCTCTGAGATCCTGCCAGTCTGGGAGAGGGAGCAGATGGACGGAAGGTCAGAAGAAGGGAGATAGGGAGCTAAACACCGTGGCTCAAGGGCTGGTGCCAGGAAAAGGACACAGATTTGTAGGGAACTGGCAACAGTTCTGGGGCGAAAGTTCTTCAAATTTGATGGACTGCATCTGACTAAAGAGAGTCAGTGCATTGGGGCAGAAGTTTGACGTCTTTGCAGAATATTTAAACTAGCAAATGGGAGAGGGTGCAGCACCCCATACGTTGAATGGGAAGAACACCCTCCCCTCAGCTAGTGGTCAAACAGGAATTCAGCATGTTTGCCGTTCATTTGCATCACCAGGTAAGAAAAAGGTTTGTCTCCCATCTGACGCACAGGGAGTAGCATAAACTTCACCCAACAACTAACACACAAAATCTGGCCAATGGAAAATCATGTACACAAATGCTCACAGCCTGGGAAATAAGATCCCAGACCTGCAGGCAATAATGTCAGAGGCTAAACTGGACATAGTAGCAATTAGTGAGGACGTGGTTTACCAGTAACCACATGGGAGACTTCAGTACCTGGCTATGTATTGTTCAGAAGAGACCGAGGTGCAAAAGGGGAGGAGTGGCCCTGTATGTTAATGAAAATATCAAAGCTACAGAAATTCAGAATACACATAAGGAGCCAGAAGAACTGTGGGTCACCCTGGAAACAGGAAATGGGACAGCCATAAGAACTGGGGTTGTCTACAGGCCCCCAGACCAGAGGAAGGACATAGACACATTACTGTTAGAAGATATACAAAGCATGACAGCTAAAGGGGAGGTTCTGATAATGGGAGACTTCAACATGCCAGATACAGATTGGTCACTACCAGCAGGAACATCTGCCAGAACTAGACTCATAGTGGGTTCTCTGCAGGGGGAGGGCCTCAAACAACTGGTACAGCAACCCACAAGAGACAGGGCTATCCTAGATCTAGTACTGACTAACAAAGAAGGGATCACAGATCTCTCAGGTAGAAGGTCACCTGGGGCCAGTGACCATCACATGGTATGGTTCAATTTGGCTACTACATCTAAATCATCCCATTCCAAGGCAAAAATATGGGACTTCAGAGGAGCTGACTTTGATAAGATGGCCAACAGAGTTAAGCTAGCCCTGGCAAAAAGAAACACAGGTGAGGGGTACAGGCAAGTGGGCAAGCATTAAGGATGCAATACTTGAAGCAACATCCCATTGTGTTAGACAGAAAAGAAAGTGCAAAGAAGAAGGAAACCACTTTGGTTCTCAAATACAGTAGCAGAAAAGGTCAGAGCCAAAAGGCTGGCCTTCAGAAATATAAAGGAACACAATGGGATGAAGATAGGAGGCATACCAAACTGCCCTAAGGGAAGCAGGTAAGGCAGTAAGGCAGGCAAGTCCCAAACTGAGGAAACACTACACGAACAGTAAAGAAGGTGTCAAGACTTTCTATAGATACATTAGGAAAGGAGAAAGTCCAGAGGGGTATTGCTAAGCTTAATGGAGAAAAGGAGCATGTGAGGAGAGGACCCTGTAAAGGCATCTATCCTAAATAGATACTTTTGCTCAGTATTACTGAAGAGAAGGTAGGGCAGGGCCCACAGCTCAGCATCATGGACACGGGGGAGGGAGGTGAGCACTACTCCTTCACAAAGAAAGGGTCCTACAAGAGCTTGCTAAGCTCAGGGTGGATAAGGCAATGGGACCTGATGGCACACATCCCAGGGTACTTAAGGAGCTAAAGGAGGAACTAGCAGAGCCATTAGCAGAATTGTTTAGTGAGTCTCTGAGCACAGGAGAGGTCCCAGAAGACTGGAGAAGGGCTCATGTGATCCCCGCTCCACAAAAGTGGTAGCAGGGAGGAGGCGGGGAACTACAGACCGCAGTCTTACCTCAGTAGTGGGCAAGATTATGGAGGCACTCCTTAAGGAAAGGATAGTGCAACACCTGGAATCCATAGGGGCACAGGATCCAAGACAGCATGGGTTTACAAAGGAAGGTCCTGTCAAACTAATCTCATAGATTTCTTTGACTGGGTAACCAGAGTAGTGGACCAAGGGGAGCAGTTGATGTCGCCTACCTTGACTTCAGCAAAGCTTTTGACACTGTTCCACATAGAAGATTGATAAATAAGCTGGGTAGGCTCGGGTGGGTCAGAAGTTGGTCAACTGGGTGGCAAACTGGTTGTGGGCAGAAAACAGAGTGGTGGTAAATGGTATACAGTCAGAAGAGATGCAAGTCACAAGTGGGGGTACCTCAGGGATCAGTCCTGGGGCCAGTCCTCTTCAACATCTTCATTAGTGACCTTGCAGATGGACTAGAGGGTAAGGCTTGTCTGTTTGCAGATGACACCAAGATCTGCAACAGAGTAGATGATCCAGATGGGGTGGGCAGAATGAGAAGAGATCTGGATAAACTAGCAGAATGGTCAGAAGAGTGGCAACTGGGATTTAGTGCAAAGAAGTGCAAAATCATGCACATAGGGAAGAGAAACCCTGAAGCCACCTATAGGCTGGGAGGGGAGTTGCTAGCAGTCACAAAGGAAGAAAGAGACTTGGGCATCATCATCACTGATGACCTAAAATCATCCAAGCAGACCTCTAAAGCAGTAGGTAAGGCTAGGGGGTGTTAGGGTGTATTAGTAGAGGTATCACAAGTCGTAAGAGGAGGTAATAATCCTCTGTACAAGACACTGGTTAGGCCCCATCTGAGTACTGCGCAGTATTGGAGGCCACACCTTCACAAGGACATTAACCAAATTGAGGCAGTCGAGAGAAGGGCAACCAAATGGTGCAGGGACTGCATCAGAAGACATATGAGGACAGATTAACGGAGCTTAATATGTATACCCTTGAGCAAAGGAGGGAGAGGTGATATGATCGAGTCATTCAAACACCTTAAGGGAATAAACAAGGTGAAAGAGTCTAACATGTTTAAATATAAGAAAATAGCAGGACAAGAGGACACAGCATGAGATTAGAGGAGGCCGATTAAGGGGAATGTGAGGAAATTATTTTTCACAGAAAGGGTGGTGGATGCATGGAATGGCTTACCACAAGAAGTGGTGGCTATGAATACAGTGCAGGGCTTCAAACAGGCATGGGATAGGCATAAGGGAGCAATACAAATGACTATGAATAGATAGGCCACTGACAGAGCAAAGGCCGATGGCACATTTATAAGGTAGAAAAAGAAATGGGCAGACTGGATGGGCCTTGCAGTCCTTATCTGCCGTCAACTTCTATGTTTCTATGTTTCTATGTTTTACATAAGTGACATTAACCTAGGAACATACAGTTACAGTTGTGGTCCTCTCACGCTGTAAGTGAGAGGAGGACATTGGGATGTACGTCTCTCTGTTAGACACTGAAGAGCTGATCAGTGCCTCTAACAGAGGTCAAATGAAGGCATATTCCCTTCCTTTTTTTTTTCAATCTTTTCAATCTTTATTGCAAATTCCAGAACTATCATAACAAACACAAAAACCAATATTCCAAAAAGAATATCTACCTAAATAGAAAGAGAAGGAGATAACCATCTCTCTCTATCACCCCTCCCTCCTCCACATATGAAGCCCTTGACAGGAACTAAAGAAAAAGGTACAGAAAGAACAATCAAAATATATTAAAAATGAACTTTAGAGCTTCATCTGAGAGCCATTAAAAGGCTACAAGTATACAAATTGTGTTAATTCAATTCAGAGAAAAAAAAAAGATATATAGTATGTATACCTGTAAAATAGTTACATTCATTAGCCATTAGTGACTTTACTACTTAAGGTTCATAACAGAGGACATTAAGGCATAATTGTTGAGACTGAGATCACAATTTATGTTTAATATTGTAGCATAAATATAAAAAGTCTAATATAGCCAATAGTTTGCAAAACCATGTATAGCCAAAGCTTGTACAATAAAGTGCACTCAAAAAATATAGCGTTAATGCTTGTGTTTAAACTTTATGTTAAATTTATTGATTTCACATTACGTCTTCATCAGAGCTCTGATGAAGACATAATACATCAGAAACATCAGCTAGTAGTCTCGAGGTAGTAACCACATAGGTGGAAGTCCGAGTCGGAGAAGAAGCAATGGTGCTAAACAACAAATAGAGTATGCTCCAAAATCTCTCCTTAGGTTTGTTTGGTGAAAATTAAGACCAACAACTAGAAAGGGATTAGGCAATTGAGCCAAGAAAATACATTAAGGACCTGTGGATATGTAAAGTATAAGAATGTCATTATCGTTTCTTTCTTAACCAAACGAACTGAGCAAACGCAATATGGAAGTGTTAAATTGAGAGACTTTGCAACAGATCTGTGGTTGAATAGCCTTTATGGCTGAAAGGGATGTTTGTTGCATTTTTTACAAAGCAGTGTGCTGAGTGAAATCAATAAATTTAGCATAAAGTTTAAACTTAAGCATTAACGCTGTATTTTTTGAGTGCACTTCATTTATTGTAGAAGCTTTGGTTATACATGGTTTTGCTAATAATTTCCCTTTGAAGGAGCACCTATAACTATGTTAGGCAATTATAAATCATTTTAAGCCAAATTTATAGATGATTGAGCCCACACAATCTTTTTGTCTTTTGGATAGTCAATAGTTTGTCTCATTGTTTCTTAAAATGCCTTTCCTTTCCCTGAAAATAATAAACTGAATGCATGAGATTTAAGTTTTGTTGAATTTGAGTTAACCATTCTTTCAATGAAGGTGTATTATTGTCAAGCCAGTGTTTCAGAATAACTTGCTTAAAGGAAAACAATGGAAAAGACACAGCTTTCCTCAGACACTACAGAAACTCTCAATTAGTGCTATTGGACAGTAACAGATTTTTTAAATTATTTAGAACAGCCACCAACAACTTCCATTTTCTGTTGCTGGCAGCAGCCATTTCATGAGCAGCAGTGAGCCTCCTGAGCTCATTGTATGCTGATATGCCTGTTTGACCTCTGCTATTGGTTGGCAGGTCATATTAGCAGAAAGTGAGCTCAGGAAGCTCTCTGCTACTCATGAAATGGCAGCTGCCAGCAATAGAAAGTAAAAGCTGAAGGTCACTGTTTAAGTCACTAAAAAAGCAATTAGAGGAATTAAAAAAACTGTTTATTGTCTGAAAGCACTAATCAGGAGTGACTGTAGTGCCTGGGTAAAGCTGCACCTTTTCCATTGTTTCCCTTTAACAGCAATCCCTATCCCTGATAAAACAGATGTATTAAATGTCGAGAAATACCTTGAAAAGTTACTTAGAACCAAAATTCTTAAATCCCGTGCTTGACAGTTAAAAAGCTTTAGTATGACTTTGTTTTTAGTTTCCTGCCATAAATGTTGTATGTGAGGGCAGGACCAGAACATATGATCCAATGAATCAATATCTCTGGAGCACGTATGGCAGATATTATTGTTTCTCCAGCCCATCCTGAATAGTCTGTGTGGGGTTAAATAGGCATTATCCATTGTTTTATACTGAATTATCCTGAAATTATCTAAGGGAAGGTATCTGTAGATATTCTGCCATAGTTCCCCCCAAGAAATAGTTTGTTCAACATAAAAGTAAAGAATTTGCCAAGGGGAGGGGTTATTAGGCCTTTGAAAGAGCTTTGCCAAGATCCATCCCTGAGTAAAAAGTTTTACCAGAACTTCTTTATATTGGCACTGGTTTTGAAATCACATTTTGGTTCTCCCCCATGCCCCACCGAAGCTGTTGATAGAATACTTAAAATGTGGAAGTCTAGTATTAACCAACATCCTATATCCAAGCTATAGCTTTACTTTTTAAACACAAAAACTAAAGATACACCTTACCAATATTCCTTTTGTATCAAGCATATTCCCTTCCTGAACACATTCACACACACACTGTGGTATATTTTTACCTTGGGAGGCCTGCCACTTATCCTGTGCTTTCATGGGGTTGGAGTCAGTGCCATCAGTTACAGTAACAGTGGCTTACCAGACAATGGGCCAATCCTTGCCTCTGGGATTCAGAATCATAGTCACCAGCTGCTCTGGTCTTCTGCAGATTCACATGGACTTCAGACCACAGGCTCCTGCCTGTCTAGAAATCTTTTCTATATCTTCTTTGGTATGTTAAGAACATGGGACAGAGGGTGCAGAAGCTGTCAGGAGGTCCTCCATGAGGGTGAACTTCCACCAGGCCCCCACTGTCCCCAGTCTTGGGCACTGGTCAGGGACCAAGCCTCCAAAGATCTGCACCAGAATGAGCCAATGCCCCCAGTCCTAGGAACCTTGCCACCAATCCTAAGTCTGCAGGTCCCCTTAGGCTGGTCACAGCTGGAGAAATAAACCTGGAGGGACTAAGCTGGATATTCCACACACTGGTGCCCTGGACTGAGGAAGCACATTCAAGATCATTTTTGGCAGGCCAGAACCACTATTTATATGCCCCAGTTGCTGGGAAAGCAGACCTGGGATGCCTCCTGACCAATGGGTAAGTGTCTGTGTAGCTGACACAGAGACATACTGTCACTAAGCAAATAAACACATTTTAGGATAAATATGATGTCTCTTATTAATCAGCCAGAGAATTTTAAGTCATTGGAACCCAGGGCTAAGATTAACTCATTTGGTGCACAAGTCCTGCACATTACTTTTACTCTTGGGCTATAGCTAACACCTATAACATTATTTGAACAGTTGTATACCCTTGTAACCCCTGTTTTGACAGCTTGGTTACATCTCTTATGTATCTTTTTTGCTCTTGTTTTCACAAATGTATACAAGACTCCAACAAGGTTTACTAAGATTATAAGGGAGAAACTGTGGAATACGTATGGTAATAGTTCCTCAGCAATCAGGTATAAATCTTGCAATATGTTCTTCATCTAGTATGTTTGTTAATTTCATACCACAGACACAGAAGTACTCATGCTTCAAATCTTCCAATAGAAACATAGGCCCAGATATTCAAAAGGGTTGCGCATGGCGCAACAGTGTTGCGTCATGCACAACCCACTGATGCGCCCTGGCGCGATATTCAAAATGGAAAAGTGCACGGCTCAAATCTCGATGCACCGGAGGCATCAGTAATGTATGCAGGCGCAGGTGGGGGGGTGTGCCCATGCATACCCTGCATAGCCCGATATTCAGCCCGGGATGTGCAGAGCCATGCATGCGCAACCCCTACCTGCGCCAGCACAAAGTTGATCCAAAAAAAAAAGGAACAACTGATGGCCACCCACAGGTGAGCTGCCGCATTGCAGGGTGCAGCACAGCAGCTGCCACCTGTGGGTGGCCACCCGAGCTCCGGCTGCACCTGGCGGCGCCCCATGCCCGATCGTGGGCATTTGTAAAAAAAAATATCTGTCCAATATCCCTGTTGGTCCAGTGGACGCTGCCTGCCGATCATGGGTATTTGTAAAAAGAAATTCCGTCCAATATCCCTGGTGGTCAGTGGACCACTGCCTGCCGATCGGGGCATTTGTATTAAAAACAGATCTCTGTCCAATATCCTGGTGTTCAGTGGACTGCTGACTGCCCGATCGCGGGCATTTGTAAAGAAAATGTAATCCCAATATCCGGTGGTCTAGTACCCCTCCCACCGCCCACTGAGCCCCACCACTCCTCCCCAGTCAGCGGTGGGCAGCACCACCGCCTGCCACCCCACCGCCCGCCGACTGACACCATCGGTGGGGCTGTACACCCATTGGTCCACAGTGTGAGCTAATGGGTGTGCAGTCCGATACTACACATTCAGATATGTGAATGAATCATTCACATATCTGGAGTATAATCGGTATAAGGCACCCATTGGCTCACGCTGTGGACCAATGGGTGTACAGCCCCACTGATGGTGCCGGTCAGTGGGCTGTGGGCAGCAGGTGGTGGGGTGCTGCCACCCGCCGGCTGACCGAGGAGGGAGCGGGGCAGTGGGGCTCAGTGGGTAGGTGGGGAGAGGAGTACCTAGACCACCGGGGATATTGGAATTATTACTTTTCTTTACTACAAATGCCTGCGATTGAGCAGGCAATGGTCCACTGGACCACCAGGGATATCGGACATAGGTCTGTTTTTTAATACAAATGCCCGCAATCAGGCAGGCAGCAGTCCACTGGACCACCAGGGATATTGGACGGAATTTATTTTTATTACAAATGCCTGTGATTGGGCTGTGGAGCACATTGCTGGCTGCAGGGGGCATCGGTCCCCGACGGCTGCTGCCTGGCAGGGCACCAGGCGTAAGTCATCGGGGATTGGTGCACCTGCATGCAAATGGGGCCATAATGACACGCAAATGGCCCCATTTGCGACTTGCGTACATTATGGCCCCATTTGCATGTCAAGTTTTGAATATCGCAGTTGCTGTGCATGGCGCAATGGAACTTGCGCTAGCGCATCCCCATGCTCCACTCTGGCCACTTGCACTGGTGCAGTGCCACTGCACCAGGCACACTGCGGGTGGCCAGGGTGCGATATTCAATGCTGCTGAGCCATGGTGTAGCTCCGTTGAATATCACCCAGTCCACACCCTTGCACAGCCAAGTTGAGCAGCACCCAAGCTTGCACCACAGCCTGGTGCAGTTTGAATATCTGAGCCCTAGAATCATAGATACATAGAATCTGATGACCGATAAGTCTGCCCTTTTTTTCCCTACCTACATTGTCACCACGGACCATACTTGATCTACCGCTCTTTCTCCCTCCCCTCCCTTCCTTTCCACTCTCATCCCCTTGTGCCTATCCCATGCATTCTTGACCGCACCACTGTTTTCACCCCCACCACCTCAGCTGGAAGATTCTTCCAGAAGTCTTCCACTCTTTGCTTGCCAATTTGCTGGCCTCACAGCTACAGTTTGGATAATTTAGCACTTTCAGATTATATCTGGCTTTTAGGATATTGCTATGCTACCTTTGGTATCTACATTGTGTTAATATTTGTCTTTATTTTAGGATTTGGTATTAGATCTAAATGAGGTTCAAATGCGTAAATAGTTTATAGTTTTGCATACCAGGAACTGTGTTTTGATTTGGTTACCTTACGTACTATAGATCTAGTTGTTGGGCAATGTCCCCCACTCTTAGTTCAATTTTATGTTGCTATCACTGTAATAATTGGCTTTGTTAATGGATTTTGCAGTAGATTGCATAATCCTATTTCATTTGCTGACTGATTCACAAAACTAGTTTTGTCTGTATACCCCCACTCCAGTTTTCACAAAGAGCTTTGTACCACCCACCCTGGGCCATAAGGGTTGTAAGCAGGTATCTTCTCCAGGACTGTACTAGGTCTTGCTTGCAACTCAGCAAGGAAGGGGGGTCACAAAATGAAGCACCCTAGCATCTACTTGCCAAAGAATGAATGCATCTCTTTTGTGGTGTATCCACCTACCACTGAGCCAGTGAGTGAGTGAGTGAATGAGAGACCAAAGCTCAGATGTCTCCCAGACCTGGGACTCTCACATGGTATAGCGGGAGAGTATACCCTCCCTGTGCCTTTGGATCAGCTAAAGTTTTACTGATTAACTGTATAAGAACATGCCTCCAGGGATAGCTCCTTACATAATAAGACAAGTAACAAATAGAGTGCCCCCTAGTGAATTGTGGTGCTGTAGAGCAGGTTAGAAACAAACACAAAATTCCCTGGGGCTTTGTATGGTGATGGGGAGCTGTTTGCACTGTTCTGCACCAGCATGTACAAAATCATAAGTAAATTAACTTTTTCTCACTACAGTTCCAGTCTGCTCCAGTACATTATTTTGATGTATGCTCTGAATGGGTAGTGTGTGCAGGCACTTTTTGTGTTTGTTGCAATAAGAGTGGGGCAGAATTTGAAAGTTAAAGGATTTTTTTTCACTAGTTCTCAAAACAAAATGCAGTGTGTGTTAAGGGGCTAGATTTAAAACATATCCAATAGGAGCATGCTCTAACACCCACTCCAGGACTGGTGTTTTATTTTAGACTCTTAACAACATTTGTCTAAATATGGACCTCCTGTAGGCAGTCCTCACATAAGCCTCTCAGAGGTAACAAGCATGAGATCATCTGTTTCACAACTAGCACCCCAAATGGGTCAAGGCCTCTATTTCATCTTCATCTAACAGAGTTTGACAGCAAGCCCTTTTTGTGCTTTCAGCCAAAATAATATGTCAGCAGTGGATTAACTGGATTAACTTCTATAACAGAATCAGAGACAAGGAAACATGAAAGGCCTGATGTGAATGATTCCTAATAAAAGTGGTTACAAAAAAAAATAAAAATAAAATAGGACCCAAGCTGTGATATTAACATGCATGGTTAAAAATGTGTGTGTGTATGAGAAAGATTTTGCAGATTTATAGAAAAAATAGTTATACCATGGTATAATGTCAACACACCACATAATAGTTTATATCTGTTTGAAAACAGACTTTCAGCAAAGAATGTGAAAATTATGCAATGTTTCCTTTATAATAAAGCTCTAAGCCAAACTGCGTCAGTGTATCAAAAATGTAAATAAAAGAATGCTTAAGTTACTGATGTCATGTTCATTGGTTTTGCTTATCTCAATTTTAAGGGGAACAAGAAAGGTAAATGTGTGTACAGAGTATCAAAAAATTTGAAACATTTGAGATTAAAGCCGTGATCACTGTTCTCAACTAACGGTGCTGTGCAGTGTTTGGCCATATCTAACTTTATTTAGTAATTTTTGAGATCTGTGATGCTAGTTGCTTTGAAAGTCATTTTGCACACATTTGTCTTTTCAGCTCATTTCTAGAACAAGCTATCCATTTCATTCATATGACAGAGATGTTCTATATTTCATCCTCCTCTCGAGGCTTCAGTGAAACTGCAAAACTATAGCAGGCAACAAATGGAAATACAGTGGTGAGATAAACAGAGATAATATCCAAAAACAGCAAGCCATCCTTAGTAATGGTTTAAAAAAAGTAAGCTATGTTGCTTCCCTGTTCTTTGTTTGCACAGTCTCTGTCAGCAAGTACAGTAAACTGGATTCAAAGTCAACACCAGCTGGAACTACGTTCTGCCCTAATACGAGCTACTAAACCTATACTCACAGAATGCTTGAGCTTTATGTCATGTTTCCTAAAGGATTGTCTTTCATTTATACTTTTGTGGACAGTTCATTTTCCCGAGACAGCCCAACTGAATTGTAAAATCTCATTTTCCCCAAGGTTCTGCTTCTGTCCAATTTTCCAACTGGGAGGATTAAAGCACAGCAATGTTTCATGGCTTGCTCAAGGTCACCCAGTGAGCCAGAGGCTGTGGTGGAAGTCAAATCTGGTTTGCCATTTAGTGTTCTAACCCACATGCCATACTACCTCCTCTCATACTTTTCACTTATGATTCTATAGATATTTTCCTAATGAGCTGTTTTAGATGCTATGATGCATTGCACAATGGAGAAGCAGTGTAGAAATTACAAACCCAAATACCAGTTTGCAGAGATTTTTAACAACCAATATAGGGGAGAGAGTGAGAGAGAGAGAGAGAGAGAGTGAGAGAGAGAGAGAGAGAGAGAGAGAGAGAGAGAGAGAGGGAGAGAGAGAGAGAGAGAGGGAGAGAGGGAGGTGGGGGAGAGAGAGAGAGAAAGAAAGAAAGAGAAGGATAGAACATTTAAGCCAGAATGGTCAGAAAGTGGTCAGCAAGAACTTTTTGATATTAAATGGTAATTTTGGCAAACATGAAAGAAAGATTTAATAACTAAAGTTCTAGATTTGTTTTAAGAAAGTAGAACCTACATTTTTCCAGCAGTTCTTATTTCATGACCTGTAGATAAAAATTGCAATCCATTAAGCTTCAGCACCCAATATTTAAAGTGTGGCTTGCCGTGTGAGCGAAGATGATACTCGTACAACTCTAATGTGTTGTGGGCTACCTGTGCCATATTTTAGCTGCTAGCAATACTACAAATCCCTGTCAGTTATGCAAGTAGTCAACTGTGCCCCGTCTACAGTATTAGTAGTGCTCAGAGAACTGAGAGTCAGTCCATTCACATTAAATGGTCTTTATGTTATTTCTTTACAGTCCACAGGATCCTGAATGGAATCTTTTTTTTTTTTTTTACCATTTACAATTTTGTTTAATTCTTTAGTTCGAAAAGAATTTTTGGAATGAACAGCTTAACAAACAGGTGTACATTATAGAGAAGAATACAGAACATACAACTTAACATATGGCTTTACATGGCAGGAGAGGGACAATAGTTCACAGCACAATTTATTTATTTATTAATTTATTTAAAATGTTTCACCAGGAAAAGTTGCTCGTCTCACGGTGCATTGGGGGGGGGAGTGGTAGCTCAAATACAAACAGCAATTGAACACCTATACAGAGCAATTTGACAGACAGAAGTTTGGCTGGGTTACAACAACATACATATGAGTACAGAATATATATATATATACACACACATAATTTGCTAAAAGTAACAATAACAATAATAATACAATAAAAATATATATGCAAGTTGATAAATCTAGCTATTACACTTACATTATATGTAGCATTAGAGTCAGTCACCATGAGGGTCAGGGAATGATGAATGTTAAATACTTTTGGAGACAGATCCCAGGGTGGGATAGTACCTCTGAGATATAGTTAACAAGGGGGAAAGGGTGAGAGGGATTGTAGAGGGCGGAGTAGGAGGATGATATGGTGAAGGGTTAGGCACAGGTACAATTTACTGAAAGGAAGTTATGAAGCTCCAAGGAGATGGAGTAGGATGATGATGAGTGGCGAATCTAGTGTGGGAGAGCATTCCATAATTTTCGGAGGAAGAGAGAAGAGGCTGTCTGGCCAACCATGGAAGACCTATGGGGATAGCCATTAAGTGAGAGTCATAGGATCAGAGGGAGTGGGCAGGTGGGGGGGGATAATGAGGAGGCAAGGTAAGGAGGAGAGTACCAAACCAGAATTTGGATGCACATTTGGCACAATGAAGGAGGCGTTGTTTATTTAATAAAGGAAAGGAGAGGAAGTGATAAATGTTGCAGTGATGAGTGGGGCGGGGCATCTAAGGCAAAGTGACAGAAGGAGTTAAAGAGCATGTCCAGTTTGGTTAAGGAAGATTTGGGAGTGGCGCTGTAAACTACATCACAGTAGTCAAATATATGCAAAATCATCTTCTGGACCATTTTGTGTCTTGGCAACTATGGTTTCTGTAAAGTACACCAAGCTTGGGGCACAATTTCCTCAGGAGGGCATTGATGTGGCCTGATAAATTGAGGTGTTGATCAAGCCACACTCCAAGGTACCTAAAGGAGGAAGTTTCCTCAAGGATTGTCCCATCAAGAGTGTGGAGGCAGGGTAGTGAAGGGAGCATAGAAAGTCTCTGCCTTGTGCAAAAGGTCATTGAGACTGTCTTCTTGGCATTTAGGGACAGTTGATTGGAGCTAAACTAGAGTTGAACCTGGCTGAAGTCATGCTGTAGTCTGGTAGCCACATCATCAGTGGATTGACTAGAGGTGAAGAGGATCATGTCATCTGCATAAATATGGATTGAGGTGGATGAGCAGGCTGTAGGGAGGTCATTGAGGAAAATGAAGAAGAGGATAAGATGCAGCACAGAGCCCCATGGGACTCCTGTGTTAATGGGAAGGGGATGGGGATGTGGAGTCACCAATTCTGATGGACTGAGTCCTGCATATCAGATAGGCTCTAAACCAGTTGGTGGCAGAGTCAGATAGGTCTGCCTTGGTGAGGGTGCTTATAAGTAAGGTGTGGGAGACAGTGTTGAAAGCCTTGGCAAGGTCAACAAAAATGGTTGATGTGATTTGACCACTATCCATCCCTGAGAGGATAGCGTCAGTGAGTCTAATCAGGGAGGTGGTAGTGGAGTGATTCTTCCGGAACCCAGACTGGAACAGAGTAAAAAAGTTAGTGTCAGAGAGAAAGGACAAGAGTTGTGTAAGAACCAGATGTTCTTGAAGCTTAGCAAGGGTGGGGAGGAGTGAGATAGGATTGTAGTTAGCAGGGGCTGAAGAGTCACTGCCTTTAGGAAGGGGGAGAACAACAGCATGCTTCCAGATCAATGGGATGGTAGCTGTTTCGAAGGAGAGGTTGAGGAGGTCAGTGAGAGGGAGAGCGATAGCAGGAGCAGCTAGATAAAGCAGTTTCAGGTCCAAACTATCAGGAGAGCAGCCTTTAGAGGGGTTAAGAGCATAGAAGGCCACCGGTGTGTTAGAGTGGGTATGTTTAGTGATGGAGAAGGAGGTGGACAGTGAGGATTAACATGGGGGAACCGTAGCTGGGGGAGAGGGCAGAGTGGATAGGAGAGTGGATGTGCAGGAGGTGAAGTAGGAGTTAAATTGTGTAGCCACAGCTAGGTGGTCAGTAAGAAGAGTGTTGTTAACATTAAGGAGGGGGTGGGTGGTGAGGAAGGAGGGGAAAAAAGGGAGTGAACAACTTTCCAGAATTTTGCTGGAATATTAATGTTAGCCTGAGAGGTAGAGCAGAAATAGTCGGCTTTTGCAAGCTGGATAGCTTTCATGCATTGGTTATGCAAAAAGTGGTAAGCGGCATAGTCACTAGGGAGTTTAGAGGTTTTATGTGTATTCCATGCTTGGTTTCTGTGTCTTTGGCATGCCGAAAGTTCTGGAGTGATCCACAGAAGGTCATTTCCCCTTACCCTGGCATGACATGGAGGGGGGTGTGCTTGTTCCAGACCTCCAGGAATTTGTTATAAAAATTGTTGTATGCCATGTCAATGGAACTGGACAATGGAATGGGATTCCAGTCAGTAATAATAATAATAATTTTTATTTATATGGCGCCTTTCAATTATCGAGGCGCCATACATGAATAACAGTTAAAAATCATTAGAAAAAATTTGGTCAAACCAAGACAGTTAAACTAATTGGCAAGGTTGGAGGAATGGTCAAATGTATGGCAGCTCAAATTCAATGCAAAGAAGTGCAAGGTAATGTACCTGGGAAACAAAAACCCAGGGCAAGAGTACACAATGGGGGGTGAGATACTGGCAACAGTAACAATGGAAAGGGACCTGGGGGTAATTATATCAGATCACCTAAAGATGGGCAAGCAATGTGAGAAGGCAGTAAGGAAGGCTGGGGGGATATTGGGATGCATAGGGAGAGGCATCAATAGTAGAAAACAGGAAGTTGTTATCCCTCTGTACAGACAGTTAGTGAAGCCACCATCTGAGTACTGTGCAGTTCTGAGACCCCATCTCCGCAAAGACATAGACAGAGGGAGGCTATCCAGAGGAGGGCACCAAAATGGTGCAGGGTCTGCACCAGAAAACATACTAAGAAAGACTAAAGGAGCTTAATATGTATACCCTTGAGGAAAGGAGGGAGAGAGGAGACATGATAGAAACTTTCAAGTACCTCAAAGGAATCAACAAAGTCCAAGAGGGTGGCATCTTTCAGAAAAAGAGATGTGCAAGAACAAGGGGGCACAATTTGAAGATAGAGGGGGGACGGCTCAGAGGTAATGTGAGGAAGTATTTTTCACAGAGAGGGTTGTGGATGCATGGAACAGCCTCCTGAGGAGGTCGTGGAGTCAAGAACAGTGGGGGACTTCAAGAATGCATGGGACAGGCATAAGGCAGTCCTAGTGGAGGTAGGAGGAAGTAAGCTGTTGGTTAACTAGGATCTGCAGCTTATCTGTTAGGTAGGAAAATGGGCAGACTAGGTGAGCCAAGCAGTCCTTATCTGCCATCAAATTCTATGTTTCTATGTTTCTAATCAATATTCTGAAAATGCATTTTCCCAAAGAAGGGTCTTCAAACCCCTCTTAAAACCCTCCACAGAGGTGCACTCCCGCAACCGACGGGGTAGAGAGTTCCAAAGGATGGGGGCAACATACAAAAAAGCCTGAGCACCAGAAGATTTCAAATTCACCCTTGGAACCTCTAGCAACCCCTCGTTGGCTGAGTGGAGAGATCGATCGGGGCAGTAGGGAACCAGAAGTTCTTTCAGATAGACGGGACCCAGATTGTGTAAGACTTTGAAAGTCAGCAAGCCAACTTTAAGAGCCAGGTCAAGTAGGAGCGGAATGAGGTTCAAGGATTTGTATGAATATGTGAGCAGTATTTTGTGGGGGGCCTTTTGTCTATGGATTCGACATACCAAGAAGGTTGCATGGTGATCACTTAAGGCATCAGGAAGGATTTCAGCTTTCACAACCCTGTGAGGATGGGATGTAAGGGCCCAGTCGATAAGTGAGTGATTATCAGGTTTATGGTTCAAGTGGGTGGGCTCGAGAATAAGTTGTGATAGGTTAAGTGCAGAAACATCACTGTGTACCTTACTTAGGGAGGGGGATAACAAATTTAGGTTGAAATCTCCCATTATATATACTTTACCTGAGGAAGTAAGGGAGACTATGGAGTTAATGAGTTCAGTGGTAATGGACAGTAGAAGGCCAGGGCAACAGTAAACCCCAGCGATATAAATGGGGATTGAGAAAGGGAGGGACAGTTTTAGGATGGGGGCTTCATAGGCTCTGGGGACTGAGGTAGAAAGTATGGTGGTAAATTATAAGGCAGTAGAAACATAAATTGCTATTCTGCCCCCCTTAGTGGTTCGGTCCTGACTAGTAATACTGTAGCTGGGAACGGCGATGGATGGGTCACTTATATTTTTACTAAGCCATGATTTGGAAATGATAATAATGTCAGGACTTAGTGAGATGGCAAGAGGCTGCAGTAGATCAAGTTTGTGAAGAAGATTACTAATATTCAGGTGAGGGATTTTTTTAGGCCCCAAGGGAGAGCAAGCGAGCTATACTGGGAAGGAGCAGTAGTGGTTTTACCGGCTCCTGCATAGGCTATTGGGCATGGTCCAGGGTTCAGGTTTATATCACTGGAGGATAGCAGCAATACAGTCATGATAATGAAATGCATTTTTGCACATTTATACCAGGGTAGCAAGCTTTTAGGATGGGTAGTAGCTGAGGAGTGCTGGTAGGGTGGAGTAGGAATTTTAGAATACATACTAAGGTACAGTAGATGGACGGGGTGGGGGTGATGCACTAGGGAAGAAAGGGTAGTGCAGCCACTTAGCTGCAGCAGTTGAAGAGGTAGCCACAGAGTGGTGGACCATAGCAAGGAGCTCAGGAAGGGTAGGGGAAAATCATGGAAGGTTAGAGAGAGCCAAGTCTACCCAAGACATATCTCCTGTATGACTGAATAACATTACAGAAGAAACAAATGCAATAACATCAAGATCACACATAGATGCCACAGTTCCTGAAACAATTGTTTATCTCACAGATTATATGTTAGTTTTTCTGTAATATAGACCTGACTAACTAATCCCTAATACTCAGTTGCCACTATGCAGAGGCACTGGACTTAATTCATTTTTGTGATAATCTTTTTTGCTATTGTAATTAAAAGCACTGTTAAATATTCTGAAACGGGCACCAACAGCGAAGATGGCAGCAATAAAACCATATAAAATTTGGAGTTAGTGTTTCTTGTATAGAAACAATTTTGCCTTTCCAGATTCAGACCCAAAGTTCTCCACCTCCAGAAAAAGCCAAAATATGAGTGCTGCTGCTGCACAAGGTTCTCTGGGTCTCCTTCAACAGGCAACTGAGGTATGCTAAGAAAAACAATGGACACCCACTTTTCACATGAACTTACTGGTATAAATAGGAGACCCCCTTCTGAGTCCAACAAAAGGGGTATAATCACTGTTCTACAATAGACAAATCAATATCATTGTGTGTCTCTGAAGTTAAATGTACTCAATAGTAACCAGAAAACCAAGAAATGTTTGTTTTTTATTTATTTTTTTTTTGTTTTATAATTTATTTTCCAGTGATAGCCTGGCTGAGATGAAACATTGTCTTTCCAGTGGGGTCCTACTTCTACCCATTTCCACAGCTGGGTAGTTTGCAGCACTGAGAGGTTAAGTGACTTTCTCAAGATCTGCATTGAGAGTTTTTGGCTCTGGTGGGGTTTGAACCTGAAAGTTCCCTGTTCCCAAGCCTATATTTTAACCACCAGACCACATTGCCTCCTTATGGCCCTGTACAGTTGAAAAATTAAGCACACAGTAATCAGACCTTCAATGTAGAGGTGACAAATGATAAATGCAAACAGTTCATCCTCTAATTATAACAGAGAACCCTTTTGCACCTGCATATAAGATGTAATTTGCAGGAATTAAAAAAAAAGTGTCAAGGAAAGCTGGTATTTATCTTGTAATTGGCAAATAAATAACTAGTTCTCACTATAACAAAATGTTGTAGCATAACTAAACTCTTGCACCACCAATCCTTAAATGTGAGCTCTGAAAAGGCAGGATGAAATTCTGGAGTGAAGGGCACTGTGTGAAAATAAAAGGTTGGCACAAAAGACTCATCTCAAAGCTCTTTAATGTAATATGCTTCACTCTGCAAAGATAGACATGGCTGGTACCCCAGCCTTTTGGCTTGCTCTGAAACTTCATCAGCCAAAGCACTGGGGTACTAGCAATGTCTGTATTTGCTGGGTGAATCATGCTACATTACGAACTCACAAAACTGAAAGTGAACAAAGCGATAGGTCCAGATGGCAAACACCCCAGGGGTACTAAGGGAACTGCAAAAAGAGCTAGCAGCACCTCTAGCGCCATGTTCACAGAGTCACTCAACACAGGAGTAGTTCTAGAGGACTGGAAGAGGGCACATGTGGTCCCTCTACACAAATCCAGCAAGGAAGAGGCGGGGAACTATAGGTTGGTCAAGCTCACCTCAGTAGCAGGGAAGATCATGGAGGCACTGCTTAAAGAATGAAGAGACATCCAAAGCAACATGGACTCATGGCAGGGGGTCATGTCAGATGAATCTGATAGATTTCTTTGGGTGATGAAGAAAGTAAATTGGGGGGGAGGCGGTGGACATCTCCTACCTCGATTTCAGCAAGGCCTTCAACACTGTCCTGCAGAAGAGGCTGATTAACAAGATGGACAGTCTGAGCATGGGGCACAAGGTGGTGAACTGGGTTTGGAACTGGCTAATGGGCTGTAAAAATGGTCTGAGGTGTGGCAACCGAGGTTTAATTCAAAGAAGTGCAAAATTATGCACCTGTGACAAAGGAACCCTGGGGTGAGCTACAGGATGGGGGAGGAGTTGCTGACAATCACCAAGGAAGAAAGAGACCTAGGGGTTATTATTTCTGATGGTCTGAAAGTGTCAAAGCAGTGTGCCAAGGCTGCAAGAAGGGCCAGCAGCTTGCTGGGGTGCATAGGCAGGGGTATCACTAGCAGAAGCCTGAAGGTAGTG
This sequence comes from Neoceratodus forsteri, assembly GCA_016271365.2. Lineage (NCBI taxonomy): Eukaryota > Metazoa > Chordata > Ceratodontiformes > Ceratodontidae > Neoceratodus > Neoceratodus forsteri. The sequence continues at coordinate 823,596,698 of CM057449.1, forward strand.
ATGCCTTTGTATAAAACACTAGTCCGGCCTCATCTGGAGTACTGTGTGCCATTCTGGAGGTTGCACCTTTGTAAGGACATTGACAGGGTGGAGACAGTCTAGAGAAGGGTGATGAAGATAGTACAGGACTTGCACCACATACCTTATAAGTAGAGACTGAAGGACCTCAGTTTGTACTCACTGGAGTAGAGGGAGAGGGGGATGATAGAAACTTTCAAGTACCTGAAGGGCATTAACAAGGTGCAGGGAGGAGGAACCTTCCAATACAGGATGAGTACAAGAACGAGGGGGCATGATATGAAATTGGAAGGTGGTAGGCTAAGAGGGTATGTGAGGAAATTTTGCTTCACAGAGAGGGTGGTGGACACATGGAATAGTCTACCACAGGAGGTGGTAGAGGTGAGCACAATGGAGGGACTTAAACATACATGTCAAAAAGTTTCAAGCACTCACAAACCTCATAAAAGGGATGCCCGAGCTCAGTGCTAATTACATCTGAGTTTATTATAGAATGAATAAACAGACTACATAGTGACACTTCAAACATAATAAATATGTCAAATAAAAACCATCACCATGAAATATATATGCAACATCAGTATTAATAAAAAAATATTAAATATACAGAAAGAAACCCATAAAAGAAGAGGGGGGAGGGGAAAGAAGAGGGATGTGGAAGGAAGATTTTTTTTTGAATGATACCAGTAGAATAAATATATATATATATACAGCATATATACAATCCTATCTTGGATATTAAATTTTCAAATACTGACAAGGCCATTATGTAAACACATATTATTCTTTTATATGGGTAACTTAAGGGTCTTATAAATTCAAGATTTTAAACCTCTTATGTAAACATAATTCATCAAATAGCAGCAAAGCATACTTAAAAATAAAAGAGAAAGGCTACAGTGTTATCTCTTTTTCTTTAGATAAGGGCGTATGTCTAAATTACTATTCAGTCCTGGTTTTTTATGTGTTTTCAATGTCAATATCCAATCATTTTCCCTTAACAGAGCCAGATTATCAAAGTCACCCCCTCGGGGGTTTCTACTGACTTTGTTGATGGCTATGAAAGTAAAATCATATGATTCTCTATACTCAGCTAACATTAACTGTGCAGCTGTAGAGTACAGTGGGTCATTTATAGTCATGACCCGAACATGTTCACCTAAACTTGTCTTAAAGTTTCTTGTCATTTTACTGACATAGAAAGCTTTACTCTTGCAAGTAGTGAGATAAATAATTCCAGCCGTGTTACAAGTAGTGAATTGTCTGAGCTGATAATCTTTCTGTAAACTATATGGGAAGCCGTTCAATTCAAAATTACAGTTTTCAGAATATAACTCATAGTGAAATTCTATGACTAACAACAAAATGTTTACAGCATAATATTATCAGAATGACAAACATGAAAATGAATATATCACACACTGAAATGGTTATGAGAGCTTCTGAAATGGGGATGACCTATACCAAAATGTGTATGACACATACCAAACTGCATTATGACATACACTAAAATGGATATGACATACACCAATATAGAAATAACACTTACTAAAATAAGTATGACATATATCAAAATGGCTAGGACACATATTGAAACAGGTAAGATGCATACCAAAATAGATATGACACATATCAAAATGGGTATGACACACACCAAAATGAGTATGGCACAAAATGAAAAACATATGCTGTACCTAAAAGAGTATAATGCATAAAGAAATAATTGTAACCCATTTTGAAATGGATATGGCTATACTGAAATTGATATGACACATAGTAAAATGGGTATGATGTACCAAAATGTGTATGAGACAAAGTGGACTGGATATGGCACACACTGAAACTGGTGTGACACACACTGAAATACTTATGACATATATTGAACTGGATATGGCTTATCCTGAAATGATTATGATACATAGTAAAATGGGTATGATATAACAAAATGGATATGACACACCCAAAAATGGATATAACACACATCGAAAATGGTATGACACATGCTGAAATAATAATGACACACTTGGAAATGGATATGACCGATACTGAAATGGCTATAGCACATAGCAAAATAGGTATTATAAACCAAAATGGGTATGAGACACACCAAAATGGCTTTGCTTCTATCCAAAATGGATATGACACACATCAAAAATGGTATGACCCATGCTGAAATAATAATGACACACTTGGAAATGGATATGACCTATACTGGAATGGCTATAGCACATAGCAAAATAGGTATTATATACCAAAATGGGTATGAGACACACCAACATGGGTTTGCTTCTAACCAAAATGGATATGACGCACATCAAAAATGATATGACACATGCTGAAATAATAATGACACATATGGAAATGGATATGACCGATACTGGAATGGCTATAGGACATAGCAAAATGGGTATTATATACCAAAATAGGTATGAAACAAACTTAATTGGATATGTCACACTCTAACTCCGCTACCAGACCTGCATACTGTCCAAGAAAATACAGCTCGGACTCTTCCCCCCCCCGAGGTCACCGCCTCTCTTCATTATGCCACCCCCACTATCTCCACCCACAACTCAGAGAAAGCACCACTGGTTGTGCCCTGGGTAAAAACCTCCCTTGCCCAGAGATCTTTCCACTACAGGGCCCCTACATGGCTTAATGCACTCCCAACCACCATCACTAGTGCACCCAAGATCGCCCACTTCAAAACCACTCTTCACAACCACCTCTTCAATATCTTCTCCTGTAACTGCAACTAACATTTCACTCTCTCACCCACTCTGATCCAAATTCTCTGACAAAGTTCATTATGGATTGCAACCTCCGTCAACAATACCAAACCCATGAATAGGATTGACTACTCTGTTCAGATGTTTTTTCAAGCTAATAATGTCTTTCTGCTGTGATGATGTAAATATCATCATCCAAATACTGTAAATAATGTCTGTAAATATCTACATCCAAATACTGTAAATAATGTCTGTGACAAATGTCTGTAACACATGCTTACTGTAATTGTTGTTATACCCTGTCTGTATTAGTTTCTGTCTTACATGTGACGAGGTACCTTTGTAAATGAGCCTCTGGATCAAAGGTTGTAAACCCGATATATCAAATAAATAAATAAATAAAACTGTTGCGATGCACAGTAAAATAGTTATGACACACAGATAAATGGATATGACCCATACTGAAATGGATATGACATATAGCAAAATGGGTATGACATACTGAAATGATTATAACATACACCACAATGGTTATAGCACAAACTGACATGGGTATGACACACAGACATGGGTATAACAAATAATGAATTAATTATGACAAATACCAAAATGGACATGTCACATCTTGAAATGGGTATGACATTTATCAAAATGGGTAAGATACACAACAAAATGGGTATGACAAAAAAACAAAATGTATGTGACATGCACCAAAATATGTATGACACATACTGAAACAATTATGACATACACCAAAATAGATATTACACAAACTGAAATGGTTATGATACATACTGAAATAATTATGACATACACTAAAATAGATATGACGCAAACTGAACTGGTTATGACACATACTGAAACAATTATGACACATGCTGAAATGGATATGACTTATACTGAAATGGTTAGACACATACTGAGATAATTATGACACATGCTGAAATGGATATGACCTATACTGAAATGGACATGACACATAATAAAATGTGTATAACACATACTGAAATAATTATGACACTTTCTAAAATATGACATATGCCCAAATACAATGACAAAATTCCTGCAGCAGCTGGTCAGGGAGCCCAGTAGTGGGGTAACATACTTGACATGGTCCTCACAAATGGGGACAGTGTTGAGGGAGTGGGGGTGAGGGTCAGCTTAGGAGAAAGTGACTGCAACACAGTGGGCTTCAGGGTTAGAGCAGGGTATGAAGCGAGTCAAACCATCACGAAGGTCATGGACTTTAGGCAAGCAGATTTTCCCAGGATGGGGGAGGTATTCCGGATTGAAATGAAGGGGATGGAGGATATGGGGAGTGAGGAACCATGGAATAAGATCAAGGGGGCTACTTAAAGCCACAGACAGCTGTATGAGAAGGTGAAAAAGAGCAAAAGAAGGAGGACACCACTGTGGTTCAACAGGGACGTGAGAGGGGCAATTGGGGAGAAGAAAAGGGCTTTCATAGAATATAAGAGGGCACAGGGGAAGGAAGATATAGAAACTTACAAAGAGAAACTGAGGGTGGCATGGCAGAGGATTAGGAAGGCAAAGCAGAAACAGAGGAGAAAATTGTTAGGTAGGCCAAAGGGGGGGACAAGACTTTCTTTTGATACATAGGGGAAAAGAGGAAAGCAAGGCTGGGAATATTAAGGGTAAATGGTGAGGGGGGATTATTGGTGGAAGGGGATTTTGAGAAGGCTGAAGTGCTGAATACATATGTCATCTCTGTCTTCACAATAGAGGGTGAAGGAAGGGGACCAGTGTAAGGGGGAAGGGGGGATGTAGGGGTGGAACCTAGTCCAATCAGTGAGGGCAGGGTAATGGAGGAATTGGGTGAGTTGAGGGTAGATAAGGCTATGGGCCCAGAAGCCCTGCACCCTAGGGTGCTCCGGGAGCTAAGGGATCAACTGGTGTCACCACTAGCAAGATTATTTAACTTGTCCTTAGATACAGTACAGTGTGGGTGCCAGAGGACTGGAAGAGGGCTCACATGGTGCCACTTCATAAAAGTGGCAGCAGGCAGGAAGCTGGCAATTATTGACCAGTCAGCCTCACATCGGTAGTGGGTAAAGTGATGGAGGCGATACTGAAAAAAGGGTGGTTAGTTACTTGGAAGATCAGGGGCTGCAGGATATCCATCACCATGGCTTCAGTCGGGTGGTCATGTCAGACAAACCTGATCAAGTTCTTCGATGGGATGACGAGGGTGTCTGATCAGTGGGAGGCAGTGGACATGGTCTTATTGGACTTTGGTAAGGCCTTTGACACTGTGCCCCACAGAAGATTGGTTAATAAGCTGGAGACTTTGGGAGTGGGACATAAAATAACAAGCTGGGTGGAGAGCTGGCTGATGGGTAGAAGCCAGAAGATGGTGGTCAGTGGGCTGCATTCTGGAAAGTAGAGGTGATGAGCAGGGTCCCCCAGGGTTCAGTGATGGGGCCTATTCTGTTTAATATCCACATCAATGATATAGCAGAGGGGCTGCAGAGGACGGTCTGCCTTTTTGCAGATGACACCAAAATCTGCAATGGGGTGCACAACCCAGAGGGAGTGGAAGTTATGAAGAAAGGTCTAAGGTTGCTTAAGGGTTGGTTGAAAACATGGCAACTGAAATTCAATGCCAAAATATGCACAGTGATGCACTGGGGACAGAAGAATCCATAAACCACATACACAATGGGGGGTGCAGAAATGGCTGCATCTGAGTCAGAAAAGGATTTAAGGATTATAATCACTGACAACATTAAGATAGAGACCCAATGCAGCAAGGTGGTAGGCAAAGTGAACAGAATAATTGTGTACATAGGAAGGGGAATAACTAGTAGAAAAGGGAGGTACTAATGCCACTGTGCAGTTCCATGGTGAGGCCACACCATGAGCATGTAGATTAGTTCTGGAAAGGGTACAGAGAAGGACCATTAAATTGGAGCATGGGCTAAGTGGGAAGTCATACGAGCAGAGGTTGAGGGTGTTGGATTTGTACCCACTGAAGACCAGAAAGGGGGGGATAAGACAGAAACATTCAAATATATGAAGGGGGTCAATAAAGTGGGGGAGAGCTTATTCTTGGGAAAGGTAGATGCAGGGACTAGAGGACATAGACTGAGGGTGGAGGGGGAAGGTTTAGGGGAAACATTAGTGGGCATTACTTCACTGAGATGGTGGTGGCACCCTGGAATGATCTGCTGGAGGAGGTGGTGCAGGCCAAAACAGTGGAGGGATTCAAGATGCATGGGAGAAACACAAGGGGGTGACAAGGGGGAGGAGTGTGGAATCTGTGGGGGAGGAGGCAAGTAAAGAGAGAGAGTATGACACATTCTAAAATGAAAATGGAACTTTCTGTAATATATACGACCCATGCAGAAATGCATATGACACATACCAAAATTCGATAAGAAAATACTACAATGAATGTAACATACACCAGAATGAATAAAACACACACTGAAATGGATATAACTCATACTGAAATGGTTATCTCATGTACCTAAATCATTAAGATACTTAAATTATTATAATGTATACCAAAATGAATGACACATACTGAATTGTAAATTATATTTATTTACTATATTGATACTCTTGCTAAATGTGTACTGTAGTAAATAAATTAAATGGTTATGAAGTACTGAAAACAAAATTATATATGGGCAGAATGATATATGGGCAGACACTGGACTATGGGATTTATGGGCAGACTAGGTGGGCCAAGCAGTCCTTATCTGCTGTCAAAGTCTATGTTTCTATGTTTCCATAGTTAAATGTGTACAGTATGTTGCACACTGAAATAAGCATACAGCAGACTGAATTTTTGCCAAACTTGCAAGGCGTAGACTGAATAGAGTGTATCATGTGCCAAGGTGTCGATACAGCAAACTGAAATATTGTGACACACCAAGATGAGTATAATACATGCTGAACTGAGTGTAACACACAGTGAAAAGCACATGACTTGTATAACCAGTAAGAGTGCAGCATCACACCCTGAGATTCTGTAGGACTCCAGCAGTTCCTGTTCAGCTTCACTGCAGGTAAGGGCTCCTTAAATTGTGTGACTCAGGAAGGAATATGCACAATGTGCATTATTAAATTGTTAGTTTGTTATTGTACCTGTTTTAGTTTTTGTTTTTTAGTTGTTTTTTTAAGATCTTTGTTTTCAAAAGTTTATTTGGCTTTCAACAAAACATACTGTTATATGTGTGCTTTGTGTAAGGTTACACTCACCACCAGATAAACCCATCCTGTATTTGTCTTCTTCCAGTGTTTTGCAAAGTTATACAGTATGTTGTGTTGTGTAGTATTTTTTATTTGCCCTGTAAAGAGGGGGCATTACCATAAAAAAAGAAATCTAGCTCCAGGATTAGCTCATTCCTGTGTGTTTTAAGTGAATTTCACCCGCTTACTGAAGGTTAGAGTTTTTCTTTGCTGCCTTCTGAAAACTAATGTCAGTATTTTACCACTTTAAGAACAGTAAAGGAAAAATGGCAGTTTATGAATCTAGCTATCCATCAAATGATTCATTTCACTGTATTTTGTCCCCAGCTTCCCTGTCTTTTTGTAAAAGGAGTGTTGTCTACAGGCTTCAGTATGCTGAACACTGAGTCATTAAAGGCTTGGACAGCAGCCACACCCAGGTTATTGAGCTTGGGTGACATTTTCACAGCAGATGCACTCAGCGCATCTCAGAGATGTGCCCAAGTGCTATACTGACTGGAAGAAAAAGTATGCCAGAGCAGCTGCACAGGGGAGGGAGCTGGATGTCATTGTCCACCTAGGGACAAATGACCTGGCTAAGAAAGGGATTAGAGCAGTGCAGGAAGAGTTTGTGGAATTGGGGAGGGGCCTTAGACAAGTAGCACGTACGACAACCTTCTTGGAGGTGCTGCCCATCTATGGCGTAGGAGAGGCTAGGGTGTTCCGCAGAATGGGATTCAATTAGTAGTTGAAAAACTGGTGCAGAGCTCAGGGATTTGGCTTCATTTGGGACTGGGGGTCCACCGGGAGTGATGCACCCTATACTGATATGATGGGCTGCATCTGTCCAGGAGGGGAACCAGGATCCTAGGTGATAGGTTTAAATGCTTCATTGGCAAGCATTTAAACTAGCCAAGGGGGGAAGCACTGGAAAGGAGCAGGGAAATCCTAGCCCCCCCAAAATAAATCATGGTAGTAAGTGCATTAAACACTAACATAGAGATGTCGATAGGGAGAAGGGCAGGGGTAAATTAGGAAAGTGACAAAGGCAAGAAGGACAGGGATGGGGCAAAAAGGAGTAAGGCCATCAGGAAATGGAGGGGAATGAGTACCAATGCCCATAGTCTGGGCAACAAGCTCCCTGAGCTGGTGGCCTTGATGGAAGAGGATGCCTGGATATCGTAGCAGTTACAGAAACATGGTACACAGAGAACCATTACTGGAATGTTAACATACCAGGGTACATAACCTACAGGGGAAACAGGCAGGGGAGAAGAGAGGGAGGAGTAGCTCTCTATGTAAAGGAAGTGATAAAAGCAACTGAACAAAAGAGTAAACAGGGAAGAGAGGAGGCACTGTGGGTCACCTTGGAAACTGGAAAGGGCACCACAATCCGCACAGGGGTTGTATACAGACCCCCATGTTAGGGGGAAGGAATGTACAAGGATATGATAGAAGGCATTCGTAGGATGGCAGAAAAAGGGGAGATACTGTTGATGGGAGACCTGAATATGCCAGATGTTAACTGGAGCACATTTGCTGCAGCCACATCCAAGAGCAGGGCCATTCTTGATGTACTACAGGTGGCAGGCATTAGACAGCTAGTTTGGAACCCACTGTGAGGGAGCAATCTTAAACCGTGCTCTCAAGCGGAGGTAGTGAGAGGATCTCAGATCTAGAAGTGGGTTGCCATCTGGACAAGTGACCATCAAACAGTGTGGTTCATTAAACTCAGCTACAGAGTCAAGCCATACAAAAGTGAGGGTACTGGACTTTAGGAGGGCTGACTTTGGCAAGATGGGAGAGTGCCTCAGAAAAGCACTAGCAAACAGGCTAGAAGGAGGTGTGGAGCAACAATGGGGAATCTTCAAAACTGCCATCACAGAGGCAACAAGCCTTTGCGTGAAGCAAATAAACAAATCAAAATGAAAGAAAAAGTCACTATGGTTCTCAAAAGAGGTGACTGTGAAAGTCAGGAAGAAAAAGATAGCATTCCGGAAGTATAAGGAAACACAGAAGGAGCAGGACAGAGAGCTGTACCAGTTAAGGCAGAAGGAAGCAGGAGGAAGTCAGAATAGCAAAGGCCCAAACTGAGGAAAAGATAGCCAACTCAGTTAAGAAGGATAAAACCTTTTATAGGTACATCAGCGAGTGTAGAAAGACAAAGGAGGGATAGTGAGGCTGAATAGAATGAATGGTGGGTGGGCAGAGGGGACAGTGAAAGCAGGGATACTGAACGAATATTTCTGCTCAGTATTCACAAAAAGAGGAGGGGAAGTGCCTAATTCAATTAACAGAAGCACTTTTGATAGGGGGTCGATCCCAGTCCTTTCACAGAAGAAGGGTTCTGCAAGAACTCCCAAAACTGAAGGTGGTCAAAGCAATGGGTCCTGATGGAATTCACCCCAGAATTCTAAAAGAATTAAGGGAGGAACTAGTGAAACCACTGGCTACTCTTTTTAATAAATCATGGGATGATGGTGTGGTACCCAAGGACTGGAGGAAGGTGGATATGATTCCCCTTCACAAAAGTGGGACCAAGACAGAGGCAGGAAACTACATACCTGTCAGTTTGACCTCTGTGGTAGGGAAAGTGATGGAGTCACTTCTGAAGGAAAGAATTGTTGAGTACCAAGAAGACAGTGGGGCACAGGACCCAAGGCAGCATGGGTTCACAGAGGGAAGGTCATGTCAGATGAATCTAATAAATTTCTTTGACTGGGTAACCAAAGTAGTAGACCAGGGAGGGCTGTGGACATGGCCTACCTAGACTTTGTAAGGCATTTGACACAGTCCCACACAAGAGATTAATAGTCAAATTAACCAGCCTGGGAGTGGGTCCCAGGGTGGTAGCCTAGGTAAAACATTGGCTGGACAACAGGACACAGAAGGTAATTGTAAATGGAGTCCACTCTGAAGAAAGAGGGGTTACTAGTGGGGTACCGCAGGGTTCAGTACTGGGTCCAGTCCATTTTAATGTCTTTATAAGTGACATTGCAGAGGGACTGGAAGGAAAAGTATGCCTCTTTGCAGATGACACAAAGATCTGCAACAAGGTTGATACACAAGGAGGCATGGAAAGGATGAGAAAGGACTTGGCAAGATTGGAGGAATGGTCAGAAGTATGGCAGCTAGGATGCAATTCAAAGAAGTGCAAAATAATGCACCTGGGAAGCAAGAACCCAGGGGAAGATTACACAATGGGAGGGGAGGTAGTAACAACAACAAAAGAGGAAAGGAACCTGGGGGTAATCATATCAGATGACCTTAAGGTTAGCAAGCAATGTGAGAAGGCAGTAGGGAGGGCTGGGGATATACTGGGATGCATAGGGACAGGCATCACCAGCAGAAATCAGGAAGTTGTTATCCCTCTGTATGGACAGTTGGTGAGACCCCATCTGGAGTACTGTGTCCAGTTCTGGAGACCCCATCTCCGCAAGGGCATAGACAGGATAGAGGCAGTCCAGAGGAGGGCAACTAAAATGGTGCAGGGTCTGCAAGAAAAGCTGTACGAGAAGAGACTAAAGGAGCTTAATATGTATACCCTTCAGGAAAGAAGGGAGAGGGGGAACATGATAGAAATTTTAAGTACCTCAGTGGAATCAACAAAGTCCAGGAGGGTAGCATCTTTTAGAAAAAGATGTGCAAGAACAAGGGGACACAATTTAAAGATGGGGGGGGTGGTTCAAGAGCAATGTGAGGAAGAATGTTTTCACAGGGAGGGTAATGGATGCATGGAACAGCCTTCCTGAGAAAGTTGAGGGGTCTAAAACTGTGAGAGAATTCAAGAATGCATGGGACAGACATAAGGCAATTCTTTGGGGTAGGAAGAAATGGGCTGTTGGTTAACTAGGATCTGTGGCCTATCCTGTAGGTAGGGAAATGGGCAGACCAGGTGGGCCAAGCGGTCCTTATCTGCCATCAAAGTCAATGTTTCAAAGTCTATGTATGCCTCTTTGCAGATGACACGAAGGTCTGCGACAGGGTTAATACACAAGAAGGCATGGAAAAGATGAGAAGGGACTTGGCAAGGTTGGAGGAATAGTCAGAAGTATGGCAGCTAGGATTCAATGCAAAGAAGTGGAAAATAATGCACCTGGGAAACAAAAACCCAGGGGAAGATTACACAATGGGGGGGGGTTAGTAACAACAGCAAAAATGTAAAGGGACCTGGGGGTAATCATATCAGATGACTTTAAGGTTTGCAAGCAATGTGAGAAGGCAGTAGGGAGGGCTGGGGAATACTGTGATGTATAGGGTGAGGCATCACCAGCAGAAAACAGAAAGTTGTTATCTCTCTGTACAGACAGTTGGTGAGACCCCATCTGGAGTACTGTGTCCAGTTTTGGAGACCCCATCTCCGCAAGGACATAGACAGGATGAAGGCAGTCCAGAGGAGGGCAACTAAAATGGTGCAGGGTCTGCAAGAGAAGCCATACGAGGACAGACTAAAGGAGCTTAATATGTATACTCTTGAGGAAAGAAGGGTGAGCGGAGGCATGATAGAAACTTTTAAGTACCTCAGTGGCATCAACAAAGTCCAAGAGGGTAGCATCTTTCAGAAAAAAGAGATGTGCAAGAACAAGGGGATACAATTTGAAGACAGAGGGGAGACAGCACAGGGGCAATGTGCAAACGTACCTCCAGGGCTGTATTACCTGTTGGTCATCTACATAGGAACATACGGATGTGCCAGCAGAAACAGACCTCCTGGTCTATCAACATCTGCTTGAGTGTGCAGCTAGCTCCCCTACATTGCAGCTGCCCCACCCTCCTCCCCTTTTGTCTGCCCTCGGCTGTTCTCAGTCTCCCCCACCCATACTCCCCCCTGTTCTCTGTCCCATGCCCTTTTAAAGCTACCCACATTTTGCATATCTAAACATACGAATGTGCCAGCACTGATGCTGCCCCTGGAGGGCATCCTGCTTGGGGCAGGGGCCATGCAGGATGATCACCATAAAGGTGCCAACACTGTACTGCAGTGCATGGTATCCCACTATGGCACACCAGGTGCACCGCCACCCTGACCCACACAACAGCTCATCCCCTGCAAGGCCTCTGTCCCACACAGGTTGCCCTCTAGGGGCAGAACCAGTGCCAACAGGTTGGCCAACTCAGTGGTGCTCTAGGTAAGGGTCCTGGGCCCTGCAGCCTGCACACATGGCACATGTCACAGAGGTCCACCTGAAGCTGGTTAGCAAAGATGGGGCACTGCAGTGACAGTGGCTGGATTGCACACAATGCATAATGTTGGGCAGACTGGATGGGCCTTGCGGTCCTTATCTGCCGTCAACTTCTATGTTTCTATGTTTCTTAGCCACTCACGCTCTGCTCTGTGCATTTCACAGATGTGCCATAGGGATGCACAATGTACAAGCAATGGTGCATCATTGCATAGTGCTGAGAGATGCACAATACATGGCCGTTACTGCCAGACATGCTCCACTGCACATGTCAAGTGTGGTTCACCTTATACATGTGTAAAATTGTGCCCTACAGAAATGCCTTGAATCCATCAAATACACCCAACATATCATGCATGTGAGGAAATGCACCATCCAGACATGAGCCAAACTAATCAGATGTGCCCTGCAGATTGAGAAGGGCTTGAAGTAAATAAGCAATTTTCAGCCAGAGTATGCAAATGGCCTCAGTGCCAAGTTCAGATCCAACTGAACTGCTTCGCATCTCATTAAAGTTGCTCCAAACTGCATTTCAGTGTGTTGAACTAAACTTGGCCTGCCCTGTGCCACCCCACACCATAGGTGACCAACAGGTACTACAGCCCTGGAGGTACGTTCGTTTACATTCCTCGTGTTACAGCCTGTGTTGCCCTGCATCTAGTGGAACCTAGCCCACATCCAGATATGCTTTAACTGTGGGTATGCATGCCACTGTCCTGTCCTGTCCTGCACCACCCCATCCCTACTAGAGGCCCACCTGCCACTGTCCTGTCCTGCACCATCCCATCCCTGCTAGTGGCGTTACCTTCTACTATCCTGTCAAACCACAGTTCTCTTCCATACTCCTAACATTATTTGTGCCTGGGAAGTGTGTGTTACCTGCCACCTATGTCTGCTGTGCTAAGCCCCGCCCTGCCCACCCTGTGGTCTGGCACACCAATGTCACTGTGTTTGTAGGCCCTCTTCTAGCAGGTCACCAGTTCAACAGTTCTAAATGGGTGTTGGCATTGCACTTACCCTGTCATTGCCCCCCAGCACTGTCTCCTGCCATATGTTGTGCCACAGAGTGCATTGTACTGCATCGGAGGTAGTATAGCGGAGTGATTTAAGGCTCTGAGCTGCAAATCTTGTGACATCCAACAGACCAGACCTGGGTTTGAATCCCACAGCTGCCACTTGCATACTGTGTGACCCTGAGCAAGTCACTTAACTTCCCTGTGCTCCCAGATCGCACCTGTAAAAAAGCTTTCAGCTTAGCACGCTACTCCTGGTTAAAACAACAGAGTGCATTGTGTGAGCATGGTGTCCTGCACACTGACTCACTAGATGGCTGCTAGGGATGTCCCCACTCTCCTCACACACCTCATTATCACCACCATCAGGAATGGTGCCCTGTCCTTATTCCCAGCGCTGCCTTTCTATTCCCTCAATATAATAACACAACCATCAGTCCAAGTTCTATGGAAAGGTGTTTTTTATGTACATATCAGAATGTGCTCACAAAATGCACTGCACTATAGCAGACACTGCTGAGTGTACTGTAACCTGGGTGTGGCTGCTGCCCAAGCCTTTAATGACTCAGTAGTTCAGCACATGTACTGAAGCCTGTAAACATGCAATAATAGTCTTAAAAAAAGTCATGGAGCCTTGGGACAAAATACAATGAAATGAATCGTTTGATGGATAACTAGATTCACAAACTGCCATTTTTTTTTGAAAAACCTAGAACATTAATAATGGGGCTATTTGCTACATAATGTCATAAGCTACAAACAACTGGTTTATAGTATTAGTAAGAGGAGATTCACAGCTTTCCAGTGGTATAACATATGGTGTTTCTAATACTTATTACATAATTAATGGCTGATTAATTTCCTTTACTGTTCTTAAATTGGTAAAATACTGACATTAGTTTTCAGAAGGCAGCAAAGAAAAACTCTAAGCTCCAGTAAGAGGGTGAAATTCAGTTAAAACACACAGGAATAAGCTGATCCTGGAGCTACAAATTTTTTTTTTTTTTGCCCCGTCTTTTACTGGGCAAATAAAAATATTTAACAACACAACATACTGTATAACATTTTAATATATCATTTTGTTTTCAGTACTTCATAACCATTTTATTTATTTACTACAGTACACATTCAGCAAGAGTATCAATATAGTAAATAAATATAATTTACAATTCAGTATGTCTCATTCATCTTGGTATAATTATAATAAGTCAAGTATCTCAATGATTTAGGTACATGTGATAATCATTTTGATATGAGTCTTATCCATTTCAGTATGGGTCATATTCATTTCAGTGTGTGTTTTATTCTTTCTGGTATATGTTTTATTCATTACAGTATTTTCTTATCAATTTTTGGTATATGTTATGTGAATTTCTGCATGGGTCGTATCTATTTCAGAAAGTTCCATATTGATATTAAAATGTGTCATACCCTCCCTCTTTACTTGCCCCCCCAACAGATTCCACACTCCTCCACCTTTTCACCCCCTTGTGTTTGTCCCATGCCATCTTGAATCCCTCCACTGTTTTGGCCTGCACCACCTCCTCTAATAGACCATTCCAGGGTGCCACCACCCTGTCAGTGAAGTAATGCCCCCTAATGTTTCCCCAAAACCTACCCCCCTCCACCCTCAGTCCATGTCCTCTAGTCTCTGCATCTACCTTTCCCGAGAACAAGCTGTCCCCACTTTATTGACCCCCTTCATATATTTGAATGTTTCTATCTTATCCCCCCTCTTCTTTCTGGTCTTCAGTGGGTACAAATTCAACACCCTCAACCTCTGCTCATATGACTTCCCACTTAGCCCATGCTCATTTTAATGGTCCTTCTCTGTACCTTTCCATGCCATCTATGTCCTTGCATAGGTGGGGTCTCCAGAACTGATCTACATGCTCATGGTGTAGACTCACCATGGAACTGCAGAGTAGCATTAGCACCTCCCTTTTTCTACTGGTTTTTCCCTTCCCTGTGAACACCAGTGTTCTGTTCACTTTGCCCACCACCTTGCTGCATTGGGTCTCTATTTTAATGTCATCAGTGATTATAATCCCTAAATCCTTTTCCGGCTCAGATGCAACCATATCCGCACCCCACATTGTGTAAGTGGTTTATGGATTCTTCTGTCCCAAGTGCATCACTGTGCATATTTTGGCATTGCATTTCAGTTGTCATGTTTTTGACCAACCCTTTAGCAACCTTAGATCTTTCTTCATAGCTTCTAGTCCCTCTGGGATGTACACCCCATTACAGATTTTGGTGTCATCTGCAAAAAGGTAGACCGTCCCCTGCATCTTTGATGTTAAACAGAATAGGCCTCAGCACTGAAGCCTCTGGGACCCTGCTCATCACCTCTACTTCCACAGAATGCACCCCACTGACCGCCACCCTCTGGCTTCTACCTGTCAGCCAGCTCTCCACCCACCTTGTTATTTTATGTCCCACTCCCAAAGTCTCCACCTTATTAGCCAATCTTCTGTAGGGCACCATGTCAAAGGCCTTACCAAAGTCCAGTAAGACCAAGTCCACTGCCCCCCACTGATCAGTCACCCTCTTCACCCTGTCGAAGAACTTGATCAGGTTTGTCTGACATGACCACCCCCGACTGAAGCCATGCTGATGGAAATCCTGCAGCCCCTGATCTTCCAAGTAATTAACCACCCTTTTTTTCAATATCGCCTCCATCATCTACCCATTACCTATATAAGGCTGACTGGGCAATAACTGCCAGCCTCCTCCCTGCTGCCACTTTTAAGAAGTGGCACCACATCAGCCCTCTTCCAGTCCTCTGGTACCCACCCTGTACTGTATCTAAGGACAAGTTAAATAATCTTGCTACTGGTAACACCAGTTGCTCCCTTAGCTCCCGGAGCACCCTAGGGTGCAGGGCGTCTGGGCCCATAGCCTTGTCTACCCTCAATGCACTCAATTCTTCCCTTACCCTGTCCTTACTGATTGCACTAGGTTCCACCCCTACATCCCCCCTTCCACCTAGCACTGGTCCCCTTCTTCACCATCTATTGTGAAGACTGAGATGATGTATGTATTGAGCACTTCAGCTTTCTCAAATTCCCCTTCCACCAATAATCCCCCCTCACCATTTACCCTTAATATTCTCTGCCTTGCTTTCATTTTTCCCTATGTATCGAAGGAAAGTCTTGTTCCCCCTTTTGGCCTGCCTAGTAATTTTCTCCTCTGTTTCTGCTTTTGCCTTCCTAATCCTTTGCCCTGTTGCCCATAGTTTCTCCTTGTAAATTTCCATATCCTCTTTCCCCTGTGTCCTCTTATATTCTCTAAAAGCCCTTTTCTTCTCCCCTTATTGCGCCCTCACTTCCCTGTTGAACCACAGCAGCTCCTCCTTCTTTTGCTGTTTCTCACCTCCCTCCTACAGCTCTCTGTGGCTTTAAGTAGCCCCCCTTGATCTTATTGCATAGTTCCTGACCCCTCCATATCTTCCATCCCCTTCAATTCAATCTGGAATACCTCCCCCATCTTGGGAAAATCTGCTTGCCTGAAGTCCATGACCTTTGTGATGGTTTGACTTGTTTCATACCCTGCTCTAACCCTGAAGCCCACTGTGTTATAGTCACTTTCTCCTAAGCTGACCCTCACCCCCACTCCCCCAACATTATCCCCATTTGTGAGGACTATGTCAAGTATGTTACCCCACTACTGACCAGCTGCTGCAGGAATTTTGGTATTGTGTTTGAGCATATGTCATATTTTGTCACGTGTCATAATTATTTCAGTATGTATTATACACATTTTATTATGTGCCATATTCTTTTCAGTATAGGTCATATCCATTTCAGCATGTGTCATAATTATCTCAGTATGTGTCTAACCATTTCAGTATAAGTCATATCCATTTCAACATGTGTCATAATTGTTTCAGTATGTGTCATAACCAGTTCAGTTTGTGTCATATCTATTTTAGTATGTCAAAATTATTTCAGTATGTGTCATAACCATTTCAGTTTGTGTCATATCCATTTTGGTGTATGTCATAATTGTTCAGTATGTGTCATACCTATATTGGTGCATACTGCATACATTTTGTTTTTTGTCATACCTATTTTGTGGTGTGTCTTACCCATTTTGATGAATGTTGTACCCATTTCAAGATGTGACATGTCCATTTTGATATTTGTCATAATTAATTCAGTATTTGTTATACCCATGTCTGTGTGTGTCATACCCATGTCAGTCTGTGCTATAACCATTTTGGTGTATGTCATAACCATTTCAATATGTCATACCCATTTTGCTATGTGTCATATCCATTTCAGTAGGGGTCATATCCACTTATCTGTGTGTCATAACTATTTTAGTGTGCATCACAACATTTTTAGAGTGTGCCATACCCAATTAAGTTTGTCTCATACTGTCTCATACATATTTTGGTATATACTACTCATTTTGCTATGTGCTATAGCCATTCCAGTATAGGTCATATCCATTTCCATATGTGTCACTATTATTTCACCATGTGTCATACCATTTTCAGTGTGTCATATTCATTTTGGTTAGTATCAAATCCATTTCAGTGTGTCTCATAACCATTTTGCTATGTGCTATAGCCATTGCAGTATAAGTCATATCCATTTCAATATGTGTCATTATTATTTCACCATGTGTCATACCATTTTCAATGTGTGTCATATCCATTTTTGGGTGTGTCATATCCATTTTATTATAGCATACCCATTTTACTATGTATCATAACCATTTCAGGATAGGCCATATCCAGTTCAATATGTGTCATAAGTATTTCAGTGTGTGCCACACCAATTTCAGTGTGTGCCATATCCAGTCCAGTTTGTCTTATACACATTTTGGTATGTCATACCTATTTTACTATATGTCATATCCATTTCAGTAGTGCCATATCCATTTCAGTATGGGTTATCATTATTTCTTTATGCATCATACCCTTTTTGGTACAGCATATCCTTTTCATTTTGTGCCATACTCATTTTGGTGTGTGTCATATCCATTTTGGTATGCGTCATATCTATTTTGGTATGTGTCATATCTATTTTGGCATGCATCTTACCTGTTTCAATATGTTTCCAAGCCATTTTGATATATGTCATCCTTATTTTAATAAGTGTTATTTTCTAGCTTGGTGTATGTTGTATCCATTTTGGTGTATGTCATATGCAGTTTGGTATATGTCATACACATTTTGGTATAGGTCATCCCCATTTTAGAAGATCTCATAATCATTTCAGTGAGTGATATACTCATTTTCATGTTTGTCATTCTGATAATATGCTGTAAACATTTTGTTGTTAGTCGTAGACATTTCACTATTAATTACATCCTGAAAACTGTAATTTGGAATTGAACAGCTTCCCATAAAACTACAACTGGAAAACTCTTTAGCTTGTGTAACTTTGTTGCAATAGATACAATTTTTGCATTTAAAACACCCCTTAGGTTGTTGTAGCCAAATATGTGGTTTAGTATCCTGAAAATGGCTATGAACAAGGAGATCTTTTTAAAATAGGTGCTCACTGAAAATGCATTCTGACTGGGTCTGACTAATTGCTTTCAGTCCTGGTTCAGCTGCCAGGACATGCCGGTGCTTCTTGATTATTCTGTTCAACTGGTCTGCCTGTATGAGTACCCGTAACAAAGTCAAATCTCTCACAGTGTTCAATTTCTCTTTTTTGTTGAGTTAAAAGATTGGCTCTGTCTCGAGACTTAGCTTCATCCCAGGCTGTAAATACTTGGGTGCTATTGTAACCCCTCTCAAGTAATCTCTTTGCTAAATCACTAGCCCCTTTGTCAAAAGCCTGTTCAATTGAGCAGTTCCTGCAATTTCTCAAGAATTGCCCTTTTGGGATGTTGTGTGCTATATGTGGTGGGTGGCAACTGCTAGCTTCAAATATCGTATTTCCATCAATTTCTTTTCTATACATCTCACTGTCAACTCCCTGTGTAGCATTTATCACAATACTCAAATCCAAATAATTAGATATTTCTTGACTGATGTTATATGTAAATTTCAAGTTTGGATTAGTACTGTGAAAGAAGGCAACAAACTTTTTAAAACTCTGAACACTTCCCTTCTAGATGACTGTAATGTCAACTATATAATGCTTCCATACTTTCAAGTTAGTGTGAAACTGATTTACACTAGTGTCCCAGATGACAGTCTCCTCCCACTTCTCAACATACAGATTCTCAATTGGTGGGGTGCAAGTTGCCTCCATCACTGTCCTGACTCTGTAAATACAGCTCTCCATTAAATGTAAAAATATTATATTTGAGGACACAGTCTAGCAATTTTAGAATAAAGGAAGCGGGGGGGGGGAATTAGCTCTCTCTGTCTGGTTCAAGTAGTAAGCCGCTGTATCCAAAGCCCCTCACTGGGGACACTGGCATATAGTGCTTCGATGTCCAGTGTTATTATGTAAGCCTTTGGTCCCAGTGTGATGTTAGAAAGTAAATTTAAAACCTCTTTTGTGTCTTTCCAAAAGGAGGGTACAGTCGTCACCAAAGGCTTAAGAAAAGAGTCACAGTACTGTGAAAGGTGTTCCATTGGAGACCCTATGCAGCTCACAATCGGCCATCCTGGTGAGTCTTGTAGAGTCTTATGCACCTTTAGTAAAATGTAAAACATAACACATATAGGTTCTTTGATGATCAGAAAGTCTCTAATACTCTTATCAATTTTTTTCTTATTGAATTTGTCCTCTGTTAATTCATCTATGCCATATTTATAATCCCAGGTAGGATCTTGTGTCAATTTCAAATAAAAATCTCAATTATCCAGCTGTCTCGTTATTTATTGTACATATTGGGCTTTATTTAGAAGTACCATGGCTCCCCCCCATCTGCCTGCTTAATAATAAGATTAGTATCCTCTTGCAATGTTTTCCAAGTTTCTCTTTCTTTGTTACTGAGGTTATTGAAATGAGTTTTCATCAGATTTTTAAAATGTATTTCCAATTATATTTCAATTAGCTCCTTAAATACTGTTACTGCAGCGCAGTGTGACAAGCAGAAAGTGGAAGGATTTTTGAATTCAGTACAGCTAGGTAGGTAAGGTTCTTGATTCTCAGTGTTCTTTTTGTTAAAGAAGGCTTTTAGGGATATAAACATGCCTGGGACAGGCATAGGGGAACCTAAGAGGTAGGGCAGAGGAAGGGGAAACCACTGACCAGATAGGGTCAAGTATAGGGCTAACGGGCAGACTAGATGGGCCTTGTGGTCCAAATCTGCTGACAATTTCTATGTTTCTGTTTCTATGTTAAAGAGCTTTGAGATCAGTCCTCTGTGCCCGCCTTTTTTTTTAACACAGCACCCTTCACTCTTTCGTGTATGTGCAGCTTCTGATTTGGTTTTTGTGGTAAGGGCAGCAGCGTGTAACTCAGAAGTATGTTTTTTTTCTGTGTAAATAGGAGAAAAATTATTATTTTCCTTTCTCAGACAAAAACATGTTAAACACAGCTTAAGTTTACGAGAGTTCATCAAGGCATCCTAGATCTGAAACAAAGTCCTGACAGGGTGCATCTGAAGACATTTTGCCACCCTTAGCAGGTTCTACTTTTATAGGCACAGGATTTGACTAACAAGAGGAACTTCCTGTTTGGGAGCTGGAAGGGAGTGATCACAGGGGCACAAAAGAATCATCATCCTAGAAGGAAAATAGTAGGTCTCCATCACCCTCTAGCTGCTGGAGGTCTGACTCTAAACAAGTAAGAAGCAGACTACTAAGGGATATAGGAACTCATTGTCCCCGAACAGGAAGATCAGGAGTTTTAAGGGCATGGAGGCAATAGGAAAGTATGGGAAAATATGTATATATATATATGTGTATATATATATATATATATATATATAAAATAAACAGAGAGAGAAAAGAGTAAATATACAAAAAAACAGTTAAGGGACAACATAAAAAGACATGATGGGAGTGGTGCAGTGCAGCGGCTGTGGAGCAGCAGTCTTCCAGGAGACATTCTGGAGGATGCGGGGTTGTCTCATATGCAGGCACCTCTCTGGGCTGAGGGAGGAGATTGCTCATCTCCAGGCTGAGTTGGCCAGGATTTGGGAGACCTCCTTTCCCTCCCAAGGACCACCAGGGCCGCTATCGCTGCCTCAGAGGTTGCCAAGAAAGAGGAGTGGTTGGACCACAGTGGGCTCAGGGAGGGTGAAGGTAGTGGAACAGAGGTGCATCCCTCCAGTTGTACCTCTCCACAATTCATATGCCATTCTGGCAGAGTGTGGTTCCTCTATGCAGGCACCTGCAGTGGAGACCAAGGAGGATGTTGGGAACCTCCACAAAGGAGACCCACAGGAGGGTGGCATGGGATCCCACAGGGGAAGGAAACAACTCCTGGTGGGGGACTTCATTATTAGGAGGGTAGAACTGGGGGAGGGAGGGGAGAGGGAAGTAAGGTGCCTTCCTGGTGCCATGGCTTGGAGGGACTGGGAGCAAATCCTCAGGATCACAGAAGCAGCTGCATGGGGAAGGGAGCTGGATGTCATTGTCCACCTAGGGACAAATGACCTGACTGGGAAAGGGATCAGAGCAGTGCAGGAGGAGTTTGTGGACTTGGGAAGGGGCCTTAGACAAGTTGCACACACGGTAACCTTATAGGAGGTCCTGCCTTTCTATGGTATGGGTGAGGCTATGGTACTCTACACCATGGGATTCAATCAGTGGTTGAAAAACTGGTGCAGAGCTCAGGGTTTCAGCTTCATAGGAGACTGGGGCTCCACCTGGAGGGATACTGGCCTATACTGGTGCAATGGTCTGCATCTGTCCAGGAGGGGAAGCTGGATCCTAGGTGATAGGTTTAAATGCTTCATTGGCAAGCATTTAAATTAGCCAAGTGGGGAGGCACTGAAAAGGAGAAGGGAAATCCTAGCCCTCCCCCAAAAAAAACAGGGTAGTCAGTGAGGTAAATACCGAGATAGAGCAGTCGATAGGGAGAAGGGCAGCGGTAAATGGAGAAAAAGACAAAGGCACTAAGGACAGAGATGGGGCAAAAAGGAATAAGGCCATCAAAAAATGGAGGGTAATGAGTACCAATGCCCATAGTCTAGGTAACAAGCTCCCTGAACTGGTGGTCTTGATGGAAGAAGGATGCCTGTATATCGTGGCAGTCACAGAAATATGGTACACAGAGAACCATGACTGGGATGTCAACATACCAGGGTACACAATCTACAGGAGGGACAGGGAAGGTAGAAGAGGGGAGGAGTAGCTCTCAATGTAAGGGAAGGGATCAAAGCAATGGAACTAAAAGGTAAACAGGGAGGAGAGGAGGCACTGTGGGTCACCCTGGAGGCTGGAAATGGCACTACAATCTGCACAGGAGTTGTATGCAGACCACCCCTCAGGCGGAGGAAATGGACAAGGAAATGATAGAAGACTGCAGGGTTCAGTACTAGGACCCTTCTTTTTTAATGCCTTTATAAGTGACATTGCAGAGGAACTGGAAGGAAAAGTATGTCTCTTTGCAAGATGACACAAAGATCTGCAACAGGGTTGATACACCAGATGGAGTGGAAAGGATGAGAAGGGACTTGGCAAGGTTGGAGGAATGGTCAGATGTATGGCAGCTCAGATTCAGTGCAAAGAAGTGCAAGGTAATGCACCTGGGAAACAAAAACCCAGGGGAAGAGTACACAATGGGGGTGAGATAATGACAACAGTTAAAATGGAAAGGGAACTGGGGGTAATTATATCAGATGACCTAAAGGTGGGCAAGAAATGTGAGAAAGCAGTAAGGAAGGCTGGGGGGATACTGGGATGCATAAGGAGAGGCATCAATAATAGAAAACAGGACGTTGTTATCCCTCTGTACAGGCAGTTGGTGAGACCCCATCTGGAGTACTGTGTGCAGTTCTGGAGACCCCATCTCCACAAAGACATAGACAGAGTGGAGGCTGTCCAGAGGAGGGCAACCAAAATGGTACAGGGTCTGCACCAGAAGACATATGAAGAAAGCCTAAAGGAGCTTAATATGTATGCCCTTGAGGAAAGAAGGGAGAGAGGAGACATGATAGAAACTTTCAAGTACCTCAAGGGAATCAACAAAGTCCAAGAGGGTGGCATCTTTCAGAAAAAGAGATGTGCAAGAACAAGGGGGCACAATTCGAAGATAGAGGGGGGACGGCTCAGAGGTAATGTGAGGAAGTATTTTTTCACAGAGAGGGTTGTGGATGCATGGAACAGCCTCCCTGAGAAGGCCGTGAAGTCAAGAACAGTAGGGGAATTCAAGAAGGCATGGGACAGACATAAGGTAGTCCTAGTGGGGGGTAGGAGGAAGTAGGCTGTTGGTTAACTAGGATCTGCAGCTTATCTGTTAGTAGGAAAATGGGCAGACTAGGTGGGCCAAGCAGTCCTTTTCTGCCGTCACATTCTTTGTTTCTATATTTCTATGTAAGACATCCTTAGGATAGCAGAGAAAGGGAAGATATTGCTGATGGGGGATCTGAATATGC
Source organism: Neoceratodus forsteri (assembly GCA_016271365.2). Lineage (NCBI taxonomy): Eukaryota > Metazoa > Chordata > Ceratodontiformes > Ceratodontidae > Neoceratodus > Neoceratodus forsteri. Next base: position 823,620,302 of record CM057449.1, read on the forward strand.
CAGATGTCAACTGGAGCACCTTTGCAGCAGCCACATCCAAGAGCAGTGCCATTCTCAATGCCCTACAGGGGGCATGCCTCAGACAGCTAGTTTTGGAACCCACTCAGGAGGGAGCAATCTTAGACCTAGTACTCTCAAATGGGGATAGAGAGAGGATCTCAGATCTAGAAGTGGGTAGCCATCTGGGAACAAGTGACCACCAAACAGTGTGGCTCATGATAATCTTAGCTGTAGTGTCAAGCCATATGAAAGTGAAGGTACTGGACTTCAGGAGGGCTGATTTTATCAAAATGGGAGAGTGCCTCTGAAAAGCACTAGTAACAGGCAAGAAGGTGGGGTGGAGCAACAATGGGGAAACATTAAAATTGCCATCACAGAGGCAACAAGCCTTTTTGTGAAGCACATAAACAAATCAGAACAAAGGAAAAAAAACACTGTGGTTATCAAAAAAAGGGGCAGGGAAGGTTAGGGAGAAAAAGATTATATTAAGGAAGTATAAGGAAACACAGAAGGAGCAATACAGACAGCTGTGCCAGTTAAAGCAGAAGGAAGCGGGGAAGGCAGTCAGAATAACAAAGTCCCAAACCAAGGAAAAGATAGACAACTCATTTAAGAAGGGGGATAAAACCTTTTATGGGTACATTAGGGAGCAAAGAAAGACTAAGGCAGGGATACTGAGGCTGAATAAAGAGGAGGGTGGTTGGACAGAGAGGGACAGTGAAAAAGCAGGGATCACAGAACAAATATTTCTGCTCAATATTCACAAAGGAAGAGGAGGGGGAGGTACCTAATCCAGTCAATAGAAGCACTCTGGATAGGGGGTAGATATCAGTCCTTTCACAGAAAAAAGGATTCTGAAAGAACTCCTAAAACTGAAGGTGGATAAAGCAATGGGGCCTGATGGGATTCACCCCAGAATTCTAAAAGAACTAGTAAACACCACTGACTACCCTTTTCAACAAATCATGGGAGGATGGTGTGGTACCTGAGGATTGGAGGAGGGCGGATGTGATTCCTCTTCACAAAAGTGGGAGCAAGAGCGAGGCAGGAAACTACAGACCTGTCAGTTGGACCTCAGTAGTAGGGAAAATGATGGAATCGCTTCTAAAGTAAATAACTGTTGAGTACCTAGAGGCCAGTGGGGCACAGGACCCAAGGCAGCATGGATTCACAGCAGGAAGGTCATGTCAGATGAATCTAATCAATTTCTTGGACTCAGTAACCAAAGTAGTAGACCAGGGAGGGGCTGTGGACATGGCCTACCTAGAATTTAGCAAGGCATTTGACACAGTCCCGCACAAAAGATTAATAAACAAATTAACCAGCCTGGGAGTGGATCCCAGGGTGGTAGCCTGGATAAAACATTGGCTGGACAACAGGACACGGAAGGTAATAGTAAACAGAGTCCACAGTGAAGAAAAGGGGGTTACTAGTGGAGTACCGCAGGGTTCAGTACTGGGGCCGGTCCTTTTTAATGTCTTTATAAGCAACATTGTAGAGGGACTGGAAGGAAAAGTATGCCTCTTTGTAGACAGCACAAAGATCTGCAACAGGGTTGATACACAAGGTGGGGTGGAAAGGATGAGAAGAGACTTGGCAAGTTTGGAGGAATGGTGAAATGTATGGCAGCTTAGATTAAATGCAAAGAAGTGCAAAGTAATGCACCTGGGAAACAAAAACCCAGGGGAAGAGTACATAATTGGGGGTGAGATATGACAACAATAAAAATGGAAAGGGATCTGGGGGTAGTTATAGCAGATAACCTAAAGGTGGGCAAGCAATGTGAGAAGACAGTAAGGAGGGCTGGGGGGATACTGGGATGCATAGGGAAAGGCATCACCAGTAGAAAACAGGAAGTTGTTATCCCTTTTACCGACAGTTTGTATAACCACATCTGGAGTACTGCACGCAGTTATGGAGACCCCATCTCCGCAAAGACATAGGCAGGGTGAAGCCTGTCCAGAGGAGGGCAGCTAAAATGGTGCAGGATTTGCACCAGAAGACATATGAAGAAAGACTAAAGGAGCTTAATATGTGTAGCCTCTAGGAAAGGAAGGAGAAGGGGGACATGATAGAAACTTTCAAGTACCTCAAGGGAATCAACAAAGTCCAAGAGGGTAGCATCTTTTAGAAAAAGAGATGTGCAAGAACAAGGGGGCACAATCTGAAGATGGGGGTGTGGCTCAGAGGTAATGTGAGGAAGTATTTCTTCATGGAGAAGGTTGTAGATGCATGGAACAACCTTCCTGAGGAGGTAATGGAGTCAAAAACAGTGGTGGAATTCAAGAATGCATGGGACAGACATAAAGCAATTCTAGTTGGGGGGGGGTAGGAGGAAGTAGGCTGTTGGTTAACTAGATCTGCAGCTTATCCATTAGGTAGGGAAATGGGCAGACTAGGTGGGCCAAGCAGTCCTTATCTGCCATCAAATTCTATGTTTCTATGTTTGTCCCCCCTCCGAAGTGTTTCAGGATCATAAGGGAAGCCACAACAGCAGTTTATCAACACCTCCCCCCCAAGTTAATTCTTCCAGTGTGCAGAATTAGAAGGGCTCACAAATATGCAAATTACTTAGCTGTTTTGCATGTCTCCAAACCAACACACTCCAAAGCCTTAAGCTCAGTGCAAGGCATTATGGGTAGGCAAATCCATTTGCAGGGCAGGCTGACATGACTTCGCCAGGGCTGATACTGTCATTTAAAAAGTCTTTTACATCTGATCCGGTATCAGCTGAGTGAAGTGAAGTCATCATGTCAGCCAAGTACCAAGTCAGTCCCACTCAGTGGACATATACCCAAGACAGGCACACTCAACAGCTACAAGCTGTAGAAGCAGTCTGCAGGAAGAGCAGTGCAATGGGTCACTTAAGTATATAATAGTTCACACCCCCCTAGCACAAGGAGAGCCCAGTTACAGCCTAGTGTGGTTACAGATTGAAAGGACCCTTATTAAAGACTCAGCTTTCTCCCCAGATAGCCTTTTCTTTATTTCTCCTAAACTCTTGATGCAGTCGCTTCATAACTCAGTTATATCCACTTCACTGAGGGTACATGCCCAGTTGTGTTGGGCTTTGTGATTCGATAATTTAACAGATATTTCTCAGCCGCTGTGTAGCAATCCTAACTTTAAGTTGGGGGGGAGGGGCAGATGGTGACTCCTGTAGGAATTCCCCAGCTGGAGGGTAAGAGAGTAACTGATCTTTTGTCTGATGGTCGACTTGCTACCAGCCAGGACTTACTGGTCAAATTTAACTTTACCTCCTAGGTCCATCTTTAAGATTTACCAACTCTGACATTTGCTGATCAGCTGGTTTGGTACGACTCTTTGGTCTAATACTCAGGAAGAGTTATACCACACGCTCCACTCTCTGGCTTGGCAACCTCATTCAGTATCTCAAATTGCTCTTGTCCTCTTTCCTAGACTTTTCCTAGATGTTAAGGGGCAGTCTAAGTACTGATCGTCTTCTTTCCCCACTAATACGTTTGACTGGGCCCCACATCTGGACTGACCTTTATTTATATGTTACTAATGACAGGCTTCGTATTACCCAGTTTTATATTCTACATAATATTTACCTTACTCCTTGCAAATAAGCTATCCTCTTCACTGTGCACCAGGTGTGGACAAGATTTTGGGTCTCTGTTTCACATCGTGTGGGACTGTCCCAAAACTGCTTCTCTCTGGAAAAAGATCAATCAGATGGCAGACCCACTTTTGAGTATAGACAGTTATTTTACTCTGGAAGTTTGCATTATAGGTGATTATTCTCAGATTGGGGTCAAAGAGCGGAGGTATTATATGTCCATTATTTCATTATCAGTTAACCGTGTGGTACTTTGCCACTGGAAAGACCAAGAGGCTATCTCTTACCCTGAATGGCTTAATGAGCTTCTGGCTAATCTTCATCTTGAAAAGACGATAGCCAGACTTCATAATCAGTTACCCACTTATACTAAAAAGTGGAGTAAATTCCATACTTTATTTTCACTTTCTTCCAAACCTTGAATAGAGTGATGGAGCATAGCCTAAGTCTATAGGTAATTCTTCTCTACTACTATAAACAATGATGCTCAATGATTACTCTACCCTTGGAGACCCCTTATAGAGTAAATAATCTATACCGCCTTTATGTTTGTGCAATGTATTGGTTCTCTTGGTTGAACATCTACCCCACTCCCCTCAGGCCCACTACTGCCTGTCAAGCCCTTCCCTAAAAAAAAATAATAAAAAAAGTAAATAAAAAAAAATATTGATTATCATTGCTTCTGTGAAGTTTGTAGCCTGTATATATCTCTTACTATATTACTTAGCTCTGCTATGTTTGTAACCTGTATATACCTGTTGCTGCATTACTATGTTTGTATTTTTTTTGACTGTATAACTTTTGTCTTTGTGTTAGTCTGTATATATTCTGTTTCTAAGTGCTTAGCCTTGTCCTTTGTGCCAATACCTTATATGCTGATTCTTATTGTACGCCCATATTGTCAACCCCAGGTCCACCTTGAAAGTGAGTTTGCTCAATAGTGCCCACCTGGTTAAATAAAGATTTTGATTGAGTGATTGATTGATTGATTGAATTCTTAAGTTCTCATTGGGGTGGGGGTCTGGGGTGGGGGAGGGGATATTTATTTAATTAATTGTATACTAAATGTTTGTGTTGTTTTATGTTGACTGTTTTTTGTGGTTGTTGATTGATGTCTTATAAAACTCAATAAAGCATGTTAAAGTAAAAAAAATAATAACAGTTCACACCAGAGCATCTTAATCGTGTCTTGATAATAGCCACACAAGATGTGTAATGCTAACTCCCAGAATCCTTTGAAAGTTACAAAACGGTGTATCTAATTCTTGGCTTCTGATTATTCCACCCAAACTGTGAAATCAGATTCTATCAGAAAATAAAAAAATTAGCCCTGGAAAGTAGACAGGGGAAAATTGAAATGCAGTAGATACAAACATGTAGTCAGCAAATTCATCTTGATTTCACCAAACCTGAAATAAAGAAAGATGGGGATAGGGACAAATGGACCATGATGCATGTCCTGAATTAGTTGTTGAAGCAAAAGTGTTAGCTAACAGCCTACAACTGAGATAACTGTCTTTAAATCTGGACCACTAAATATCTAGTCACTAAAACTAAAATATTGCAACATATGATGGATGAACCTCCCAGACCCAGTCAATAGCTTTGCCAGCATCCATGCCCAGGATAACACTGGGTGCCTCAGAGGACCCCATCTGATGCAAGACTTAAAATGTTATTTAATATTATCTTGCATTTGGCAGGATGCTACACATTCTGTCTGGTTCAAATAAAGTAAAAACAGGAGAACAGTATGCAATCTGTGAGCCAAAAAAGATGCAAAAAATGTATAATTTAGGTTGAGAAATGACATCAAGTGATAAGATTTACAGTATGTAGGGATTTTATCTTTTATTGAGCTTTGGTAAAGTCCAAATGACATCATACTGCCGAGACTGGAAAACCTTAGAGCCTTCCTTTACTGAAATAAACACCCCAAGTAATGACATCAATAACAGAGGTGGAAATGCTTTCACATATCACCGTGTATACCAGTCGGGGATAGGGCATTTAATATGTTTCATTTTAGTGATAGCTTCAGTAAGTTCTGGCAATTGTATGAGGGCATCTGATTGAGTGTTCTGAGTGTATGTCTACTGGGGCAAACCTAAGCCAGCGAAAAAAGTTTCAAATTCCAGAGTAGGTTCTGCTATTGTTTAGGAAACAATTTCAATTGGATAGCCCAGCAGAGATGCAACCATTCATTTTCTATGAGGTCCTGCTTCTACTCCATTTTACAGCTGGAAGGACTAAAGCACAGGCAGCTTAAGTGTCTTGCTCAGGGTCACAGAGTGAGTAAATGGCTCCAGTAGGACTTAAGCCTCGATCTACAGGGCCCCAAGCCTAGGAAATAACAATTAGAATACATTGCCTCTCACCTGTAACTTGCACTACCGCTGAGCCACATGGGCCAATGTTGCATTTGACTGCAATGGGTCAACAATCTGTTGCCTTTATCATAAATTAAACTTGAAACTCCATATCAACAGAAATCAGACAGGCTAGAATACTGCCTCTATTCAAAATACTATACAAGCAGTATCTGTTTAATGCAGTTTGTTGTCACTATTTCTAAATTTTTATGATGAATAATTAAATGTATGATATGAGATGTATAACTGTTTTATATACCACACCAGTGGTAAATAAACAGGGTAACTAAATCATGCTATTTTTAGATAAATATTTATTTTCACTAATAACACAATTTATTTCACGTAGAACAAAATTAATAGCATTTCTTTTTAGGTTTCATTGTTTATTTAATAGTATAGGTAACCTATGCTAATAATAAAGTTTTTGTATTGTTTTACATGTAACAAATTGTTTTTGTCTTTGTGATTTTTGTCTTGGTCTTGCCTGTAAAGGGACACGTGACCCAGTGTATTCGCCATTTATCAAAAGTTAAATAAAATAAATAAATTAACCATGCTAGTGCAAGCCATTTTGTGCTTTCTTACAAACAATGCTCATAATCTTTAAAGGAAAACACTGTTTACATGCTATCACTCTCCTGCTAGTGCATATACCTTCAGTTAGCAGTTCTATATAAAAAATATATTTTTTAACTTAGTTTAGGTACAGTAGTTACATTTCTTGGTTTAGGAAGTTAATCCTAATTATTTATAGACTATGGATTTATTCATGTAACTTACTGCTTTAATTTGTTTGTCATATCTTCTTATTGTACAGCACCCAGAGCCTCCAGGATTGGGTGCCTAAGAAATAACAAATTTAATTGAATTTAAGTTTAAACAGTGCTGGGAAACTTCCATCCTCACCTGTGATATGCTAATATGCCCCTGCTGACCAATGTGCTGAGTCAGCAGGGTCACATTAGCATATCCTGGGTGAGGGAGCAAGCAGCTCCCCTGAGATGGCTGCCCGCATCATTTGAAAACAGAAGTTTTCCAGTGCTGTTTGAAACTTAAATGTAACTACTGTACCTAATCTAAGTTAAAAAACTATATGTTCTGTATAGGGAGACACAAGCAAGTGTGCTTATTGGAATGAGCAAGTGCTAAAATTTAGAAACGAACAAAGAGCACAAAGCAGCACAGACTGAAATAAACACACCAGAAATTTGATGCAGTTTGGGAGTAGGTAACCTCAGCACTACACCTCAACACTTCATGTCCTGGAGAGGACACGAAGCGCTGAAGTGTAGTGCTGCAGTTACCTGCTCCCAAACTGCAGCAAATCTCTGGTGTGTTTATTTCAGTCTGTGTACTTGCTCTTCATGCTCTTATGTTTTATATAGAACTGCTGTCTGGAGGTATATACACTAGCTAGAGAGTGCTGGCATGTAAGCAGTGTTTTTCTGTAATAAACCAGTTTTGCCAGGCTGAGATGCCCCCCCCCCACACACACAGACCTTATAGGCTTTTAATGTTTGATCCATGGTTTCTTGAAAAATGTCTTTCTTTTCTAGTGGTCTAGTGTTTGCAGGGATGGACGTGTAGGGTAGACTGCATCCTCATAGGTAAAACCATCTTATCTACAGCAGTATCATCCTGGGAGTGTGCTACAGATCTCGAAACAACTCAGTGGAGCACATAGGTGCCAGAACCGGGGGGGGCGGAAGGGGCAGTAGCCACACCACTTTTTATTTCTGTATGGCAAAAACTAGTATAGAAAAGTGCCCTTTGTTCCCTCATAAGTGCCCTTTTGATTCTCAGCCCCATCAGCTTTTACTATCTTCCGGCAACCTTGGTGGAGCATGCTGTCCAGCTCACTAAGGAAATTCTGAGAGTCATGAAACTGGATGCAGGTGGTGCTCCTAGGGAGCATCAATCTCCTTGGTACAGACTGGTGTCTTGAGAAGACTACCAGCATGACTGAGACTGAATTCCTGTCTACCCTCAAGGACTGATTTCTAAAGCAGCATACCCAATAAGGTACTTGGTTTGAGGCCACCATCGGCCTAGTTCTCAGCAGCAGGGGATGGGTCATCTCCAGTGTGATAGTGAAGGATCTGGTGGGATACAGTGACCACAACTAGCCTTCTCCCTTCTGACTGGGAACACTAACTAAATCTAAGTCACTAGTACCAGAAACTTTAAAAAGGAAGACTTTACCATGATGAAGGACCTGGTGTCCAATGGTCAAGAGAGAAGCAGCATAAGGCTGGTAATATAGAACACATGATGTTCCTTAAAGAAGGTCCTCAAAGCAGCTGCTGAGGTTTGCATTTATGTAAGCAGTAACAGAAAAAGGGCCTCCCTAGCTCAACATGAAAGAAGAAGAAGAAGAATGAGAAGAAGAAGGAGGAGGAGGAGAAGAAGAGGAAGAAGAAGAAGAAAAAAGAAGAAGGAGGAGGAGGAGATAGAGGAGGAGGAGGAGGAGAAGAAGAAGAATGTATATTTATGAAGTTCTTCTTGTCACAAATGCACTCAGCAGGTCAGGCTCTCTGCTCCCACAGTGCCAAACTCAGAGTGCAATAGTGTGAACAGGTAACAGACAGGGTAACCCTCCTGTCTGCTTTTGGGTCTGAATCACCTTTAGTCTCAAGTTCTAGGGGGATTCAAACTGTGAACCTTATGCTAGCATACCCAATGAACAGACTCAGATACGCACCCTCTTCAGGGATTGTGGTACAATCTTTCGCCAGGGGCACCCAGCCAGGTTTCCAAAATGAATCCCTTTAACTCTATGAGAGACCTTAGGTGTATTCTTGCCTTTTCCCAATTTAGTAACACCAACAAGCTGTTGAACAATTGTCAGACTTAACCATCTATACATCACATGCAAAAAAAGAACTGGCAGACACACAGGCAGTCTTTAAAAAAAAAAGGTACTTTACTAAAAGATGATAAAAATATGAAATATGTAAACACAGAACAATATATCAAAGCACTCACAATCACATAAAAGAACAAGGGTAGATTACAAAACAAAACTACCACAATACATTTAGACTTTTGCTGTCTAAGGTATTATCTCTAGAAGTGCTTTTTAAAGTTAGATCAGAGAGCTGTCTTTCTAGAGTCCCCAAAATAATATCTCTCAAACAGTTCACACACAAGTATTAGTTTAACTCTGTCTCTCTGCACCCCTTTTGTGAGTCACCTAACTCTTCCTTTTAGAATATAACATTACAAAATAATTTCCTGTCAGGAGATATATTAAATAATGTGACATCAGCAAAAACTCATTTCCCAAATTATGAGTCTTTGATCAGCCAGTTCCTTTGAGGTTTACAACCCTTTAGTCCATCACCTAGGTGTGATATAGCCAATAGGAATCAGCTAAATGACGTCTTGTCCTGTAATAACATGTATATTTAGTTTCCAACTCAAAAGCATGAGGTCATAAAAAGGCAATAAAATACAATTTCTCACGGAAGTTAATTACATTACAGAGATCTCCTGGTCAGTTTACATATCCTGTAGCTTCACTGAAACCTGAGGGGGGGCACTCATGGAAGCACAGGTTCACATACTGTATTTATATATTACAAATATCATACAACAATCATAACCAGCTGGCCAAGCATCACACTTCTCTTGTACATCATATCCCAAAGCTCATTACAAGCAGTAACAGTCTGGTACTAAGGGAGTTAGAAATGTCTGAATGTAAAAACAAAACTGGTAGGTTGAATTCATGATAGCTCTAAAACAAAAAAATGTGTATCTGGAGAAGTCCTTTATTTTGCCAGTATTTTTGTACATAAGTCATATATTCCTACTTGCAATGACCATTGAAACCAGTGTACATATATTTGTTTCAATATGATTTGGGGCTGACGTTTAAACTATGTAAAGAGAAATATTACATATCTGCTGATTAAAGAAGGAGATTTAGGAATGGTCAGTCCAATAACTGTTTTTCATATCCTTTTTTAGGCAATAATTCTTGGTGTCTTTTTAATAATACTGTAAAAGACTGGAGGGATTGATTTATAGTTTGACTAAAACCTCTTCTGCCCTGTTAGGAAGTGGGAAAACTTAGGTGGTCAAGAACAAAGACTGTCACTTATAAAATACCTGGGTATACTGTATTACGAACACAGTGGAAAAGGTAAGGAATGGGGGATTTCCAATTCTTCTTTTACAACAACTCCTGAGGAAACAATTATATTCATTTAAACAAAAATCTACATTTGTCACAGCACTAGCTTTCATATGATGCCTGGACTCAAGTTGACAGGAAAACCTGCATTCTCTAACCAAGAAGAGGATCCCCAGTCAGATGTGCAAAGCCCAGTAATTATATTGCCAGGAAATGTTAGGGGTGAGAAACAATGAGACACATGAAAGCACTGAGGAGTATTACTGCCCCAGGAAAAGACATAAAAAAAAGACTTAGAAATACAAGAACATATATATGTTTGTAACATGTCCTTACATTCAAAGATTCTGGCCGTTAGTGGCAAACCTCTGAGAATCTTTATTCTGTACCTTTGAATATGAGGAACTGTTTTTTTGGTGTACTAAGACCAGCATGACAGAAGAGTAACATAGATATTTTAATAGACTGCTTTTCAGTCATAAAATTTAGCATCTGGCAGGCACATTGTAAATTATTCTTACAGCAAAAACAGGTGTTGGACCTTGAATTGGAAAAGACTATCTGAGGGTCAATTTTGGACATACACAACAGGGAGTTATGTGAGTTGCCAACTGACAAAAGGGGTCAGTTTTGAAAAGATATGTCCTGGATCTTCCCCAGATGAGCAATGACCTTTGTTTCTTATTCTTTTTATATTGTATCCTTTTCCTTATGTTTTCTTTTCATTGTATAATTTTCCATTTTTTTTCTATGGAGATCTGTATGATACTTTGATTGGTTAGTAAGTGTTTGCATACCTTTGCTTTTGTTTCTTAATACAAAAATTCCCCTACTTTTGCAGAACATGCCTTGGGTTCTCTTACGTCCACCTGGACATCCACTAGGACAGCACTAAAGATGGGCTGAAGAGATCTTGGCTTAACATCCCATCTGAAGAAAGACTCACCCTGATAGTACAACATCCCCGTAGTACTGCACTTGGGTACAAGTATTTATGATATGAGCCCGGTTTCAGTGTGGGACTAGAATCCACAACCTTCCAGCCCAGTGGTGGATGTGCTACAAGCTGAACCATGCTGACAGCCCATAGCCTACCATGAGGAAAATGCAGAACGGTTAGGTCAGTGATGAAATTGTGTTGTTGATGATGGCCCTTAGGAGGGAGGCAAGAGACTGTCTAAATGAAAAACCTATGTAGAAAACAAATAAAATAAAGGCTTGTTACTACATCATATTTAAATGATCTAGTTGGTCAAACTTAATCCATGGATGATGAATTCACTTTGCAAACAGTGATTTCTGGTGTTTGAGTGACAATAGCCATTATTGTTGTTGTTGTTTTTTTTTTTTTGTTACAATTCATTTGCTTAGATAGGATAGAGTGGAGATGCAACATTTTATTTTTAACAGTAGTCCTGCTTTTTCCCATTTAGAGCTTGGAGGGACTGGATCATGTGGAGGATAAATTACTTGGCTTCAAGGGACTCTGGCAGGATTTGAACCTGGGCCCCATGTTTCCCAAGCCTGTGTTCTCTCCACTAGACCTCATCACATCTATGAAACTACTTCTTAAAAACATAGACACAACATCATCTATTGACTTCATAGTGCTTTGTGATTAGGATTTTTGATCAGAGACTACAAAGAAATAAAGTAATTCTTGCAAACTATGCAGATCTCCACCAGAATCAAAAGTGGTATCACTGTTTTTGCCAGGATATCTTGCATGATACTGCAGGAACTCAATGGAATCCAGTGGTAATTAATTTAGTTTGTCTCCATGTAAACTATGAACTCTGACAAAGACTGCTTGACCCAGGTGGGTAGCATTGAATGTGCATTTTCTTACAGTTTCATCCCCGTCAAATATAGGTCCACTGCTTGCTTTCTTTGAAGTCATTAGACCCTTTTTACATTGAATTGTGTCTATGGGTATGAAGTCTACAATGGGAGGAAAGGGCCTCATCCAAAGTTAGCAATGCTGCAAGACGTCAACAACAGTCAAAACATGACATTTGTGCCCTCACCACTCCAAGGGAGGAAAACACTGCTTTAAGTAATGCTCAGCAAAGTGCTTGCTTTTATTAAAGTTCAAAAGTCTATACAACACAACCAGACAGCTCAACACCAACAGCAACAGTTTCATGTGTTACTGCACAAGGCTTTATCAGGAGTTAAACAGGCACATACAAACTACACACACACATACATTTTACACAGTGATCCCTTATAGGCACAGACACTTATGTTGTTCATAACTATTTTACAGAGAAGCACTGACCTAATATAAGTAGGCAATTAAGACATGACAAGGTATTGGCTGTCTGGCATTAATTCCCACCAAGGTGTATAGTGTGGCATGTGGCTCTGCTGCTGAGTGCATTCAGCATCTGGAGGTGCATTAAACCCAGACAACCAACAATCAGAAGTGTATTACTGCACTCTTAGAATGGGTAAACTGAGAAATTATTAAAAAAAGCCAACATTTATTATTAAACAAGCATTTGTCAATGCCAAATGCAGGCTTGCTGGCATTGGCAGTGCAGGAGTTAGAGAGATGCATAATAGGAATGGCAGTGAAGTATTGAACTAACACCAACCCCACCCCTACCCTACAGAGACTGACAGGTGTTGCGGGGGTGACTTTGGGTTGTCAACCATAATGCTCACACCATTTCACCTCACCCTACTCTACAGACACTGACAGGTGTTGCAGTGCCTTGGGGTCTTCAGACCTTATGCTCGCCCTTTTCCATAAGGAAATATGCTGAGATGGGTGCGGTATAGGAGAATGTGGTGAACATTGGGGCCAAAGACCCCAAGACACACTTCGATGTCTGACACTGGCTGCAGGGTAGGGGTGGAATGGCGTGAGCATTACGGCTGATGATCCCAAGTCACACCCCTGATGCCTGTCAGTCTCTACAGAGTAGGGCGTTATGGCTGGAAACCCTAATTCCCCGGCCATTTGTTGGTATTTTCACTCTAGATTTTCAAAATGGGATTTATGTGACCCCATCTCATGAACAGTGGCACTATCATTTTGTTACTCAGTCCTGAAAGGTGGTTTTACACAGTGATTGTGCCATTTGGCACCACAGATGTGAAAACACATTTCAGGAAGGATGTGAAAAATGACAGCTATACTGTACATAAGGAGGTGTGCAAAAAGGGCAATATTGAAAATCTGAAGAGAAAATATTAGAAATTGGTGAAGTTATGAGCATGCGTAGAAACGGTGCAATGCATGCTTGTGACACAGTCATTTTTTGGAATTTTTTTCACCAAATTTGCAACATAGGCTTTTTGGGACCTCCCCTCATGAACAGTAGCACTGTTGTTTCATAAATCAGTCCCATAAGGTGATTCCGCGCAGCGACCGCAAAATCACCTTTCAGGATAGAGAAACTCAATGACAGTGACATGTTCATGAGGTGGGGTCCCAAGAACCCCATGTTGAAAATTTGGGGCCAAAAAATGGCTGAGATATCAACCTAAGTTGAAACCCCCCATTGCCTCCCATTATAAAGCTTACAGTCATTTCTTCAGTTTACAGTTCAGCTTTAAAGAATGCAGACATGCCCTGGTTCAGAGAAGATCACAGCTCCCGACCTCCGGAGGGTAATTATGGGTGAGGGTGGGTCTGGGGAGGTGTGTGCACAGAGGGAGGATGGGGATGGGGTGGGGGACAAGGGAGACAACGGTGGACTGTTTTCTTGTTTGCAGGGAAAAGAAAAAATACCACAAGGGAAGGTTTTCTTCATTTACAAGTTACACACACAAAAAAAAAATAGGCACACTGGGGTGGGCTCCCAGTGTGCCAAAATTCTGGGGGGGATGACGACATGGGGATTGGGTACCCCAATATCAGCAAGGCGTATAGATGGGTGGGGCACGCATCTGATGCCGGGAGTGGACATCCCAGTGTCAGAAAGGAACGGGGAAACTGTTTAATTAGAAAAGACACACAAAGAGGAAAGACACAGTAAGAGGGGGGTTGCCGACACGAGGATTGGCACCCCGATGTCGGCTTTACGGGAGTGTGTTGCAGGCGGCAGGAGATGCCATGTTATGGTGTGCCACATCATGTGGGGGGAGGGACACATTTTTAATTAAAGGGAGTTCTACTTTTTAGGGTCTTGTTGAAGGTTTTGAAAGTGTAAGATGGCAGTCATTTTTCAAATGGCAATTAGCTATGAATTAAATGAGTCAAGAATTATCTATGTAATTTCAAATAACACTGCCTGAACTTGTTCCAATCTGTGCTATTCCATGGGATTAAAATGCTTGTATGGGTCCATGAACTTATTTAGCCAATCAAGATGCAGAACATTTCCAAACCATTTTTATAAACCCCAGTAACAATGAGAGACACACAATATATTTGGCACATTTGAAACAGATGAAATGGATCAAATATGGCTGGGACTCCCATTCTATAATTATAGTGGTAGTCTTTAATCCTGTTTGTTTTATTTTTTAGATGTTTATCGATGTGAAAAGGAATCTGAACATTATGAGCAACTATCTACTCTGATTGCCTTCACTTCAGCAAGTATTTCATATGACTACTAATTCTACCTTTTGACATTTTGTAAATATACAAGTCTGATTGTGATTAATACGCCAAAGTTCAGTCAAATTAGCCCAAAGAATACTAAAGTATTAATGATTAGACCACCTATAGGACTCAGTCTGCAGTGCTTCCAGTTTGATTTGACATTTTTGTCTGTGACTCCAGGGCAATTTTATTGTGTTCTGCTGTAAATTAGATTATTTCCCATGGAAGTTGAATTGCTATATTTACCTGTATAACCAATGGAAGTCTATGGGACTAATTTCCCCGTAGATGACTCACTTTCCCTGTTCAATAAATGAATATATGAAAATCCAGGAGCCCTGAATTTGTAGAATTTGGATTTTGTGATTTTTCATGTATGTACAGTTTTGCATAAATCTGGATGTTAAGCTATGTTATATCACTTGCACATGCACTTTTCTCGGGGTTTATGTTAAGTCAGTGCTACTCTGCATGCTAGCTATAAGCACAAACAAGTACCTGTTCCTTTAAGGGATCACGATATAAGGCTCTGTACACACTGGGCTTCTTATAATGTTTTAAGAACTTTCAAATGTTTTATGAAGACAAAACACGGTTTGTGTCCACACTTAACACAGTTTAAAACCATGTTTAAAAACCATGCATAAACCCTGCAAGTGACCTAGTCTTAACTCATTGGGTCCAGTAGCCGCCATATGACGTGGGAACCATCTGTTGCAGAACCTGACCCAAAATGACCACCCCAGACCCAATGAGTTAATAAAGTTTTTAAAAACAGTTTCAAAAATAATCTAGTAGTGTATACAGGGCTTAAGAGTCTATGGTATGTCGTTTGTACTGTATGTGCCTGTTTAGTTTTTGAGAAAGCCTTGTGTGAAACACATTGAGCTGCTGCTGTTCATGTTTAAATGCCAAGTCCCAAAAGGTATGCAGCACTCAAAAACCAAAAAGGAGGACTCAAATGATTGCTTGACAACCAGTGCTTCAGTGCGTGCTTTAAAAGTCCTTACACCTAAGGTAATACAGCAAACAGCAGTACTGCAATTGCTTGACTCTGCTCAGCTCGAGCTACAATTACCTGCCCCAGCGCTTTAGCTATCCCAGCCTTCCTCAGGGTGCTGTTCATGTTTACCTGTCTTGCTGTGTTGTATAGTCTTTTACACCTTAATAAAAGTAAACCTTTTGTTGAGCATTGCTGAAAGCATTGTCTCCTTCCCTTGGAGTCGGAGGTACACTAATTTCTTGTATGTAATATCTTACATAGACTACTTTCCTTTTCATGTCAGATGGTGTAAATCCTGCAACTGCAGCCTTTCAACCTTGTGGTATCTGTTCTCTGTCATGCTGATGGTCATTTATTGTAAAGCAATGTGTGGACATGAGAAGAAATTGACAATGACTGGTTAAAGTTCTTTGGGCACAACGGTCAACACTTTCTCACCCAAATGCCAGATACAATGTAGGAAAACAGATAAAATAAAATTTACACATTCCAGTCATGGTGACAGATATCCAAAATACTGTAGAAATTGTTATGTAATCTGTCAAAAATGCAACTGATACTGCCAGTAGAACTTTGAAAACATAAAAATTGACACAGTTCTACTCTTTCATTTAAGGGTAACCCCTGCCCCCCAAGGACTGGAACAGCTCGGTGGATGTTAAGGTACACCTGGTGCCTTTACACCTTTGGGCAGATGGCCTTGGGGTCTTGGATGGCTTTTGGAGTTTGGTATGTTTCTTTATGAATGCCATGGTGCCTCCATCTGATGGGATCCTTCTAATAACAAGGTGCAAGGGTTCTATCCACCAGGAAAATAATATTGATTCAATCCATTCCCATCCGTTGAAGACAAACAGTAACTGTGTGCAACAATAACCCCCAAACACTATACAGTGTAATACAAGGATGCAACAGGACAGAATTAAACAATGTCAACAGGGAACAAGATTATGTGAAGGGGGAGGACATGGGAACTGGCATCAGGAAATGGAAAAATGGAGTTACGCTGATAATCAAAAGTTATTCGCCCTGGTGGAGGACTCCAGAACAGTATTAATACAGCAGCATATCAAAGGGGTGCACTTTGCTATTTGCATTAGTTATGGTTAGCTGATATGGTTGCTATGTCTTTTTAGGTTGAGGTGGGCTCCCAACCCCCACTTAAACTTCGCAAAAGAGCCCCCCAATATAAACCAATTTAAAAAAAAAGCACTGCAACCATACCTACTAACCCTCACTACCGAAAATAGCATTGTGTGCTACACTAAGCTATTCTTGGTGATCTAAAGGCCTCCACCAAATCCAAGATTTTTACCACCACAGGCTAGAATCCTATTACCCTCCAAGCAATAATCCACAGCACAGTCCCAATTACCTCAGTCTCACTTCCCCTCCCTCTAGTGCACAGGTATACTCAATGTCCTTATGGGAGGTCCTCAGAAGTCATTGTGTGCACACTTCGAGTCCACAGGTTGCAGGCCTGGTAGTTGAATATGGTGCAGTATGTAGGAAATATGAACTGCAGCACACGGGTCACAAATAAATTTCCACCAGAAGCAATTAAGAGTTCAGATAAACAGAGTCTGATGTATCAGAAGTGTCCTCTTAAATAAGCAGATCTTGCCCAGTCTAGCTACATCCCAAATTATATACAACAGTCACAGTGCCAGGCCCCAGTCTGCTATCATAGCGCTAACAATGCAGCTGCACAGCAATCATTAGTGGGAAGTCTTCCACATGGATTGTCACAGGCTTGGAAAACCACACCAACCTCTGGTGGCAAAAAGGTGAGTGGGTCGTAAGGAATCCTTTTTTATCTCAGAGGGGTCCCTCTTCTTAAAGTACCCAAATGGCAGGCAGTCACTAAGAGACATGATGACATGCTCCTATACAGGGAAGACTTCCTGCAGCAGGAGTTTAAGAAAAGCAGGCTGGTTTCTCTTTTACAGAATACTGGCAAACCCTCCTTGAAGACTGAAACTGCTTCAGCATCTCTGACTGGAACTCGGATGGATTTGCTCACCCCTGAGGCTGAGCAGAATAACTCATGACTTATTTTCTCCATCTCAGGCAGATCTAAAGATAATGCTGGAGACTGCAAATATTTCATCCACTAAACTGCAGTCTTTTGATGAAACAGTCAAATGAGGGGAAAGAAGCTCTCCAACTGGTCTGTTTTCACAGGCATTGTCCTATGTCCTAAAAGAATTGGTGGACTTCCTCTTCTTCACAGTGTACTGCATGACATTCTGTGGTTGGCTGTAATGGTTCTAGCCTGGGATACCTGACTGCTTCCTTTTTGGCTCCAGCATTTTCTAGGGTTTGTAAGGTGCTCCCTGACTTCTGATGCAGTCCTGTGGGTCAATGGTAAACCAAGATGGCTGTGCCCATGTCTTGAGTTCTATTTATTTATTTTTGTTAATAGTTCCTTGGTGTGACTTTCAGTTGTTGTCTTTGTGCCAGCTGATATCAAACAGCAAATGGGCACAGGCTCTGATGCCAGTCCCAGCCATGGGGGTTGGCAGAATATCTTAGCAGCATCAAAGCACACTTTGTATATTTAACTCATTAATGGTGCTTAGAAACATAGAAACAACATAGAATTTGACGGCAGATAAGGACCGCTTGGTCCACCCAGTCTGCCCATTTCCCTACCTAATGGATAAGCTGCAGATCCTAGTTAACCAGCAGCCTACTTCTTTCGACCCCTACCACCTAGAATTGCCTTATGACTGTCCCATGCATGCTTGAATTCAACCACTGTTTTTGACTCCACAACCTCCCCCAGAAGGCAGTTCCATGCATCCACAACCCTCTCTGTGAAAAAATACTTCCTTACATTACCTCTGAGCTGCACCCTCTATCTTCAAATTGTGCCCCCTTGTTCTTGCACACCTCTTTTTTTGACAGATGCTACCCTCTTGGACTTTGTTGATTCCCTTGAGGTACTTGAAAGTTTCTATCATGTCCCCCTTCTCCCTCCTTTCCTCGAGGCTATACATATTAAGCTCCTGTAGTCTCTCTTCATATGTCTTCTGGTGCAGACCCTGCACCATTTTAGTTGCCCTCCTCTGGACAGCTTCCATCTTGTCTATGTCCTTGTGGGGACTGGGTCTCCAGAACTGCACACAGTACTCCCGATGGGGTCTCACCAGCTGTCTGTAAAGAGGGATAACAACTTCTTGTTTTCTACTGGTGATGCCTCTTCCCTATGCATCCCAGTATCCCCCCAGCCCTCCTTACTGCCCTCTCACATTGTTTGCCCACCTTTAAGTCATCTGAAATGACTACCCCCAGGTCTCTTTCCATTTTTGTTGTTGTTAGTATCTCACCCCCCATTGTGTACTCTTCCCCTCGGTTTTTGTTTCCTAGGTGCAGTACCTTGCACTTCTTTGCACTGAATCTAAGTTGCCATACATTTGACCATTCCTCTAACCATGCCAAGTCCTTTCTCATCCTTTTCACCCCACCTTGTGCATCAACTCTGTTGCAGATCTTTGTGTCATCTGCAAAGAGACATACTTTTCCTTACAGTCCCTATGCAATGTCGCTTATAAAGACATTGAAGAGAACCAGTCCTAATACTGAACCCTGTGGTACCCCACTAGCAACCCCCCCTTTCTTCAGAGTGGACTCCATTTACTATTACCCTCTGTGTCCTATTCTCCAGCCAATTCTTTACCCAGGCTATCATCTTGGGACCCACTTCCAGGCTGGCTAACTTGTATTTTAACCTTTTGTGTGGGACTGAATCAAATGCCTTGCTAAAGTCTAGGTAGGCCATGTCCACAGCCCCTCCCTGATCTACTATTTTGGTCACCCAGTCAAAGAAATCTATTAGATTTATCTGGCATGACCTTCCCGCTGTGAATCCATGCTGCCTTGGGTCCTGTGCCCCTTTGGCCTCTAGGTACTCGACAGTTCTTTTCTTCAGAAGTGATTCCATCATTTTCCCTATCACTGAGGTTAAACTAACAGGTCTGTAGTTTCCTGCTTCTGCCCTGCTCCCACTTTTGTGAAGGGGAATCACATCTGCCCTCCTCCAGTCCTCAAGTACCACCCCATCCTCCCATGATTTGTTAAAGAGTGTAGTCAGTGGTGTCACTAGTTCTACCCTTAGTTCTTTTAGAATTCTGGGATGAATCCCATCAGGCCCCATTGCTTTGTCCACCTTCAGTTTTAAGAGTTCTTTTAGAACCCTTACTTCTGTAAATGGGCTGGTATCAACTTCTGTATCCAGAGTGTTTCTATTGTTTGTTTTAGGTACCTCCCCCTCTTCATTTGTAAATACTGAGCAAAAATATTTGTTTAGTATCTCTGCCTTTTCACTGTCACCCTCTGCCCACCCCCCCCTTTATTAAGCCTCACTATCCCTCCCTTAGTCTTCCTTCGCTCCCTGCTGTACTTAAAAAAGGTTTTATCCCCCCTCTTAACTGAGTTGGCTATCTTTTCCTCGGTTTGGGCCTTTGCTGTTTTGACTGCCTTCCCAGCTTCCTTTTGCTTTAACTGATACAATTCTGTGTCCTGCTCCTTCTGTGATTCCTTATACTTTCTGAATGCTTTCTTTTTCTCTTGAACCTTCACTGCCACCTCCTTTGAGAACCATAGTGGTTTCTTACATCATTTTGTTTTGTTTATTTGCTTCACACAAAGGTTTGTTACCTCTGTGATAGCAGTTTTTATTATTCCCCATTGTTCTTCCACCCCTCCTTCCTGCCCATTTGCTAGTGCATTCTTTAGACACTCACCTATTTTGGCAAAGTCAGCCCTCCTGAAGTCCAGTACTTTTGCCTTTGTATGGCTTGACTCTATTGCTGTGTTTATTGTGAACCATACTGTTTGATGGTCGCTAGTTCCCAGATGGCTACCCACTTCTACATCTGTGATCCTCTCTCCATCTCCATTTGAGAGAACCAGGTCTAAGATTGCTCCCTCTAGAGTGGGTTCCAATACTAGTTGTCTAAGGCATGCCCCCTGTAGGGCATCTAGAATAACCCCACTCTTAGAAGTGGCTGCTGCAACTGCACTCCAGTTAACATCTGGCATATTCAGATCACCCATCAGCAATATAGCCCCTTTATCTGCCATTCTAAGTATACTTTCTATCATTTCCTTGTCCATTTCCTCCCCCTGAGAGGAGGGTCTATATACAACCATTGTGCCGATTGTGGTGCCATTGCCTGCCTCCAAATTGACCCACAGTGCTTCTTCTCCTCCTTGTTTACCCTTTTGTTCTGTTGCTTTGATTCCTTCCCTTATGTAGAAAGCTATTCCTCCTCCTCTTTTACCCTCCCTGTCCCTTGTGTAGACAGTGTATCCTGGTATGTTTACGTCCCAGTCATGGTTCTGTGTGTACCATGTTTCTGTGACTGCCACGATATCTAGATGTTCCTCCTCCATCAAGGCCACTAATTCAGGAAGCTTGTTACCCAGACTACGGGCATTGGTACTCATTGCTCTCCATTTTTTGATGGCTTTACCTTCTGTAGCAGCATCCTCCACTGACCTTTCTACCTTGGTCTTTTTCTCATTTAGTACCCTGTTTTGTAGGGGGAGGCTGGGATTTTCCTGCTGCTTATCAGTGCCTCCCCCCTTGACTAGTTTAAAAGCTTGCCAATGAAGCATTTAAACCGATTGCCCAAAAGACTTGTTCCCTTCCTGGACAGATGCAGACCATCCTGCCAGTATAGGCTGGTGTCCTTCCAGGTGGAACCCCAGTCCCCAGTGAAGCCAAACCCCTGTGCTCCACACCACTTTTTCAACCATTCGTTAAACTGCATGGTGCAAAGTACCCTCGCCTCACCCATGCCATTGACAGGCAGCACCTCTGAGAAGGATACTGTGTGTGCAACTTGTCTTAGGCCCCTCCACAACTCTACAAAGTCCTTCTGCACTGCTCTAATCTCATGATGAGCCAAGTCATTTGTCCCTAGGTGGACAATGATGTCCAGCTCAGACTCCCGTGCAACTGTTCTCATGATCCTAAGGATGCACTTCCTGTCCCTCCAAGCCATGGCACCAGGCAGGCACCTTACTTCAGTTTTCTCTGCTTCCCCCAGTTCTATCCTCCTAATAACTGAGTCCCCCACCAAGAGCTGCTTCCTTTCCCTGTGGTGCCCTCTGCCTCCTTCCTGAGGGCCTCCCTTGTGACAGTTGTCTGCAACCTCCTTAGTCTCCTCTGCGGGTGCATCCATAGGGGAACTATGCTCCCCCCAGAATGGTGTATGGATTGTGGAGTGGAACAACTTACTGGGTGTGCCTCTGTTCCACCACCCTTACTCTCCTTGAGCCCACTGTGGTCCAACTGCTGTGCTTTCTTCGCAACCTCTGAGGTAGTGGTGGTGGTTCTGGTGCTCCCTGGATGGGGGAGGTTCCCTTACTACTGTTCAGTGTGGCGTGAAGACGGGCTACTTCCTCCCTCAGGGCAGATAGTTGTCTGCAAACAGGGCAGCATCTCAGCATCCAGAAAAACTCCCGGAAGACTGCTTCCCCACAGACATTACATTGCAATACTCCCCACAAGTCTGTCTACCTTGTTTAGTTTTTTTTTTGTGTGTGTGTGTGTGATTGGTTTGTTATATAGAAATATATGTATTATATAATGTGTATGCTTATATTGTCAGTGTAGTGTGCTAGAGAGGATATGACAGTGATATGCACCTTGCCTTCTTGAGGAAATGATGTCAGAACCCCAGGTATAAAGGAACTATTTCCAGGGGTAGGTCGGGTGAGGGGTGGGAAGGGTTTGGGCCTAAACTGTGCCCTCATGAAACAATCAGCTAAAAGCTCTGACCTACCACTGCGATGAGTGCCTTCCTGTTATCAAGATGCCCTACACGACAATCTGACAGAGAAAATACCCTGCTAATCAAACAGAGAAAAATCCAAACATCCAAGTCAGACACAGATAAACCTCCCCAGCCCCAAAACAGCCTGGTGACTTGTGCTCCGAAAGCAGTCAGCCCCAAAACAGGTCAGCTGTGCAGAAGGAAAGACACAGAAAACAGTATTCAGTTCCCGTGGGTTTAAACTTTTCCTGCACTGAAAATCTTTTGAAATTTAAGTTTATTGATTTTGACATAATAAGAATAAACAAACCATTATTCAGACATGACCAATAATCATACATGGTATAAATGAGGAAAAGGAAACCCCTCACAATCCCACCCTCCTCCTCCCCCTCCAGAACTACCCACCCATCCACCCCTTACCACTCATAACACACCCACCCCCACCCTACAAACACCATCCTAGAGTGCATAAATTAATGCATAACTAAGTCTGTTGGCTATACCACCACTACATATTAGTCTGTTCACATAGGCAAATTAGAAGGAGCAAGTGGAGAACAGGAGAAAAAAGGGAGAAAAGAGCAGAAAGAGGGAAGCCTTGTTGGGCACCCAGGGAGGCATCAAGAGATCACTGATGTAAATATAGAGTATACATTTTACCCCATCTTTTATGGAACAGATCCATACAGTTGAAAACTGGCCATAAGTCGTTCCGTGTTGAAACACATTGAGAGTTCAGTCAGCCATTCAGAATAGGTCAGGATCAGCTGATCGGTCCAATGTTTGAGGACCAACCTTTGACCACCATGGACACCAAGGCCATGTAATATCTACGTTCCAGGCAATCTATGCTGGAGTAGTCACCTATAATACAGATATCAGGCGTAAAAGGTTGGTAAGACCAAGCATCGGATCAAGTTTGTCCTGAATAGAGGTCCTCAAGGGGGCAACTTTAGGACAATGCCAGAAGATATGGAGTAAGTTCCCCTCACTGTGTGAGCACCTAGAGCAGAGAGATAGGGAAAGTTTACTGAGATGGAATAATTTACTTGGGGTATAATACATATTATTTAGTATATAATATTGGGTGAGCCTAAATCTGTCCTGGGTGTGGTATCTATGTAGGTCTCTCCAAATTCGGGTCCAGTTAGGGGTGGAGTCTGGGAGTAGGGATGACCAGATGCAGGAGCCTTCAAGTGGTTCCGGAAATTTGTAGTCCAGTAAATATGAGTAAATTGTTGAGACGGAATGCGGTTTAGAGGCAAGAGAGAAGACGTGGGAAAGGAAAGGGCTGACCTTGGATTCATGAAACTCTGACCCGAATTTAGTAACTATAAGATGTCTTACTTGGTATATCTTGAAGATCTTATTGTTTGGAATATCAAACTTAGTTAATATATTTGGAGATGAAAGGAGGGAGCCTTGGTCATAATAGTGTTCTAGTGTAGTTTCCTTGATTTGTGGGAGCCACTCAGGAGTAATTATCAGAATTACCTAATTTAATGTTGGGATTGAGGTGAGGGGTTGCGCAAGGTCCATTCTAGGTGTGATTTTGAGGAAATATAAGCATTGGAAGAGAGACCTGAGAGATGTGATAATTGTTTGATCAGACAACCAGGGTGTAAGTGCTGAGATGGGAGCATAGAAAACTGCTTGGGGATTTATTTTAGTCTCTGAGAGGACCTTCCTCTTGATTTGGAGCCAGATCGAAGGAGGAGCTCCCGTGTGGGATGAATACCACTTACCCAACTTGGAGAGATGGGCAGCCCAATGATAGAATATTAGGTTAGGGAGTCTGAGACCACCTTTGCTTTTAGGGAGGGATAATTTGAGGGATGAGCACCTAGCAGCCTTCTCGCGCCAGATAAATTTAGAGAAAATTGTATGGAATTGACGGAGGTAAGAGAGCAGTAACCAGAGGCCCAATAAGTTAAGGGGATAGAAAATACGGGGAAGAATATTCAGCTTGATGATGTTAATCCTACCCCACAGAGAGATGGGGAGATTAGACCATCTTTGTAGGTCTAATTGTATATGGACTTTAAGGTCATCTAGGTGGAGCTTCCTAAGCAAGAGAGGGTCTGAAGCGAAGTGGATGCCAAGATACTTAATCGACTTGGGGGACCATCTCATATCAAATTTAGTGAGGTCATGTTTATATGTAAGGGGATTCAATGGGAAGATCTCGGATTTTGATATATTTAGTTTGTAGTAAGATAACTTGCCGTATTGAGCAATGAGGTGAAGTGCATGCCCTATTGAAGTGGCAGGGTGAGTGACATGGAGTAATATTTCATCAGCGTAAGCTGAGAGGACTAATTCCTGTTGACGTACCAGGCAGCCTTGGATAAATGGAGAGGATTTAAGTTTCAGAAGAAGGGGTTCAAGATATAGATTAAACAGGAAGGGTGAAAGGGGGCAACCTTGTCTGGTACCAGTGTGAAGATGAAAGAGAGAGGAAAAAACACAGTTGCAATATATCTTGGTCGAAGGGGATTTATATAAAACCTGGACCCATTTGATGAAAGAGGGAGGGAAGTCCATTTTGGCTAGCGTGGCCCAAAGAAAGGACCAATTGAACCTGTCAAATGCTTTTTCTGTGTCTAGCGAGATCAGGGCCATTTGGGAGGGGGATAATTGGGCTGCTTGAGAGATGTGGGAAAGAGTTCTAATATGGTCTGCTGGGGAGCGGAATTGAACAAATCCAATTTGTTCTGGGCTAAGGAGATGGATCCAGACTTTTTTAATCCTCTCGGCCAGAATCTTGGAAAGGATCTTCATATCACAGTTTAGGAGAGAGATGGGTCGATAATTTGCTGGGTCCGTAGGAATTTTATCGGGTTTGAGAATTAGAACAATAGTAGCCTGTAGGAGGGCGGGGTCTAAAATGTCAGCAGTAAAAATGTAGCAGTATAGCTTAAGAAGCAAAGGGGCAAGTTCCTTGGAAAACACCTTAAAGAAATTTGAGGGAAAGCCATCTGGACCTGGTGCTTTGTCCGGGGCCATGGAGGCGATAGCTTCTTCTACTTCGGAAAGAGAAATAGGAGAAGTCAGGATTTCTTTGTGCGAGATCGAAAGTTGGGGAATGTTAAGGTCCGCTAGATAGGTTGATATATCTGAGAGAGATGCGGGAGAAGAAGGATTACTATAAAGGGTTCTATAGAAGTCTTCAAAGATCTGCGTAATTTCTCTGGGAGATGTTTAATGAGACCGTCAGGGGCTTGCAAGGCCGAGATTAATCTGGAGCTCTCCAATGTGCGCAATCTTAGGGCCAAGAGTCTGCCAGCCTTTTCCCCTTGCTCGATATATTTAGTTTGGGTTTTAATTAGGCTATACTCAGCTTTTTCTTTGAGGAGCTCTGTATATTCATTCTTGGCCACTAAGAGGGTTTCAAGGGATGACGGGGGGGGGAGGCGGAGTAGAAGCTTTCTAGTTCTTTGATTTTGGCGATTAATGAGGAGGCATGGGCTTGTCTGACTTTTTTCCTTGTCGAGGCTAGATTAATCAGATCGCCTCTTAGGCAACACTTCATAGAGCTCCAGATAATGTCAAACCGCGGGGTAGAGTTAATATTATTCTCAAGAAAGCTAGAGATGGAGGTTTTAATATGCGTCACCACTTGGGGATCTTTTAGGAGCAGAGTGTTAAGCTTCCAAATGGTGTCTCGTTGAAAGTTGTGGTCAGGAGAGATCTTTGTCCATACTATAGCATGGTCGGAGAGCACAATTGGTTCAATACCAGATTGAGAAAGACCAGGGAGGAGAGTTTTACTGACCAGGATGTAGTCAATTCTTGACCAGGAACCATGAGGCTGGGAATAAAAGGAAAAGGACCTAAGGGAGGGATTAGATAAGTGCCAGGGATCACACAGCCCTAACATATGCAAAAAATCTGACAGGGATCTTTGAATCGGAGTAGGTGGGCGATTTGAATCCGGGGCTTTATCCAGGAGGTGAGACGGTGAGATATTCCAATCTCCTCCTAATATAAGTTGGGAGGGGAGAAGAGAGCTAATCTTATCTGCCAGAGTCATTAGGAATTCAGAACTACCTCCTACAGGGCCATAAATAGAACCAAGAACAGTAATACAACTATTGAGAGAGCCTTTGACTAAGATGAATCTACCCTCTGGGTCCACTACAGTAGTGTCTATCAGGAATGTAACATAATTTTTTAATAAGAATGGCTACACCCTACTCGATCCTGACCCATTCACGGTAAACACATGTGAGAAGCCAGATCTGAACAGTCATTTAGTCTCAGAGCTGAGTAGATGGGTTTCTTGTAGAAATAAGATGTCGGTTTGAATGAGGTCACAGTGATTAAAGACTTGGGTTCTCTTGATTTTCTCCCTGAGTCCACGTACATTCCACGATGCGATTTTAACAGAATTTATAACCATTTCAAGAACAGGAGAGTATAGGAGCAGTCAACAGAACATGTAACTATAATCCAGTAGAAAAAGCACACTCTAGTCCCAAAACCCCAATCTGTTGTAGGCTGCCAAATGATGCATATCAAGTAGTGACTTGCCAGATACAAAAAATGTAGACCAAGACTACTTTGGAACATACGGATTGATAGGCAGCCCAACCACCCCAACCCCCCTCCCACTTCATAATCCCCTACTAATTTTATCCAACTATGTACACCCTGGTACCAGGCCATATAACAAGAATCGGAACAAGAATCTGGGAACCAGGACCCCATTATAAGCCCAGTATGTAGCTTGTTATCAACATTTTTAACATCAGAGGGTCTCCGAGGATCTAAGCAGAGCGGTATGAAATTGAGCCAGATAAACCTAGTCCAAGTAATCTCCTCATGCGAGTCTGAGCTTACATACCCCCCATGTATAGGCTTATGAAGCAACTCTGCTTGCAGCTATGAACGTCTCAGGAGCTCACCCCCCCCAGCCTCGATCAAGGGTGTTATATCAGGGATTGCGATTACAAAGGGTGACATCCAGCTGCTTTGATAGGGGAAAGCCTAAAAAGGAAAAAGAAAGGGAAAATGACTCACCCTCTTATCAGAACTATGGCAGGTTTCTGGAAGGTGGCAGGGCATGTCAGGAGAAAGGAGTGTTGCCACGCCATTACCGATGATGTTTCCCCAGGGAGTGATTACATCGCTGGACCAATCTAGACCCACACTAAAAAAAGACCGGTATAACTTTGCACCCACTACCATTTAGTTCCGGGTAGATGCAAGGACCGGAGACAACACGGCCTACCCCGGCCTCCGCCTGGGCCGCCGAGAATTCTCCACCAACAGGAACAAATCTGAAACCGGCCATCAAGGTAAACACAACACTTAAACTACTGAAAACAGGCTAAAACATCACCATGGCTAGGAAATTGTGAATGAAGAGATCAGGTAGTAGCTCTAAAGAGATTAGGAAGTTTGATAGACAGGTCCTTAAGAGCAGAGTCCGGGGTATCATAGTTCACGAAGGTGTCTCCAATTTTGACCTTGAGGGTAGCAGGGTATGACATCCTGAATGGAATGCCCGCCGCGATAAGTTTCTGGACAGTGGACTGGAATGCAGTCCTCTTCATTCTGGTCTCCTTAGGCAGATCTTGAGCTATTCGAAGTTTGGCAGATCCCCACATAATCGATTGGAGCTCACGGGTCTTAGTAAGAACGTGTTGTTTTTCCAGATAGCTGAGGAATTTCATGATCAGCGGTCACGGAGGAGAATCCGGGGGAGGCCTGGGTCTCAGGGACCTGTGCGCTCTTTCCAGGAGGTAGTGGGGGTTTAGAGGTGAAGGGCCCACTATTTTGACCAGGAATTTTTGGAGAAAGGTAATGGGGTCAGATCCCTCTTCCAGCTCAGGTAAACCCAGAATAAGTAGATTGTTTCTCCTACTACGGCCTTCTAGATCTTCCGTTTTTAAATGCAGCTTTTTGACCTGTTGCTTTAATGCCACTAATTTGGATTCTGCCATAGACTTCCATTGTTCCAAGGAATGAAGTCTAGCTTCTGAGTCGGACACCCTCGTGGCAAGAGAGGAAAGGTCACCCTGGATAGATTTGAGCTCCGTGGTAATATCTTGCAGCACGTCCTTCAGAGGTGTTAATTCCTTTAGGAACTTTTCTTCGGTCAGAAGATTAGTCGGGGCTACCTTATCGCCTGCTTTCTCGGGTTGAGCAGGGTTGATTCACTTTTTAGGTAGCTTCTCAGGAGAAGTTGGTGTATGCCGGATCACGGCCTGCTTTTTCTCCGCCTCCATCCTAGTTATTTTAAAAGGATGCGAAATCAGAATGCCCTAAGGCCGAAAGGCAGAGTAAAATTGGTCAGATGTTACAAGTATTGTTGAATTTGCTCTTCAAAAATCGCAGATAAAAGCTAATAGGGCTGTAGGGAGTCGGGAGCTCCAAGACACTGCTGCTGCTCAGAGGGTTAGCATCACGTGACCCTGCACTGAAAATCTTAACAATTGTAACAAAAGTAAACCAAGGTCCACCTCCGTCTGTTGATTGAAAGACTGCCTTTTCTGATAATTCTAAGTTCCTTATTTCACCCTTCAGTTAGAAGTATCCTCCACCTGAAAAATATTAACTTTCCTAAGGAATCTGCTTCAAACCAAAGACAATTGTAAATTGTAAGGTTCACTTCCCTCTGTTGTGAGCACAACTTGCTTTCTTGCAAATCTTAAGTCCAGTGTTGCAGCTTCCAGCCAGCGATAGCTTCACCTGAAGACTATTAGGTTCACTCGGGCTCCCTTCTGCCAATTTGTGGCAGGGTGTTAATGTAACTTAACAAACTGTCCCTCATTGCATGTAGAAGGCCTATCTCGTTGGTACTGAGGTGGTGGCTCTGACCACAAAGAGAGTGATTGGACCTATTGGGCACATAGAGAAGAGAGTATTCCTCTGTCCAGCTGTTTCTGGTCCCAAAATGTGGTCCAGGTGAGATCAAGACTGAAGACCTTTAGGGCTGTGCTGGAGTGGGTGGTCAGCTGCAGTCCTGAACAGGGAACGTCTAGTAAGACCTTGGGACAAGGGTGACATACTAGCTCTATATTTCATCTCCCACTATTCATTATAAAGATCATGTGCATGAAAACAGCATCTTTGTTCCTTGAGATTCATCTGATCTTGTTACTTATTCCACACCTGATTTTATATTTCTTGTCCCATGTAACAGTTATTCCCATGGCAATAGACTGTGACATCTCAACACAGGATTATGATTTTAACAGGGAAACAAGTTGCAGGTGCAGATAAACTGTGAGGGATAAAGGTACGGTTATCATGCAAAGGTCCTCAGTAATAAATGGAGGGGTGAAATCTGTAGGTTTACGATTTGTGTCTGAATTCACAGCTTTCTCAGAGATGTCAGCAGCTCTTGTACATTTTCTTGACTGAACAAAAGAAGGAGTAGTATAAATTTCTGCTTTAAAATCTCAGTGGGCAATGTGGAACAACTCCTTCACACAGGACAGAGAGCTTTTCATTGTTACAATTGTGGACATCCCTTGTAACAAGGGACATACAATAGAGTCAGTTGTGGGGAGGGCAGATTTGTGTGTGGTTCTGCTTCTTTGTGCTCCAAATCTTCTACAAGAAATGCCAGGGAATGGAGGTTCAAACAGCTGCAAGAGCAACCAGTATTAGAAAAGATCCATTCAATACTAAAAAGCTAGTGAGTGGGACCCCTTTAATGCACCACTGCTTCAAATGAGTAAGCTTCTTTGGCTGGACAGCCTCCTGACTTTTGGCCCTATGGCAAGCAGCCAGTGTAAATACATTTTAGGATTTATGTTCTCCATAAACCGAATGTCAAGGGAAAAAAATAGTCAAGACAGGGGAAGTCATTTGCATAACTTCACATACTTTGTTAGACAGAGTGTTTTGTTGGACTGAAGTCAGGAAAAGAATAACAAAAAAACATGCAAAATGTAAGTATATCTGGCTGGGGAAAAGCTAAGGAAATGTGCTAGCTCTCTCAACAACTGTTCCATGTTAACACAATCACTGAACTATAAGTGAGCCCACTAGTACCACTAAGGTGAACAATGATTGCCATGTTAGGGTGGCTGGGGTTCCCATCCTGAGCCCAAGACATCACTGTGAGCTGGCAGTGGAATGATAGAGTTTCCAAGAAGACAACCTTTTTCTCCTCTGGGATGGGAGGGCAAGTACATCCACTGCCCAGGGCACCATACTAAGAATGTGTCTTTATTTAGACCCCCTCTAGTGGTGATCCAAGAAACTACACCTCTCTGTAATAGCCAAGTCCTTCCTGATGTCCCATCATAACTTGGAGAAGCAGCCAGCAGCCACCAGTGGGGTGGGTAGACACTTTACCAGAGGGCAAATACTTATTTTTTCATTTGAAGAGGGGAGCTGAGTTCTTTGGGCTTTGGTAGTCCATGTAGCAGTGTTTTAAAAAAAGTATTTTTAATGGTGGCTGCCCACACCACTGCTACCATAAATTGCAACATTTTGCTGAATCAGTGGGGAAGGGCACCACCCACCCCATATTCTATGGGCATGACACTACCGCCTGCTTCTGTATCACTGCCTGGGTAACAGCAGGTGGTGGTGCAGTTAAGAGGTTGAATAACAGGGTGGTGGGAAGTGTGGCAATATGACACTTAATACTAACTTGTGGGGTGTCCTGTTGTTGAGTTCTAGTGCTCTTACAGAGGAAATGGAGGAGGACTTGTGACAGATTATGCCCCCTTGCCCCACAGATCCAAGAGGCCCACAAACTGTCCAAAAGTGTACTCTGACCCCTTCCTCACCAGATTTGGTTCCTGACCAACAGGCAGAACATGTTTTACCTTGTCACAGATAAAACCCACAGAGGCTTGCGATTCCCTGATGAGAGAAGTTGAATGAATTACCCTCAATGGGATAAGAACCTGTGGGAGGCCAAAGGAGGTTCTGTACACTCCCAAAAATACAGGGGGAAAAGTTGAAAAGAAAAGAAACAAAATATAGACCACATCAGAAAGCTAAGTGAACCACAGTTCAAAGTCCGGCTATCTGATCTGAGTAGTTCTTCTGTATACTGATTACTTTGGCCTTTCTATGCTCCTGCACCCTCAAAGAGCTGCTCTGCAGGATCAGGCTAAAGGCTGTGAGATGGCCCATGAGTAGAGGAAGAGGAATGGGAGAAGGATGAGTAAAGCATATATTTTTGGAAGGAAGGGGTCTGCTTGGTATTTACAGGAGTAGGGGGTGTGGTCAGCTGACCTCAGAACAACAGTCCTTAGCCTTTCTATTCCAAGTCCATCTGATTGGTTTGAGTAGCGCTTGTATATACTGTTGACTTTGGACTTTCTCTGTCATCTGCACCCTCAAAGAGCTGCCCAGAAGGGATTGGGCTAAATTACATGAGAGGACCCAAACACATCTGAATGTCACTCAACTGAGAACTTCCTGCAACTAACAGAAGTAGAACAATTGCACAGAGGAGAGGCAGAAAACCCAGGTAGAGAAAACCTCTGAGGATCCAAGGCAAATGGTCAGCTCTCGCTCCAGACTCTAATTAGCTAGTCTAAATACTTCACATAGCCTTGATTATGTGTGGTGGAATGAATGACTGTCCAGAAAAAGAGAGGGATCAAAGTTAACTCAACTCAACTCAGCTTTATTTATAAAAAGCGCAATTCAAGATATCAAAGCACTTGTACAATTATTAAAAGCAAATACAGCAGTTTAAATCACAATAAACAGCAAAATAAATAACCATCTCAACAGATCATTCAAATGCTGGAAAAGCAAGAGTGTCAAGATAAGTTTGTAGCACAGATTTAAAACTCTCCACAGTCAGGCACTCCCTTATCCAACAAGATAGAAAGTTCCACAGGGTAGGGGCCACATAAGCAAATTCCCTGGCACCTGAGCTCTTCAAACAAACCCTATGAACCTCTAGCCATCCCTCATTGGCAGAACAGAGTGGGCGGAGGGGGTGGTAGGGGTGAAGAAGATCCTGCAAGTAACATGATCCCTGTCCATGCAGGGCTTTATAGGTCAGCAAACCGAGCTTGAAGGTGATCCGCCACTGAACAGGCAGCCAGTACAGACTGCAGAACACAGGCATAACATGGCAAAGTCAAGATAAGCCAATCAACAGCCTGGCTGCTGTGTTCTGCATCAGCTGCAAGCAGCGGATCTCAACTCCCAGTAGCCCTAGGTAGAGAGAGTTGCAGTAGTCAAGGCGAGACATCACAAAGGCCTGGACCAACGTTGGAAGGTCATCAGGTGGGACCAGGTGCTTAATCCTAGTGATATTTCTCAGATGGTAAAATGATGTCTCAATCACAGACAACACCTGAGATGTAAGCATTAATCCATTGTCAAAAATAAAGCCCAGATTTTCCACCTGATCAGAGGTCATCAGCTGGCTGCCTCCAAGTCAAAGCCCAGAAGGCCACCCAGCTGAAAGACCCTCTGCCCGAGGGCCTGGATCCACAACCAACAACTCAGTCTTGTCAGGTTCAATCTCAGCCAGTTGGCACTCATCCAGTCTTGGATCTCAGTGAAACAGTTGTTAAATGATGAGACAGCACCATCTTGTTTGGGCACAAAGGACATGTATAGCTGAATATCATCTGCATAGCAGTGAAAACTCAGCCCATACCACCTTACAATATCCCCCAACGGCAGCATATACACTGCAAAAAAAAATAACACAGAGCCCTGCGGCACCCCACAAGGCAGAGAGACTGTCTG
Organism: Neoceratodus forsteri; assembly: GCA_016271365.2. Lineage (NCBI taxonomy): Eukaryota > Metazoa > Chordata > Ceratodontiformes > Ceratodontidae > Neoceratodus > Neoceratodus forsteri. The sequence continues at coordinate 823,653,442 of CM057449.1, forward strand.
AGCTAGTTGGATTCTGATATGGCACACAAACTGACAGTAGTCATTGCTTCACCAAACTCTAGTCAGCAGTGGTCCATTTGGAGTCAGATGATCTTTCAGTGGTTTGACTACAGCAGAAGGACATTATGAGAATACAATGGGTAGTAAGTAACGGTGTAACCAATATGCAGTCTGAAAGGTTGGACTCTTTGAGAAGCAGACGGTAGAGTTCAAATGACCTTCCTGAAGGTTATTTGCAGGGGAGATGATATTCTGGATTGAACTTGGAAGAATGGGATAAATTCAGGCCTCAGGAAGTCATAATAAACATGGGTCCTGGTGGCTTGTAGATTGAAGTAGTCTGGTTCTCTGACTACTGAAGAGGCGAGCAGACCCATAAGGCTTAAGTTATGAGTTTGAATTGATAGGGTGTTTATTTGAATGATTTTTTTTACCAATTATTTTACCAGGTGAAACACACTAAGCTGAAAGCTTGTTTGCAGGTGCAATCTGGGAGCACAAGGAAGTTAAGTGACTTGCTCAGGGTCACACAATATGCACCTAGGGGGCTGTGGGATTCAAACCCAGGTCTCCAGATTGGCAGCTCAGAGCCTTAACCCACTGCACTGATTTATAGGGCTTTGTCTTTTAATGCTATTCAGAAATGTTTTGAGTAACTAATTGAAAAGGTCAGAAGAAGGTGGCATTAAACATCAAAGGCAATACACATATTGGATGGCCGAAATGTACTGTATGATGGCGGAATGGAACATTCTATTTTCTAGGGAGCAGAAAGATGCAAGCCTGAGAACTTGTTGAACAGAGACTGTAAAAGGATCAAGGGTTGGGTTAGCACACAATGGAGAATACCTAGTCAAGGCTGACATGTAAGGTGTTTTCATGGCCTCAACTAGTGATGACCATAATACTGACTGGCCAGACTCAAAGTGATAGTTTTTGGCATTTAACAATCTAATAGATTCAGAGGTAGTGTTAAACAGGTGTCTGCCATAGTGTTCACATTGAAAAAAAGCTGAAGCAAAAATTAGGTATGGAGTCAGCTAGATGATTTAGCAGTTCCTGGAATGGGTGCATGATGGAATTTAAAATGGTTACAGACAGATGTCCAAGTCAATTTCTGAGAAAGACCGTGACTGAAGGAAAAGATGATTGGCTTTTACAAACAGTTGCTACCACTGATTGGTTGTCTGAATAAAGGTAGCAAGATTGTTAGACCAGAAATACCCTTGTTAGAGCCAGAGCAACTATTGGGTAAATTTCAGCAGGCAGAAATCACAGCTAATTTATGTATCTTGAAGATATCAGGAAGCCAAGGAAGAGCAACCCAGGTTTTTCTATGGATGGCAAAGAAACAAACATATGATGGTGTTGCATTGGTAAATGTTTCTAGTCATTAACATACTAATTGCCAGCAGATTAGGCCTTACAGTCTATTGAGTCTGCTCAAACCTCAGATCCCTAGTTGGGTGCCAAGGCCCCCCCCCTTGTATTCCAGAAATTCCAATCCCTAGTTGTTGTTGGAAGTATTTTTTTTTCTTTAGTGCCCATTCCCTGGCCTCAGAGTTCTTCACAAACATGAACTCAGATAAAATGTACAATATAAATACACATGTCAAATAGCATAAATAAACAACTTCATTAATATCTGCTTACTATTTTTAAGATATCTCATTCCACGATTTGGAAGATCTTGTAGTATGATTCTCAGGGTATAATTCAAGTATCCTAGGAGAGGTAAGAGTTCTCTGTGTATGATATTGTTTAGAATTGAGAGAGACTGGGGAAATAATCTGGTTGGTTGTCAATAGGGAGGTGGATTTCCATGTAGTTAGATCCAAAACAATGCCAGGGAAGGCCAAGGATGTGACCGGATCCAACGTTTATCCACTACCAGTGGTATGTGAAGGGCCTGAATTAGGTTAGTGAGACTGGTAATGTCTTTGGCTGGTGAAGAGTATGGAGTATCTACGAGTAGAAGTCATCTATAGATACAGGACGATCTCATCTAATACCATAAAGATGCCATAGATTGGAAGGATTGGTAACATCCTGAGGGCATCAGCAGTGTCTACTCTGGATAGCCAAGAATGGAGTCAGAAAATCTGATACAGTGTATAGCATCAATGATTTGTGAATATGAGAGAAAAAGCCTCAGAAGGTATAAGAGAAGAGATGCTTGGCTCAGTTAACTGGTGGGAGTAGACGGAGTGATGATAAGATGTTTCTCGCCTTAACCTGAATTGTGATCCTGATAGGGCTAATGTGGTATGTAGAAAGGTGGTTTCAGAGTAGAGCTATTAAGAATCCTTTCTGTACTGAATTCTGAAGAAGTGCTTGACATTTGCCAGGGTCTTTCTCTGTGGAATGAAGATCACTGCAGATTAGAAATGATAAAGGGTTAGCATGGAAAATTGTGCTGGTGCCTTGAGAGAATGCTAAATGAAGAACAGATACCATGTGTTTCTCTAGATGGACAGTTGGCAGCTGAGTGAACATGGGAATGGATAGTAGCAAAGATGGATGTCCTAGTTATGGTCTGGTTGGGGGTGGAATTGTATATTTCTTTGGTTTTTGTTAACCAGGTAGGTGCACTAGCCTAAGAGACTATTTTCAGGCATTACCCAGGAGAGTACATAGACAAACTTCAAAGAATAACAAGAAACATGATACAGGTTACATAACAGCAGCAATGTGACAGAGAATTGAGATAGTTAGACCAAGATAGGCATATTTAAGTTAACATAAGACAAATACGGTCTAGTCAAGTTAGGAAATTGTGGCAGTAAGCCCAAAATACAGCATTAAATAATTACATAAGACAGTAAGAGCTGGTCGGATTAAGTGACCAGGCAACTGTGTGGGCAAGAAAGGAGTGAAGTGCTGAGAGATCGATAGCCTTCCAGCAAAGATAGATAAAGGGAGGGGCAAGGGAGAAGGAGGACAGAGTGGGATAGGATCATCTGGAAAGGTGAGAAGGAAGTGGAAGAATGAAATTAAAGTTAGAAGGAAGTGAAGTAGGAAGGAAGTGTTACAAATGTTGGGGTGGACCCCAAGCTCCTAGAGGATGACAAAAGGAGAGTGGAGTTAGGGAGCAAAGACTAGGGTGGTTTGAAACAGGAGCATCTGTAGGAGAAGAGAAGATACTGTTGAAGTTCAATCTGAAAGGAGATGTGATATACAGATTGGCGTAGGGTTAGAGGAAGTGATATGGTCACTTGTGTTGTAGCATACCTGTTTGGAGAGCTTCGCTGCAGGACTATAGAAAATAAAAAGATATCTGATGAAGTACAGCAAACGTCCTTATTTAATTTGTTGCATAAGGTTTTTCCTGTAGAGATAGCTTGTGGGTTGGAGTTGAGTTGGAGGATGAGGAGTACTGGACTTGGCAGCAGCTGAGTTGACTATTTGATTTCTCCTGTGACAACTGTCCAGTTTAGTGCAGCAACAGAGCTATTGACTTGCAAATACAAGGCCTGAATGCATCAAACTGGATGCTAGATTTTGGAATGGAGGGTGGGTGAGGATCAGCTGGAGAGGCACACAGGAAATGAAGAGAATGATCAGCTGAGCGTGACACCAATAGGTCGAGTTGGTCTTGTTTCATAGAGAATTTTGAAACTGGCATGTGGAATGCCTTGAAGTTTATCATCAGTTTTGGAACAGTCCATTCACTGGTGGACATCCTGAGTTTAAACAATTTTTCTGGTCTTGAAGGAGCCGAATCTTGATTGGCTAAACATTGGATATTTTAGTTCTGGAGAAGAATGGCAGAGAGATAAAGGTTGGGAGGTTGTTGTAGCTGGAGCAAAGTATAGAAGGGGAGCAAAGAGAGCTGACAAGTTGGTTCAGATGAAGGCTTCACTTCAGGAAAAAACTGATGTCTGTATGTCCTCTAGGTCCCAGGTGTGTGCCCCAAGAACAGGACCTGGATCCTGAAAAAAGCTAAGGCTAGGCACACAGTAACAGGGTACTGTTCTATACAGCTGTTTTCTACTGTTACAACTCTCGGGCAATGAGTGGATGAAGATGGAATTCAAAGAGTAGAATGGAGGAGGGAACCCTGCTGTCAGCAACCGCTACATACTGCACACATCTGAAAGGGGCTGGATTTACTCTAGGGTTGGATGGTATGGCTAAAGGAAGGGAAAATGGAGAAAACCTCAGATTCAGCATCTGCTGGAACAGCATGGTTCTAAGGGTAGTGATGTTGTTGTAAGACACTGAGCCATGGGGCTTCAAGGGTCCATTGTTATACTTAAAGGTTAGAGAAATTGGAGAGTCAGAGCAGCTTTAAGGGTTGCAACAGTGCATCATACTATTCTGTTTCCTGCAAAAGTTAGATTGTATATTATAAACATGTCCATAATACTGAGTGAACAGAGGTAGGCAAGTGGGCTTGTATGGCTGCATTTGTAGAGACTGATGCCATGGAGGCAGAAATCAACCAACTGAATAATGACTGCTGAAAGGAGGGATTGATATCGATGGTGTGTATAATCGAATAGGCTCGGAAAATATGAATGCATATTCAAGGCCAAATCATAGGTACAAACTCAGTCACAAGCAGGAAAAACTGAATGCTGTATGGAATTATGACAAGGGCAATAAATGCTGAAGCATACTGATTGACTGAGTAAGGCAGATTGACTGAATAAGATTGACTGAATTGTTTGTAACCTTCAGTTCAGTATAGACACAGCACAGAGGTGAACCAGCAAAACATTCTGTGGTGATTTGCATATGCAGCCCATGATGCTTTGCAATGTGTGGGCATGTGTGATTTTGTATTTGCTTGAAACTTGGCTTCCCAGCCAAATGCCCTTTGGGGTAACCCTTGCCTCAGTGTTTGCGCACAGAGGTTCTTTGTCTTTTAAATAGTTTTTTTATTTTAATGGGTTCACCACAACATAACCCAGACAGACCGTCTTAGGATAGCTGGTTCATTCCACTGGGGTGTCAAACAGACAAGGCATACTGATGAGTCCTGGTAGGATAAAACACGTGTCTATGTCATCTGTTAGCACCCTTTGCAATCTGTGTGAGAGGCCTTTCGGCACCATGCAATTCTGCTTAAAGTTGAACCAGCATAACATTCTGTGGTGATTTGCATATGCAGCCCATGATGCTTTGCATTGTGTGGGCATGTATGATTTTGTATTTTCCTGCAATCCACACATGCATTTTGTCTGAATATTGAAGTTGTTCCAGTTTTATGTTCTTCTGTTAAGAGGGTATTGTTATTCTTATGTTGCAATATAGGTTGGTAGGAATGCCATATAGATAGACTGTCGATGGCTGCAGATGTAAAAACTCTGTGATCCTTAAGCTCGGTGGTGCTGGAGTCAGAATGTTACTTCAGATAGTTCATAAATGATATCCTGTGATGTGGGCTAGCCACAAGTGAGCTCCTACCAAAACAGCGACCCACTTGTTGTGCAGGAAGGATAGGGCGAGGAGGTGAGGAAAGTAACCGGATGGGGGAGGTTTGCGCATATAGCGACAGGACGTCGCTATATGTATACGCGCATGGGGGGTGAGCATGATGGAAGGGAGGAAGGGTTGGCCTGGCATGGTTGGCATGGGGCTGTCTAGCTGGCCCCATAGCGTGGTGGCTGGGTTGCAGCCTAAATTTGTGAGGGTTCTGGATTTGGGTCCGGGCACTCCTACATTTTTGTGCTCCCAGACCAAACTTTTTTTTTCCCAGAATTTGCACCCCCCCAACATGCAACCCCCCCAAAGCTAAGAATCCTTTAATAGGTGGGTGTGGAGGGCACAGACCCCCCCCACGTTAACATTAAAAATCTCAGTCCCTGGTGCTGTTTTCCTGTGCACTGGGGGTATACATCGCCGAAATTGATTTCCCAGCGATGTACTCTCGCCATAATGATTGTCACCTTTTGGCAATCGCCATTATGACATAGAATCTTCATAAACAATTGAGACCTGCAGAAACTAAGAGCAAGGAAAAGGGGCACTGTCTTGTTAAGTCCCCCCCCCTTTTTCCCTGATTTAGATCTCAATCTCAGTCCCCGAACTACAGGACAGTTGTCTTTAGGGTTGCCCTCTCTGGAACACACCACTGGACAAATATAGTGCAAACGGCATACTTTCACCATGTTCAAACCACAGAAGCAGTGTCTGTTAGTCCCACTGCTAATTACAATCTATCTTAATACCTCATTTGAGCCCTCAAAGTGGAGCGCTGGCCCCTCCATAACTCAGTAAATGCCCCAGCATAGTTCTTGTACAAATAGCTTTGTGTCAGATCTTAATAGTAGGCCTGGTAAATTCACTGGGTGTATGCACAGCACCACTAAAGAACTGATCCTTCTCATGCAACCCTGTCTCTCCCTTACAAGACCCCAACTAAAACACAGTATGAAGACCAAGAGTAAATGCACCTCTGATCTAAAAATCCTATGGCATTTTCTACTTCAACCCACTCTGTTGCTACTACTACTACTATCAAGCAACATCCACCCAAATCCTGGACCACCTCTGCGGTCACAGAGTATGGTAAACAACCCTGGAATGCTAAAATTGGCCTCAGTAAATATCTGCAGCCTACTGACCAAAATGGACTAACTCTATGTATGGATGACTCACCATTACCCAGATGTGCTTTCATTGATGGAAACCTGGCCCTTCCCAAAGATCCTAGACTCTGCTATAATGCTACTTGAGTACTGTACACTGTTCAGGTAGGACAGGCTAGGAAAAAGGGGTAGAGACAATATAGTTTATGTCAGGGGCAATCCCCGGGGACATGCTTTCCCTCAAATAGACACTGAAAAAAATGCCCAGGTCTTTGCAATCCGACTACTTCTTCATGCCCAAAGCAAATCCCTCACAGTACTAACAATCTATATAATAATAATAATTTTATTTATATAGCGCCTTTCGCTGTATCAAGGCACTGAACAAGTTAATAAAAGCTTCAACATACAATACAAACATCAAAACCATGAACATTTTAAAATACATCATAAAAACATAATAAATTACAATAAAATTTCACACATTTTACAATCATTTAATCTTCCAAGAAGGCCATTCTCCATAGATGTGTTTTCAATTCCTTCTTGAAAATCTCCACTGAGGAGCATTCCCGTAACCGGCATGGTAGAGAATTCCAAAGAGTGGGTGCAGCATGAGAAAATGCTCTGCTGCCAAAGGATTTCAAACTCACTCTTGGAATCTCTAACAACCCCATGTTGGCCGAGCGGAGTGATCGGCCTGGGCAGTAAGGAACCAGCAGGTCTTTCAGATTTGACGGACCCTGGTCATGAAGGGCTTTAAAAGTCAATAAAATAACTTTAAAGGTGATCCGCCACCGTATTGGAAGCCAGTGCAGCTCGCACCTTCTCAGAGTAATGTGACAGGACCTGCTTGTCCCAGTCAAAACCCAAGGCTGCTCTGCACAAGCTGTAGGCGGATTTCAACCCCAGAAAGCCCAAAGTAAAGGGCGCTGCAGTAGTCGAGGCACGAGGACACAAAGGCGTGGACCAATGTTGACAAAGAGTCAGATGGAACAAGGTGCTTAACCTGGGCAATATTCCTAAGATGGTAAAAGGAAGTCCTGATGACGGCTGACACTTGGGATTGAAAAGTCAGCCTATCATCAAGAATCACTCCAAGGTTGCGCACCCGTTCAGAGGCCGCTAGTGACACACCGCCAAGAAAAATTCCAGAAGGCGCGCCAGCACACGACCTCTCAATCTGACCACCTGGCTCCACAACCAAAACCTTAGTTTTCTCCAAGTTCAACTTTAGCCAACTAGAATCCATCCAGTCTTGGATTTCCCCCAGACAGTTATTAAATACCGAGAGAGCTCCATCCTGGTCGGGTGCAAAAGACAGGTATAGCTGGGTATCATCTGCATAGCAGTGAAACCTCAGCCCACACCATCTTATAATGTTTCTGAGGGGCAGCATATACACTGCAAATAACATGGGCGACAGCACAGAACCCTGAGGCACTCCACACAACAAAGAGACTGGTCCGGAGAAAAAATTCCCCGACACAACTCTTTGTGACTTCTCAGTGAGGAATGGCCTGAACCATTTAAAAATGGTTCCAGACATTCCACAAATTTGCCTCAGGTGTGCTAGCAACACCATGTGATCCACAGTGTCAAAAGCTGAAGAGAGATCAAGAAGAAACAAGATTGAACATCTCCTTTGAACTCTCGCCCTCAGAAGATCATTTAACACCCGAACCAGCGCAGTCTCGGTACTGTGTCTTTAAGGGAAACCAGACTGGAAGGATTCGTAGATACTATGGATGGTTAAATGGTCATCCAATTGAGCAGCTATGACCTTTTCAATAACCTTCCCAATAAAGGGGAGGTTAGAGATAGCTCTATAGCTGGAAAAACAATCTGGGTCCAAGGAAGCTTTCTTCAAGAGAGGTGTCACCACCGCCTCTTTCAGAGAGCTAGGAAACTCACCCGACTCCAAGGAGCACCAGACAATTTGCACCAGAACTGGACCAATGATGTCTACACAACTCAAAATTAGGGTAGTCAGTCCAGGATCCAAGCCGCAGCTTGTAGGGTGCACACTATGGATGATCCTCATAATATCCATGAACTCAGGTCGACAAAAGGAACTCCAGGAGAAGCGAGGTCCTGTGCTCTCGCACACTCCCACCTCATCACCCTTAGAGGTTGTCGGACACAAGTCCACCCTGATGTCAGCCACCTTAGTTGCAAAGTATCGAGCGAGCTCATCGCACTCAATTTGCGAAAAGGCTTTCCGAACTTGCAGACAGGCTGGGTTGCACAGTCTATCTACAGTTCGGAACAGCTGAGCCGATCGATTCGGAGCAACTGCAATCTCCCTGGACTGGAATTCTGCCTTCTTATGGGTGATTGCAGATTGATAGCTGGTATAATGTTCAATCAATCTAAGACAGTTGGCATCAAGGGCAGACATGCGCCAGCAGTGCTCTAACCTTCGCCCTTGTCTCTGCATCTCCCTCAGAGTCCCATCAAACCAAGGGGCCCTGGGGTGATGGGAAAGAGGGTGCTTTGAATGGGAGCAATAGAATCCAGGGCAACCGTGATGGCCTCATTATAGGCCCACACCAGCACCTCTGGACTACTGCCCACCAACGCGAGGAATGATAGGTCAAGGACCGCCACCAGGCCTTGTGGAGTAACATTCCGTAATGGGCGGTACCTGACCATCTCCACAGGGGCTGGCCTTCTCAGGGGGGTGCAAAAATTGAACCTCACGATGTGGTGGTCAGACCAAATGACTGGTTCCACTCCCATATCAGATGCATCAATCCCAAGAAGGAAGACCAAGTCGAGAGAGTGTCCAGATTTGTGTGTAGCAGTGGAAACTACCTGTGTGAGGCCCAAAGAAGACATTAATTGGAGGAAGTGTTTACCAAATTGTGAGAGTTCATTGTCCACCCAGGCATTGAAGTCACCCAGCAACATCAATCTGGGTGACTCCAATGACATGTCGATGAGGAAGTCTGCCACTTCCTGTAAGAAACGTTTCCCATCTCCGGGTGGACTGTAGATGAGAACGATTCGAACGCCTACACCTGCTACAACTGTGCACTCAAAGGACTCAGCCTCACTCACTACCACATTCGAGTGGCCCAATTCAGTCTTAAAACAGACTGCAACCCCCCCCGCCCCTGTGGTCCAATCTCGGGTGGTGTATCACCGAGTACCCGGCCGGAGTCATGGCCTCCACTATAGGGCCAGAATTTTCATCCAGCCAGGTCTCGGTGATGCAAGCCAGATCAGCTGAACCAATAAGGTCGGCAATAATAGCAGTTTTATTCCTAACAGACCTGGCATTGCATAACACCACCCAAGTTGGACAAACCTCGGAGGTTGTCGGGCCTATCTGCCTACTGAAATCAGTAGTGCCCTTGGGTATGGCGACCAGACAGGGCGGACCCCGATCTGGATTCCATTTCACCCCAGGGCACCTTCTGGACTTAATAACCCCAACACGATGACCTCGCTCGTTCCTCCTCCCTGTTCACGCACCCCACCCCCTCACCCTCCCACGAGCAATCCCCAATGCCCTACAACACTGATAAATCTTGAACTGTAAGGGAGGAGTGCAAAAGGGGTGGAGGGCATGAAGAGAGGAGGGGGAATAACGCACCACCGTGGAGGAAGAAGGCCAGCACATGACGCTGCTTACCAAATTAAACAATAAAAATAAACCCACCACCCAAAATATTCAAAATAACCACACTAACTATCTAAAACTAACTAATAAACAAATTAAATCAATAAATTATGACAAAAACCACAGAAAATAAATTAAAACAAACCCCTGCTACCCCAGTCCTCTCACCACCGGGGAGCGAGGGTATAAAGGCACTCTCACTGTCTAATAAAAAACATAGAAATATTTAAATTCCCCTCAGTTCTCTCACAACAGGGGAGAAATAAAATTAGTCCTTCTCCCAAACCAGGAGAAAGACACACACTATCAAATCAAACAAATAACAAATAAATAAATAAACAAAAATTTTGGACCCAGGGTCCTCTCACCACCCCAAGGGCCAGAACAGAGTCAACAGGAGACAAAAACAACAGCTTCTCAGATACAATAAAGGTCCAAAACAGTCCAGGTCCAAAAATGAGGCAGCTGCACAAATCCGAAGGGAAAAATTAGTCCAAAGGAGATCCAGGAAGTTCAGAAAATCCAGCAAGTTTATATCCACGAAGGATCAAGCAGACTCCAATCTCATTTGCTCCCAGCCGAAACCCCCCCCCCCGGGCAGTGTGCCACTCACACTAAAGGGCCACGAGAAGAGCCACTACCTCAGCCCCTTCCATGGTCCAAGGTGGCGAGGCACCCCACTCAGTTCCCCAACTGGAAAACACCCCAACCCCTGTGGAGTAGCAACACCCAGCAGAGCGCCGGCCAGAGCAAACAAAAGGCAGGAAAAACCACCTATAGGTTATAAAACTCAAAGGGCTCACAGTCTCCAACAGAGCCCCAATCCAAGATCTTCCATTTCCTCTTCAGCAGACCCAATATCCAAAGCTCCTCCAAACGCATTCAGGGCTAGCTCCTCACTTTCCCCTCGACTGAAGACACTTCTTCACAGAATAAGCCAGGAGACAAAAATCACAAAATCCCCACCTCAGACTGTGGGGGAGAATGTGGGAGAGTACTAACAACTCACGACCCTGCTAAAACAGAGCTTGAGTTCTCTGAACCCCTCCAGTATCTAGAACAAGGGGAGTGAAACAGAGAGTATCAACATCAGACAACCATCCAGACTATCAGGAGAAGAAAAAATGCCATCCAAACTCCCAAATATCTCCCAGAATGTCACTCCCACATACAGCGACCCTCAGAGCGTTCCGCAAAGCTGGTAACCCACGGAGTATATTCCTTCCACTAGAGTCACACTGGACTCTCGACCAGGACTACAGAAGACTCCAAAAGAAAGCCAGCTGGCGTCTCCCACAAAACGGCACCGGCGAACCGATACGACAGATAGTCAATGCGCTCAGATGGTAACACTAGCGCCGGAACGTCAAACACCGAAGCATACACCAAATCCAAGTCTTAAACATGAATAAAATAAAATACGAGTAAAATAAAAGTAAAACTAGTTCTTCAGAGAAGCAGCGACGACGCGCCCAGCCTGGCGGCCATCTTGAAAGGGGCAGTCCACCAAAAGAGCAGCTTCATGGCTTTTCTAAACTTATTGACTATTTAAAAAGCATGTGTCAACAGAGAAGTTGTCATCCTGGTAAACTTCAGTATCAATTGGCTGCCCCAAGAGGCTACCCTTTACAAGAACACCCTCACTAGCATTAACATCTCCCAAATGGTGATCTCCCCTACTACAACCAGTTATAGAACTGGATTGGAAACACTAATTTATTGGATACTTACAAACTGCCCAGAGAGAATTTCTGACACCTCAGTCCTTGCTGACTGTCTTAGCGACCTTTCACTGATCACATGCAATTTGTCCAATAAAACAAGCATCTCCCCACCAAAAAATTTCAGCAAATTGAGTCCTAAAGGGAGGATAACTAAACTCCCTCAAGACACACCTCAGCCAAATAAACTGGTCCCCCCTTGACACCTAACAGGATGTCGATAAGGCCCTAGATCTTGTCATCTCATCATTTAACACAGACTTTGACATCTCCGCCCCAGTAAAAAAAATGCATAATTAAGGGGACTACCAACACTTGGATAACCCCAGCCCTGCTGGATATTATAAGAGCTAGGACCACCTCTGGCAAAAAGCCAAAGCTACTGGCATGCAGGCTGACATCCAGCAGTGCCGCACTGCTAGAAACTCATATACACATGAAATCAGAAAAGCCAAAATAAGTCACTTCAAAGACTGCCTCAAGACAACCTGGGGAGATGGAAAAAAGTTCTGGGACAAGTTGAAGGACCTCACAGGCAAAACTAGCAAAGCCCCTCTCGCTATGCTCTTAGTAAATGGGGAAGTTACACAAGACCCCAAGGTGATAGCTGACACTTTCAATGTTGCATTCTCAGACTTCGGTAGTATACTCCCACCAGAATTTCTTGAGGCAGTGAAAAACAATGCTGGATATACTAGGGATACAAACAATGAGCCTCCACTGGACCATCCCCTTCTACTTTAAGGAGGTACCACGTGCTGAGACCATAAAATACCTCCTACAGTCCCTTGGATACTCAAGACATAGCAATGACGAGCTAGACCAGTGCCTAATTACCCTAACAATAGACAAAGTACTAACCCCTCTCACCAAAATCCTCAATCTTTCCCTTAGATTAGGACAATTGCCTCAGAGATGGAAGACTGCAATGGTTACCCCAGTCCATAAAAGCGGGGACCAAGCCAATCATGCTAATTACTGCTCCATTTCAATTCTTCTCCCACTTTCCAAAGCACTAGAACGGATTGTCACCAACCAACTGGTAGAATACCTTGATAAGTAAAACCTGTAATGTTCCTAGCAGCAGGATTCTGAAAGGGACACAGTACCATGACAGCTTTACTTGAATACACTGACACTCTTTTTTTTTTTTTTTGCTTCATCTGTTTATATGCCCCCTTACCATCCCAGCTGCCTGCTCCTTCGGTTAGGCAAGTCTCACCACACTACTCCTTTGATCGCCCTCTGCTGCTCCCTCAGGTGATGCCGCTCGACCGACCCTATGTATCCCTTCGTCAGGGGGGCCCCCCCTACCTGTGGAGGGGATCGAGAGGGGAGACTGTCATGTGTTCATAGGCACACCTTCAATCCACACCGAGGGCAGCAAGGGTGCAGCTCAGGTTCCCAGCTTCACAGTGATGGAGGGCAGGCTGCTGTCATCTGGTGATTTGGACGGCCATTTTCCTTGTTCCTGGTTGTCCCCACCCCACAGAAGTGCACGCCGCATCATCCTGGTGTTCGCACATGTGCCATGTGGTCACCCACGCCGCAGTGCATGATGATGCTAATAGCATGGCAGAAGACACCAGGAGAAAGGACTGCTGTGTGACTGGACTTCTCTGCTGGGACTAAAGTAGAAGAACTTTTTTACTTGGACCTTGGACCTTTAATTTAGGGTAAAAAAAAAACTAACATACAAAACAAAACAAAAAGTGTGTGTTTGTCTGGGTTAACTGAACTGAATGGGTATCTGAATAGTTATCTAGGTGTAAATATCAGGTGATTGAAAGGACTTCACTGCTGTGAGGTTTAAATCACTTGTAGAAAGATCTAGTGAGTAGGGGGAGTGGCTTAGCTAGAGGGAAGCTACATTTAAAGACTGCCTTAGAAAGATTCTGCTAATAGCTTGGCAGCAGACACCAGGAGAAAGGACTGCTGTGTGACTGTACTTCTCTGCTGGGACTATATTGCCCTCCTTCCCTCCCCTCCACCCCCCCACTCAAAGCTAGTTCTATTTTTATAGGCACAGGATTTGACTGACAACAGAAACTTCCAGTTTGGGAGCAGGAAGTGAGTGATCACAGAACCACCAAAGACCCACCATCCTAGAAGGGCAAGAGTAGCTCTCCGGCCCCCTCTAGCTGCTGGAGGTCTGCCTCTGAGCAAGTAAGTGGTCTACTGAGAAATATAGGATATTCTTGTCTCAGAACAGGACAATCAGGAGCTTAAAGGGCACACAGGCAGAAAGTAAGGAGAGAGAAAGAAAAAAAAACAGAGGAAAGAGTAAGGATTGCAAACAGTTAAGGGGCCAGAAATAAGACATGATTGGAGTGGTGCAGTGCAGTGGCTGTGGAGCAGAAGTCTTCCGGGAGACGTTCTGGAGGATGCGGTGTTGTCCCATCTGCAGGCACCTCTCTGGGTTGAGGGAGGAGGTTGCTCATCTCCAGGCTGAGTTGGCCAGGATTTGTGGGACCTCCTCTTCCATCCAGGGACCACCAGTGCCACTGCCATTGCCTCAGAGGTTGTCAAGAAAGAGGAGCAGTTGGACCACAGTGGGCTCGGGGAGGGTGAGGGTGGTGGAACAGAGGCGCATCCCTCCAGTGGTACCTCTCCACAATTCCTATGCCATTCTGGCAAAGTGTGGTTCCTCTATGGAGGCACCCGCAGTGGAGACCAAGGAGGATGCTGGGAACCTCCACAAAGGAGACCCACAGGAGGGTGGCAGAGGACCCTGCAGGGGAAGAATACAACTCCTGGTGGGGGACTCCATTGTTAGGAAGGTAGAACTGGGGGAGGAAAGGGAGAGGGAGGTAAGGTGCCTGCCTGGCGCCATGGCTTGGAGGGACAGGGAGCGAATCCTCAGGATTGCCGGAGCAGCTGCACAGGGGAGGGAGCTGGATGTCATTGTCCACCTAGGGACAAATGACCTGGCTAAGAAAGGGATTAGAGAAGTGCAGGAAGAGTTTGTGGAATTGGGAGGGGCCTTAGTCAAGTAGCACGCACTGTAACCTTCTCGGAGGTGCTGCCCATCTATGGCATAGGAGAGCTGGGTGTTCCACCATAGGATTCAATCAGTGGTTGAAAAACTGGTGTGGAGCTCAGAGTTAGCTTCATTGGGAATGGGGTCCACCTGGAGTGATGCAAGCCTATACTGGCATGATGGGCTGCATCTGTCCAGGAGGGGAACCAGGATCCTAGGTGATAGGTTTAAATGCTTCATTGGCAAGCTTTTAAACTAGCCAAGGGGGGAGGCACTGGAAAGGAGCAGGGAAATCCTAGCCCCCCACAAATAATCATGATAGTAAGTGCAGCAAACACCAACATAGAGGAGTCGATAGGGAGAAGGGCTGGGGTAAATGGAGAAAGTGACAAAGGCAAGAAGGACAGGGATGGGGCAAAAGGGAGTAAGGCCATCAGGAAATGGAGGGTAATGAGTACCAATGCCCGTAGTCTGGGCAACAAGCTCCCTGAGCTGGTGGCCATGATGGAAGAGGGATGCCTGGATATTGTAGCAGTCACAGAAACATGGTACACAGAGAACCATGACTGGGATGTTAACATACCAGGGTACATAACCTATAGGAGAGACAGGCAGGAGAGAAGAAGGGGAGGAGTAGCTCTCTATGTAAAGCAAGGGATAAAAGCAACTGAACAAAAGAGTAAACAGGGAGGAGAAGAGGCACTGTGGGTCACCTTGGAAACTGGAAAGGGCACCACAATCCGCACAGGGGTTGTGTACAGACCCCATGTCAGGGGAAGGGAATGGACAAGGATATGATAGAAGGCATTCTTAGAATGGCAGAGAAAGGAGATACTGTTGATGGAGACCTGAATATGCCAGATGTTAACTGGAGCACATTTGCTGCAGCCACATCCAAGAGCAGGGCCATTCTTGATGCCCTACAGGTGGCAGGCATTAGACAGCTAGTTTCGGAACCCACTCGTGAGGGAGCAATCTTAAACCTCGTACTCTCAAATGGAGGTAGTGAGAGGATCTCAGATCTAGAAGTGGGTTGCCATCTGGGGACAAGTGACCATCAAACAGTGTGGTTCACGTTAAACTCAGCTACAGAGTCAAGCCATACAAAAGTGAGGGTACTGGACTTTAGGAGGGCTGACTTTGGCAAGATGGGAGAGTGCCTCAGAAAAGCACAAGCAAACAGGCTAGAAGGAGGTGTGAAGCAACAATGGGGAATCTTCAAAACTGCCATCACAGAGGCAACAAGCCTTTGCGTGAAGCAAATAAACAAATCAAAATGAAAGAAACAGCCACTATGGTTCTCAAAAGAGGTGACTGTGAAAGTCAGGAAGAAAAAGATAGCATTCCGGAAGTATAAGGAAACACAGAAGGAGCAGGACAGAGAGCTGTACCAGTTAAGGCAGAAGGAAGCAGGGAGGGAAGTCAGAATAGCAAAGGCCCAAACTGAGGAAAAGATAGCCAACCCAGTTAAGAAGGGGATAAAACCTTTATAGGTACATCAGCGAGTGTAGAAAGACAAAGGGAGGGATAGTGAGGCTGAATAGAATGAGCGGTGGGTGGGTGGGCAGAGGGACAGTGAAAAAGCAGGGATACTGAACGAATATTTCTGCTCAGTTACTACAAAGAGGAAGGTGCCTAATTCAATTAACAGAAGCACTCTTGATAGGGGGTCGATCCCAGTCCTTTCACAGAAGAAAGGGTTCTGCAAGAACTCCTAAAACTGAAGGTGGACAAAGCAATGGGTCTGATGGAATTCACCCCAGAATTCTAAAAAATTAAGGGAGGAACTAGTGAAACCACTGGCTACTCTTTTTAATAAATCATGGGAGGATGGTGTGGTACCCGAGGACTGGAGGAAGGTGGATGTGATTCCCCTTCACAAAAGTGGGACCAAGACAGAGGCAGGAAACTACAGACCTGTCAGTCTGACCTCTGTGGTAGGGAAAGTGATGGAGTCACTTCTGAAGGAAAGAATAGTTGAGTACCCAGAGGTCAGTGGAGCACAGGACCCAAGGCAGCATGGGTTCACAGCAGGAAGGTCATGTCAAACGAATCTAATAGATTTCTTTGACTGGGTGACCAAAGTAGTAGACCAGGGAGGGGCTGTGGACATGGCCTACCTAGACTTTAGCAAGGCATTTGACACAGTCCACACAAAGATTAATAGTCAAATTAACCAGTCTGGGAGTGGGTCCCAGGGTGGTAGCCTGAGTGAAACATTGGCTGCACAAAGGACACAGAAGGTATTGTAAAGTGGAGTCCACTCTGAAGAAAGAGGGGTTACTAGTAGGCAGCAGGAGGGTTCAGTATTGGGTCCAGTCCTTTTTAATGTCTTCATCAGTGACATTGCAGAGGGACTGGAAGGAAAGTATGCCTTTTGCAGATGACACAAAGATCTGCAACAGGGTTGATACACAAGGAGGTGGAAAGGATGAAAAGGGACTTGGCAAGGTTGGAGGAATGGTCAGAAGTATGGCAGCTAGGATTCAATGCAAAGAAGTGCAAAATAATGCACCTGGGAAACAAGAACCCAGGGAAGAATACACAATGGGTGGGAGGTAGTAACAACAACAAAAAGGAAAGGGACCTGGGGTAATCATATCAGATGACCTTAAGGTTGCAAGCAATATGAGAGAAGGCAGTAGGGAGGGCTGGGGTATACTGGGTTGTATAGGGAGAGGCATCAGCAGCAGAAAACAGGAAGTTG
Source organism: Neoceratodus forsteri (assembly GCA_016271365.2). NCBI lineage: Eukaryota > Metazoa > Chordata > Ceratodontiformes > Ceratodontidae > Neoceratodus > Neoceratodus forsteri. The sequence continues at coordinate 823,671,014 of CM057449.1, forward strand.
TTATCCCTCTGTACAGACAGTTGGTGAAACCCCATCTGGAGTACTGTGTCAGTTCTGGAGACCCCATCTCCACAAGGACATAGACAGGATAGAGGTAGTCAGAGAGGGCAACTAAATGGTGCAGGGTCTGCAAGAGAAGCCGTGATGAGGAGAGACTAAAGGAGCTTAATATGTATACCCTTGAGGAAAGAAGGGAGAGGGGGACATGATAGAAACTTTTAAGTACCTCAGTGGAATCAACAAGTCCAAGAGGGTAGCATCTTTCAGAAAAAGAGACTTGCAAGAACAAAGGGACACAATTTAAAAGATAGAAGGAGAGGCGGTTCAGGGCAATGTGAGAGGTATTATTTCACAGAGAGTAGTGGATGGATGGAACAGCCTTCCTGAGGAGAGTTGTGGGGTCTAAAACTGTGGGAGAATTCAAGAATGCATGGGACAGACATAAGGCAATTCTTGTGGGGGGTAGGAAGAAATAGGCTGTTGGTTAACCAGAATCTGCGGCCTATCCTGTAGATAGGGAAATGGGCAGACTAGATGGGCCTAGCGGTCCTTATCTGCCGTCAAAGTCTATGTTTCTATGATTCTATGATGGAACCAGCCACCAGGAGCCACCAAAGGGTGATGCACTCTTGGTCCACCCCCTGGGAGGAGACCATCCATAAGATGCTCTTGAATCCTCCCTGCCAGCCACCGCTCCTGTCTTTTCTGGGCTCACACGTGAACCCAGGTTGCCAGCATGCCACGTGATCCCCTTATCGCCTGGCACCACTGTGCCGGTTACTACACTGGCACTCTTTATGAGGCCCTTGTGAGGGCGATCTACATCGACCTCACCAAAGCCTTTGATATGGACAACCATAACATGCTACTCAGCAAACTCCATTCTACTGGTCTCTCACCAGTTACTGTGCGCTGGTTCAAAAGCTACCTCACCAACAGAACACAGCAGGTCAAAATAAATAACACTGTCTCAGACAGTAGACCAGTAATAACTGGTGTGCCACAAGGGCCAGTCCTGGGCCCTTTCCTGTTAAGCATGCCCCTTAACCAACTTCCCACAGCCTGCATGGAAAAACTACTGTTGTACACAGATGACACTGTCATCTATGCTCACAGTTCTGATCCACTAACTCTAGAGGTACGCCTCCAAATTAACTTTGCCACAGCGGAGACATGGTTCTCCAACAATAAATTACTCTTAAACTATAAAAAAGCTAAGGTTATGTTGTTTGCATACCTGCAGAATAAGCATAATTCATATCCCCGACCATAAATAATAATTTGCAAGCACCATTACAACAGGTGCATGTCTTCAAGTACCTAGGAATCACTTTTGACAGCTCCCTCTCCTTCACCCACCACATCGATCTTGTTGTTAAGGCCATTAATACCAGAATAGGCCTGCTGTACAAACACAGACATAGTATGACATCTGAGACACTACTGCTTGCAGTAAAAAGCTCAATCATCTCCATTATCGAACATGGGCTTATGGTATATGGTATGGCCACAGACAATACCCTCAAATGACTCAGGACAGCCTTAAGTAAATCCTGTAGGCTAGCACTAGGAGCCCACAGGATGACCCATACCTGCCACCTGTACACTCAGACAAATTGACTAAACATGGACTAAACACGAACGGCAGAATTAAATAGTCAGGTTTGTCTCTTAGGCAAAATCGCCCCACACCTCCCACCTTCAGCTTCCTTATGCACTTGCTTACTAATACCCTTCCCCCTACTCACTCTCTACCCTACTTATCACACCCCCTCACAACCCTCTTTCTGTTTACTACCAATCTCCCTCGCCCCTACTCCCTCCCTCTTAATACAGCTCCTTTCTGCCTCCCTCCACCTCCTGCACACTAATAAAGTCAGTTTTGATTACTGAAGAGCAATGGTTAACTATGTACTTGACTGTCTTTATGTCGCCCTCAGCTTGTTTGCACTCACCCCCACCCCTTGGATAAATAAAATTCCTTCCTGCCCCCCTACGTCCTGAACTCCCTCCTGCCTAACAAAGTCAGTATTTGACTGCTGCCGAGTTATGTGTTAGCTATGTATTTATCTGTCATTATATTCGCCCCCAAATTGTTTGCACTAATCCTGCATTTTCCTATTGTTTATACTGGATCTTGTAAGTTTGAATTGTATCTTACTAGGCTGTATGTACCTGTATATTTTTATATCAGCATCAATCTGTTTTCACTAATGTGCTTCTTTGATTATTTGTTGCTGTATGTTGTAACCTGTACCTGTTTATGATATGGAACCTTTGTAAAACAGCTTCTAGCTCAAAGGTGTTTCACCAAGACATTAAATAAATGGCCGCACCACTGAAGCGAGCCTAGTGCTGTGGAGAACTCGCTGGAGCCAGCTGTGCAAAGGTTGCTATAAGCGCTGTACAAGATTTATGACAGGTATGCCCTCGTTACCTTTACAGAAGCACCCTGTTGACACAGTATGGTGTGTGGGCAACAGCGGGTCCCAAGCCCTCTCTCTCTTTTTTTTTTCTTTTAGGTACCGGAGCACCAGAGTTTTATTGTATCCTGGAAGTTTCTATGGCCATTGTGCTCTTTCATGCCGAAGAACCAGAGATGTTTTCACCAGCTCCAGGCATCCAGAATTTTGTGATTCTGTAGTGTGGTTGACCAGAGAATTCCTTTGTGGTAGGCCCATTTTGATCCTCAGAACGCCAGTATTCTCATAGGCCTGAATCCTGTTCCTGGAGACACTAAGACACCACACTATGAGGAGTAGGCCAAGACCCAAATGAATTGATTTAGTGGAGGCAAGGGTGTCCTTTGTGCAAGTCAGACCCGGGAGTGAGACGGGAGCAAGAGTCAGGACAGCTCCGGAATTTTGTGCCTGATTATTTCAGGTTTAAGGTACTTCTACAATTATCTGGGGTACTGCTTGTAACTTATCCTCCCTGATTAATCACTCTGTCACTTTATCATTCAGCAGTAGGGGCTGCTAACGTGAAGTTTAACAACACCATACTGTGTTATCCCCTAAGTTATCAAGCTATTAACGTTGCACAGCACTTTAAAACTGAATCAGCACCCGGTGAGGCACTGACGAATTCTACACAAATTTGGTTGACCTCTGTTCCTAAGGAAGCTTGGAACTTGATGGAACTTCTGCAGTTAGTGAGTGGGTTGGAAGCTGAAAAAGCTTGGGCTGATTTGACTCCTTTTCCCTTCCTCAATTGCTCCGAACTGTTTACTGTGATCTGGACTTTCTAAGACTTTTTTCTAATTATTTATTTGTTTTTCTTTGAACTAAATGTTAGTTCTGTGGAGTATTGTGGATTAGAAAATAGGCAAAGAAATTCCTGCTCTCTGATTGGCTGATAGCCCTGGCAAGGTGGGCGTCTATCAGACAACAGAGCCCTGGCATTAAAAGTGCCAGTCCCAGCCAACCTAATCACCATTATCATTGTGCCAGTGGAATGTTGAATTTTAAATGCCCACCATTTTTTTTCTCCTGCTTAGTGAGAGCTGACACCCAGCCCTTTTCAAACAGCTAGCATGTAGCCTACATAACACTCAGAGACAGCCTCCTGGCTCACTCCAGGGCTCCACTCCCATTCCATTCACCCCTCACCGTATGTCTTATTTTTTATTCAATAACTGAAACCCTTACTTGACCATCATCCAAAATAAATATTAAAAAAATTACAAAAGTAAGAAAAAGTAAAGCGGTCGGTGAGAATGGCTTCACGTAAACAAAGGTGGGCAGTGCAGTTCTAAAAAGTGCAGCACAAGCCTCTCCAGAGCAGTATGAGCCACAGCCTAGCAATCAAACACAGCAGTGCTTCTTGGCATACACTGGCCAATTGCCATTGAACAAATAAAATAACCTGGAGCAAGCCAAGGTGCACAAGTACCTCCAGGAGTGCCTTGCTCTACCTAACTGGCTCACATAAAACATTCACTTAAGCGCTTGTACATAACTTAACGCGATCACAACTGAGCACTCCAGAAATAGCAGTATACTGTCACGCACATGGACAAATGGAGGTATGCCTTTTTGCCTGTTTTATACAAATCAGTTTTCCCTTTTGCAGCCAAGCTAACACATCAGGCAAATAAGGGGCTCCTGTATGTGTCTGCGTGTGTAATCAGGACAACCAGCTCCCCACCCTCCCCCCAAAAAAACTGTACTCAAATCAATGCAGAGGAACTGTTTTATTACAAAAGTAATACTCAACTAATTTCTTATTTAATTGGTAGAGCAACGAACTACGTCTACGCAGCAACAGTCGGCATTCTCCTCAAAGTGCACCTGCCCCCGAGAGCCTGATGGATAGAGGGGTCGTCATACGAGATTAATTGAAGGGGCTAAGCTGCCTATGAAAAAAACATGTGGAGGCAAAATAGATAAGCTAACCAGTGGAAGCAGCAGTAGTGTAGGGACAAGTTTAAAAAAATAAAAGCATGTTTACTCGCGTCACACTAAACCAATTCTTCCATTCTGTCAGCGATCGGAAAGGTTGAAGGCTGGAGGAATGGGCAACAACAGCTGTCAGCTCTCAGAGAGTTGGTAGCAATGTAGTACATGGATGTAGAGCAACAAAATAAACAAAAAAAGCAGCAAAAGTTAACTTGAAATGCCCCATGCTGATGTATTGTTTCTGGCAGCTGGAACTGAAAAACATAAGTATTGCAGGGCAGCAGTATCTCTCACTAAGGGAGAGAAAAAAATAGTGGCTCCAAATAACATTCTGTGTGTGTGTGTGTGTGTGTGTGTGTGTAACCATAGCAACCACCTCCCAAGAATGCAGGCGGAGGAACTATTTTATTAAAAATCTTACTTTAAATAATTCTTCTTCAACATTTTTCTTATTAAACTTATTTTTTTGACTGCCCATTTTCTAAGCGCAATAATTACCTCCAGGGTGGGTGATATTGTGCTATACCAGACCTTCCAGGAGCTATAAGGCCCTCCACCTATGGCGTCAGGCCTCATTACACCCTGGGCGGTCCGGTATAGCACAATACCACCCACCCTGTTGGGTATTATTGCTTACATATTGACCAACCAGTTGTTCCCTCCTTTGTGTTTAATGTATATGCAGATGTATGTAGGTACTCATTTATGCACATATACGCTCTTTTGATCAAAGCATATTGCAAATTCTTGCATAGGTTATTTTTGTCAGCACGGGGTGTTACCTGCTCCTCAGGATACAGAGTACTTCATATTCAATACTAAAATATGTAGTTCAGCTTGTAGCGCAACCTGCGATAAGGTTTTAAACTTGAGATTTCATACATTACTTAATAATATTTGTGGCTCATATATTTAAAGCACTTTATATAGCGGATGATGCCAATGTTTTAACTCTGTCCAGATTTTTTTCTTTATTTTCGAGTAGTCCCAGTGTATTTTAGATTATTTAACAGCAAACATACAACCTCACAATTGCTCATTGAGTGAAATAAGTGCAATGTAACAGGTGAGTCAAGTGAATTCATTCACTCACGTATTTAAGGGAATCAAGTGATTTAAGTGATTCTTGTTTAATTGTGTACCTTTGTCTGGCTTGTTCTTTGTATGGATATATTTTTTTTCCATGACCTTGGAAGTTTAGAGTGTTTCTTTAGACATTTTGAGTATTTTTAGACCTTTCTATTTGTAAGTTTTTAATCTATCTGAACCCTATTGAATTTTACTGTCATCAGATCTTCACACTCCTTTGTAGTCATGTGTACCATAAGTGGCAAGGAACTGAATGGAGACAAGAGCAGCTTGTTGCAGGAGGGTAATAAGTTTAACAAATATTCTATGACCTATAGGAAATCTAAAAAACAGAAGAATGGCTGCATCTTTTCATAGGACCTTACTATTACTTCTTCTACCCCATCCCACTTTTACAGATAAAACTTCCACCTTGACAATGGATCTGATTCCTCAATCATATTCCTGCTGGTTCTCATCCCCTTGTCTTGAATTGCTTAGTTTTATTTCATTGTTTTGTTGGATATTTTGGTATAATTCCTTACCATCATAAGTGTATGTACCTCCCACTAAAATTATGACTACTGTAATTACCTTACTACTACATGTGTATGTAACTCCCACTTCAAATTATGTCTTCTGTAATCATTATTGAAACTGTTCTCCGTAAGATCTTTGATTGTGTAATATGAAGTGGAAAATCTCTAAATGAGCCATTGGCTCAAAGGTTTTTCCAAATAATTAAAATAAATAAATAAAAATAAAAAAAATTTGTATAATATATACAGGATTAAATCTCTATAGATAAAAGGGAAGGGATAGATCCCTATCATTCCTATACTATTCATGTCTCTCCTCCTAAATCCGATCTATGCCCCCTCTCCAGCTAAGGGCATAGGGAGTCAAACAAAGCAATATCCCAGGGGTATTGAGGAGGCAAAACCTGGGATTAATGAGTAGCTGATACCTCCATTAAGTAATCAATTATTGGCCCTGCCAACTTTTACTGCAAAATTGACTTTAAAAGTTGATCAGACTAATCAAGCTAAAATAATGGATTATTTCATAAGATTAAAAAATCAGTCTTCTGATTCCCATGTAAATATTCCAAGAATTATCTCTGGTCTAGAAGAACTAAAGGTGACCACTTCTAGTTATCTGGTGATGTCCCATCCCAGGAAATCCAGAGAGCTGGATTCTAAGGGAGCTGAGATTTCATTTTTTCCTTCAAGAATGGACCTCTTCAGCCCACTGGATCTTACTAATGGTCCTAACATTTCACTCTCCCATGTAACAGACCCAAATATTCTTGCAGGATTGCCCAATGAAGTATTCAACAAACTTGATGAAGAAATAGATAACATTGAATTAGATCCTGACTTTGTAGCACAATGCATTAAGATATACAGAGCACTAAAGAAGAATTTATAGGTTTAACAAACACACTGACTGAATTGGGGTGCGAAATTGCCTTCTCTGAAATATTTCCTGTGGCTAAAGCCACAATGCAGCAAGTGAATAAAATCAGACATGTTAATAACTGGTTGTGAATATGGTGTCTTAAACAAAAAAATAGGGTGTATTACCCATTGGAAGGAATTCTATGGCAAGAAGAAATTAATTTGCTGGGATGGCCTCCACCCTAGCAGAATGGGCACATCACTGCTTGGGCAACATATTAATCCCTATATCAACAAGAATTTAAACTAAATTGGGGCGTAGGGTGTCCTGATCCAGACCTATTGTCTGTTAACCATGTTCCTTATCCATCCAAAATAAACATCATCCAAGTTGCAGAAATAATAGATACTACATATAAGAGCACAAAAGTAAGTGAGGCTGAGATTTACACAAATAAAACAGAGAGACGGAACTACTACACTACTGAGCTAAAAGTACTACTTGTTAACATGAGAAGTTTAAAGAACAAAATAGATGAACTTTGGTTTATACTAAACAATGATAATATAGATATATGTAGTGTTACAGAAACCTGGTTCTCAGACATGGACTGGGGGACTGATATACCAGGCTACACCAAGTTTGCCAAAAATTCTACAAAGAAAACTGAAGGTGGCATTGCTGTCTATATCACCTACCAAGTTAATAGCTATGAACTTACAAATAATAACTCAGGTGCAAACAGTGAGATTATCTGGGCTAAATTTGAATGTGCTGATAGATCTCTGACAGTAGGACTCTGCTACCGTTCTCCAAATCTTGATATGGCTGACAATAATGCCTTTATGAATTCCATAGAAGAAATGGAAGACTATGATGATTACATACTTATGAGTTATTTTAAAATTCCAAATATATGCTGGCCGACCTACAAGGGTAAAGGTAAACTTGAAAACAGATTTATTTAAATTATTCTCCAGCATGATCTTGAGCAACTCATAACTGAACCTGCTAGGAATAATAATATTTTAGACCTAATTTTTACTAATATCAAAGATACAGGTTCAACCCCAAAAATGTCAGTGCCTCTTGGTGATAGTGATCATAATAAAGTACACTGGACTTTCAAATGCTTCAAAATAATAACCAAAGGCACTACTAAAATCAAACATTTTTATACAGCTGACTATGCCTGAATAAAACAATATTTAGCTGCCTGGAACTGGGAAGAAGAGCTCAAACTATTAGATGCTACTGGTATGTTGCGAGCAATTTTATAAAACCTCAAATACCTTATCAAGAACTGGGTGCTCGATAGAATCAAATATAACAATAACAAATACAGGGTTTCCTTGTGGTGGATTGCAACTATTAAGAGAAGTATTGATAGTAAAAAGGGGCATTTAACAAATTAAAATAAAATCCCTCAGAGATAAAATGGCAAAGGTTCAAAGTCAAAGCTAATAAAACTAAAAAATTGATAAGGTCCGCTAAACAGAGTCTTGAACACAATCTAGTAACTCTGACTAAGGACAACAAAAAGTTTTACAACTACATATGATCTCTAAAAGGAAACCCCTCAGGAGTTGGTCCTCTAGCTAAAGAACAAGCACTCATCACCGATGAGAAAACAATGGCTGAATAAGCACCTATTTTCTAAGTATATTTAAACCTAAAGAAAATATATGTACAGATAACATAGAAATTCAGGAAGAATGTTGGTTATTCTCTAAGGAAGATATTTCAGCCACAAATAAAGTTAGAAAAACTAATTCATCTCCTGGGCCTGACAATATTCCACCTAAATTTATTAAGGAATTCTGTAATGAATTGGCAGGACTACTCACATTATTATTTAACAAATCTATTACAGAGGGCATCACCATACCTGACTGGAAGATGGCAAATATCATACCCATACATAAAGGAGGGACTAAACAAAAAGTATGTACTGTAACTACAGGCCTATTAGTCGTACATCTTGCATAGGTAAAGTAATGGAAAGACTCCTATAGCAGCAAATTATTGCACATCCGCATAAAACTGAAACACTTGATATATCCCAGTACGGATTTATGTAGGGAAAATCTTGTCAAAGTAACCTGATTAATTTCTTTGAACCTGTAAGCAAGGCTCTGGACATGGGTTTACCGGTCAATGTAGTTTTCTTAGACTATGAGAAAGCATACAACTCAGTCTCTCATAAAATCTTAATTGATCAGCTAGTCAGAATCAAACTACATACTAACATCATAAAGTGGACTGAGTCCTGGCTAAGCAGCAGGCAGTAAAGAGTTATTATAAAGGGACAAATGTCTGTCCAGGGTAAGGTCACCAGCAGTGTCCCACAAGGCTTGGTACTGGGACCAATACTGTTTAACATCCTAGTCTTCAGTATGCAAACCTCTAATGGGGCCTAGATTAACAAATATGCTGACAACTCTAAATGAGGCTGTATAGTTAATGACTATCAGTCCATCAGATCTTTACAAACAAATTTGGATAGACTAGCTTGCTGGGTGTCAGAGACCAAAATGTCATTTAATGGTGCTAAGTGCAAGGTTATACACTTTGGCAAAAATAACACCCTAGCTGATTATACCTTGAACAGTACTCAACTACAGGTTGTGACATCTGAAAGAGGCCTAGATGTTATTATAACAAATAATTTGAAATTTGGTACCCATATTAACAAAACTGTTAAAAAGTGCCATGGCATACTTGGATGTATTCTCAAACATGTTAAGAGCAGGGGAACCTCATGTCATCATTCCGTTATACACTAGCTTAGTGAGATCACATATTAAATACTGTGCCCCCTTCTGTGCGCCCACCTCGCTAGGGCGGAAAGCCATCATAAAGAATGTACAGGGGAAAATTACCAGGAATATTAATAGTTTGAGTATATGGAGTATGAAGACAGACTTAAGAATCTGGGACTATACTCTCTCGAACATACAGCATTGAGGGGTGAGCTATGTTTATCATATAGGGCCTGTCAGGATTCTGCCATGTTTGACACTATCTGCCTAGAGAGGCACGAATCAGATAATAATACAAGATCGCATAAACTAAAACTTTATGTCAGTCTTGATAAAACTGTTAAAAGATGTAATTACATCACTCAAAGAATACCTCCAATATGGAACTCCCTACCCTTGTCAGTTGTATCTAGTGAAAATCTTGAGCAATTCAAAATTAGTCTGGACCAGTATATGGGTGACAAAAAATTATATTTCTGCCACTAAGTATATGATGACAGCAAGTTCAAAATGGTCCTGCCCTTGAACGTGTATACACCTATGAACCTATGAACCTAGATGCCATATCTAAATATACTATCAATGTTTTAGCACACCCTATTATGTCAAACATAGTCCTTCTAGAAGTCTATAGGGAAATTAAATATAGTATAGAGGACTTAACAACACTATTTTCTGAGATTTTTTGTAGGTTGGAACAGAGACTGGATGACTTGGTAAATGAAATACAAGGGAATAACATTCACAAAAATCTCTCTTTTTCTACAGAAATTATCCCTGATTCCCCTGTTTCTAAATGGAAGAAAAGTGATCTTCCCCAAGCAAAAACTAAGTCCAAAACCTAGTCCAAAACTCGGAAGAAAAAACAGAAAAAATGTAAAGTTGCTAAAAAAAATCCTACTCCACCATCTGATGAGTCCATAAAAAATGACCCATCAAGCTCAAGTCCTATTAAGCTCTCTGTCATAGATACTCAAATAACTGAGAAAGAGCAAAATAATACAGAGTGTGGCTACTCTGCTTTAAACACCATTCCAATAAATGATAATCCTGCGGCTATTTCCCTCCAAAGACGAATGAAAAACCTAGATACCAATGTTGGTCTCTCTTCCCTTTTAACATCCCCCTCAGCCACAACCAAATACTCAAGGGCCTTAGAAGATGAGGCCTTTCAAACAAATATAGTTGCTTTACATGCTTTTCAACTAATAGTCACAGGAAAGGAAGCAGTGTTTAAAATAGAACATATGTTTGTGGGGAGTCACGTGATGCAAGTTCCATGGTAGCTGCCTGATTGAACTGCTCCAGCCTTCTGCTCCATTACAAGCCTATTTTAAACCGCTACTGAAGAGCAATATCGAGGACTGACTCGAATTAGTTTACCTGAAAGCTGCTAGAACACCCTGATTTGTAATAGGGAGCTGATGGAGGCAGAGATGAGAAAGTCTCCACCAAAGCATACACCGCTGGTGTCCCCGATTAAGGCCTTGCCGAAGAAAGCCAGGATCTCTGCATTGACAGGAGGCCTAGAAATAGAAAGCGGCAACCCAGAGAGGGAACCTCTGACATTGGCACAATTCCTGGCAGAATTCAAACCCTTTTGGGCAGAATTATGTTCAGTGACGGAAGAGCTGAAGGCAGTGACACAGGCCCTAGAGGATTTATCTCGCTGTACGGGAGATACGGAGGCCAAGATTACCTCCTTGGAGAAACGGGTAGCTAAGCAAGAGCCGGAATTAGTACACCTGAAGCAAAAAATTACCAAAATGGAGTTGAAAATTGAGGACTTGGAGGGACGGAGCAGACGGAACACTATGATAGTGATCGGTCTCCCCGAGAAAGAAGAGGGAACTGATACAATTGCGTTCGTCCAAAAATTCCTTACCCAGATTGCTGGCCCTACTCCCTTCGGCGAGAATTATACAATTGAAAGGGCTCACCGGGCGCTATGGGCAATGCCTCCTGCCGGTTCCCCACCTTGTACACTGATTTTTCGCTTCCTAAATTTTCAGGAGAGGCAGTTTGTACTGGCAAAAGTAAAGGAGCTCAAGGAAGTGAGATGGGAAGGTGCCGTGCTGAGGATCACCCAGGATCTCCCGTTGTTGGTGTGCCAAAAAAGAGCAGAATACCATCAATCCGTAACCAAGTTAACAGCTGCCGGCATCCGCTTCAGAATGGGATACCCTGCGAGGCTACAGGTGGCCATATCCGGCCAGTGGTCCAGCTTTGAAGATGCACAGTCAGCAGCAAAGGGGCTGCAGAAAGCCCTCCTGGATTTGTTTAAAAAGTAGTGACCAGGTCTATACTTTACCCTAACACTTGCTACCCGGAGAGTGACTCAGACTTAAACTTAATTAGTTAAGGGGAAGAATGTAAAGATCCAGGAACTCCACAAGTTAAAAAGAGCTGGAGGCATGAAGGAAGTCACTGACCTGAATTGGTAATCATCTGGGACTATAGCTTTGTTAATGTGGGGTGAAGGCACCCTCGAAGGATGCTCAGTTATATGTATGTATGCATAACATTTTACTATCTGGGAGAACCACTAAGAGAGGGGAATATTCGTTTTGAGGAGAACCTAGAGCAGCCTGGAAAGTGGGGGTCGGGCGGTGGCTGGTAAGGTATCTTGATGTTATGCTCTGTTTACTCGTCGTACCAGCTATTGAAGTGTTAGCAGTAAAGGTCAGTTACTAAACGTCATGCTGCAATACTGATGAAATTCCTCGCTCGCTTTTAATAACCTTGGATTCCGGGTCGGACCTGGACGTCTCTTTGCTGGTGGCTCTCTATGGAACTCGGACTTGGTTCCCGTGCTCTTGGGAGGCTGTGGATGCTCCTTTAATCACACTTTGTGAGCCCTTGGAAGGAACAGAGGTGTCATTTCCTGTGGTTCTAGATGTAATCGTTTGTTAGCTGAAGGCCAGGATGGAGGGGGGACTGCAAGCAGATCTGAGCTCTATGTAGCAAGCTGGAAACTGTGTCAACTGGTCTGCTGGAGTGTTCCAACCATTAACCACAGGAGGGAGCTCTGGTATCACTCTGATTAGTTGGAGCCTCGGACAAAGAAAATTGAAAGGCTGATTGAATTCACTCCCCTTTTATCAAACAGTTGTATATTTTTCACTGTTCCCTTTTTCTGTTTTTTCCCGTTTCTTTACAGCAAGGAGTCTCCCCAAAATGGCTGCTGGGGGAGCATCTGTATCCAGAGGGAACAAACTACGGGGAGTTCTATTTGTGGACTGAGGGTTCTTCTTTTCCTCCCCTGACTGATATTTTGATTTCAGGCTAGGGGGGCTTGATCTTATGGATTGTTTCATACATGTTACTTGTTTCTAATATTTGGGGCACTGTATAAAGCCTGGGGTGGCTCATATGACTGAGAAATGTTGTTTGAGGTCTGGAGGCTCCCCTCAGGGGTATTAGAAGAGTTACTAGGGGGAGGCAATGAGGTTAAATTCTCTCTTTGGGGGGTAGCAAAGATCAGTGTTCCTTCAGTCCAGTCTTTTCTGGGTTGACCATACAGCTCAATAACTAGTCATGATGACAAGTAGAGTCTAGTTCAGTGTTGAAGTGGGGAAAGTTAAGTTGGGATATTGGGGAGAATTATTCCAGTTTCAAGTCATTGTCTAGATAATTGGGAAGAGTCAGTCAAGGGTGTTGAAATAGGCTAAGCCCTTATTTGATAGGTATTCAAACAAGTTGTTTCAGGAAGGGGGAGGCTGGAGGGAGATCGGGAGGATTGGAGCTTGGGAATTCATGGGCCGAAAGGAAGTTCTGTTGGTGGGAGGGAAGGGGGGATTCTTTATGGGGTAACACTAAAGTTTAAGGTATTAGAAGTGGGGGGGTTAGGGGGTCAATAAGGGGATCTTCTGGACTTAGAAAAGGGGATAGAAATGGGGAAGGGAAGGGAGTTAAATGGGAGTTAAGGGTTTGTTGCAAGGATGGATCTGCTCATCGGGGAGTGCCAGGGGTGAGAGGTGGAGCTCTGGTGGGGTCTAGTATTATCGGACGTTATATGGCGTACATGAACAATGGGTAGTATATACGAACTTATCACGTGGAATGTGAAAGGGGCAAGGAAGAAACTGAAGAGATACAAGGTACTGAAACACTTACAGTTGCAAAGGGGACAGATAATATGTTTGCAAGAAACACATTTATTGGAGAGGGAATCTATTGTGCTGAGGCGTCAGTTTGTGGGTCAGGTATATGCGGCGGGGGATAGTACTGCTAGTAGGGGTGTGGCTATTTTGATAACCAGGAATATTCCATTTGTGTGTGAGGATAAATTGGCAGATCCTGAGGGTCGTTACATAATAGTAGTAGGTCGTATAAACCAAATGAGAATTGTGTTGGGTAGTATTTATGGCCCAAATGGGGATTCACCTTTTTTTTTCGTGGAACTACTAAAGGTCCTGACCCCCTTTCTCCACCTTCCTATAATGCTGGGTGGAGATTGGAACTTAGCATTTAATCCAGAATTAGATAGAGAGGGCAAGCGTGGTAGGGGTCTCTCCCCGGCTCAGAGAGCCATCAGGGACCTATCGGACAACCTGGGCCTGTGTGACCTGTGGAGGGTATTAAGCCCGTCCAAAAAGGAGTACACGTTCTTCTCGGAGGTCCATAAAACCGGATCGCATATTGACTACTTCTTGATGAGCCAGTGCATGCTCCCTGGACTGATAGATAGCAAGATAGTACCAGGGGTCATCTCGGACCATTTCATGGTCAGTTGTACCCTTAACTTTGCCCCTAACACCCCCAAGCAAACTATCTGGAAACTGAACAATCAACTTCTCCACGCTGCTGAGATCAAAGATAGTATAACTCAGAGAATCGCACAATATGAGAAAGAAAATTGCAACTCGACGGGAAGGGGTGACATAGAATGGAGTGCTTTGAAATGTGTGGTAAGGGGGAACTTATTAAGCTTGTGGCAGAGAGAAAGAAAAAGAGAGAGAGCAGGGCCAGACAGTTGCTAACCCAGATTAGAGAAATAGAGTGTAATCTATCTAAGAGTACACTGGAGGAAACTAGGGAGAATTTAGTCAGACTCCAGCACCAATATGATGAGATTCTGAGAGAGAAAGCAGAATATGCTATTAATAAAACAAAAGCTTTATATTTAGATCAAGGTGAGAAAGCAGGTCGCCTTCTCGCTATGCGACTCAAAGCGATAGAAACCTCCAGAATTGTTCAAAGTATATCCTCCCTCAAAGATGGATCCATTAAAACCACCCCCCATGAGATAGTTAAGGAATTTGAGGAGTATTATAGAGATTTATATAGCCCTATGCCCAATAAGCCAAGTAGTAAGGAGGTAAGGGCTTACCTTACCGCCTGTAAATTGCCCCAGATACCAGAAGGCCAGAAGGAGATGCTCTCCTCCCCCATTTCAGATTCGGAAATCCTAAGTGCAATCAGATGCTCCCATCAGATAAAGCCCCAGGACGGACGGTTTACTCGAACTTTACAAATGCTTTAAGAACCAGCTATGTCGGGGTTAAATAGACTATTCCAAAGTATCCTCACTTCGGGAAATGTCGACAACTACCTCTTTGAGTCCCTGATAGTCCTCATCCCCAAAGAAGGGAAAGAGCAAGATAAGGTCCCAAACTATAGGCCCATAGCACTAGTTAATTACGATGTTAAAATTCTAGCGAAAATATTAGCAAGTCGATTGGCCAAGGTCCTTCCTAGGTTAATCCATCAGGACCAGGTGGGGTTCACGAATGGTAGAATGGCGTCAGACCACTTCCGGAAACTAGCCCACATCTTTTCAGTATCCAAGGAGGGTAAAATCCCATGTGGGCTGTTATCTGTCGATGCTGAGAAGGCGTTTGACAGAGTGGACTGGAGTTTCTTGTATCTGGCCATGAGAAATGTGGCTTTCCATCCCTTTTCATCAATAAGGTTTTTGCCCTGTATAGGTCCCCATCCGCAAAAATTTATTGTAATGGGGTATTTTCAGCAAGCTTTCTGCTGTTGTCGGGCACCAAACAGGGTTGCCCTTTGTCCCCCCTTTTGTTTAACTTATACTTAGAGCCCCTTCTGTGTACAATTAGGATGGATCCTAGGATTATGGGGATAAAAATTGGATCCCACGAGCTCAAGATCTCGGCGTTTGTGGATGACATTTTACTGCATCTTTGCCACCCCCGAACCTCGGTGCCAGTGGTATTTGAAGCTATTGCGAACTATGGTAAGTTATCCAACTACAAAATTAATGTAAGGAAAACTCAGATGTTCCCCCTTAATACAAAAGTTTACAAATCGGACATTCTGGAATTGGGTATACAGTGGACCCCACTCACTTTGAAGTATCTGGGTATTGTGTTGGCAAGGTCAGAGGCCAAAATAGTGAGACTCAACTTGGATGCCCTTAAGGTTACCATAAAACAGGATTTGGACAGATGGGGTAGGCTTCCGCTCTCTCTCTCTGGGGAAGGATTAACATAATAAAGATGAACGTCCTTCCGAGAATTTTTTATGCCCTGAACACGCTCAATGTATGATTGCCGTTAAAATGGCACAAAGCATTACATTCAATTATCATGGACTTTATTTGGAGAGGTAAATCTCCCCATAGAGCCTATCACAAACTGGCTGCCCCCAGGGAGAAAGCTGGACTAAGGTTACCGCATTTTGGGTTAAATGACTGGGCAAGTAGTCTCTGTAAATACCTACGGTGGCTTCGGCCCCCTAGGGAATTGGAGTTATTGCCATATGTACCTCCCTGGGTTAATTTGGAAATAGATTTGATAAGAGGGGTGGGCGTGGACCCAAAAGCTCTTCTCCACTCCCCCTTAAGAACTCTCCGCCCTAGGTTAGCAGCCTCTCCAATAAAAGATTCCTTACGCATGCATGTTCAGTTATGTGCCTCAATTCGTTATACTCCGTGCGCAGATAGACACCAGCCGATATGCCATAACCCCAATCTGAGGATGGGGGAAAATGATCTGCGAATCCTGGCTTCCCTTTTTGAAAGGGTTGAGAATAGCGGCTATTATGCAAGGGGACAGGTGCCCCTCAGTTATAGAAATACAAGCCAAGTATAACATAGGCCCTAATCAGACTTTTAGAGTTTATCAACTCAAACATCTCTTGGAGAGCTTCAGGAACAAATTAAGTGAGAGGGAGATGAGGGGGGAATGGTTCGATTCCCTGGCCCACAGAGTTTGGGAGCCGCATGAGGTTTCCAAGGTCTATAGGGAACTGTTCGACCTAGTCTATGCAGGTGCCGACAGCAAGCCTAAGTACTGGTCAGATCGGTTTGGGGACCGGGGCGGAACTGGGATGTAATATGGAGACATATGTACCAGTACACCACCCAGGATAGATTACGTATCATGCAATACCATTTCCTAAACAATTTGTATTGGACCCCTTCCAAAGTGTATAAAATTGGATGTAGAATGGACCAGTTATGTTACAGGTGTCTTCAGGATAATGGAGACTTACTACACATTTTCTGGGACTGTTCATTGATAAAAGGGTTGTGGGACCAAATTAAATATAAGGTGGATCCTCTATTGGGTATTGAGCATTATTTTACCCCAGAAATTTGCCTGATGGATGACTATACTGGTACCAATGTCAAAGTCCGAAGATATTATATGGCCCTAATTTCATCATCCGTTAAGAAAATAGTGTTAAAGCACTGGCTAGATAATACATCACCTAATTACACGAAATGGTTACAAGAATTACTTTTTAATTTAAAGATGGAAAAACTTAGTGAGATGAGACGGAGCAGCCTCTCAAAGTTTGAGTTGATATGGAGCCCCTTCCTAGCAATTTACTTGCTCCAGACTTAGTTGACAGTGACTGGGCTTGTTGTCCCTGGCACATACCCTGATAAGGATCTATCTCAATTTTACAGAAGTCGGTGGGGGATGGGGGGAGGGAGGGAGGGTATAGTAATTAATAGAGGGGCTAAGTTTTCAAAAAAAAAACAAAGTCTAGTTCAGGTTCTGGCTTTACATTGTAAGTGGCAAAATTTTGTCACAGGTTTTCAGTTGTAAGATACTGTTTTCTTTATTGTGCCAGCAGTACTTCAATAAATTTTGAATTTCAAAAAAAAAAGAACATATGTTTGTTAGACCTGTGGAGACTGAGTTTCTTATGGACCTAATAACTCATCTTTTTAGAGCGAAGCTGGAGCTTCCCTTGGAGGCCAGCTCTGTTATTTATATCTATAGGGACAGGTCCAATCCTCATTACCCTGTATATGTAATGATCTTGTGCATGGATATTGCCAAATCCATATGGGCCAAACAGCGACATCTAAACAACTTGGGGATTTCCATTTCTTCCCCAGTTACATGGCCCACAGTTTGGAAACACATGTTCCTTGGGGCCAGACTTTGTAGATCACTGTCATTTGATACCTTTTCTTCTACCTTAGCACTTAACTGGAATTTTAAATCTCAACAGCATTTTAATATTTTATTGATTTTTGGGATTGACCCCTTCGAGGGAGAAAATGAGACTAATCTGGCCTCATATATAAGGGTAATTTTGGCCTCTACTACTAAATTGAATATATCCCCTTCTGATCTAGGTGCAGTACAAAGGATACAATTGAGGGCCTATGGTACTCTAGTGATTGCGTCATCCACTCACATGACTTGATTCACTTACTACTGGGTAACTCTCAGGCTTTAGATGCTGTAGGTATATATATATGCTCATTTGCAGAACTTGAGTACCAGAATAAGTTACCCAAGAATTCCGAAAATCACCTGTGACTAATTGATTTACCAAATCCCCCAGATATCCCTGATATCTCTGTTGCCACTTTGTCAGTTTATCCAGATAAGGCCAATGTGATCATCTGGAACATTGCTGGACTAGGGAATAAATTAACGGATACACAGTGACTTAGTTTTGTCAGACTTTTGTGATCCTCGTCTTTCAAGAGACATGGGCACTTCAGCAGCCACATATCAATGGATATGAATCTTTTTTTATACCAGCTACTAAGACAAATCATTATGGCAGACCTAAAGGGGGCCTAGTTACATTAGTAAAAATAAGGGAGGATTTAATGGTTTTAAATAGTGTGGCTCCAACTTCAGAATTTCTTCTCAGGGTTGTAAGGTGGGACTCCATTGTTATTTTGATTGTTAATGTATATTTTATTTGTTTTATTTTATTCTTGGTAACTAGGTAAGGCCCACTAGGCACAAGTGCCTGTTTTCAGGGGTGACCCAGGAACAATGGGTGGTTAAGTGACTTGCTCAGAGTCACACTGTATGCAAGTGGAGGTTGTGGGAATCAAACCCAGGTCTGCTGGATGTACCAAGCTCAATCACAGCTCAGTACCCTAACCTCTAGGCTATACTGCCAGCCAAATATATTCCTCCCCATTTTCATTCATGCCCAACTTATGATCCTTGGGATAAATTAACGGATCAAATTGACACCTTGTCTTTACAATACAATGTTGATACTGTTTTAGTAGCAGGGGATTTCAATTCACGAATAGCGCAGTTTGATAATCTTCCGATACTACAGGAGCATTTTTATATGGGGAATTTACATATTAGAAATTCCTCTGATAAGGTGCTAAATGAAGCAGGAAAGTGTTTTCAGGAATTTATCGCAAAGAATAATCTACTGATATTGAATGGTGGGGGAAGGGACGGTGACCCAGTAGGTGCTTGTACTTTTTTCTCCCCTCTTGGGTAAAGCCTTATTGATTTTGTGTTGTGCTTGCCCCATAGCTATGATCATTTTAAAAAACTGTTGGTCTCGATGAGACCCGAAAGTGATCATGCTGCTATCCTTCTTTCATAGGATTCAAACAGCTTGATGCCGTCCTCTACTAATTCACAAAAAACCTTAGCTACACTTGCCCTAACTGGTAGGTCTAAATTGATTTATATTACTAAAGCCAAGGAAAGTGTCACCAATGAAATTTATTCTTCATCTTTTTCATCTCTTTTATCCCTGGCTTACAACAATGAAGATGCTCCACAAATGAATAATCAATTAGATGTTTGTTACAAGCAACTCAGACAAAAAATATATTCTCCTAGTATCAGTAAGATTCACATTAACTCTTGGTTTGATGCCCAGTGTAAGTTAGATAAGCGAAAATTAGGGAAACTAACAAGAAGCACAAAAAAGAATCTGTTTAAAAGTCAAATTTCTATAAATAAACAAAGCATGAAAAGCATATAAAATGTTTTTGACACAAAAAAAGCTTGATTTTATTTCAAACCAATGGGATAACATGTATCAGACCATAAAAGCTAATGACTCCAAATCTTTTTGGATGATAGTGGCTAAGGGGGTAAAGTCATTGTCTCCCTCTTTGCCCACCAACATCCCCAAAGAAAAAGGGTTCCCCCATTATAACACTCTTTTAATAAAGAGTCCCCTACTGCTTTAAATAATACAGTTCCTTCATGACTTGTAGCTAGAATCTTTCATCATCATGTCTTCTCTCTGGATGATAAAGAGCAAGCTATAATCCACCTTAGAAACAATAAAGTGCCTGGCACAGACTATTTCTGGTGAAATTTACAAAGTACATCTGAATTAGTGGGTTCCTTTTTCACTAATTTCTTTAATATATGTCTTAAGGAAAGATTCATCATACCATCGTGGACCAAAAACATCATTATCCCAATCCACAAAGAGTTTATATCAACTTCCCTCTAACTACCGGCCGATTAGTCTTACTGATATTGGTGATAAAATTTTCACCAGGATTTTATTCAATAAACTGCAGAATTGGTTACATATTAATTCTCTTCTGTCAATATTTCAAGCCAGTTTTCATCACGGTTTTTCGACCATTGATAATATATTCATATTGGCTCATCTCATTGAAAAGTATAAACTACTCAGAAAAAACAAGTTGTATGCCCTTTTTGTGGATTTTTCTGCAGCATTCGACTTGGTAGTTAAGGAAAAACTTTGGGACATCTTACTTAACAGAGGACTTCCATTAAATATCCTACACCCACTGCATCTGTTATATACAAATACTACTACTGCTATAAGATTCAACAACAGTGGTAATCTTTCTGAATACTTTAACACCTCCTTGGGGGTAAAGCAGAGGTGCCTTTTGGCCCCCTTGGTCTTCAGTATTTATATTGATTCACTTCTTTATTTTGACCCTTCCTCATGTTTAGATTCCCCAAGAGTTAAGAATCATGACATTCACATATTGATGTATGCCGATGATTTGATTCTTTTTTCACTTTCCATTTCTGGTCTGCAACATAAAATAAACCATCTTAAGGCAAAGTGTGATCAACTGGTGTTAAAAATCAACCTTAACAAGACAAACATTATGGTTATTGGCTCACAAAATTCGTGGTCTACTCAGCCTTAGCTTTATTTAGATAGAGATAGAATCAACATTGTTTCTTCATATACTTATTTAGGAATCAAATTTACTTCAGATGGTCTTTGGACTGCTCATTGCAATAATCAGATAACCAAGGCTAAATTAGCTGCTGAAGCTTTACTGCCCTTTAATTTTAAGTATGATGGGCACACTGTAGTGCCGGAACTTATTGCCAGAGAAGCAAAAATGAATCCCATTTTACTTTATGGGGCAGAAGTATGGGGAACCAAGCAAGTTCCCGCACTGGAACTTTGGTTATTTTTTTTCTATAAGTCCTTACTTCAGGTCCCTTTGCCTACTGTGAATGCACTGGCAAGGGCCAAGCTAGGTAGACTCTCCCTTGTCACTTTGGTTGAGCTCCGTCTGCCCACCTATTGGCTTAAAACTATTAATAATTCATTTAATCCCCTTCCTAAATTATGTTTACAAGAGAAAATGAGCTGGATCAAACAAGATTTCTCATCTCCTTGGTTAAACACTCTTAGATCTGTCCAATTTAAGCCTTCTTAAATCACCTTTGGACAGATTTTCAGAAAAACATTACGATTTCTTCTCTATTTTAAACCACTCTTAAGCATAAATTATTTGCACTTGTGCAGTCCAAACAAATGGAGCCAGTAAGAATTCAGAAACAAGCCCCCTGGTGTATTATAAATAAAATTGACTCCTCCCTGGAAGATTATCTAAACTTCACACCAGCCCTGAGTGATAGGAAAGTTATTACCTGGGCTAGATTGGGTATTTTGTCTTCCAAATATGCTTATTTCAATAAATCACGGCATGATGTGCATAATCAAAAGTTGTGCAGATGTGATATGGGTTTTCAAGAAACTCCCTATTACATCACAATTCAGTGCCCTCTTTATAACTTTTCCCCAAGATTATACTATTAAAAATGCCCTCATAAAATACGTTGACCTGGACTATGATTGATTATTCATTGTTTTACACCCCATGAATAAAGAAGATGCTGAACTTATTGCCAGATTCCTTAAGTCTGTGATACATACTAAAGAAAACGCTTTTCTCTGTCCTGATTGTTACAGTACTATTTTTATTACTGTAGATTTTCAGACATTTTGCACACCTGACTAGCAGTTTTGGACTTATGTATGAACATTGTATGTAAATTGCACTGGGACCTTTTTAAACATAGAAGCATAGAATTTGATGGCAGATAAGGACCGCTTGACCCACCTAGTCTGCCCATTTCCCTACCCAACGGATAAGCTGCAGATCCTAGTTAACCAACAGCCTACTTCCTCCTACTCCCCGCTAGAATTGCCTTATGTCTATCCCATGCATTCTTAAATTCCCCCACTGTTTTTAACTCAATGACCTCACCACACCTTGTGTATCAACCCTGTTGTAGATCTTTGTGTCATCTGCAAAGATTTGTAACACTGTAATGCCCAACTTTGAAAGTTTTGGAAGAACAATAAAGCATTACTACTGCTACAATAAATAGATTAAAAAATTAAAAAAGTCATGCAGAGTCAGAGAGCGTGTTGAGTGTGGAAGGCGGTAACTGAAAAGAAGATCTCCAGGAAAAAAAAGGCTACAGAAAGAACGTCACCAGAAAAAAAATGGCACATGGAAAACAAACAGCTTCCCTTGAATTGCACTGGACTGGTGTTCCATGGTGGCGTGGTGTATTAGTAAATCTGCACTTCCCTTTACTTGCACAGATTTACTATTACAGCACCACGGGCTGTAGAACACCACTCCAGTGCAATTTGAGGAAAGCCATTTTTTCTGACAACGTTCTTTCCGGAACCTTTTTTCCAGATACCTTTTTTTTCCTAGAACCACGGGAAGCTGACTAGCACAAAGAGCCAGGTGGATTTAATAAGAAGGATTGGGCTGTGGAACTGAAAGAAAAGTTTGCAAATGGCTGGTAGAATGGACTGAAAACAAAATTCAAGTTGTATGAATAGAACTACAACAAAACGGGACTGAAAAGGAGCTTCAGAAGTTGCAAAAGAGTACCACTGGCTGGAAGCTGAAAGTGATAACAAACAGCTGTAGGAGAGAATTGATTCACAGCAGAGATAAGACACAGGTAAGAAGCTGTTGAAGCCACACTCTTGTAAAGTATGCAGGAACTGTAGTAATGGGGGAAAGATCTGAATAGGAACAGCAGGTAAATCTTTGAAAATGTTGCAATGTGTGCTGGTGCTGGAATAGCAGGTAGTGGACTCCCCAAAAAACATAAGTATTACAAAAGCGTAACAAAAGTGAGCCTTAAACACAAAATAAAGAGCTACCAGAGGTGGGTGAATACCTTACTTTGAATATTATATATACTAACATATAAAATTGTGAACAGCTAAAGGTCTTATGGTCTATCAAGTCTGTTGATTGTGCAACTAGCAGCCATTACACTGCAGCTGCCCCTCCCTCTCCTCCCCCTTCAGTGACCTTCCCCTTTACCCTGTCCCATCCCCTTTTAAAGTAGCCTACTGTTCTACAGGATACCACTTCCTCTGGCAATGCGTTCCACCCACATACCACCCTCTCTGTAAAAAAGTGTCTCCACATTTCTCTCCTGAACCTTCCCCCTTCCAATCTCAGATCATGCCCTCTAGTGTTCCTCCCCCTCCTTAATTTGAAAAGCCTCTCTGTGCCCAGCTTATTTATTCCCTTCATGCACAGTACTTGAAGGTTTCAGTCATGCCCCCCCACCCCTCCTTTCCTCCAGGGAGTACATGTTCAACTCCCTCAGCCTGATCTTGTAGAGTACGTCCCCTAGCCCCTGGATCATTTTAGTTGCCCTGTGCTGCACCTTCTCTGGTAACCTAATGTCCTTCTTCAGGTAAGAAGTAGGGGTCCAGCACAGCCACCTCGGTAAAAAAGAAAAACTTTTTAAGGGAGGAGCCAGTACCAATCATAAAACATATAATCATAAGACTGCAGATTGATAAATAAAAGCCCACTCACCCCACATAATATAAGTTGATTTTATTTTATCAAAATACCATATGATAGAGTACCAAGTACTAAAACATAGTACTAAGTAAACGTTTCAGAATAAACCTTCATCAGTACAGTACCATATCTGCAAAATATAACATATATACCATATTTAATTTTAATTTTTATATAATTTCTCTCTTGTAATATTTAATACATTAGAGACATGCTCACCAATCAAACACCTGGCTATTGGAACTGAAGTTTAACATCCCATGTATCTTATTTTACCTATAAATACATAAAAAGTGCAACCATTATCATTCGTAATCACTAAATAGTTAATAAATAATTTCAATAGCCCATGGTAGTGAATCTTTTGGCTTCACAAATACTTGCGCTTACCCTAGCACGCTCATGTCTCTTTTTTGACTTTAGGTAAACCATATATAAAACTTCTCATGTATCCTGTTGCTGCGTTATTCTGCTTGTCTGTAAAACAACATTTTCTTCAAATATAAACGCTGCCATTATAAACTTCTCTCATCAAGCAAACAGAGGAAAATTACATACACGCAAACATCAACTCACTTTCTTGTTTATGAACTCACAGTTTATAGATACTGGTGTACACAGACCTCTCGCTGTCTCTATGGCTTCAAAGGTAATGCGCCGACTAGATGCTGATTTTTAAATACTGTGGGAATTGGGCTTCAGGTAAGGTCACCAGAACTGCATGCAGTACTCCAAGTGTGGTCTAACCAGAGACCTGTATAGCAGCAGGATCACCTTCCCCCTCCTGGAGGATATGCCTCTGGCAGTACAACCCAATATCCTATTGGCCTTTGCAGTTGCCTTTCTACACTGTGCTGAGTTGTTCATTGCTCCCATTATGATCACCTCCAGATCCTTCTCCTCTTCTATCTTGGCTAGTTGAAGCCCCTTAGCAGGTAGCTCCTCCTTTGGTGTTTTGCACCAAAATGTAGCACCTTGCACTTCTTGGCATTGAACCCCAGCTGCCAAGTGTCTGATCAGGCCTCCAATTTTGCCAGATCATCTTGCAGCCCCTACCACCCTTCTAAGTCATCCACAAAAGAAGTGGCAGGGAAGGTTAGGGAGAGAAAGATAGCATTTAGGAAGTATAAGGAAACACAGAAGGAGCAGGACAGAGAACTGTACTGGTTAAAGCAGAAGAAAGCAGGGATGGCAGTCAGAATAGCAAAGGCCCAAGCCAAGGAAAAGATAGCCAACTCGGTTAAGAAAGGGGATAAAACCTTTTATAGGTACATTAGGGAGCAAAGAAAGACTAAGGCTGAATAAAGAGAAAGGTGGTTGGGTAGAGAGCGACAGTGAAAAAGCAGGGATACTGAACAAATACTTCTGCTTAGTATTCACAATGGAAAAGCAGGGGGAGACACCTAATCCAGTCAATAGAAGCACTCTGGATAGGGGGGTTGATATTAGTCCTTTCACAGAAGAAAGGGTTCTGAAAGAACTCTTAATACTGAAGGTGGATAAGGCAATGGGGCCTGATGGGATTCACCCCAGAATTCTAAAAGAACTAAGGGAAGAACTAGTAACACCACTGACTACCCTTTTTAATAACTCATGGGTGGATGGTGAGGTACCTGAGGACTGGAGGAGGGCGGATGTGATTCCCCTTCACAAAAGTGGGAGCAAGACAGAGGCAGGAAACTACAGACCTGTCAGTTTGACCTCAGTGGTAGGGAAAATGATGGAATCACTTCTGAAGGAAAGAATTGTTGAGTACCTAGAGGCCAGTGGGGCACAGGACCCAAGGCAGCATGGATTTACAGCAGGAAGGTCGTGTCAGACAAATCTAATTGATTTCTTTGACTGGGTGACCAAAGTAGTAGACCAGGGAGGGGTTGTGGACATGGCCTACCTAGACTTTAGCAAGGCATTTGACACAGTACCACACAAAAGATTAATAAATTAATTAGCCAGCCTGGGAGTGGGTCCCAGGGTGGTAGCATGGGTAAAACACTGGCTGGACAACAGGACACAGAGGGTAATAGTAAATGGAGTCCACAGTGAAGAAAGGGGGGTTACTAGTGGGGTGCCGCAGGGTTCGGTACTGAGGCTGGTCCTTTTTAATGTCTTTATAAGTGACATTACAGAGGAACTGGAAGGAAAAGTATGTCTCTTTGCAGGTGACACAAAGATCTGCAACAGGATTGATACTCAAGGTGGGGTGGAAAGGATGAAAAGGGACTTGGCAAGATTGGAGGAATGGTCAAATGTATTGCAACTTAGAGTCAACGCAAAGAAGTTCAAAGTAATGCACCTGGGAAACAAAAACCCAGGGGAAGAGTACACAATGGGGGTGAGATACTGACAACAACAAAAATGGAAAGGGACCTGTGGGTAGTCATATCAGATGACCTAAAAGTGGGCCAGCAATGTGAGAAGGCAGTAAGGAGGGTTGGGGGGATACTGGGATGCATAGGAAGAGGCATCACCAGTAGAAAACAGGAAGTTGTTGGCCCTCTGTACAGACAGTTGGTACAACCACATCTGGAGTACTGTGTACAGTTCTGGAGACCCCATCTCCGTAAAGACATAGACAGGGTGGAGGCTGTCCAGAGGACGGCAACCAAAACGGTGCCGGGTCTGCACCAGAAGACATATGAAGAAAGACTAAAGAAGCTTAAGATGTATAGCCTTGAGGAAAGGAGGGAGAGGGGGGACATGATAGAAACTTTAAAATACCTCAAGGGAATCAACAAAGTCCAAGAGGGTAGCATCTTTCAGAAAAAAGATGTGCAAGAACAACGGGGCACAATTTGAAGATAGAGGGAGGATGGCTCAGACATAATGTGAGGAAGTATTTCTTCACAGAGAGGGTTGTAGATGCATGGAACAGCCTGCCTGAGGAGGTCGTAGAGTCAAAAACAGTGGGGGAATTCAAGAATGCATGGGACAGACATAAGGCAATTCTAGTGGGGGGTAGGAGGAAGTAGACTGTTGGTTGACTAGGATCTGCAGCTTATCTGTTAGGTAGGGAAATGGGCAGACTAGGTGGGCCAAGCAGTCCATATTTGCCTTCAAATTCTATGTTTCTATGTTACTGCTTCCATCTTGGTATCATCTGCAAACAGACTGATCTTGCTCTTGATGCCTACTGAAATGTCTGCTATGAAGATCCCAAACAACACCGGCCCTAGTACAGAGCCCTATGGCATTCTGCTTGTCACTGCCCTGACAGATGAGAGCTCCTCTCCCACCACCACCCTCTGCTATCTCCCTTGCAGCCAGTTCACTACCCATACCACCATTTCTGCCCCCGCCCCTGTGCCATCCAGCTTGCTTCCTATCCTCCCATGTGGCACTGAATCAAATGCCTTACTGAAGTCCAGGTACAGGACATCCACTGCATGGCCCCTGTCCAATTGCCTGGTTAGCCAGACATGGTACTCCACCAGGTTGGTCTGACAGGATCTTGGGCCAAATATTCATATTCAGGTCCCAAAATATTCAGAAATTCCATATTTATATTTATTATTTATGTACCTGTAGGGGTAAAGTAAAAGAAACATCCTCCCTTGCCCAGTCCTTCAAATACAACCCCTGTCCCCCTCCCCGCTACAAGCCCAATCCCATCTCCCCACCCCCCGCACCCACAGTGCCATGTTATAAACAAAAACCTCCCACGATGGGCAACCAGCACAACCCACCCACCTCCATGGTCAGCTGCTGTCTCATCTTTAGTGCTTTTCTCTTTACAAATCAATGTTACCCACCCCCTCACAGCAGCACCCAGCTCCCACCCTCCTCCCCCAGCCCACAAATTTTCTTTTAACAGAATAAAGGCCCTTAGGCATGACTTGAAGGTGAGTGACCCAAAGCTTTCCTTCCTAGAAGGCGGCAGCAATGGAGGAGGGCAGGTTGTGTCAGTTGCCTTCAGGTTCCACCTGGGGGCCTTCATTCTGTTAAAAGAAAATTTGGGTGCTGGGGGGTGGAGGGTGGCAACTGGACTCTGCTGCTGGGGGGGATATTGATTTATAAAGAGAAAAGCACTAAAAAGATGGTAGACAGCTGTGGAGGTGGGCAGGTTATGCTGGTCACCCATTGTGAGACTTTGTTTGTTTAAAACATGAGATTGTGGGTGCAGGGGGGAGAAGGGGGGAATGGGCTTGTAGCAGATGGTGAGGGGAAAGGGGTTGTATTTTAAAGGATTGGGCTGTGGAGGTTGTTTCTTTTTTTTTGTTTGTTTAGTATTTCCCAAACATAAATAGACATGAATAGTACATTATTTGTGGTGGTTTTATGTGATAACAGTGAGTCCATAAGACCGCTAATCATACAAAGCGAGACAACAACCACCGGGTGTCAAAAGGGCAAACCACACAACACAGACCATCGCAAATAGCGATGGTCGTGTATTTCAAGAGAAACAAAAAACATAATGAACTTTTTTTATGCAGGGGCAAGCCCCCCAAACCCCACAATGTGGGGAGCAAGCCCCCTGCATGCCCAAAATAGGGATGCTAAACTCCAGGGGGAGTGGACTTAGGAAAATATAGCAACTCCCCCTGGAAGCAAAATATCTACCTGCACCAGAATCAAAATCCGGCACCACAGGCTCTAGAGGCAGTGGCTCAAACCACTACAGCACTTGGTCAGCTAGGCAGGGCTTGGCCAACTCAATCTTTTTATCCCCTTTCTCGCAAGTATAGTGCATATCCCTCAGTGCTACACTCACTATACCTATTCAGTGCTCTTTTTCCCCACTCCCTCTACATGGGAGTGGTATTATTGAGTCGCTCATGTTGAGCAGCTCAATAATAGTCACCCATATAGGGTATTACCATTTGGGGTATACAGGAAATACTATTCATTGCTCGCACAACCCTAGAGCTACCTACTTAAACTCTGACATAGAAGGTGAAAACAAATTGAAAGCAAGCAGCAGGGAAGCACTGTGGGATGATAGGACAAAGAGCCGCAGGGAAAACAAAAGGAAATATAATACCATAACTAAAGCAGGCCTTTAAATAGCAAGTAAAGAGCTATCTTCTCAGAACATTCACATAGATGGGCAGCAAGCTGCTTCCCTAGAGAAAAGCAGGAGTACAACACTATAGCCAGAGAAAGCAACAAAATACTAACCCAGTGAGCAGCAGAGGCACAGACCGTACAGAAGCGGAAGGCAAACTAAAAAGAAAGGCCCCCAAACAGCTTTGAAAGCAGCAACCATGGTGGGGGGAGGGTTAGAGACTAAGGCAACAACAAAGGACCCAAGCAAAAAGCCTACAGCTGGAAGGCATGGGCTGCTGGTTATTTATAGGACTAGGTGTGTGGTCAGCCGGCCACAGAACTACAGGTTTTAGATGTTCAGTTACCAAGACAGGTGCCAGTTCTATGGAGTTCTCAGCTTCATGGTCTAAAACAATTGAACACATTAAGAAAATTTGTTTTGAAAGGATCTTTATTAAAAAAAAAAATGAAGGACACATGTTTTTTATTCTTTTGTTATTTATTATTTTGTGTCAGGATTCCATGTTGAGAATTGGTTTACCATTCAGTGCATTCTCCATTCCTTTACCTTGAAGTATTGAGTCAACTATAAATACATAGCTTCAGTGCAACTAATGTATTCCTTCAGCAGAAGGATTTTTTTTCATTAGTTATTCCATTAGGACGGCCATACTGAAAATACTGTCTTAGGAGGAACTGGTGCATAGCACATTAGTTCATTAAATTGAGAGTAAAATTATTTTATTCTACAATGTCTTACTCTTTTATTCTCAAACATATAAGTCCCTTTATTAGATATACATTGAAGAACTGAGTATAGTTACAGTACCCACTCAACCTAGGTGCAATACAATTGTTTATTTAAAGAAGCACTGTCACATTTTTCTAGTCTCTCAGGCTCAAATGTGTGCTTGTGAAATAATAGAAGTCAATGATTGTCAAATATTTACATGGCCAATGCTGTTTATGCAAAATATGCGCTTGTGAAATTGTAAAAGTCAATGATTGTCAAATATTTACATGCCCTATACTGCCAGTGCTTATGCAAAGTTTGTTTTAAAGGTCCCCAATGGCAACGCACACAGAACGTTATAATTATATGAGGCCATCTGTTGTGTGTGTGTGTTGGGAGGGGGGGTGAACACCCTCCTAATGAAAATCATCATTTTGAATTCCTGTAGTCTATGTGTAAGCACCCCTCAAAATGGGGAGCTTACATATTTAGGTTCATGGGCCCCCTGCTGCCTTCCCCCCTCCAGCTGAACCCTGCAGTATCTTCACCCTTCAGTCCCCTGTTGTGCAGAATTGTGTGTGGGGGCCAGCAGGGCAGCATAGCAGCAATCCATTTAAGAGATCAGGAGGGGGCATGCATGGGTTAGCAATCTTCATGGTTGGAACCACACATGTCCTGCAGTCCCAGCCCAGCCTTAGGACTGGTAGCAGGGTTGCGATGAGGACAGGAAGAAAGAACCATCAGGCATAGCAGCAGCTATGTCTGTGGACCACATTAATATCTGCGGGGTCAGGTAATGAAGTTGACCAAACTGGAGCTACTCTATGGGCCACAAGTATGAAGCACCTATTTAAAGGAGACAGAGACTATTTTCAAACTGGGCTATTCACCCAGCAGCACACCAAATCCCATGACTCTGCAAAGGCTTCAGGCCCAGTAATATAATTGTGGACCTGACCTCAGGGAAGGCAGAGGGGCTAGGATCTGAATAAATTATCCCCCCAGGGGCTAGTGACCTGAAACAGGAGGCTGCATAAACTGTAACAAAAGGGACTGCAAAATGTAAACAAATATGATGACGATCATGCCATCCAAGTCTTTTGACCTCATTAAGGCTCATAGGAAGGGGGTTGGAGCTGACGAGAGAGCCTAACCAGACATCTGTGGCAATCACTGGCTTGCT
Source organism: Neoceratodus forsteri (assembly GCA_016271365.2). Lineage (NCBI taxonomy): Eukaryota > Metazoa > Chordata > Ceratodontiformes > Ceratodontidae > Neoceratodus > Neoceratodus forsteri. The sequence continues at coordinate 823,701,843 of CM057449.1, forward strand.
AAAGTTCTGAGACTGCATGTATGTTTTGCATGGCTGGGTTAGCAACCCACAGCTCTGCCAATCCAGGAATTGCTGAACTAATAGGATGCTGAGCTGTACTGAGTATAAAAGAGACTTCAAAGTAAAATCTGAGCTCAATGTGAGTGTCACTGTGAGCGTTTGAGATGGCAGAACCTGTGATGCAGTGGCTGCCTAGAATTGTGGTCCATGCAGCCCTTGCATTGTGTGCACACATGTTGTGAAGAAATAAGGCAGTTTGAGAGTGACAGAAAAAAAGGGAAAGAGTGATGTTGGGGCTAAGCTGCCCAGCAGCGACTCTTCCCCATAGGAGAGCATCTCCAGACCAGAAGCCACAGACCGACCAAGGAAACCACCTATACAGGGTTCCTGGGCCCTCTGCATCTGCAGCAAAGAGACCTACAGAGAGTGAGTACAGCGACCACAGAGACCAGCTCAGATGACTCCAGGAAAGCCTAGCCTTCAGCTTGATGCCGTCCTGCATCTTGCCTATCAGCTAGTCATCATCAGGTGTACAAAACAAAAAGGTAATATTAAATGCACATTGAAAATAGAAAGAGCTGGAATCAATGTTTCGACCATAGGACTTCTTCAGGAATTGCTGTATCAAAAAGAGAAGTAGGCAAACTTAGTCCAGAGGTATCCTGTAAATAATAAGCAAACCATGAGTAACTATTGGGGTTTCAGCCTTACAACTGGGGGTGAATTTTGTACTAAGAAAGTGAGTCCTGGGTGGACCGTGTGAAAGTGCAAAGTCTAGGTGAAGACCTGCAGAGGTCAACCAGACCTCTATCCCTGGATTGTTAATAGGGGCCCTTTCTTTTAACAAAGTCAACAAGTTCTGTGTTTACCTCAAGTTATGTTTACAATTATTTGAGGTCCCATTAACATGTGACATCAGCTCCTCAACACACATGCCAGCAACTGCGTCCTCTGTGTGGTAACCACTGCAACTTAAAGAACTCTCTCCCATGGCTTGAGGGAGAACTATACCGGGCGCACCCACTTGGGAATAAAGGACTGCTGGGGGGCGGGACATTTGTATGTGGGTGTCTACAGCAAATTTATAGAGTGCACAAATATTGCTGCTACCCCATTTTTCCCTTTTTCCATTTTTCTCCTTTGTTTATTTTATACCCTCCACTTGTAATAAAACTATTGGTCAAATTGCATTTTACTGTGTGGGACTGTTATTGTATGCAGGGTGCCAGGTTTTGGGAGGTACTGAGTCAGTAAAAGCAATTCTGTTGTTTCTTGTGGTGATAGTAAAGTTTGCAAGAGCCAGGTCCTTTATTGCTACACCAGGTGGAGGAACAACATCACTGCTAGCTTGAGTGTCCAGCATAGCTCTGCACTGCAACCCAGGCTGGCCTCCTCTGAGATGTCAGAGGTGATAACCCTGAAGGCCCCACATGGCAGCTGGATTGGAGTCACTGCAAGAATTTTTGCACTACGCAGATAGTCACAAAACTGGGATTTTATTCACCACCAAAATGTGAAATTTGCCATAGCACATCAGGAATTGTGGGACTGGAGCCATGGGAAGCTTGTTGACCTGAAGAAGGCAATGCTGGTCTTGGGAATCCCTGAAGGGACTGAGAAGTCTAGCATGTTGGATGTACTGGATACTTTAGAGTGTCTGGGAGGTTTAAAGGTGCTGCTGTAAAGGGTATGAAATAGAATCATTCTACTAAAAGCTTGAGTGCATTACTCAAAAGTGACTGACACATTGATGTAAGCAAGGAACCTGCCATGTTTACCCCCGAGGGGAGTAATACCGCTTGGAGAATCATGATGCATTCAAGCACAGGGCCAAACTCCAAAATTCCTCAGATGTAGATGATTTCAAAGCAAAATTAGAATCCTGGTTAAAATCTGAAGGCTCCGCCCCCCCCAAGATGCAAAAACTTGCGTAAATCTGACTTTGCAAACATCCCTGACAATCCTCCAGACTGGCTTGCTGCCTGGTGCTCATGCCGAGAGACTGGATTCTACCAGTGACTGAAACCCCTCTCCAGAAGAAAAACCATGCCTTCTGAAAATGATGATTTTTGAGTCATGGATGGGACAAGCCACTCCCATCCAAGACCCACATTATATAGAGACTGATAACATAATTTGTGTGAAAGTTTGTGAGGACCCACCAGGAATGACATTATTGCTTTACAAGCTACTTGACCTGTACAGCTGTCATTTTTCACATCTCACCCAAAATGTGTTTCCGCCCATGTAGCGCACAATGGTGCAGTCGGTGTGCGAAATCAATGTATGGAACACATTAAGAAAATCACAGTGACACTATTCATTAGCAGAGGTTTTAAAATGGAAATGTTGAAAATTTGGTGAAAAAATTCCTAAAAATGACTGTTTCACGAGTGTGCAATCTTTGCAGTTCCTCATGCCTTCGTGAGTTCTTAATTTTCAATATTTTCACTCCAGATTTTCACCATTGCTATTTTACCACACCTCCTCATAAGCAGTACAGCTGTCATTTTTCACATCCTGCCCAAAACATGTTTCTGCTTCTATGTAGCGACAATGGCGCAGTCCGTGTGCAAACTTAATGTATGGGACACATTAAGAAAATCACAGTGACACTGTTCATGAGCAGAGATCTTAAAATGGCTATGTTGAAAATTTGGTGAACAAATTCCTAAAAATAACTGTTTTACGAGCGTTCGTTGTGTAGTTCCTACGCACGCTCGTAAGTTTGCGAATTTTCAATATTTTCACTCCAGATTTTCAACATTGCCATTTTACCACACCTCCTTATGAGCAGTACAGCTGTCATTTTTCACATCCTGCCCAAAACGTGTTTCCGCCCATGTACTGCACAATGGCGCAGTCGGTGTGCAAAATCAATGTATGGCACACAGTAAGACAATCACAGTGACACTGTTCATTAGCAGAGGTTTTAAAATGCCAATGTTGACAATTTGGTGAAAAAATTCTAACAATGACTGTTTTACGAGCGTGCATTGCACAGTTCCCACGCACACTCCTAGGTCTGTGAATTTTCAATATTTCCACTCCAGATTTTCAACATTGCCATTTTACCACGCCTCCTCATGAGCAGTACAGCTGTCATTTTTCACATCCTGCCCAAAACGTGTTTCCGCCTATGTAGCGCACAATGGGGGTAACAAAAAGGTCATGCTGACAATTTATTGTGCAAATACCAGCAATCGCACAGGGCATTAGGGTAAAGCACCATACATCCAAAAATTCACTGCAAAACTGCAAGCGAACGTTCAGCATTGACAAATGCTTGTTTCATTTCATACAGCTATTTTTGGTGCTTACTGAGCATGCTCAAAACCACTTATTCAAAATTTCTAAATTAAATAACTTTGGAATGGATAAATATTGTTTCACCAAATAAGCAAAAGGCACATCTGCGGGTCAGTCCCTTTCTACCCAGACATTTTCAGACCAAAATTCCAAACTGTCTGGGTGCTAAGTTGACAGAAATCTCATTCAAATCAATGGAAAAAAAATCCTGAAAAATTCTGGTTTTGCACTATCTGTAGCTCAGAATCTGCACATCTGACCAGAACAAAACTTGGTACATCCAAAGATCTACTAAACAGACTGCACATGCAAAATTTCATGCAAATCTGAAGTTATTAAAGTACAAAAATTGGGGTTTAACATTGACGTGCCCATACAACCTTAACTGCAGGGGTGCGACTGTACCCCTATAATTTCCCTATATCGTATGCTGTACCAAAAGATTTAGTGATTGTGTAACAGTTATTTTAATAAAAAGTTTTCCAAAAAAAAGGATGTTTCTGGAGCAAGTTCTTGAATAAACTGGATAGTCTGATGTGATACTCATGAAACTGACTGAGCCTGGAAGAATGTCTAAACAATCCCCTCTCTTATGGTGAATTGATACAAGAGATTTGAGAGAAAGAGGACAGAGCAACAGTACAAAGCCCAATGACAGCACCCCTCAAAAGGATATAGGCTCAGCATATCAGTACCCAGGTGAGGCAGCAACCCAGTGCAAAGGAGGATTTGCAAAATCAACTAAAAGAACTGACTGAACAGATGGCAGCTACATGAACAAGAAAAGAATGTAACTCATGTCATTTTTCTTTATACTTGCCAGGTCAGATAAGAAACTAGGGATGAAACAGTGCTCCCACATCAACTGACAATGTGACACCAACTAATAGGGAAGGCAACTTCTGTTACAGGTGTAGTAAGGAAGGACACACTAAAAGAGAGTGCAGGCAAGCAGAAAATTCTGAAATGGTGTCGTGAAAGCTCCTCAGGAAAAAAGCGTCAACAGGGAAGCTCCAGTGGGGTCCAGTGATGGAGCAGTCTGGGGCCGTGGAACAGAATTTCTCCATAAGACAAGCTACACCCACAGTGCAAGATGACAAAGACTTCTCAAAAGGTATTGCTGAGGGACTGATCAAACTATCAGTAAAGGTCCCCAATAAAGGCTGAAGGTATCAAATACACAGCTTCACTGAACAGTGGATTTTGGGAGATGGTTGTATTCAAAGACTGGCATCAAATACACTTGCCACACTTGCCCTTACACTGGTGGAATGAGTCAGTGTTTGTGGAGTGAGTGAGCCACCTTATCCATACCTGTGGTATGTCATCATGCCGGAGGAGGTGGTATCACTGCGGACAGTGAGCAGCTTCAAGAGGGGTGGGACAAGATCAAAGTGGGGATTCTAACTGTGAGAGGGTGGGGTGGGGGTGAAGGAAACATGAGCAAAAACAGTGGGGGTGAGGGAGGCAAGGGAAGGGGAAGGGAGGCAGCTGCAGTCTAAAAGGCTAAAGTTAAAAACTGAAAAACTGGGCACATACCAGAATGTTGAGTTTCATTAAGGATTACTTATTACAGAAGTACAGCATGTAGAGACAGAGGGCTAACACCCCAACTTATAGATCCAGCCATGTGGATCTTCCTCTGGACCCTCTGGTGTGTCCCCAGTTTTTAAGTTTTTAAGTTGTATATTAATATGACTGGATCACATTTGGGACTGCCGATGTGCATCCCTCTACTTTTCTTCTAAAAGGCTGAAGTGCTGCACACTCAAGCAGACTAGATAGACTGTAAGGCCTGTATCTGCTGGCGATTTCATATGTTTGTATGTTTGTATCATCCGGGTGGCATTCCCAAGATGTGTGGCTGGGATACATACCCTGATAGTGATGCTTGCTTTAGTGTTCTCAACTACTGGCATGAGAGATGAAGCACCTGTTCTGATTAGTACCAGTGCTAACATGTTCCAATGCCTGGATCATCTAGGCAAAGAAATGGAGGGTCCCAAACCTGTCAGTAGTGTACAGATCCATGTCTTGATTTTGGAAGCATACTGAATGAAGATATCTGTCACCCTGAGTGTGCTCAAGAAAGAACCTGTGGGAGTAATACAAGTGGACACCCAGAACATGGTCCTGCCACCCCATTCTGAATGTGATGTAACTGGGATCACTAAGTTTGCCAACAGAGATTGGAATACAGCTTTGCTAATTGACTCTCCTATTAATGACCCCTTAACTGAAGGACTGTTAGTGGAGCAAGGATTAAGGGCTCATCACTGCATGAGTACAAAATGAAATTGAGATCACCCTGATATATGGACTTCTAGTAGACCAAAGTAGTGATCCACCTCCCTTCTGAATCTAAGAAAGCAGTCAAGATTGATCCTGGACAGTTCAACTTTGGAAACTCACTGTTATGGAACCACAACCAGTAGAGCTTGAGCAATAAACTTGCCAACTGAAAAAATGTGTTCCCACATAATATGTGGGATGTGGAATGTGTTAATGGCAAGGAGCACCAGATTTGCGTTCATGATCACTGCCCATTCTCAATGACATCCCAACATTTAGCCACTTATACTACTAAGGTTCATACTAAAAGCGTTGAAGGAGCTAGGAGGCTAAGAGGCCCATGGTTGCTCCTTATTATTTAATAGTAACTAATTTTAGCACCTGAAAGGATCAATTTATCAAGTTGGAGCTTGAGTGCTAGTTTCGAACTGCTGGTAATAACCTCAATAGGAAGTGTATTCCAGGGGTTCACAGTTCTTAAGGTAAAAAAATATTTGCGTGCCATCAGATTACATTTTCTACCATATAACTATAGGGAGTGGCTTCTTGTGTTGTATGTGTCATTTTTAAATTCAAATCCCAATACAGTTAACAAGTATGGATCCTGAATCATGTCAAACATAAAAAGGAGCTCACCCCTAAGACGCTGAGTGGATAATGACATAAGGGTCAAAGATTTAATTCTTGATTCATAGGAGACATTGTATAAATCTGTGATGTGTTTGGTGTATTTCCTTTGTACTTTTTCTAATAAACTGATGTCTGATTTCCTAAATGGGCACCATAGTTATGAAGCATACTTAAGTATGGATGAACATATGCTCTGTATAGAGGCATCATCACTTTACTATCACTAGATTTATAGTTCTTCTGATTGATCAGGTAACTCTGTTAGCCTTGAGTATAAACCCATTTATCTGAATAGCTGGAAGGACATCCTCAGATAAATTGATCCCAAGATATTTTTCATTGGAAGTAGCTGTTAGTATTTTGCCATCTAATTATATGTAAAAAATGGGTTATTTGATCCCAAATGCATAACCTTACATTTGTTGGAATTCAGTTTCATTTCCAACTTAGTAACCCACTGTGTGATGATATCAACATCTTCCTGAATAGTAGCTATCTGCTCAGAATTTAAACAGGGTCCTCCAATTTTAACATCATAAGCATATTTTGTAGCTGAAGAAATGCAGTTATTAGTTAAATCTGCTATAAAAGCTTGAAACAGACAAGGGCCAAGCATTGAGCCTTGCGGGACCCCACTGGTGACCTTACAAATGTCTGAAAGCTGACCGGTAGTCAGAACACGTTATGTCCTGTGTGTTAACCAGTTGGAAATCCAGTTAACTATATTCTTATTTAATATTTATTTTATTTAGCTTAAGAACTAAAGCCCAATATGGCATAGCATTGAATGCCTTACTAAAATTGATGAAGATGACATCATAAGGTATCTTACAATTAGCTGACAGCTAACCTCTTGATAAAAACACAATATGTTGGTTAAACAACTTCAACCTTTTTTAAACCCATGCTGGTCTCTATCAAGGTTATCCAGAACTGGGGAAATTAAGTCCTTTATTACACTTTCCAACACTTTACAGAGAGGAGACATTAGACTTATGGGCCTGTAATTTCCCAGTTATTCCTCTGCCCCTTTTTATGTATGGGAATGACATTGACTGTTTTCCATTCTTCAGGGATGAAATTTAAGGATAAACATTTTTCAAAAAACAGCTTTAAAGGATGTGCAGTCAGCGAGCAAATATTAAAGGTGGCTGGCTATATGATCTGGGGAGGTACTGATTTTACCCTTAAGGAAGGATAATTTATTAAAGACACACTCATCAGATATGGTAATAGGCTCATCCTTAGAATCAGTATGTGTAACCTTATTCTGGGAAGACTGAGACATTTCACACAATTTAGTATTAAAAACATTAGCCATTTTGTTAAGTTCATATATTATGGTGTCATTATACTGCAGTGGCCCGACCTGGCAAATGGGTTTTTTAAGTGATTTATTGTAAGAGTAAACAGATTTACTGTTGGTCGTATTAGCTTCAGACACTAATTTATATTTCCATTTTGTCTTGGCTTTATGAATACTTTTTTTGCACTTTTTTGACTGTTTAAATAGGAAATCCAGTTATTTTTTTGTTTGTGATTTAAGATAAATAGAATGTTTTTTTATTTTTTTGTTTAATGACCTTCCCCAAGGATTTATCCATCCATTTAGGACAGTGTTTATTGCTGTTATTTTTGATTTTATAGGGGATATAGGTATCTCTTAGATTGGTTAAGGTTTTATAAAGTATATCCCAACTATCCTTTATAGGTAAAGTTAAGAAAATTTGATCCCAGTCAAGGTTATTCAACATTGATTTCATACTAAGTATGTCAGCTTTCTCATACATACATATTTTTGTTTCACTACCTGTGAATGAGAAGATATTTTCCATAGTAAATTTAATTGCATTATGGTCACTATTACCAATTAGTATGTGCATCAAAATGTTTTTTAAGGCCACATTTGCATTATGTATTACTAGGTCCAGAATTATATCACCTCTAGTAGGTTGATTGATACTTTGGGTAAGATTACACTGCTGGCATACATTAATTAATTTTTTGTCCAATCCCATTGACGCTGCCTGGTCTTTCCAAGAAATTTCTCCAAGACTGAAGTCGCCCATTAGTATGATATCCTGTGTAATTGCATCTAAGGTCTCTGAAGTTGTATTGGGGTGATAACAGATCCCAGTGATGACATGATTAGCCTTGTTCAGGGCTAATTTAATCCAGATAGTTTCAGTGGAGCAGTATGGTGCTTTTATTTTATCTGAGATATCTAAAGTTTGCAAGGTATCTCTAATAAAAATAGTTACACCCCCACCTCTTCTGTCTACTCTATTTAATATACCGGAGGTGTACCCAGGTGTACTTCAGACAACGAGGACATCTAGTGCTATCCCCAAGAACTGCTGGCAGCTAGCATAATTAAGGAATAATGGAGTCCTTACTCTTCAGTCATTGTGGTTGCCAAAAAAGAATAAAAGACCTATACTATACGAATGTGTATTGACCAGTGAACCCTTAACAAGAAGTCATTGCCTGATCAGTACATTGTATCAGAGCGGAAGATGCCCTGGTGAGCCATACAAAAAACAAGTTGTTTTCCATCCTGGATCTCAGTGGTGGCTATTACCAAATCTTCACAGTGGAAGAAGATACAGAAAAAATGTCATCTTTCTTCTGGGGTTTAGTCAGTTGGAGCATTTGCCCCAGAGTATGTCCAGGGCTACTGCCACTTTTCAGAGGCTGATGTAGAAGGCAATAGAAGATATACTGTACATCTACTGGAAGTGATAGTGTATCTAAACAACATAATTGTGTTTGGAAAAACACTAGAAGAGTACAAGAATTCACTAACAAAAGTGCTGAACCATTTGAAAGAGTTTGGCCTGAAGGTGTCCATCGACAAATATCAGTCTTGCCAGCACAGTGTCAGATATGTGGGGCACATCGTCTCTGCCAATGGAGTGCAGACTGACCCAACTAATGTAGAAGGCCATACTACTTGGCAACAACCCAACAACCTCAAATCATTGCAGTTATTTCTTGGATTCTGAGCATAGTATCACCAGTTTGTATTTCCAGTATTATCTGGCCTTTGAATACTCTCCCCCACGAATACCCACCTACTCAAATGATAACCACCTATGCTGGAAAGGGAACTCCTTGCATATACTACCTGAAAGTAAATGAACCCATTAGCACCAGGTGGGATGACCAATGTAAAAATACTTTTAGGGAAATCATCAAACAACTTTTTGAAATACCTGTTCTTGCATTTGTGGACCTGAACAAACCTTACATTTTGCACACTGATGTCAGCTTAAGTGGCTTGACAGCTGTATTTTACCTGGAGCACCCCAAAGGACTGCATCTACTTGCTTTTGACTGCCAAAGCCTAACACTTTCTGAGAAGAACTACCCAGTCCACAAATCTGAATTTTTAGCCTTAATGTGGGCAGTTCTCAAAAAATTCCGTGATTACTTGTGCAATGCCACTTTCATAGTACAAACAGATAATAACCACCTGTACATGAGAACTCTACTGTAAAATTCTATGCCACTGGGCATAGGGGACAATCACTTAACTTATAACTACAGTCTTGAGTAGCAAAGTAGTTGAAGCAACGTTGACACTGAGAGAACGATTTTCAAATGAGCTGTTAGATCGGCACATAAACTCAGGTGTGCGAGGAACCCTGTACCTGAGTTAAAAAATACAGGGTCCTGGCCACAGACTCCCTGGGTTTGTCACAAGCCACTAGCTGTGCAACAGAAATGGCACATAGAAGGGGACTGCTGCAAGCTGCAGGATGGTTTTGTGGCAGTAGCAGCCAGCGATGGCTACCCACTAGTCGGTCACCCTGGTGGCTGGCAGGTCATCCAGGTGATTCCCTAGCCCATGGGGGGTTTGGGACAGGTCCAGATGGGGGTTAACAACTGCCCCTGATGGGTGGAGGCAGGGTCAGTGTGGGGCCTTGGGTGAGTGACACACCAGTGCCACCATGCAGGGGGATTGTTGGTTCTTACCTGCAACAGACCACTGGCAGCTCCAGTGGTGGTCCAGCAGGTGTTGGGGGGCCATCTGGATGCCTTTTCTAGGGGGAAACAGAGTCACCCCCCAGCTCAACGAGGGCTCCAGCAGTGGTGTAGGACCACTTAGACCAACTCTGAGCTGGTGTAACAAGAGGGTCCCTGTGCCCACTGGGGGGCTTCCAAAACCCAAACTAAGGGGATATGGCAGCCCTGCCCTGGTGCACGCCCTCTTCTGCTATGGTGCACCAGTGTGGCCATTGCAAGGATGGCACATGCCCAGTTGGCTCAAGCAATCCCCCCAGTAATGCAGGCTGTGTTAGAAAATTGGGAATGGCACAAGGTGCAGTGGAAGAAGTCCCTTGCACCTATTTCTTACTAACATACTAAAATGCCAACAAAACAGGCCTAATGGTCTCTCGAGTCTGCTTGATTTTCAGCACCCACACTGAGAGCCAATTTTGATGTCCCCCCCTCCCCCTTGGGTTATACTGTCCCCAGTCCCAGATGTTCCACCTCTATTGGGCCTAGTCAGGTTTACCCTCCCCCTGTACCTGTCCCATCCCCTCTTAATCCCCGTCCACAGTCTCCTCTTCCTCTACCAGCTCCCTGGGCAGTTCATTCCATGGATCCACCACCCTTTCAGTGAAATAACATCTCCTCCTCTTCCCTCTGAGCCTGCCCCTTTCCAGCTTACACCCATGACCTCTTGTTGCCCCACCCTCCTTCCTTTGGAGCACCCTGACTGGGCCTCCTTTATTGATCCCTTTCATGTACTTAAAGACCTCTATCATGTCCCCACTGTCCCTCCTCTCCTCTAGGGTGTACATGTCAAGCTCCTTGAGCCTCTCCTCATAGGTCCTCTCCCCTAGGCCCCAGATCATTGTGGTTGCCCTTCTTTGGACCCTCTCTAGGAGTGTAATGTCCCTCTTTAAATGTGGTCTCCAAAACTGTACACAGTACTCAAGGTGTGGCCTAATCAAGCAGTTGTACAATGGAAGGATTACATCCACCTTTCTGGAGGTAATCCCCCTGGCTATGCATCCCAGCATTCTATTTGTCCTTGTCGCTGCACTCCTACAGGTCTCTGAGTTGTTCATTTTGACATCTACCACTACCCTCAGGTCCCTGTCACCCTCTGTGACTTGAATCATGTCTCCTCATCGGATATACCCCTGGCCTGGATTTCTGACTCCCAGGTGCAGAACCTTGCACTTCCCCACATTGAATTTTAGTTTCCATTTTCCTGACCACCTTTCCAGAGCCTCCAGGTCCTCCTGCAAGGCCGCCCTCTCCTCCTCCCCATCCACCACTGCAACCAGCTTTGAGTCATCTGCAAAGAGACTCATCTCACTCCTGATCCCCCTCCTGATGTCTGAGATATCGGCTTTGAATAGGAGTGGCCCCAGCACTGACCCCTGGGGAACCCCACTAGTAACCCACCTTGGAGATGAGGCTAACCCTCCAACCACTACCCTCTGAGTATGCTCAGAGAGCCAATTTCCTATCCATCTTAACAACTGTCTCCCTGCCCCCATTTCCCTTCAGCTTAGCCTGCAGGCCACTGTGGGGTACCGAATCAAATGCCTTACTAAAGTCCAGAAAGGGGACATCCACTGGACTACCCTGGTCCAGGGCCCTCATCATCCAGTCATAGGACTCAACAAGGTTTGTCTGGCACGATCTTCCAGTGACAAAGCAATGCTGCCTATTGTTCAAGTACCCAGTTTGCTCCAGTAATCCCCCTAGCCTTTCCTTGATGATAACCTCCATCACTTTGCTAACCACCGATGTCAGGCTAACAGGCCTGCAATTTCCCACCTCCTCTCTTGATCCCCCCTTGTGGATCGGCACGACATGGGCTACCCTCCAGTCTTGGGGCACAGACCCAGTCCTCAAAGAGATGTTGAAAAGCATCACTAGAGGGACTGCCAGGACATCTGCCAGTTCCCTCAGCACTCTGGGATGTATCTCATCTGGCCCTAGTGCTTTCTCCATCTGAAGGGACCTGAGGGCTTCCCTTACTCTCTCTACTGGGATTTCAGCATCCATGTCCTCTCCCATTTCACCCTGCACTGCTGGGCCCCCACCTGTCTGTGGTGGCCACTCCCTTTCCCAAGACCCATCAGGGCCCCTGGTCTCTACCAGTCCCACCCCTTGCTCTGGTTTACCCCCACTACCCTCACAAGACATAGCCCCTCCATCCCCCCATAGTAAAAACTGAGGCAAAGTACTCATTTAGAACTTCTGCCTGTTTCCCCACCTCCTGTGCCCAACCATCCCCTATCCTTATATTGCTGATCTGCCCCCTTACTTTCATTTTTTCCTTTACGTATCTAAAGAGCCCCTTTTCTCCCCTCTGGATCCCACTGGCCAAGGACTGATCTTTTTTTGCCTTAGCTGCTCTCACCACCTTGGTGACTCTCTTGGCTGTCAGTTCATATTCCTCCTGATCCCTTTCGCTCCTTGAGCACTTGAAGTGCCTATAGACTGCCTTCTTTTCCCTCACTACCTCCTGTACCTCCCAGGTCCACCAGCAGGGTTTTCTGGCCTTTCTGAACTTATTCCTTTCCCATGCGCAGGATCTGGTAACCTCCTGTATTCCCCTCCTAATGATTCCCCACCTGCTCTCAGCATCCATATATGTCCTTATCCTGTCCAGATGAACTTTAAGGATCCTTCCCATCTCCCTTGAAGTCTGCACCCCTAAAGTCAGTTACTACCATCCTTGTTCAGCTTTCCTCTCCCCCAGGTCCAGGAAGTACCTGACTGTGGCGTGATCACTCCCAGCCAATGGGTCCCATACCTCTAGGCCCCTAATTTGATCACCACGTTCAGGGTCCGGGTCTCCCTAGTCGTCTCACCCACCTGTTGTGTCAGAATCGCATCTTAGAAGACATCCAGCAGCTTCACCTCTCTGGCCACTGGTGATGTCATAGCCCCCCGGTCTGTTCTTGGCATGTTGAGGCCCCCCATTACCACTACCCTCCCCTTTCCCAGTCTACAGTGTCCCTCGAGATTTGCCACCAAACTTTCTTCCAGGACCTCCGCCTGTGCTGGTGATCTGTATACCACTCCAACCTTTACTCTCTTACCCCCCCTGCAACAGCAAGGTGACCCAAATAGACTCCATGTTCCCCTCTGCCTCCTCTACCCTTCCAATACCCATGCTATTTCTGACTAACAATGCTACACCACCCCCTTCCCTCCCCCATCTTTTTCTGAACATAGTGTAGCCCTCCAGATTTAGGTTTCACTCGTGCCCTTGAGTGGCCCAGGTCTCAGTGACTGCTGCCACATCTACCTCCCCCTCAACTAGCATTGCCTGGAATTCAGGCATTTTATTTCCTAAGCTCCTGGCATTTATTAGGACCACTCTCCACCAGTTTTCCTTCCTCTCCTTTCTCCCCCTTGAGCTCCCATTTCTCAGCTCCTGCACCCCACCTGGTGACCCATTTCCATCTCTCCCTAGCCCCCTAGAGGAGTGGAGACCCTGTCCCTCAATTATTGTACCTGCTGACACTACCCCTTTTTTGATCCCTCCCTCCTTCACAAGTTTAAACCCCCACCTTTTGCTGATGAACCCAGTTAATTAAGGAGGAGCCTGTCCCTAGCATACAGCCTCTTATCCTCCAAGGTCTCCCCCCAGTCCCCCACCAGGCCATACCCAATTCCACATACCACTCCCTAAGCTACTGATTTATCTACCTAATCTTCATCTTGTTTTCCCCACTAGCCCTTGGAACCGGCAGGGTTTCCAAAAAGAAGATCTTACAGCCTATGGAAAGGCATACCCTGGCCAATTCCTGGAACCTTGCCTTAATTTCTAGTTCACTATTACCATTTATGTCATTTGTCCCCAAGCGTACTAGAATTTCCGGGGTCCCCCCGCATTCCCTTGCCAGTGAATAAAACTCATGCTTGGCCTTGTGCACTGTCAAGCCTGGGTGGTATTTGGTTCTGATCAGACAGGCTTTACCCTCCTCCTGCCCCTCCCACTGGATGCCTCTGATCATGGAGTCCTCCAATAGCAGTACTCTAACCTCGCCCTTGCCTCCCTGTTCGCCCATCAGGTTCCCCCTCCTTCCATGCCCCTCCTCATCTCTTCATCTGGATTCTCCCCTCAACCGGCTCCTCACACCTCCCACAATCTAGGTGTTGAAGGTAGCCCCTTCACCATTGTCCCTGGTCACCTCCTCTACCCGTTTCCTGGCCTTCTTTATCCCACTCACCCAAGAATCTTTCTCTGTATCTCTTTCCCCACTCCTTACTAATCCATCCATCTTATCCATTTGCCTACTTGACTTTCTGCTCGCTTTCATCCCATTTATGTCCTGCGCCTTCCTGCCTGTCGTGCTCCCCTGTTCCATACCGTCAGCTTCTTCCTTGTTCCCCTGATCCTCCTTTTTCTTCTCCCCCCCACCCCTCTTCCCCCATCCTGTCCAGGACCCCCACTATTTTGTTCCTGCCTCTTGCCTCATTCACCCTTTCTATCTGTCCCTGCCCCAGCTTCACCAGCAGCAGCAACATCATCATCCTTTTCCTCTTCTTCCCCCACACAACTCTCTACCAATGGGCGTAGATGGTTAAAATAATTTGCGAGCCTTAGCCCATCCCCCAGTGCCTCCCCATCCCTACTGCCCCTCTCAGTTTCCATTGGACAGCTCCAGACTCTTGCTACTGCTGTGCAAATTTCCACCTTTTGGGCCCCACCTGCCAGGGTCCCCTAGAGCTCCCTGTGTATCCCCCTTCCCTCTTCTCCTAGTGTGAGCACCTCTCTTCACTTCTCCCCCATCTTGGGAGGCCCCAGCACCTAGTGTTTCCATGTAGGTGACCGCTTGCCTCCTACCTCCCCAGTCCTCCCCCTCAAGTACCCCAGCTGTCTTTGGATCCCCTCTACCTCCTCCTTAAGCTGTGCCAGCTGTTAGCACACTAGGCATCCCCCAAACTTCCAAGCCCAGTCAAGTATCATGACCGCACCACACCCTGTGCACCCAGCCACCCTATCAAAGATACCTGCTTTACTGATATGCAGTCCCTTCCCCATCATCACAGCGGTCTTTTCTAGGCCAAATAACCAACTAATCCTTGCCCAACCTCTAACAGAAAGTTTACCTGATATATTCTAGTTGAAGGCCCTCCACAATATCCAACTATCACACTACTCAGCAATTCATTGTGGATGCTGCACTATTTGAGACCTACCTATGCTTTTTGCCTGCCCTGTGGCTGCATTATTGAATAGAACTACATGAGCTGCACCTGAAGCCTCTTCCTCCAGTTGTAGGGCAGGTGTTCCCCTATAAATGAGCTGTGCTCCGGGGAGGGAGGGGTGGTGGATGGGATTAGGGTCCACATCCAACTCTCAAAAGAGTGTATCAGCCCTGTGTCTGCCTCTCACTGCACCTCCAAGCACTGCAACCTCCTCTGGAGGAAGGTCCCACACAAACACTGTATTACACAAGTCAGCACTCCTGCCTGAAATTCCACAGACTGATAAGAATGTAAAGCTTATCCAGCGACTAAAATTCTTTCCCCCTCTGCTCAGCAAAAACAGGTTCACACAACCTCTACCAGACCCCAACTGTTTCTGCAGTACTGCTATGTGAAAAGCCCTGGTATTTAAGCCCCAATTAGCTGTAAATTGATTCTGGCTGAGAAAGACAGAAACTTCCAGAAAACTGCTCACAATACCTATAGAAAACATAAATGAATGTCCAGCTTCCACTATGGATCCCCCACACCAAACAACACTTATTAAACAAGTCAGCACTCCTGCCTGAAATTCCACAGACTGGTAAGAATGTAAAGCTTATCCAGCAACTAAAATCCTTTCCCCCTCTGCTCAGCAACAGCAGGTTCACACAACCTCTGCCAGACCCCAACTGTTTCTGCAGTACTGCTATGTGAGAAGCCCTGGTATTTAAGCCCCAATTAGCTGTAAATTGATCTTGACTGAGAAAGACAGAAACTGCCAGAAATATGCTCATAATACCTGTAGAAAAGATAAATGAGTATCCAGCTTCCACTATGGATCCCCCACACCAAACATCACTTATTAAACAAGTCAGCACTTCTGCCCAAAAGTCCACAGACTGATAAGAATTTAAAGCTTGTCCAGCAACTAAAATCCTTTCCCCCTCTGCTCTGCAAAAACAGGTTCATACAACCTCTGCCAGACCCCAAATGTTTCTGCAGTACTGCTATGTGAGAAGCTCTGGTATTTAAGCCCCAGTTAGCTGTAAATTGATCCTGGCTGAGAAAGACAGAAACTTCCAGAAAGCTGCTCACAATACCTGTAGAAAAGATAAATGAATATCCAGCTTCCACTATGGATCCCCCACACCAAACAACATTTATTAAACAAGTCAGCAATCCTGCCTGAAAGTTCACAGACTGATAAGAATGTAAAGCTTATCCAGCAACTAAAATCTTTTCCCCCTCTGTTCAGCAAAAGCAGGTTCACACAACCTCTGCCAGACCCCAACTATTTCTGCAAATCCCTTGTGCCAGTATCTATCCTTTGAAAATGAAGCCCCGATGCTTTATCCCACATCCCCACTCTGACCAACCTACCCAGATTGTTTCCATTCCAGTTGTAGCCATGAAGGCCATGTGCTTGAAATTCAGCTCAGAGGATTGTACTACTATTGTTAATCCACACTGAGCAATCAACATACTGGTAGATCCTCTAGATGCTACCCTCAATGCCTAACTCAGTTTTGTTGATTTGGATTGTCCATCTTTGCATTAACCTACCCATTCTGAACCTAAACAAGCCCAAAGGAAGGACTTTATTCTATGAGGAGTGATAACTGCCTCTGCATCCAAAAGTACATCAAACTACTGACTCTACAAATGTCCAAGGGCCCAGAAAAAATGTTGTAGTCATGGCCACAGGGTATGCAGTGGGGCCTGCACCTGAATTAATCAACCTCCCAAGAGTTAGTGACCAGTACCAGAAAACTGCATAAACTGCAGCTAAAGGGATTGCTAATTATAAACAAATACAGTAAAGACCATGTCAGCTAAGCTCTCTAACCTCACTAAATCTCATGGGAAGGGGGTCAGAGGTGAAGAGGGAATGTAAGCCAATCTCTGCCTTGCAAGGTAAGTGGTTAGGATATATTTGAGAACGGGGTCTTCGGGAACTTATCATCTACAGTTTCAGCACCTGACATAGTCAGATATTTCCTGAAATTTCTGTGATATCTCTAGGAAAATTTCCTGCCTGCCTGAATTAGCTGTAGTACCACGGTGGCACAACCAGATATAGTTCGAGTGAATCTGTTTGGAAATATTGTCAAATATCTTTTATTGATTTATTTAAAATTTTCTGACTTGGAGAGGTATACTAATCTGGAGTCCATTTCCTGTTGTGGCGGGGTTGAGGGGGAATAGAAGGTTACAAGGTGGTAAAAAAATGCAATAAACAAAAAGTGTCAGATTCAAAATACAGTCTTAAATTGAAATCTGTATTTCTGAAAATATCCAAACAGTTAAATGGCTTCAACTGTAAATAAACAACAAAGAATATATTTCAGCAAACATGACAAGGAAAGGGTATACTTCTTCTGCCATCTCTGGCACAAAACAATGAAAATGTAAATGACTGGGATCTTATTAGCACCAGATACTTTTTGCCACCCCATACTGTTTGCAGGCTTGACTACTAGCATTTAATGTCTCACAATAATTCCGCTTTCAGAATTTATAAATCTATTACTCCAGGAAAGGGGGTTATCAGAGCATATTCTCTTTTTAATTACAAACTATACCTTCTGTCTTTTTTTGGCTCCACATGAAGCTGATTCCACTGTGGCCAAGTGTGAGGCAGTCATGTAAAATGAAATCACTGTTCGAGTAATCACCCAGGGGACAAATTACAGCCAGCCAGAATGGTAGCAATTATAACAATGCAAAGCACCATTTTTCCGTGTCACTT
This sequence comes from Neoceratodus forsteri, assembly GCA_016271365.2. Classification (NCBI taxonomy): domain Eukaryota; kingdom Metazoa; phylum Chordata; order Ceratodontiformes; family Ceratodontidae; genus Neoceratodus; species Neoceratodus forsteri. The sequence continues at coordinate 823,720,000 of CM057449.1, forward strand.
CTAATTGAATTGTTCAAAGATTCTTGTTAAATTGCAGATAAATGCAGGACTGGGAAACATGAAAAGAGCCTGGTTATTTCAAAGAAATGCGAATCATGTCCCTAAATCTGGCAGTTAGCCCTTCTTATCTTCTCAGTCTTCATATTGAAAGTGATAGAATATTTTGGTTTTCAAGAAACAACAAAGACTGCACAGCAGATTATTAATACCAATATTATTTCAGAAAAAAAAAACTTACTCAACATTTTTATCAGGAAACCCATATTTCTACATACAGTGCAATGTATTTCTTGGTCAATAAGCGATTTTCCTCTTTCTAGCAAAAAATTCACAGATGGCATCAGCAGAATTTTGGTAGCTTACATTCCTCACAATTTGAATTTTTAGTACCTTCTATTTTTTCCAGTGGATGTCACTTTCACAAAGACAGAACTTTTTACTTTTTAACATCATCTGTTCTAGTTGCTTATTCCTGCTGCAAAATCAAAACCTCTCTGTGATATCACTTCTGATGCAATGGAGATTATTATGATGTCACAAACAAAGGATTATGACTTCAAAGCAGGAAATTCAGCAGGGTTAGATGACGTATAAAGGGCAAAGAGTCTGTTAATGCAAATGTATCAGAATTTTTTTTTTTTATTTAAGTCTTTGTTAACCGAATAAGTGCACTGATCCAGTGGACTGTTTTAAGGCAGACCACCTGGGCCACGGCAGGTGGCAATACAGGAGAACATGTGAAATACAAGAGTCCAGCAACAGATGCATGTACATACAAAAGTAAGGTACAACAAGAGACAAGCAGATAAGTGGAGGCTGTACAAAAATGTATCTGGCAAGCAGGTCATAAGGATAAAATTTAAATAAGGAGTCTCAGGAATCTAAAAATAAAAAGTCTGAATGTGCACTGTTTACAGCAGGATAGGAAACAGGTACAAGTAAGTGCACGGTATAGGAGAAACACTGAAAACACTGATGGGGGGAGTACATGAAACAAGTATAGAAGGAGATTTGACAGGTCAAAAGAGATAGTGGACTAGAGTACATTTGGGAGGCCAAGCTATTTTGACTGGAAAAGAACTGGAGTGGTCTGTGGGAGGAGGGGTTAGTTGGGAGAGCATCGACACTTAGCTTCGTGAAGAAGCCAGGATTTGAGGTGTACCTTAAAGGTAGTGTGGGTGTCCAGGAAGTGGCTGGTTGCAGGGAGGCTGTTCCACAGTGTGGGGGCAGCTACAAGTAATGCTTTACCACCCATGGCTGAGGAGACTTTTAGGATGCCTGGGGGGGGGCTGAGGATACACGCAAGCATCTTGAGGAGTTCTAGTGTTGAGGAGGGATGTATAAGGAGCAGCACTGACATGCCTGCTGGCACTGTCTAGAATGCAGCCAAACATATAATCAAATCTGTGGGGGAGTGGAAGCCAATCTAGAGTCTGGTAGAGGTGGCAGTGGTGGGTGGAGTAAGGAAACAAGACAGTGAAGTGACAGATATTGTTATATGTGAAGCAGAGATGTGCATGCATGGCTGAAGACATACGTGAGTAAATGGGGGAGCAATAGTCGATAGTAGGCAACAAATTTCCTTTTGCGATGGCAAAGCGGGCTTCCCTGGTCAGGAATGGCGTAATAAAGACTAGAATGTCCAGAAATTCATATTATTTTTTATTTGTAAGCTTTATTTAATACCTGGAAACAGCATGGATGGAACAGACTTATCAATACATTGTCCAAATTGATCATACAGTTATTTGTAACATAAGCGCATTTGATGGTGGAACAAAGGTTCTTCAATAAGGTTGCAGTAATAACACAAAGATCCACATAATACCTCACTATTAGGGTGGAACATCAATGGCACAAAACTTGTCACCCCGATTAGAGAAAATTTCAAAGGAGGATCGGAGGAAGGGCCTCCAAATAGTTTATCTATTAAAAGGTTGGAAACCAGGGGTCATTTAGAGCAATTTAAAGAAGGGACCAAATCTGCTGGTACTTTCTCAGCTGCCTCCTAGCTGCATATTGGGTGTGTTCCAACTTCTTGCACAAAAGAAGAGAATTTATCCAATGAGCTAAAGATGGAACTGACCCCAATCTCCAATGTTGAGCCAGCACTCTCTTTCCCACTACTAGGCCCAGTCTCCATAGTGGGTGCTTGGTCAAGGATCCCCGTTGACCTCCACTGGGCAGACTGAAAAGGATGCCCTCCACATCAAGAGGCTTGTGCATGCCCAAAACCCTAGCTAATATGCTAGCAATATCCTGCCAAGAAGCTGAAGCCTTAGGGCATTCCCACACCATATGGAAAAAGGTCCCTGGTTGGGCCTTGCATTTTGGGCATAGATCAGAAATAGAGGGATCTATTCTTTGCTGGCTTAAATTATGTTCTTTGCAAGAAATTATAATGGACTACTCTCAATCTGTTGTTAACAGAGCAATACATCCCCTTCTTGAATATGTGGTCCCAGTCTCCCTCTGAAAGTGAAGAGGGCAATAAATCCACCCCACCTCTCCTTCAGATGTACAAAGGGATCCAGCAAGGCTCCTAAAAGGGTTCTGTAAAAGTTAGATAAAGGTTTAGTCAGCCAGCCCCCAGGAGTCCTTCCTTGGGAGGGAGATAGCCAAGAACATTAAGAACCCTTTCACTAGGACTTCAATTAAGACATGGTTAGCAGCCCATAAAATTTTGAAACACCCCCAATCCTTTTCTCCAGAGGCATCAACTGAGTATGCCCTTTGGGAGAGGAGTCATATTATTTTCTTTAGGTATAAGTGATTCAAGTCATGTCGATGATAGCAGTAATTATATAATCTTTTTCAGAAACCTGAAAATCACTTTAAATTATTAGGGAATCAGTCCCTTCCTGTCACAAGCTCTTACTTGCCAAGCTATCTCTCCCCTCCTCACTCCCTGTTTATGTAGGTGTCATATATGTCTTCCCAAAGAACTTTCCCTCCTCCTTTCTCAACACGCTGTCTTCTCTTTTGTCCCTTGCCACATCTGGTGAACTGGATCCTCGACTGGTCGTCGATAAAATTTTTGTCGAACGACCAGACAGCAAAACCAGTAGGTAGACCGCATTTCAGAATGGGCTGCCAGCGTTTCAAAGGAAACTGGAGTATTTTCTTTGGGGGGCTTTCCCCCCAAACCCCCCACACAGGGGGCTGTGTCCCTGCACCCCCCAACTTTGGATTATCAACTCCAAGTCAGAGCTGATTGGGGGGGTTACAGGACCCCTGACAGACAGTGCTGGGTTCCCCACAGTGATGTGGCATTGTAGTCGCTGTAGGGGACCTCGCTGTCAAAAAATCGCTGTCAGGTGAGATTACCTGGCAAACTTACCCTGGTGGAAGACTTCAATTTAAATTGGCTCTTGCCCACCTCCAGACCCACACTCCAAAGGACTTAGTGTCTAAATCTCGCTCAATTCATTTCTGAACCCACTGGACTCAACTCTCTCTGCCCCAGTCACTCCATCCTGGGCTGGGTACATGCCTCCCACCCCCCACCACAACATCACAGCAGCAGGCACACTGCCAGATGCCTTCAGTGACTACAGCTTGACCTACTGCATCAAGAAAGTGAGACTTACCCACTCCTTCCCCCAATACGTGTGGTGTAGATCACTCAGGTCTCTTGACACCCATGCCCTACCATACTACACAACCATGCTGCCTCCAACTGGTCACCAGTATATCATGCCTCTGACATTTATACTGCCCTGTCCCACTTCCAAGCCATACTTACTCACACCTGGAAGCTTCATGCCTCTCTAAGAAAATCAAGGGTCAAGTGAGTCCACCATCCCTGGATCACAACTGACTTTATTGCGTTGTGTAAATCCCTTGACCAATCATGGGCCTGTTTGAAATCTTCCCAATCCCTACCTGACTTCGTTCTCTACAGGTCATTCAGAAATTCTTGCACCAAGGCTATCCACTCTGCTAAGGCCCTCTATTGAAAATCTAGCCTACAGTCCAAACTCAGTTCCCCTGCATAATTTTGGAAAATGATCCACTTCATCATTGACCCCCTGCAAAGCACAATCCCCTTGTCCTCATGGTGAATGGCTCAGCAGTCTCTGACTGTTCCTATATCATCACTCATCTTAATAATTTCTTTACCGCCTGTCCTCTAACTTCCATCTCTAGCCTCCCCAGCCCCCACTGTCTCCCCTCCTCCACCTTCACCCAGAGGCTTCCACTGGCCCCCAATCTCCCCCAACTAATTTTTCCTCACCCTAACCTCACTTAATTCTTTTAAGTCCATCCCTTATAGGATGGACCCCAAACTCCTATGTGTCTCGGCCCCAGCCATTGCCTCCCCACAAGTTCACACTCTGAACCTTTTCATCTCCCTCTGTGCTGTCCCCCAGATCTGTAAAGTTACTAAGGTGCTTGTCCTGCATAAAAGGGGTGACTCTTCTTCCCCTGGAAACTTCTGACTCATCTCTCTACTACCCTCCCTTTCTAAGCTCCAGGAGACCCTCGTCTACTCCAGACCTGCTGACTTCCATCACTCTTATGATTTCATCTCCCCTTCCAGTTTGGCTTTAGGAAGCACCACTTCACTGTATCCTCCCTATTGCAGGTTACTGACTCTGTCCTTTATGGGATGGATCCGGGATCCTCACTGGTGTCAGGAAGGACCTAGACAGGGTGGAGGCAGCCCAGAGCAGGGCTACCAAAATGGTGCAGAGTCTGCATCAAAAGCCCTATGAATGGAGGCTAAAGGAGCTAAATATATACAACTTGGAGGACAGAAGGGAGGGGGATATGATAGAGACCTTTAAATACCTCACAGGGTAAATAAGGTACAGGAGGTGGGGTATTTTTCAGAGAAAAAGGTGCTCTAGATCAAGGGGGCATGATATAAAGCTGGAGGGGGGTAAATTCAGGAGGGATGTGAGGAAGTACTTTTTCACAGAAAGGAAAGGAAAAGGGGAAATTGTTTAACTAGGAAAGGTACACTAAGCCAAACTTGTTTCCAGATGTGACCTGAGAGCACAAGAAAGTTAAGTGACTTGCTCAGGGTCACACAATATTCAAATCCAAGTCTCTAGGTTTGCAGTCCAGTGCTTTTAACCACTACACTATACTGCCTCCACTAGAAAGGGCGGTGGATACCTGGAACAGCCCTCCAGCAGAGACTGAGGGAGAGAAAACAGTGGTAGGATTCAAAAATGCCTGGGACAGACAAATGGGAATCATAGGGATAAGGAAGCGGGGACTGTGCTGTAGATCAAGAAGGGTTGCAGCAAAAAATGAGGGTAAGACAAATGGGCTGGCAGAGTGGGCCCAGCAGTCCTTAGTTGCCATCACATTCTTTCTTTCTAGGTTTCTATAATCAGGGCCACATCATCTCAACAATAGTATATTCATTGGCCGAAGCCTTTAACTCAGTGTCCCACCCTCTCCTCCTTAACAAACTATGCTCTGCTGGCTTCTCAGCTGACGCTGTTGACTGGTTCTATTCACACTGCTCAGGCCATCAATAGTCAGCACAGGTGAGAGATTTCCTATGCCCCACCTTCTCATCCTATCCTGGGAGTCCCACAGGGCTCCATTCTGGGTCCCATCCTATTCACTATTTTCCTCAAGTGCCTCCCCTTTGCGTGTGCATCCTCTCACAGCCACACGTACATGGATGACACTGTCATCTACACTTCCAGTACCATGGCCTCTGCTATGGTTGGGTTGCTCCAGCAGGATTTCCACAACATACCGCACTGGTTCCATAACTAGGGGTGTGCAAAAAAATAATTCTGCCAGTAGAATTTCAGCGAAAGTGCGACTTTCACTTCTGCAAAAGTTCAGAAATCATTTTTGCAACTTTCGAAGAAATTCTGCCTTAAAAGGGTGGAATTAATGTACTGGCTGTGGGTGTTGCTGTATTAAACCATGGCAAAAAAATCTGCAGAACAGATCACTGTCAGTGGTCTATTCTGAGGCTTTTTTCCCCCTGCAGTTTAATACATTAATCCCCTCTCCCCCACACCGATTGGGGGTTCCTCCCATGTAAGAAAAAAACTTGGATCTCCCTGGTGTCTAATTTCCCACCCACGATGGCATGTCTCATATAAAAAAAGCTTCCAAACTCTGGTTTCTAGTGGCCCCCAACACCCATCAATCCTCATGGGTCCCATGTAAAAATAATCTGATCCCTGGTGTCTAGTGGCCTTTCCACACACCAGCTGATCGCAGATCAAGTAAAAAAAAATCCACTTCTGAGTCCTTGGTGTGACTGTCTAGTAGTCCCTTCACCTGCCTATCGAGGTCCCCAAAAAAATCATAATTCCCTGTTGTCTAGTGGACCCCACCTCCCCATCCAGGGTCCTTTTAATTAATAAAAAAGGCAGTCCATCCATTTTATGTCCCGTAGTATTCCCTGGTGTCTAGTGAACCTCCTCCCTATCCCAGATCCCTAGTAAAAAAAAATATTTAATCCTAATTCCCTGGTGTCTAGTGGACCCCCCACCAATACAATTAGTCCTCCACCACCCCGTTCCCCTGCCCCAACCTGAAGGGGCTACTGGCATAATATCACTCCTCTCCTACGCGGCGCACTGAATTGTCAATGAATGAGCATGTGCATGTCAGCATGCACTCATTCACTGAATCATTGACAGTTCAGTGGGCCACCGGCTGTGGAGGAGAGAGGAGGGCTGTGCCAGTGGCTCGCATGGGGATGTGGTGCCAGGGGAGTGGGGTGGTGGGGGACTAATGGTCTAGGTGTGGGGGATGGGGGTCCACTAGACACCAGGGAATTGGAATGACATTTTTTTTTCACTGGGGATCGGTGATAGGGAGGGGGACCCACTAGACACCAGGGAATACAACGGGATGGAAAATGGATGGACTGGTATTTTTATTAATTAAGGGAATCCTGGATGGGAGGGGGTCCACTAGACACCAGGGATTTATGATTTTTTGTAAGGGGCCATGATCAGTGGGTGGGACACCAGGGACTCAGGAGCTGATTTTTTTTATGTGACTCATGATTGGCAGGTGTGTTTTGGGGGGGGCAACTAGACACTGGGGATCAGATTATTTTTTTTGTGGGACCCACGATCGGCGGGTATGGGACCATTAGACACTGCCCTGGTCTTTATATTAGGAGTTAGGATATGAAATAATACATTAAACAGTGTATGGAATAAAATCAGCTGTTTAATGTATTATTCCATAGCTCAACAAAAACGTCCACGTAAACAGTTGAAAATCTACGGAAAATACCAATTTTGCCATGGCGGTAGTTCTGAAAATTTTTGCAAAATTTCACAGAAGTTCCACAATGGCGGAATTCAGAACTTTCTCCAACCCCTATCCATGACAGCCAACTCAAGGTCAACACCAAGGAGACAGTGTCCATGACCTTTGGTACCTGCCAGAAACTGGTCAGGCTCTCGTCCCCCACCCCCACTTTCACCACTTTAGATGGCACCCTAGATGGCACCCCTATGGTAGTGTTCTCTGCTTTCAAGTACCTTGGAGTGTGACTTGACACCAAGTTTGATTTCTCTGTCCATAGAGATGGCATTCATGCCAAACTCCATCCCAGAATAGGCACCCATTACTGCAGTGAAGACTGCCTCTTCCTCCAGGTCCACTGGAAGTTAGTTACCAAAATGCTTCTCCCAGTCTTTGATGATGTGGACATAGCCTATGGTGTCACTCCCTCCTTCTCACTTGCCAGATTGGATACACTGTGCAATGCCTTCTGCTGCATTGCCTCGAACTCCCCCCTCTGTACCCATCACTGCTTCCTCTACTCTTCCCTGTCCATCCTCTCACTACCATCATGACATCATGCCCACTGTACCGCCTTCATCATCAAATACTGGTTTGGGTCCCCCATCTACCCCATCTACCATTCTTTCCTGAGCTCCCCCACTCCCTATTCTTCCTACTCGCTTCACTTCAGGGATTCTTGCACCTTCTCCATTCCCCTCTCTCACTCTTCTGCTGACCAAGGTGCATTTTTCTAGTGCCTCTCCTCCCTCTGGAATCTGCTCCCCTCTCCCTTCCACCTTTCCCCTTCTCTCCCTACCTTTAGATACCAATTAAGGAAATTTCCTGCACCCTCCTGATCCTGTCTACCCCCTTCCCTAACCCCATAGCCTTTCCCTCAGCCATCTCCTGCTTAGCCTCCTGCCCTTCAGTATTTTACCTCTACCCCAACATGCACCATGCACTTTGCCTCATACTTGTTTGTTCACTGTTTACTGCTGTACAAAAGCTGTTAGTATATTGCACTGGCACATTTACTGATGCCTCTGTATGTACTCATTATCCTGTTATGTAATGATAAACCAGTATCTGTATTTGTTTTGTAAGTTGTTACTCTCCGAAACCCCCATCCCCAGATCAGACCTGGAAACAAGCCCTGGCTCAGTGTGCCTTTTCCAGTTACCAACTTTTAAATAAATAAATAATTTTTTGACTTAACCGTAGACTCCACTTCATGATCAGACTTAATGGTATCCCATAATACATCCTTATGCAGACTTGCCTTAGACTTGATTTTCCTTTGGTAACCACCTGGGATCTCTCTTGTGGCTAGATCATTACAAACCACATGCTCCATGAAAGTGCTAAATGGGTGTGATCATGGAATTATGCTTATCATGGAAAAAGTTAGCAACAGCTGAGAGTAGAAAACAAACTGTACATACAGACTGACAGCCATATGCATTTGTTACTGCCCACTAAAAGCTGTATTTCTAAAAGGAGCTGTTTACCTGCCCTGTTTCAAAGTAGGTCTCCTTATGTTAGATTGTATAACATCATCTTAGGTCTTCATATCTGTGTGTGTGTGGTGGGGGGGCATGTTATTAAAAAAATAATCAAGTTAGAAAAAAACATAGCAACCGTATGGCTCATTTTAATGTTCTAAAGCAGCCGACTGTGCTAATTTTAATTACTAAGATTATTACTAAAGAGAACTCAAATTTGTACTGTACGCTTTATGAAGTTCCATTGCCACAGGGCCTCCTCAAAAATGGGCTACCTGTATGCACAAGGGATTACTCTGCCTACATATTCAAAATAAATGACTACATTTATATCATACAAATAAAGAACAGAAAAACAAAGTCACCACTGAAGATAGTCTTGGAAGCTATTGTTCATTACAACTCGCCCAGTATTTTCCAAACATTGTATGTCTGTCTGTCTGTCTATCTGCCTATCTATCCATCTATGCTTCCAATTAGGACAAGTGAGATTTCTTCTTTATTTGCACAGTATCAGTTTGACCTCGGTTAACCTCACAAATGGCGTAGCCACGAGTGATGTGACCAAGGTAAAATTACTTAAGTGAAGATAAAAAAGTTATCATGCTGTTGACCCCATTCCATATTTAAAGAGCAGATCTTTATTTGGTCACTGCATTTACTATATTCATTCCGGATGTTACATGTTTTTAAATCAGAAATAAATTTACTTACTTATTTCATGTTTCAGACATGATTGGGGGCATTTTTTATACAAATTGCTGAGTCATCCTGAAGTCCAGATTGTGAAAAACCAACCTAGCAGCCTACCTGGGAACTATGAATATTGAGGTAATTTGAAGAAGATGCACCATGTTTGACAGCCTCTTTGACAGAACACTGAACCTTCAGTTCACTCCTGCTTTCAACATCAGTGGACTCCGAGTGTGTTTAGAAGTTGATTTCAGGTCGCTACTAATAAAAGTTATCTGATCCTGATGTTGCACATTGATACATGTCACAGTGAAAGGTTATTCTTTGATTTACGAGATTCACAGTTTTAGCATGGTAGAGAAATACTGTTCAAGTAGGGAGGGTGAAGCAGTGATCTCAGTGAGCTATTTGATGTACTCTGATGCCTTTTGTAGTGAGAACACTACCAAGTGGACGTTAGTAAGATAAATGTAATAATTTCTAAACAGTATAATACTGGTTGCTACTATTTTACAAGTTATCTAGATCTAGTGTAGTATGTCTTCTAACAGTATATGTTTTATATCCTTACGTGCTGTCAAGCTGTGACTTGGTCGTGAAATATTTTTACAGTTTGAAGTATTCAATGAGATGTGATGGGGAATGATGCTTTCTGTTGAGGTGCTAGTGCCATTTTTGAGATAGCTCAAATAATGTGATGTACATTGTTTTCAGATTATGCAAACAATTGTAAATTAGTATACACAATTGAATAATGTCATATTCTCATATGGGGCCACATAACACCAAAATGACAGTACTTCATTTATCTGTTCCTTTATGTATCAGAAGAAAAAATGAATCTTATGAACATACGAACATACGAATGTGCCAGCAGAAAGAGAACACCCGGTCTATCTAAGTCTGCTCAAGTGTGCAGCTAGCACCCCTAGTTTGCAGCTGCCCCACCCCTTCCCCTTTGTCATCCCACTACCACCCCTACCTCCCCCACCCTCACTCTCCCCTGTTCCCTGTCCCTTGCCCTTTTAAAGCTGTAACAGATTTACATGATATCACCCATTCTGGTAGTGTGTTCCATTTTTCTACCACCCTCCCTGTGAAATAATGACTCCTCATTTCCTTCCTAAATCTTCCCCCCTCTATTCTTAGCCCCCTGGTGTCCCTCCCCTTCTTAGCTTAAAGACCCCATCTGCTCTATCCTTATTGATCCCCTCAGACACTTGAATGTCTCTATCATGCCCCCCACGTCCCTTCTATCCTCCAGGGTGTACATATTCAGGTCTTCCAGCCTGCTCTCCTCGTCTCTCCCCTCCATTTCACATATCATCTTTGTTGCCCTCCTTTGCACCCCCTCCAGTGGCCCGATATTACACTTTAGGTACGGCCTCCAAAACTGCACACAATACTAAGTGCAGCCTTACCAGTGACTGTAGAGGGCCAAGTTCACCTCTCATTGCCTGGACGAAAACCCCCTCGCTGTGCACCCCAGGATTTTGTTTGCTTTTGCAGCTGCTCTCCTGCACTGGACAGTGTTGTTCATGGTCCCTGTTATCATCACCCCAAGGTCCTTCTCCTCAGTGATCCCAGCTTAATCCCCCCCCCCAGCCAGTGTTCTTTCCTTGGGTTCTTTGCCCCAAAGTGCATAACCTTATACTTCTTTGCATTGAACCCCAGCTGCCATCTCTCTGACCACTCCTCTAGCTTGCTTAGGTCCCCCTGCAGCTGCTTCCATCCCTCCCCTCCATTCACCACTGCTCTGATTTTGGTGTCATCAGTGAACAAACTCATTGCTCACCACCCCGTGTGCAATGTCTGATATGAAGAGCCAAAATAATATTGGCCCCAGCACAGATACTGTAATATTCTATTTTGACTCTGATTACCTGCCCTAATACAATTAAGTTGCAGCTTGCATGCACCTCTGAACGTAATGAGAAAACATTGTGACAGCCATGACTGCTCACATTGACAATTGAGGTTGTATTTTGATATTTAAATGCTCATTTAGGACATTATAAAATGAGCTTGTAAATAGATTTGGTTGATGCTGCATAGTTTGTTGGCTTGCCTGTACAACTGCCTGTCCGGTGACTAACTGAATGAAAAAGTAAAAAATGCCTATATGTGATATTGAAAGTTATTTGTTCACTATGATTTTGCTTCCTGAATTTAGCGTGAGTTGTGAGATACTGGTAAATGTATTAGTCTGGCCATTTGTTAAAATCAATACCGTAATTCATTTTGGCAACATGACACAAATTCATAAAACATATTATAAATAATGTTTCATCTAGATACCAAAACTAATTTGGTCAAACATATTGTCATCATTGGTCTCCATACCCAGAGTTCCCACCTGACTGAGTGGGCAGGCAGCTAGAAGTCCAGCTGCACTGTCTCATCCTCTTCATGCAGTGCTTTGCAATGCCAGGTCAATGAGGAACAAGACGGCCATTTTTGTGGACTTGATTTCTGTTGTCGACCTGGCTTGCATAATGGAGACCTGGCTTGGTGATGATGCCAGCCCAGTTCTTACAGCTGCTGTCCCACCTGGGTACTCTGTAGTGCACTGCCAGACAAAGGATCACTGGGAAGGGGGTGTGGCCATTGTTTTTCAAGCCAGCCTGTGCTCTGCAGTGCTCCCAGTTGGTAACACCTGATCTTTTGAGTGCATTGCTGTGCATGGGTGCACAGGTGCAGGTTGCAGGATTCTCCTCATTTACTGCCCTCCTGGGTTGGGGGGAGATTTCCTGCAGGAGGTGGCAGACTTCATTGTCGACCAGTTACTGGAGTCCTGCAGATGTTTAATCTTGGGGGACTTCAATGCCTAGATTTTAGATGAATCCTCATGTTTTGGTCTCAACCTCCTCCAGTTGATGCATTCACTGGGCCTGTCACAAGCAGTTATTTCTGTGACCCACCAGCATGGCCACACACTCGATTTGGTGTTCCAGCTGGGTCTTGAGGTTGATAACCTCAAGACTGAGCAGGTCATCTGGTCTGATCACTGTACCATGGAGTTCACATTTGGGGGCCCCAGGAGCCCCCCCATGTGTATAGTCATCTTTCGCCCTTTATGGGGCATGCACTCGAAGGGACTGTTGGCACTAGCTGACTTATCTTGGGTTGACGCAGCATGTGTGTTGGGTTCCGAAGAGGCAGTGGCCACTTACAATAGGGTGGTCTCTGAAGATCTGGATGCTCTCGCACCAGTTTGTATATGACCTAGATCTTCTCACTTGAGGTCCACCTAGTTTGATGAGGACATCAAGGCAATGAAGTTCAAAGGTCGGCGGTTGGAGCGTTGCTGGTGGAAGTCCTGGCTGGAGGCTGATAGGCTGGTCCCAAGTGCTCACTATATCGAGTACCAGGGGCAATTTCCTGTAAGAAAGCAGAATTCCTGTCCAGGGAAATTGTTGTAGGGAAAAACAGACCATCTCAACTATTTCAGGCTGTAGATAGACTTCTTCATCCTGCCTGTTTGCAGCCGAGAAAAGAGTTGTCATCCACCTTGTGTGAGTAGTTTGCTCTGTTTTACTCTGACAGAGTGTTAGCCATCTGGTTGGTGATCCCGCCAGGGAGGCAACTGCCTCAAAGTGGTTGGACTGGGAGTCTCAGAGGCTCTCTGCCTGTCTGGGATGAGTTTAGGCCAGTGGAGGTGTCTGAAGTGACTAAGGTGACCTTAGAGCTGAAGCACACCTTTTGTGAACTGGACCTGGTCCGATGCAGTTCTTAATGAGATGTGTCGAGGCTGTTGGCTCAGTGTTCGCCAGGATTGCCAGGTACTCAATGGCAGAGGGGGTCCTACCTGTGACTTTGAAAGAAGCATTGGTGAGGCCCCTCCTTAAGAAACCTTCCCTCGACCCTGACGTCCTGGAGAATTACCGTCCTATCTCCAGCCTACCCTTTTTGGGTAAGGTTGTTGAGAAGTTAGTGGCACATCAGCTTGAGGAGTGCCTGGTGTCCTTGGGCATCTATGAGCCATGTCAGTTGGGTTTTCAGGCTAGACACAGCATAGAAACAGCTCTAGTGAGGGTACATAATGATCTGCTCAGGGCTAGAGATCGAGGAGACAGGTCAGTTCTTGTTCTCCTTGATCTCTTCTCAGCATTTGACACTATAGACCATGTTGTGCTTCTTGATCGGCTCTGTGAGTTTTATGGACTTGCCAGTACTGTCATCAAGTGGTTTGAGTCCTAGCTCTCAAACAGGGTGAGCGGGTAGTGATGGGGAATTTGTCCTCCTCCTCCTCCTCCCCAATGCCCCTGTCTTGAGGAGTGCCACAGGGCTCAATCTTGTCACCGATGCTGTTCGCAGTGTACATGCTGCCCCTGGGTGAGATCATTCAACAGTACAGCATGAAGGTTTCACTGTTATGCAGATGATACCCAGCTGTACTTGTCTTTTGTCCCTGGAGCATCAGGAGCTCTTGATGTGCTTAATAACCCTCTGGCTAAAATCAATGACTGGATGGCTTCCAGCTGGCTGAGACTTAACCCGACCAAGATGGAGGTACTGGTGATCGAGCCTGGTTGCGGACGTGACGGGTTGCTGCCTGGGGCTGCTTCAGGGCTTTTTCTGGGTTCTGCTCCATTTGTGCCTTCCCCAAGGGTGCAAAATCTGGGCGTGATCCTTGATAACAGATTGACTTTTGAAGATCAGGTGTCATCTGTTGTCAGTAGTGGTTTTTCCCATCCATGGAACATTGTCCAGATTAAGCCTTTCATTCCGTCAAAGGACCTGCCGATGCTAGTGAATGCCTTTGTGACCTCCAGGCTTGACTACTGCAACTCTCTTACTTTGGGGTCACAGGAGGGACCCTCTGCAGACTTCAGCTAGTGCAGAACATGATGGCCCGGTTACTGACAGGCATTTTGAGGTCCAGTCATGTGACCCCAGTCTTGCAGGCACTGCACTGGCTGCTGGTCAGGTGGAGGGGCTCTTTCAAGGTGGGTCTTCTCACCTTAAATGCCTTATATGGACTGGGTCCTGGCTAACTGTCAGAGCTCCTGACACCTGTGTCCTCTGCTCCTCTTCAGGGGGCCTCCTGGACATTCCTAGGGTTTGGCTCAATACTTCTGGAGATCATGCATTTAGCACCTCTGGGCCGACCCTGTGGAATTGGTTGCCATCTTTTGTCTGGGAGGCCTCCTCGGTTGAGGCGTTTAAGTGGAGGCTGAAGGCCCACCTTTTTTGTCCTGGCCTTTCCAGATCTTTGAGTTCATTCTGTGCTAGTCCCTTGCTGTGATAGGCTGATAGCCCTTTCAATCCATTTTAATTTTAATTTTTTATATTAGTATTTATGTACTATTATTGTTTTATGTTTTGTTGCTTTTTACCATATTCTAATTTCTGTTAGGTGCTTAGAGCCTCTGGGATTGGGCGCCCTACAAATAAAATTGCCTTGCCATGCCATGCCATTATTTCACTTATTCATATAACATTGGAGGGTATGATTTTCTGATATATTGGTTTCTAAATATCTGCAATAATAGTTGCTGCTTCTAGGTATGCTGACTGTAGACAGAAAAATCTGAACATAAACAGACTGCTCAAAACTGATGACAAGTGCCAGTAAAACTACTAAAAGTAAAGTGTCTGACAGCACAAATCCTTTCACTTGTCACCTGATATGTGCAGCTGGACCTATTCAGTGGTATTCTGAATCAACGAACTAGAGATACTGCAGCAGCACGTGGGTTACCCTACTGAAGTGGATAATGTTCCTTTTCAAGGAAAAAGCCAATGATGATTTCCATTGATCTGACCAGCACTTCTTTAGGAGGGCATGTTTAAGCCTACTATCTAGAAATCGGTACAGTAAAACTGTCATTTTCAAATACATAATACTACAAAAGAGACATTTTTGATATCATATTTTTTTTTATTTTCATACATAAATAAGAAAAACAAAGAATACAGACTTCTTTAATTTATGTAATAGACAAGTGTTAGTAGGTGCTGGTAGATTTTGTGTTAATTATTTACTTTTAAAAATACAATGTTGTGTGGCCATTTTTTGTGATCTGATCTGCTTAAGGTTCCATGTCATAACGGCAATCGCGGAATAGCAATCACCATTACGGTGAGTGTACATCGCCAAAAAAAATAAAAAGGTGATGTACACTTGCAGTGACAAAAACAGGCAACAACAAAAAAGGTTGTTCTGTGGGGGTTGTGCCACTTTGCACCCCCCCCCAAATATAGATTACTAACTCCAGGGGGGGGGGGATGCATGTCAGGAAGGGGGTGAAACTCTAGAAAAATAAAAGAACAAAGTACCACAAAAAAAAACCCTTGCAAAAATCTGTAGGCCTCCCAGCCGCAAACACTGCACCCTCCCCACTGTAGTCAGCCATCCTCACCAGTACACCAAGGGACCAGCTCACTAGCCTTCCGCTGCACTACCCCATACATACCCTCCCTCCTCTTCCTGTCCCCCTCCCCTTCCTCCTGTCACTCTGCTCTTCCTGTCGCTACCCTTGCAGGGTGGTACACATCACTGTCACTACCCTTGCAGGGTAACCCATATAACAGGCACTGAAAGTGAGTTGCTCATATTCGAGTTGCTCACTTTCTGTCGCTGTTACGACCATATACCTCTGCTTAGTATTGTGTTGCTATGTGCAGAGGTTGTTACTGGGTTGCCACGGATACCATGGATGCTGTGACACTGTGATGGTTTGAAGTAAGTCATGATTGGTGGAGCACTGGCATGAAGGAATTAGGAGGACAAGATGGTGGTGGCTGTTAATGACTGCATCAGGCTGAGCAGAGCCATTATGTAGGATCATCACTGGGAAGTAGCTCTTTGTTGTGAATGGTGGCATCCATCAGTGAAGAGAATGATGTGGTGCCAGGTGGAAGATCAGGTCTTCGAGGCACTAGAATGTGCCAGTTATTTAGATTAATTTATAAAAAAATGCCTTTTTGTGTGCAAAGTTAGGATCAGACAGTCACAAGCAGGTAGGGAAGTGAGGAGCAGTGTCCTGATTGATAGGACATCAGATCAGATTTTATGTATGCCTTTTCAGTGATAAAGATCATTCATTAAATAAGGAGCCAGGGTTTCTGCTAGGGATGAAACTTGTGGAATGGGTTAGGCTGGTAAAGGGAAGATCTAAGCGGAATAAAATGAGGAAATTGTGGTGGCGGCCAGAGGGGTGCCTAGTGATGTGCCTACAATAGTAATAAATGTCTGATGATGTGTGTCTACTATGTGTATAAATGTAAGGGAGTATATTTATACACATAGTAGCTCAGATAAAATAATTTATCACATTATTTTATTGTCCACACCTATTGCATAACAGTATATATATATATATATATATATATATATATATATATATATATATATATATAGAGGGACAAAACTCTATTTATGCTTCAGATTAGGGTTGTTCCACAGCGACAAAAGTGAGGATATTCACTGTTAGGTTAGAGTCTTTGACCTCTTTCTAGTTTCTCTGTCCGGAGTATCAGGTGCCAAGAAGTCATTGGCCCTAACCTCACCCCCATCACATGTAAAGAAGCTGAGGAATAGGAGAATGGGGTGAGAGTTAGGCCCGATGACCTCAACGTGCACTCCGATGCCAGTTTGGGGAGTGGGCTGGAGGGGTCCAAGGGGGGCTTTCAACTCTAAAAGCAAATTTCCTTGCTTTTGTCACTGTGGAACAACCCTAACTGATGCATTAAACAGAGTTTTTTGCCTCTAATTTCCCTTCTTTTTGAGAATGATGACAAGAAATAGTGAATGTAATGCGGTGATGGGAGCTTGGGCCACGTGCTCCCACCATGTGATGTCTTGTGACATAGTAACAGGAACAGCAATGCAAACACAAGTGCCAACAGTGGCACACATGATAACGCAAACATAAATGGTGAAGGAAACATTAATAGAAACGCAAACGCAAAGCAACATCGAAGTGAACAGTGATGCAAACGGACATGCACGTACAAAAATGCAACTGGTAATGTGAACAGTGATGGCAGCTGTATTTAAAATGGAAATGTTAAGTGTCACAGCAAAAAGAACACAAAAGGGAACAGAAACGGAAATGCGAACACAAGCGCACACGTAAACGCAAACTGTAATGCCCACTGGCATGGTACCGCAATTGTAAATGCAAATGGTAAAGTTAACATGAAGAATAACACCAAAGGAAACAGAAACGAGAATGGGAACAGAAGCCGTATGGAAACGCAAACCGTATCACACACAGGCACAGTACCGCAATTGTATAAGCACATATGGTAACGGTAACAGCAACAATAACAGCAAAGGAAACAGAAACGCAAAAGGAAATGCAAGCGCATATGGAAACGCAAACCATTATGCGCACAGGCAGAGTAATGCAGTTGCAAACGCAAATGGTAACAGTAACAGCAAGAAAGATGCAAAACAAAAGAGAAATGGAAATGCAAATGAAAGGGCTGCCGGAAACGCAAATGGCAATGCGCACAGTGATGCAAACCAAAATGCTAACACAAACAGTAATGCAGATGCAAGCGCAAACGAGAATGCAAAGGGTAATGAACATGGTGGCGTACACAGGGAGCAGTAACACAAATGGGGACATAAACACAAGTGGAAACAGTAACTGTAACAGTAACAGAAGTGGCAGACCCTGTTTTTGCCAAACAGGTGCATAGAGAAACACAGTGTGTACAAAGAATGTATGCATTGTAATGGGCATCGAAACTTAAAATGAGCATTGGAAGCACTTAATTGCTTACATCTTTTCACAAAAGTCATGATTTTCCTGGCTAGGTTTTTGTTATTACATAGCCCACAGGGCTATGCAATTCTCAACAAAAAATCTGTATCTCACATCGTTTTGAGATACGAGCCCCGAAAGGTGCGACATACGCCACCATGTTAGTCTATGGGAAAAAACACCAAATTTGGAGTACCGTAACTTGGCAGCCGTGCAATATTTTTTCACCAAACCACAAAAAGGCAGATATGTGAGATGTTGGCTGCCTTCTCTCCAAATTTCAGCTCAAAAGATCAAACCGTTCGTTTGCAGCAGGGTGGCAAAGAACTATTGTCATTTTGGCCATAGTCTGGAAAAGTATGCGATTATACTATCTCAAAAAGTAAAGAAATAAATTGGGGTTGTCAACCCTAATGGCCATCCCATTCTCCTATACTGTACCCATCTCAGCTTATTTACTTATGGAATGGGGTGAGTGGTGGGGCCGACGACCCCAAGGTACACCCCTGATGCCTGTTGGTGTGTGTAGGGTGGGTGTGGGGTGTTAGCTTTCAAAAACCCTAACACCACATTTCCCTACTTTTGTGGCTTTATCCCTAACTAGAGCATTAATGCAGGCAGTGTTTTGCAATATATATCTATATATATACACACACACATATGTATTCTTTGCAAAAAAACTTCATTATTGCACCATTTAGTGTTCTGCCCAAAGTGACAAAAGTAGGGAAATGTGGTTTTATGGTTTCCAACCCTAAAACCCCATCCCCACCACTGAAGTGAATCAGAAGTAGAGTCTTCCTTGGAATTGCCAACTCAAAAGCTCACTCCATTGTGGTAGCAAGAAACCTCAGATGTGATCTATACAGGTGTATATGTTTCAGGAATGTATAGAATGGGGTGAGCTTTATTTTATTTTATTTATATTATTTTATTAGAATTTTGGATAACACCTTTAAGCCAGGCTCTTTTACAAAGGTTCCATGTCAGAGAAACAATTACAACAGTCAAAGGAAACATGTTACAATGCTGGTAAATCAGAGCTGCTGGAGGCTTTGTGAGGTACATTAGTTAGCATAATCAATTTAAAATCAAATGTGAATTCATATTTCAGAGAGGCGAAGGCTGAGAAAGGCAAGCAACAGGTAGGGGAGTGGGTAGGACAGGAGCAAGAGGAAGTAGGGGTGATTAGAGGTATTTTGTTGGCATATACAGTACAAGACAACAGTAGGTTAAATTTTAGGGACAAGAGCTATAAATAAGAAGGCAGGCACAGATGGAAGAGTCTATAGGGCAGAAAAAAGGAGCTAAGATGAGGGGGAGGAGAAAGGGAGTAGAGCATTGCCAAATAATAGAGAGGGGAGGTGGGGAGGGGTAAGGAGGGATGGGCGAGGGGTGAAATTTAGAGTCTATATGACTACAATGGAGGAGGGGTGAAGAACTTGGATTAGCTAAGAGAAACAGTCACAGGAGGCCCTGGCGATAAGGTGCTGTCAAAGACTGCTTTTAAAAGTGCCCACTGTATTATTGTTGGTAAGTTGTACCAGGATGAGGCTCTGGATTTGAACGAGCATTGTCCTTGAGTAGTGCGATGGTGGGGAATGGAAAAAGTAAGACTTTCTGACTTTAGGGTTGACAGTGCCAAGGAAGACTCCACCCCTGATTTGCATTTCTCTACTTTTGTTGCTTTTGGCAAAACTAAAAAAAAACAGTTTTTTGCAAAGAATTTCCTTATTTTTTGAGACAGTATTATCGTATCCTCTCCCATCCCTCCATAGATGCATATATGTATGTTGCAGTGGAAGCACAGAGCCCTTGCATTTGTACCAAAAGAGCAACTGAATTGTCAGCATAGCTTTGTTATTATCTGTCCTCATGAACCCGGTACTGAAAATTTTCAAATGCCTGCCAAAATATTATTCCATGCCACCACAATGTCATTCCATGCCATGGATATGAAAACACAGTTTGGCCAGGATTTGAAAAATGACAGCTGTCATGTTCATGAGGTGGTGTAAAAAAATGGCTATTTTGAAAATTTGGGGTCAGAATATTTAAATACATAGATACATAGACAGTGTCGGCAGATAAGGGCCTATGGCCCACCCAGTCTGCCCATTTGAGCTTGTAAGTTCAGTTTATGTTTTCCTAGAAGTCTGTTGCCCCTTACCCCTGACCTCCAGAATTCCTTTATGCCTATCCCATGCATTCTTAAATCCTGTGATTGTTTCAGCCCCCACCACTTCCTCTGGCAGGGTGTTCCACTTGTCCACCACCCGCTCTGTGAAGAAATTCTTCCTCACGCTTCCTCTGAATCGCCCTCCTCCAACTTCATCCCATGCCCTCTAGTCCTGAAACATCTTTTCGCTTAAAAATAGTGTATTCCTGCACCCTGTTCCTCCCTGTAAGATACTTGTATGTCTCAATCATATCCCCTCTCTCCCTCCTCTCCACCAGGGAGTACATGTTCAGTTCCTTCAACCTGTCTTCATAGGACTTGTGATGCAATCCATGCATCATCTTTGTTGCCCTCCTCTGAACCTTCTCTACCCTATCTATGTCCTTACGTAGCTAAGGTCTCCAGAACTGTACACTGTACTCCAGGTGGGGCCTCACTAGTGTCTTGTATAGTGGAATTATGACCTCCCTTTTCCTGCTGGTGATGCCCCTGCCTATGCATCCCAGCATCCTATTTGCTTTATCTGCTGCCTTGTCACACTGTTTCCTACCTTGAGGTCATCAGAGATGATAACCCCAAGATCCCTTTCCTGCTTGGTGCATGCTATAACCTCACCCCCAACTGATATATTGTGCCAGGATTTTGTGCCCCATATGCATTATCTTGCACTTCTTTGCATTGAATTTCAACTGCCAAACCCCTGACCATTCTTCAAGTTTTTGCAGGTCCCTTCTCATTCTGTCTACACCCTCTGGTGTGTCTACTCTGTTACAGAGCTTTGTGTCATCAGTGAACAGTGAAATTCTGCCTTCTAGGTCCTGCATAATGTCACTGATGAAGATGTTGAATAGGACCGGTCCTAGCACCGATCCCTGTGGTACCCCACTGATCACTCTTCCCTCTGTGGAGTGACAGCCATTTACCACCACCCTCTGTGTCCTGCCACCCAGCCAGTTACCTACCCACCACACTACTGTTCTGCCCACACCCATATTCCCCAGTTTGTCTAATAGTCTTCTATGTGGCACAGTGTCAAAGGCCTTGCTGAAGTCCAGATAGGCCATGTCTACTGTCCTCCCCTGATCCACCTCCCTAGTCACCCAGTCAAAAAATTCAACGAGGTTGGTCTGACATGACCTCCCCCTGGTGAAACCATGCTGCCTTGGGTCCTGTAGTCCATTGACAACCAAATGCTCCACCAATCTCTCCTTCAGTAGTGCTTCCATGATCTTCCCCACTACCGAGGTGAGGCTGACTGGTCTGTAGTTCCCTGCTTCCTCTTGTTCCCACTTTGAATAAGGGACTACATCTGCTGTCCTCCAGTCTTTGGGTACCTCCTGTTTCCAGTGATCAGCTAAACAGGATAGCCAGAGTTCAGCCACCACCTCTCTTAGTTCTTAAGGACCCTGGGTGCAGCCATCTGGCCCCATTGCTTTATCAACTCTTATTACTTCCAGTTCCTTCAGGACCCTTTCTCGTGTAAAGGGACTTGTGTCCATTTCTGCACCATTCTCACCCCTTGTACTCCTTCAGACCCATTACCTCCTCTTCCTCAGTAAAGACTGAGCAGAGATACCTGTTCAATATGTCAACTTTACTGTTGTCATCCTCCACGCCGCCCCATCCTCCCCTTCAGTCTCACTATCCTCCCTTGCCTTTCTTTTTCACTTATGTACCTGTAAAAGGTTTTGTCCCTACCCACTGATTTTGCAATGTGTTCTTCTGTCTGAGCTTTGGCTTCCTTACTGACCTCCCTGCCTCCTTTTGCTTCTCATGGTACTTCTCCCTATGCCCTTCTGCCTGTGTCTTTTTGTATTGCCTGAATGTAATCTTTTTGGCTTTCACTTTCTTTGCTACCTCTTTGGAAAACCATAATGGTCTCCTCTTCCTTTTCCTCTTGCTAATCTGCTTAATGCATAATTCTGTTGTTCTTGTAATCCCCATTTTAAATACTGCCCACTGTTCCTCAACCCCTGATTCCTGCCCCATTCCCCTTAATGCCTCTTTCAAGTATCTCCCCATTTTCCCAAAGTCTGCCCCCCTAAAATCCAGGATACATGTTTTTGTGTAAATTAGCCAGGTGACGAGTGAGCATAGCAAAATTTCAATGTATGTGCATAACTTTGCCATTGTTACTTACAGTATTTTTACCCCAAATTTTTAACATAGCCTTCTTATGACCCCATGTCATGAACAAGGGCAGTAAAAATTTTTAAATCCTACCCAAAAGGTGATTTTGCCAAGTGACCACAAAATCACCTTTTCAGCTGGATTTATATAATTTCACCACCATCGCTGAGGACCCAAAAGGGCCATATTGAAAATTTGAGCTGAAAATATGCAAAAATATCAAAGTTATGCATCAAAGTTGAAAACTCCATTGAAATACATTGCACTGCACTAGGTTTCTCATATTGCAGTTGGCACTTCCAGTAGCAAGACTTGTCTTCAGTCAAAGAGTGGATCTTCACCCTATGACCTGTTCAGCTGAGTGTGGGTATGTGGGGAATGTGGGAAGTGCGGGCTAGTGGATGCTCAGTTGGAGGTTGGGATGGGGGGGCAGATCATCAAGAGACCATTTTCCTTTTTACAGATGTTAAAAAAAGTGACATTGAGGGATGGTTTTGTTTATTACAGGTTATACTAAATACAGGAATGGCAATCAGAGAGTGGTGGGGGGTGCAACTAGATACCAGGGAAAGACTGAAACATTTTGGGGACAGCTATCGGAGGTTGGGGGTGCCACTAGACACCAGGGAAACATTACGGAATACAGGATGGTGGTTGGATGGAGGGGGTATCACTAGACACCAGAGAAACATAAAAAAATATGGTGACATGAGTGGATGGTGGAGGGTGCCACTAGACACCAGGAACACATTAAAGAATATGGGGAAGGTGATTGGTGGGTGGAGATGCCACTAGACACCAGGAAAACACTAAAAAATACAGCAACAGCGATCAGAGGGGTGCGGGGGTGCCACTAGACACCAGGGAAACATTGAATCATTATGTGCCTGGCAGTTGGAGGGTTGGGGGTGCCACTAGACACCAGGGAAACATTAGAAAAATCCAGTTTTAGGTATTAATGGATCCTTTTTGTATGGCCGTATGAAAAAAGCAGAAGTGAGTCACAAAGATGGATGGAAAAAAGGAAAAACAAAAACTAATTAGGGGGTCATTTTAACAATAATAAAGTATAGAATCAACCTAAGGAGTCTGGATGAGCATGATATATGTATTGGTCTCCGTGCAGCATGTCATTTTTGTGGGTTCTGAATTTATTTTTAAACAAAAGGAAAACAAGATGGCAGCATATGAATCAGAATTTTTTTTCATAAGAAAAAGGATTAGCCCCCATACAAACAAGAATCCTGATTCATGTTGCCAATTTCTTTTTTGTTCCAGGCATGTATCCTGAAGTGCTTACTGAGCATGCTCAGAACCCGAAATTTTTACAATTAATAACTTTGGAACCGGATTAATATTTGTTCACCAAACCAGCGAATGGCTCATCTACGGGCCAAGTCTTTTCTTCACTGAAACCTTCTGACCAAAATTCCAAACCCTCTGGGTGCTAGGGGTAGACAAAGAAACAGCAAAATAAATCACTTTTCCACTATCCAGATCTCAGAATCCGCACATCCAATTGGAACGAAATTTGTCACGTCGAGAGAGATCTACCCCTCGAGACCATGCATGCACAATTTCATGGAAATCCATTGAATGGCTGCAATGTTATTAAAGTGCAGTATCTGGAGTTTAACATTGAACACCCTGCTCAACCCTAAATATAGTGGTGCAACCGCACCACTATAATATGTAGTATAGGCATGTTGTCACACCCTACAATATATTTAGGGTTATACGGGCACTTCAATGTTAAACCCCAAAATTTGCACTTTAATAGGAACATAGAACATAAGAATTTGCCGACAGAAGAGGACGGGGCCTAATACTAACCCCTGCAGTACTCCACTGGTCACCTTGCCCTCCTCTGACTGAGCTCCATTAATTAAGACCCTGTGTGTCCTTTCCTTGAGCCAGTTTGCAATCCAGTTGACTGTCTTCTGACTTAGTCCTATATTCTTCAGTTTATTCATAAGCCTTCTATGGGGTACAGTGTCAAAAGCCTTGCAGAAGTCCAGGTACACCATGTCTACCACTCCTCCCTGATCTACTGTTCTGGTCACCCAGTCAAAGAATTCTATCATGTTTGCTTGGCATGATCTTCCTGCTATAAATCTGTATTGCTTGGGATCAAGCTTTTCTGATTCATTTTGATGATCTGCTATTCTATCTTTCAGCAGTGTTTCCATACGTTTGCTCATGACTGAGGTCAGACTGACTGGGTGGTAGTTCCCAGGCTCCTCCCTGCTTAGATTTTTATATATGGGTACCACCACAGCCTTTTTCCAGTCTAGTGGTATTGTGCCAGTTTCCAGAGATTTATTAAAAAGGTCAGTGAGCGGCGTGGCAATGTCTTCTCATAACTCCTTTAGAATCCTACGGTGGATTCCATCGAGTCCTATTGCTTTGTCTACTTTTAGTATTCTAAGCTTATCTAAAACTCTTTCTCTTGAGAAACAGATGTCATCTGTTGTTCTACTGTTGCATACTGCCTTTCCCATAGTAGGGCCACTGCCTTGGTTTTCAGTTGTGACAACTGAGCAAAAGAATTTGTTTAGCACTTTTGCCTTGTCTTCATCTTTCTCAACTATCTGTCCTTCAGTTGATTTTAGCCTGATTATCCCACCCTTACTTTTTCTTTTGCTTATGTACCTAAAAAATGTTTTGTCCCCCTTTTTTACTCCTTGTGCTATTGTCTCTTCTGTCTGGGCTTTGACTATCCTAATAGCCTTTCCTGCCTCATTCAGCTTTGATATGTAATGTTCCCTGTCTGCTTCTTCTTTTCTTGCTTTGTATTATGTCTTTATGGTGCTTTTTCCCATTGTTCTCAACCCCCCTGTCCTTGTGTCTTTGGTGCAAGCACACACATGTGGAGGCACATGTATGCTGTGTACCTTGGGATGCCCCACTCTACTGGTCACCCGACTCACCTGCACCATAACCAGGCCTCCACCCGGTGATGGCTGGACTGCAGGAGGGTGACCCCCCCTACCCAGGAGAGGAGAGCCACCACTCGATCTTGCTCCCACACTCGACCACCCGTTCTTGTACCCTGATGACCTGAGGTCATTTCCAAATCCAGGTCACCGGCATGACACGAGGTGTGGCATCCAGTGCCTCAACCCTCAGTGCCACTGGGCTGGCTGTCTGCTTCTTTTTTTGTCTGCTTATACTGCTGGAAGGCACTTTTCTTGTGTTTTACTATTGTTGCTGTTTCTTTGGAGAACCACAGCAGCTTTGTTCTTCTTTTTGACTTGCTGATGTGCTTTATTCAGTGTTCAGTGACTTTAAGTAAAGCTGTCTTCAAGGCTTTCCAGCTCCTTTCCATGCTCCATGAGCTGTTGATCCGCAACAAGTTTCTTAACTGAATTTTCATGGTGCTGAAGTCTGCCTGAACTTTGAGCTTTGTGAAACTTGATTCTGCTACCCTTTCCACTGTTAACCAGATTGACCTGTGGTCACTGGTTCCTAGATTTACTCCTACGGTTATGTCTGAGAGTCTGGTGCTGTTTGTTAGCACCAGCTCTAGAATAGTCTGTTCTCAGGTGGGGAATTTCACCAGCTGATTAAGTCCTGCCCCCTTTAAGGTGAGTAGGAACTCTTTGCTGCATTCAGACGATGCCATGAATGAGGATCAATCTACATAAGGTAGACTGAAATCCCCCACTAATAACAGCTTTCCCTTGTCGGCCATCAAGAAGATGTTTTCAAGGAGCTCCTTGTCTATGTCAGAGTCCTGGGAGGGTGGTCTATACATAACTCCCACTCGGATGTGGGTTTTATGCCCTGCTCCTAGGGTGACCCATAGAGCTTTAGGTCTTCCCTGTTTTGCTTGGACTTCTGTTGCCAAGATTCCGTCCCTTACATATAATGCTATCCCACCCCCACCCTTTTTCAAAGTGGTCCTTCCTAAAAGTGTATAACCTGGTATAGCAACATCCCGGTAGGGTTCTCCATAAACCAGGTTTCAGTGACTGCTACCCAGTCTGATTTGGCTTCTGCCATTAATGTGGAGAGGTCAGGCATTTTATTTGATAGACTATGTGCATTGACACACATAGCCTTCCATCCCTGTTTTGTGGAGCACAGTGAAGTAGTAGAAATGTTGTGCTATGTATCAGTGTTGCTTTGCTTGTGCCTATTACACGTATCCCTTTGCCTGTTATGAGAAGTGTTTTGATAGCTACCATTGCCATGATCCCTAAAAGAGACCTGTGTTGAACCAGCTGTTGGTGGGGGAGGTGTTCCTGGCACCCATCCTGCCTCAAGGTGCTCTTGCTGCTTCTCCCCACTCACTAGTTTAAATGGTTTATGTGCACATTGAGTTTTTGTCCGAGCACCCGAATTCCTTGTTTGTTTAGGTGCAAACTGTCAGATCTGTAGAAGTCCCGCTCCCTGAAGTTGTGATAATTGCCGATAAATCTGTGTCCATTTTCCTGGCACCATTGTTTAAGCCACGCATTGAGTTCAGAGATGTCTCTCTGTCTGATCTTGTGCCTGTTTCTGCCCTTTTCCCATACAGGCAGGATCTTCGAGAAAGAGAGAGTGGACGGAAGAGAGTTAATTTGACTGGCCAGATTTGTTATGTTTTGATTGGTCTCATCTACAGTACCTTGTGAAAGGCTATGTCATTTGTGCCTATGTGGAGGATGACATGCAGTTTATGATCCACGTTGCGTACAATATTTAGAATGCGGTCAGTGTCCTGCCACATAGATGTACCTGAGAGACACCTAACAGCAATTTTGGTACAGCCAGATTTCTGAAGCTGAGGCTCCACACCTCGAATAATGAAGTCTCCTACTATTTGTACTTGTTTTTTGGTGGTTGGTTTGTTTGCTTTTTTTGGCAGAATTTTCGATATTTTGCTGTATTTGATCCACCTACTTCTTACCCTCCAACATCTCTGTGCCTGTGAATGTCAGTGGAGAGTATCTATTTGCTGTTTGCACATGTTTGATTGTTGCACTAAGTGTAGGCTTTGGAGCATTGTGGTTTGTGACCAGTTTCCAACCTCCTGGTCTGTTGGTCCTTTTGGGCAATGTGACCTGTTTGGTAAAGGACTGTCTGTTGGTGCTGGTTTGCTGTGAATAATGGAGGATTTTTCTCAGATAGTTTATCTCAGTTCTTGCTGCATGGGGCTGAGTGCTTAGCTCTCTTAGGGCAGAGCATACTGAACAGTATCTCACCCTCAGGATGTATGCTGTCATGAAAATTGAGTCACGTGTGTACTTTGCAACCATTCAATGGATTTGCAAGACATTTTGTATGTGTGGTCTCCTGGGGCAGATCTCTTGACTTACCAAGTTTCATTCCAGACAGATGTGCGGATTCCGAGATACAGATAGTGCAAAAGAGTGAATTTTTTGGACTTTATTCCCATTGGTTTGAATGGATTTTCTGTCAACTTGGCTAGCACCCAGGATGAATTAGAATTTTGGCCTGAAATGTTCTGGATAGAAAGAGGCTGTCCCACAGATGTGCCTTTTGCTTGTTTGGTGAAAAAATATTAATTTGTTCAAAAGTTATTTAATTTTAAAATTACTGTTTGACACTGGTTTTATTTTATTCTTGTTTGTTGAAAGGTTTGTTGTCTCAGAGGTGTTTCAGTCTCCTTCTCACATTGAAGGAGCTAATTGCTTTTCCTCCCACAGCTCTTCCAAAGGATTAGGTGTGTATGTGGGGTGGAGCTGGCAAACTGTCAGTACTCAACAGAAAGAAGGGTTAAAAAGTCAGGTTAGTTGATATCTTGGAGGTAGAAGACTTGGTTTGCTGGCCAAGGCACCTAGCTTCACCTGAGCTCTTCCTTCTAAGACTGCTTGAAAGGCAGAGTAGAGAACTCACTAGAGCAAGGGAGAAGGATTAAGACTTAGTTTGGCTAAGCAGATTTACTGTGTGGTGGTGTTTTTATTTTTACTCACAGGGATTGCTACTGTTTGTTGCTAACATTTCATTGCTTTATTTTTTCTGATTCAAATTGTTGTTGCTGGTATACTTCTTCTGCATTATTACAAGGTGTGCCTACAGGTTAACAGATTACTGCTGTAATCTTCTGATTCAAATTGTCTTTTGCAAGGTATATCTTCTGTTACTGCTTTTATTTTCTGGAGCAAAGTTTTTTACTAGGTATATCTTCTCTGAAATTACTGTATTACAGGTGGAGCTTACATTTTTGTGACTTTTTATCATTGGGCTAGCAAAATTACTGTTTGACACTGGTTTTATTTTATTCTTGTTTGTTGAAAGGTTTGTTGTCTCAGAGGTGTTTCAGTCTCCTTCTCACATTGAAGGAGCTAATTGCTTTTCCTCCCACAGCTCTTCCAAAGGATTAGGTGTGTATGTGGGGGGTGGAGCTGATAAACTGTCAGTAATTTCCAACAGAAAGAAGGGTTAAAAAGTCAGGTTAGTTGATATCTTGGAGGTAGAAGACTTGGTTTGCTCACCAAGGCACCTAGCTTCAGCTGAGCTCTTTCCTTCTAAGACTGCTTGAAAGGCGAGAGAGAAACTTACCAGAGCAAGGGAGAAGGATTAAGACTTAGTTTGGTAAGCAGATTTACTGTGTGGTGGTGTTTTATTTTTACTCACAGGGATTGCTACTGTTTGTTGCTAACATTTCATTGCTTTTATTTTTTCTCTGATTCAAATTGTTGTTGCTGGTATACTTTCTTCTGCATTATTACAAGGTGTGCCTACAGGTGTGCTAACAGATTACTGCTGTAATCTTCTGATTCAAATTGTCTTTGCAAGGTATATCTTCTGTTACTGCTTTATTTTTCTCTGAGCAAAGTGTTTCTTACAGGTATATCTTTCTCTGAAATTATTACAGGTGGTGCTTTTACAGGTTTTACAGTTTTATCTAACATTAGGATAAGCTTTCAGGTTACTGCATTTGTTGTTGACTGATTGTTTCTGCTCTACCTCCTTGTTCTTTCGTCTGTGGTTCTTCTTTTTGGCAGGAAGGGCCTAGCCACCCACCCATCCCCAACCACCCCACACTACACTCCTTTTATAGGGTACCACAGTTGTAACATTTCCTGTGGCAGAACAGGAAGGGCGGATCAGTGGGGCCTCCACAAGGTGATCTCATTTATAGGCACTAGTAATTTAACTTGTTATAACAAGTTAAACAAAGCAAAATTAAACCATTACTTGCATTTTTTTTTCCTTCTAATTACTCTGACTAGGTTACAAACCCAGCAACTTATTTGGAATGGATTTCATTAACTGCAGGTACTGTGGAACAATTTTCAGAAGGACAGTCTTACAGGATTAGGCACTGTCCTACATGCTGGGCCTTTGAGATCTTAGGTCTCAGCTCCGGCAGCATGGGCAGAGATTGCACGCCTCAAATTTCATATTGAAGAGGAATACATTATAAGAACCACCGCCATTTCCCCAGCATCCAACAGAAAAACCTCGACCGCAGAGGGTAGTTGGTCCAGGAGGTTGGCAGGTGGTTAGGAGGAGCAAACCAGGTGCCCCATCACTCTCTGCCTCCAAACACATTACCTCCAAAACCATATAAACACTAAAACAGGTATCTGCCTCATCTCTGAAATCAAATAAAGAGGCAGAAGACACTGCAGAGCAGGACACTGCATGCAAGGAGCTAGTACAACAATACTCACCCAAATCAGGAACCAAAACTAAACAAGCACAAAGGAAATCCAAAACTTGATCATAGGAGACTCCATGATTCGGGAGTTGATACCATCTCCAGCTAGGGTGATGGTCAGATGTCTCCCAGGTACATCAGCATGGAGAGACACTGACCGCATTGCTAAAATTGTTCACAAAGCAGGAGAAAACATTGATGTCCTAGTACACATAGGGACTAATGATCTCGCCAGCCGGTCAGTTGTGGAGACCAAGGAACACCTGACTAGGCTTGGTGACAAACATCATCTATTTCGGTCTGCATCTCCTCTCTGAGATCCTGCCAGTCTGGGAGAAGGGAGCAGATGGACGGAAGGTCAGAGAAGGGAGATAGGGGAGCTAAACACGGGCTCAAGGACTGGTGCCAGGAAAAAGGACACAGATTTGTAGGAACTGGCAACAGTTCTGGGAGCGAAAGTTCTTTAAATTTGATGGACTGCATCTGACTAAAGAGGGAGTCAGTGCATTGGGCAGAAGTTTGACGCCTTTGCAGAATATTTAAACTAGCAATGGGGAGAGGGGCAGCACCCATACGCCGAATGGGAAGAACACCCTCCCCTCAGCTAGTGGTCAAACAGGAATTCAGCGTGTTGCCATTCATTTGCATCACCAGGTAAGAAAAAGGTTTGTCTCCCATACGATGCACAGGGTAATGCCAAACTTCACCCAACAACTAACACACCAAAATCTGGCCAATGAAAATCATGTACACAAATGCTCACAGCCTGGGAAATAAGATCCCAGACCTGCAGGCAATAATGTCAGAGGCTAAACTGGACATAGTAGCACTTAGTGAGACGTGGTTTACCAGTAACCACACTTGGGAGACTTCAGTACCTGGATATGTATTGTTCAGAAGAGACCGAGGTGCAAAAAGGGGGGGAGGGGTGGCCCTGTATGTTAATGAAAATATCAAAGCTACAGAAATTCAGAATACACATAAGGAGCCAGAAGAACTGTGGGTCACCCTGGAAACAGGTAATGGGACAGCCATAAGAACTGGGGTTGTCTACAGGCCCCCAGACCAGAGGGAGGACATAGACACATTACTGTTAGAAGATATACAAAAACATGACAGCTAAAGGGGAGGTTCTGATAATGGAGACTTCAACATGCCAGATACAGATTGGTCAATACCAGCAGGAACATCTGCCAGAACTAGACTCATAGTGGATTCCCTGCAGGAGGGCCTCAAACAACTGGTACAGCAACCCACAAGAGACAGGGCTATCCTAGATCTAGTACTGACTAACAAAGAAGGGATCACAGATCTCCAGGTAGAAGGTCACCGGAACAGTGACCATCACATGGTATGGTTCAATTTGGCTACTACATCTAAATCATCCCATTCCAAGGCAAAATATGGGACTTCAGAGGAGCTGACTTTGATAAGATGGCCAACAGAGTTAAGCTTAGCCCTGGCAAAAAGAAACACAGGTGAGGAGGTACAGGCAAAGGGGCAAGCATTATGATACAATACTTGAAGCAACATCCCATTGTGTTAGACAGAAAAGGAAGTGCAAAAGAAGAAAGAAACCACTTTGGTTCTCAAATATAGTAGCAGAAAGGTCAGAGCCAAAAGGCTGGCCTTCAGAAAATATAAGGGAACACAGCGGGATGAAGATAGGAGGCATACCAAACTGCCTAAGGGAAGCAGGTAAGGGTAAGGCAGGCAAAGTCCCAAACTGAGGAAACACTAGCACCTAACAGTAAAAGAAGGTGACAAGACTTATAGATACATTAGTGAAAGGAGAAAGTCCAGAGGGGTATTGCTAAGCTTAATGGAGAAAAGGGGAGCATGTGAGAGGAGGACCCCTGTAAAGGCATCTATCCTAAATAGATACTTTGCTCAGTATTTACTGAAGAGAAGGTAGGGCAGGGCCCACAGCTCAAGCATCATGGACACAGGGGGAGGGAGGGTGAGCACTACTCCTTCACAAAAGAAAGGTCCTACAAGAGCGCTAAGCTCAGGTGGATAAGGCAATGGGACCTGATGGCATACATCCCAGGGTACTTAAGGGCTAAAGGAGGAACTAGCAGAGCCATTAGCAGAATTGTTTAGTGAGTCTCTGAGCACAGGAGAGGTCCCAGAAGACTGGAGAAAGGCTCATGTGATCCCACTCCACAAGAGTGGTAGCAGGGAGGAGGCGGGAACTACAGACCGGTCAGTCTTACCTCAGTAGTGGGCAAGATTATGGAGGCACTCTAAGGAAAGGATAGTGCAACACCTGGAATCCATAGGGGCACAGGATCCAAGACAGCATGGGTTTACAAAGGAAGGTCCTGTCAAACTAATCTCATAGATTTCTTTGACTGGGTAACCAGAGTGGTGGACCAAGGGGAGCAGTTGATGTCGCTTACCTTGACTTCCAGCAAAGCTTTGACACTGTTCCACATAGAAGATTGATAAATAAGCTAGGTAGGCTCGGGTGGGTCAGAAGTTGGTCAACTGGGTGGCAAACTGGTTGGCTGGCAGAAAACAGAGAGTGGTGGTAAATGGTATACAGTCAGAAGAGATGCAAGTCACAAGTGGGGTACTTCAGGGATCAGTCCTGGGGCCAGTCCTATTCAACATCTTCATTAGTGACCTCGCAGGATGGACTAGAGGGTAAGGCTTGTCTGTTTGCAGATGACACCAAGATCTGCAACAGAGTAGATGATCCAGATGGGGGTGGCAGAATGAGAAGAGATCTGGATAAACTAGCAGAATGGTCAGAAGAGTGGCAACTGGGATTTAATGCAAAGAAGTGCAAAATCATGCACATAGGGAAGAGAAACCCTGAAGCCACTTATAGGCTGGGAGGAGTTGCTAGCAGTCACAAAGGAAGAAAGAGACTTGGGCATCATCATCACTGATGACCTAAAATCATCCAAGCAGACCTCTAAAGCAGTAGGTAAGGCTAGGGCTGTTAGGTGTATTAGTAGGGTATCACAAGTCGTAAGAGGGAGGCAATAATCCCTCTGTACAAGACATTGCTAGGGTCCTCATCTGAGTACTGCGTGCAGTATTGAGGCCACACCTTCACAAGGATATTAACCAAATTGAGGCAGTCCAGAGAAGGGCAACTAAAATGGTGCAGGGACTGCATCAGAAGACATATGAGGACAGATTAACTGAGCTCAATATGTACCTGAGCAAAGGAGGGAGAGAGGTGATATGATCGAGACATTTAAACACCTTAAGGGCATAAACAAGTGAAAGAGTCTAACATGTTTAAATATAAGAAAAATAGCAGGACAAGAGGACACAGCATGAGATTAGAGGAGGCCGATTAAGGGGAATGTGAGGAAATTCTTTTTCACAGAAAGGGTGGTAGATGCATGGAATGGCTTACCACAAGAAGTGGTGGCTATGAATACAGTGCAGGGCTTCAAACAGGCATGGGATAGGCATAAGGAGCAATACAAATGACTATGAATAGATAGGTCACTGACAGAGCAAAGGCGATGGCACATTTATAAGGTAGAAAAGAAATGGGCAGACTGGAGGGGCTCATGGTCCTTATCTGTCACAACTTTATGTTTCTATGATTACTTTGTTCTGCGCATGCTTAGTGAGCACTGAAAAATAGCTGCATGAAATGAAAAAAATAAATTTTTTTGTATGGGGCCAATCTTTTTTCATGAGGGGAAAATGATTGTTTCATTTGCTGCCATCTTGTTTTCCTTTTTTCCATAAAAATTCAAATTTGAAAACACTCAAAATAAACATTTCTGAGAGCAACCACCACTTGTAGCTTGTTCATTTGGACCCCCTTAGCTGGATTCTGTACTTAACTGTTGCAGAACTGCCCTTAAAATTTTTTTTAAGATTATAAATCTTGTTTAGATTCTTGTTTCATATGACGACTCACAAAAAAAGATATTTTTTCGTATAGGGAATCAATGTATTTCAATGGGGTTTTCAATATTATTGCATAACTTTGTCATTTTTCAAGATTTTGGCACAACATTTTCAAAATATCCTATATGATACCTCACCTCTTGAACAATGTTGTTGTCATTTCATAAGTCCTGCCTGAAAGGTCATTTTGCAGTTGGTTATCAAACTCACCTTTCGGGTGGGATTTCAAAATTTTCACCATACTTATTCATGAGGTGGGGTCATAGGAAGGGAATCTTGACAGTTTGGGGTCAAAGTATGCTAAAATGGCAAAATCGTGCATACCTGTTGATATTTCACTACTCTCACTTGTAACTTTCTTAATTTTCAATATTTTAACCCCAAATTATCAACATAGCCGTTTCTTTATACCACCTCATGAATGTGACAGCTGTAATTTTTCAAATCTTGCCAAAAATGTCTATTTGCGCCCCTGCTACAGAATTATGCTACAGTAGCACTGAATGACATTCTGGTGGGGATTTGACAGTTTTTACTGCAGGGTTAATGAAGTCAAGCAATAGGAAGGCTGTGTTGACAATTTGGTTGCTGTTGTTCTACAAATGGAAGTGCAGTGCCCAGAGATTCTTGTACTTACCCATAAACATACATATATGCATCTATGGAGGGATGGGAGCACAGGGCCCGCATGGCCCTGTGCTTCATCAGAAAAATAAGGATACCATTACACTATCTCAAAAAGTACAGATGCATGGGATCACAGGGCCAAGATGGCCTTGCGCTATAACTGGAAAATAAGGATACCAATATACTATCTCAAAAAGTAAAGAAATTATTTTCAAAAACTGCATTAATGCAACATTTATGGTTCAGTCTAAAGTGACAAAAGTAGGGAAATGTGGCTTTAGGGTTTCCAACCCTAAAATCCAAATGCCACCCCTAAAGCAAATCAAGGGTGGGGTCTTCCTAGGGGTTATCAACCCTAAAGCTCACCCCATCCTATACACTTCAGAAACATACACACCTAAGGAGGTGTGATTTAGGGTTGACAACCCCTAGGAAGTGTCCAGCCCTGATTTCCTTTAGGGTAGCATTGGGGTTTTAGGGTTGGAAACCCTAAAGCCACATTTCCCTACTTTTGTTGTTTTAGCCAGAACCCTAAATGTTGCATTAATGCAGTTTTTTTTGCAAAGAATTTCCTTACTTTTTGATATAGTATAATGTTATCCTTATTTTCCTGTTGGAGCGCAGGGCCCTCTGGGCCCTGCCCTCCCATCTCTCCATAGATGCATATATGTATGTTTATGGGTAAGCATATATATATACATATATATATATATATATATATATAGTTAGTTAGTTTTTTAAAAGACTAATGTTTGCAGTTCTAGGGGTGACACAACCAGCCACACATACCCTTCTTGGGCTATTTAGACCAGCTTCCTCTAGCCTCATTCAGAAGCACTGTGCCCTAGCTGTAGCCCATGGCTCTGTTAGGGCTTTGTCTGCCCCATCCCCTCCCCATTTCTTCTGCTGCTTTCCTCATTACTTTTAGGACTGCTGCATTCCTCATTGCTTTTGGCCTTTCTGTTTGGTTTGCGCCTTCAGCGGCTTTTTAGGTTAGTATGTAGTCTTTCTACCCTCCTTGGATGTAGCAATGTGCTTCTTTTTTCCTTTGATCTGTCGCTTATGCTGCACACCTTTCCTTGTGTAACTGAATTTAGGTAAACTGAATGAAGTATTTTCAGTGAGTTTTGATGATGAATAGAAAACATAATCTGGGATTTAAGTACATTATGTAACAATGGGTGTTGACAATGACTAACCAGTACTTTTTATTAATCAGTGGTCTTACAAACCCTATGGGTTTGGTGAAATGATGCCTCAGAAAACAACAAACTGAAAATTGGAATTGATGATAACAAAATACTGCTCAGTGCTGTGTTGGCAAGAGACAATTTTATTTGCTTTTCCCAAAGGTGTGCTGCTATTGACCAGCAGTGGAAATGGAAAACAGTAACAGGAGATAAAATATCTACAGTCTAGGGTTATACACATACTGTAAGACTTTTTTCATATTTACGTTTTACTAAGTACACCTTTATATGCACTATGAAAGGTAATATGTCCATAAAATTATATTTCATTTTAATTTTACCATTCCTACACACACACAGCAGAAATTTCTCCCCACTTTGTGTTCTGGAACTATGCTACTGTTTGAGTTTCATTACTGGAACTGTGCATTTTTTATCCCACCCATTTCTAGCACTGGTTATGATTTTAGCCAGGAGCAAAATAGCTCTATAACTCTCTTAAAAAGGTATGTTTTCAAACTGGAAGAATGACAGAAGTTGACTATAATATTGAATAAAAAGGTGTGATGGGAACACAAACAGATTGAAGAAATTGGAGAAAGGTTATATACGGAACTAATGCTATCAATCAGAGAAAACCTATTGTACTCAGAAGGCAAGAAAATTGTAGAACATTTTAAGAAATGAATAAATAGGATTAAAAATGAGAGACCCCATGCAATGTCACAGTTGGTGGTACAATTTTGGTGGGGTGGGGTGGGAAGGCAACAGGCTCCCTCTTCTACCATCACCAAAAAGCTGTCAGACATGAAAGGAAGACCTAGCAGCTGGGAGTTGGAATCTCCTTTGTGACTAAGAAACAATGCAAATTAATTTATTTAGTTTTTGTTGACCGGGTAAATGCACTAGGCAAAAAAATGCCTATTTTTAGGCATGACCCAGACATTACATACCAAAAAAAAAAAAAATGCATCACAGAGAATGATACAAAGCAATGAAAATTAATGTAACAAATAAGGCACAAACAGTCCACATACATTACAACATAAGTAGAAATTAATATAAAATAGTTGGACTCCGGGATTGATCCTTGCAACCAGAGTCATCAGCTCCAAGCACTCAGCTACTGTAGGTATTCAGAAGTTAGTCATCACAATATTTCCAGCTACTAACACCAGAGATGTGACATCTATAGACATTTGAGCATGAAAAAAGCACCAGACTCTAGGAACTATGCCATGCATCAACAACCATGGCACCAATACTTATATTCTCCCCACCCACCCAACCAGCACTTTCCTTTAGGAGTACTTCTGAGCTGTTAGTATTGCAATTTCATTGTAGTTGCTTGCTCAGTTCTTGGTAGTCCAGTGGCCTCCCTCAATAACCCAAGCCTACCAACAGTGCCTGACATCAAGTGAAACCCCTTCTTCCTAGCCCTGCTCCCTCATTCTATACATCAAGCTTCCTGTGCCCTCATCAATCTACATCCCCAGCTGGGTGTTCACTTTCCCATTTCATACATGCAGCCCCTAGAGAAATACTTGAAGCAGTTTGACCTGCCCTGTGGGCATTGTGGCATGTGACTGGGTCGCTGGTGTACAGAGATCAGAAAACTGCTGAGCACAGCACAGCACCTAATTGAAATGCCAAAACCAGCACCTTTCCCTTACCAGTCACATGTGACTCACTGACTGTGCAGGGAAAGGCTTGCAACCCCATTATGTATAGCTCTGGGGCCAAAATGAATAACTGTGCCACAATGTGGACATTCTGACTAGTTTTTACAACTTATTGTGAATGTGTATGGAGTCAATGTAAGAATCAGCTGCAAGCTAATAAGTCCTATCCAGGCTTACTCATAGTTTGAAATACATTTGATACTAATTATACTTCACAGGAGGCTGCTGGTTTGTGGTCATATATACTGTCAAGTCAGAATCTAGTGCACCCCCATTGCCAAAAGTGCTGTCTTGAAAGGACCTGCATAGTTCAGCTTTTTTTTTTTGTTTAGCACCTTGGGGGATGCTGGTTTCTGAGCTAAGATATTTATTAACAATACAACTTGGCAACAAGATGTTCAAAACATTTTCATTTGAGTTACTTTGACAGGTCATGTATTAACCCAACAAGCATTTGTCAATGCTGAATGTTTGCTTGCTGGCATTGGCTTTGGTAGTGTAGAAGTTACAGAGCTGCATAATAGAAATGGCAGTGAAGTATTGAACTGAAGCCAACCCCACCACCACCCTGCAGAGAGTGACAGGCATTGGGGTGTGCCTTTGGGTCGTCAGGCATAACGGCCACGCCATTTCACCACACCCTACCCTGCAGACACTGACAAGTGTCACGGTGTGCCTGGGGTCTTTGCCTTATACACCCCATTGCATCAGGAAATATGGTGAGATGGGTGGGTATAGAGAATAGGGTGAACTTGGGGTCAGAGTCCAAGGCATACCTCGATGCCTCTCACTGGCTGCAGGGTGTGGAATGGTATGAGCATTACAAGCAAGAATCCCAAGTCACACCCCTGATGCCTGTCATTCTCTACAGGGTGGGGTGTTATGGTTGGAAACCCTAACACCTCAGGCATTCATTGGTATTTTCACTCCAAATTTTCAACATGTTTTTTTTGTGACCCCCACCTCATGAACAGTGACAATATGAGTTTGTTAGCCGAAAGCTGCTTATGCACAGTGACTATGGCACTTAGCACCACAGGTGCAAAAACACATTCCGAACAGGATGTGAAAAATGACAGCTGTCTTGTTCATGGAGAGGTGTAAAAAATGGCAATGTTGCAAATCTGCAGTAAAAATATTAAAAAAACTGGTGACGTCACGAGCGTGCATAGAAACTGTGCAATGCACACCCGTAATGTAATTAGTTTGGGGATTTTTTACAGCAGATTGTCAACACAGGCATTTTGGGACCTCCGATCATGAACAGTGTCACTGTGATTTTCTTTATCTGTCCCGAACAATGATTTCCCACAGCGACCACGCATCTCTGCGCTGAAAGTGTGAAAACACATTTCAACCATGTTATCGAAAAATGACAGCTGTACTTTTCATAAGGAAGTGTGGAAAATGCCCACTGGTGAAAATCTGGACTGAAAATATTACAAAGTCATGAACTATAGGTGCGTGGAAACCGCGCAATGCCTACCAGAACACAGTCATTTTATGGACTTTTGTTACCAAATTTTCAGCATAGCCATTTGAAGACCTCTGCTCATGAACAGTGTAACTGTGATTTTCTTAATCTGTCCCAAACATTGCTTTCGCACACCGACTGCACCACTGTACGCTACATGTGCGGAAACACATTTGGGGTGACATGGAAAATGGCAGCTGTACTGTTCATAAGGAAGTGTAATAAAATGGCAGTGTGGAAAATCTGGAGTGAAAATATAGAAAATTCGCAAACTTACGAGCGTGCGTAGGAATTGCGCAACGCACACTTGTAAAGCAGTCATTTTTAGGAATTATTTCACCAAATTTTCAACATAGCCATTTTAAGACCTCTGCTCATGAACAGTGCCACTGTGATTTTCTTAATGTGTCCCACACATTGATTACGCACACCGACTGCGCCATTGCACGCTACATGGGCAGAAACATGTTTTGGGCAAGATGTGAAAAATGACAGCTGTACTGCTCATAAGGAAGTGTAATAAAATGTCAATGTTGAAAATCTGGAGTGAAAATATTGAATATTCGCAAACTTACGAGCGTGCGTAGGAACTGCGAACGCGACGCCATAAAACAGTCATTTTTAGGAATTTTTCACCAAATTTTCAACATAGCCATTTTAAGACCTCTGCTCATTAACAGTGTCACTGTGATTTTCTTAATGTGTCCCATACATTGATTTCGCACACTGACTGTGCCATTGTGTGCTACATGGGCGGAAACGCGTTTTGGGCAAGATGTGAAAAATGACAGCTGTACTGCTCATAAGGAGGTGTATGTAAAATGGCAATGTTGAAAATCTGGAGTGAAAATATTGAAAATTCGTGAACTTACAAATTTTCAACATAGGCTTTTTGAGAGCCCACCTTATGAACAGTGGCAGTGTCATTTCACTACTCGGTCCCAAAAGGTGATTTCATGCAGTGACTGCGCAATCACTCTTCAGGCCCGATTAACACCATGACAGTGAGAGCATTCATGAGAAGGGGTCCCAAAAACCCCATGTTGAAAATTTGGTGCATAAATTCCAAAAAATGCCTGAGATATGCAGCAAAGTTGAAAAAACCCTATCTATCCCATTATACAGCTTACCGGCATTTCCTCAGTTCGCGGTTGGCTTTGAAGAGTGCAGACGTGTTCCCGGTCCACCGAAGATCGTCACGCTGGAGTCCGGAGGTAAGTATGAGGTGAGGGTGGGGAGGCGGTGCACAGTGGATGGGCGCGGGTGGGGCAGAGACTACGGGGACCATTTTCCAGTTTCAGGTTGTTTTTTTTTAAATGACGATGCGGGATGTTTGCTGCACTGGGGTGGGATCCCAGCATGGCACAAGGATGGCTGGTGGGCGGGAGCATGGAGCCAGTGGGGATTGGGCACCCTGTCAGCGATGAGATATGTTGTCACGCTGGGGTGGGCTCTCAGCGTGGCACCCTGTATTCTGGGTGTGTGTGTGGAATTAGTGGAGCCAACGGGGATTGGGCACCCCGCCGCTATATTTGAGAGTGGGGGCTACGCTTGGGTGGGCACCCAGCGTGGCATATGGAACACTGTTTTGGGGGGCACGAGCACAGCGGATGGGGATTGGGCACCTCATGGCTACACAGTGTGTGTGTGTGGGGAGTGAGCACATGTGTGTGTGTGTGTGTGTGTGTGTGTGTAGGGGGAGCACGCATGAGCAGGTGATATCTTATCGCTGCTCACTGAAGTGTAGCTCCCCCTTTCAACTGTACACCACTGAAATTCACCACTGTCATAGACAGCTCAAGCAGGCATTGGAGAACTGTGGCCGTGCCTGCAAACACACTGACTGAATTGGAAGAGGGCTGCCACACCTCCGAAAACTCGGATGATGGCTCTATGTTTCTTGCACATGCATGCAAGCAAACATAAAAATGAGAAACTACTGTATATAAAAAAATTAAATAAATCAAAAAAATACAGGACAACAGAAAATGTAAATCATTTAAAGTGCATAGGAAGCACTATAGGACATTTTTACACGGAAAAAGGAAAGCTGTCCAGTACAGAGAGAGAGAGAGAGAGAGAGAGGAGGAGATTGAGCAAGAGGAATGACAGAACAGTTAAGAATATAGATAATGGGTTCAATATATGGTTACTGACTCTATGACTAACACAATTTTCAACATCTCAATTTCTTCAGGCATATAGATGCCATGCACTCGAAATTCTTTCACAAAATAGGTAAGGAATTAATCACATATCCCACTCGTAGGTCACCAAGAAATAATTCTCAAAAAGATCCTCCTGAAATTTGATTATGGTAACTTGATCTGCAGTGCACTTTCTAAATCCACGTTGGCATCATTGGACCCCTTCTACTACTCTTTCTGTTGCTATGTTCTAAACCAACAGTTCACAAGCCTCAAATCCTGATGGTCTTAAAAGGCTCAAACTTTAGCCACCAGAACTTTTGTTGTGCCTCTCTCCTTATTTGTTCACCCCAGACCCTTTGTTATACCTCAATCCCTTTGATACAACACATTTCATTGCACACAGTGTACAATAATCAAGTCACTAACGTATTTTAACTTGTGATGTATCTTCTACGTCTATTTAAAAGATAAGACAGTGTTCATTCCATTACCTTTGTAACTGGAGGTCCAAAGAGCTGTGTGGCTACAGGAGAGTGTGTTGAGGACTGCGTGTGGCTACAGTGGTCTCATTTGAGAAACACTGCTCTATACTGCTCTTCTCACACCTACCAGTGCTCCCTCTATTCTGATCTTGCACTTCCTTTTCTTGAAAGTCAACACCTTTGCCACTCTGCTACCCTACTATCTAATTTCTGGTACTCTGACCTCCCCATTATCTCTCCTCTCCCCCTCAGTCCCCTCTCCCCACTCCCACAGAACTCTTGACTCCTAACCCTTCAAATCTTCCCTTTTCAGAACCTCTACAGGGCAATCTTCCTTTTCATACAGACATCCCAACCTCTGGAACACCTCCCTCAGTCTGTTCATTTCTCCTCTTTCCTTTTTTCCCCAGAAAACCTGGGTCTGAGTTCACAGTTTCCC
The DNA here is from genome assembly GCA_016271365.2 of Neoceratodus forsteri. Lineage (NCBI taxonomy): Eukaryota > Metazoa > Chordata > Ceratodontiformes > Ceratodontidae > Neoceratodus > Neoceratodus forsteri. The sequence goes on from CM057449.1 coordinate 823,761,998, forward strand.
CTGCTGCTGTACCTAAATAATTCACTTCAGCATACTAGACACTTTACTGTGCCTTTCTCTCTGTCTCTAGGTATTGTGTCTCATATTAGTGTGGTATCTGCCCATGCCTTTGTACACTGACTTTTCACCTCCTGCTGCAGTATGCCACTGTTTTATATCTATATGATCTAGTGACAATATGTGCATTATATATAAATTGTACCCCGTCTGTATATGTAGTACTGGAGGAAGGTACCTTGTTTAATTTTTCTACCAGTATTTTGCATGATTTACATTCTCAAATTGATTTAATTTTGTGTTTTACATCCCATGTCCTTTTCCAGCAGGTCTCACCTGGAAACAGTCCTCAGCTCAATTGGCTTTTCTTGATCAGCCTTTTTAAATTACTACATAACTAAATAAAAAATGCATGTTACATTGGTTTACTAACACAGTTTGGCAATATCCCATCATCAAGTCCAGTAGATCATTCTGGATGATGACTGCACAATGGGCAGAAAAGTTATACAGACAGGCTCCAACTGTACCTACTGTCAGAATTAATCATTTTATGAAAATATTTTTTTTAAAATAAATGATCTTATTTGGAAAGTAAGACTGCAGATAGAAGAGACTGTTAATAACAAAAAGACACTAAAAATAATTTTAATAAAGAAAAGACACTAAAAAAAATGTTATTCTGTTTATCCCAACAACAAAAAGGCATATAATAAACTAAATAATAAGATGATTCTAGGAGATGATTGTTTGTTTGCAGACATATGTAAAATCAACATAAATGGATGGGATCCAATATTAATAAAATAATTAAAAAAATAATATGAGCATTTTAACATAAAAGGAATGGAAGGACAACATACAGTAATTGTCTCCATTTCCGATAAGGGGGAACAGAGCAAATCCACTATTGCATTAACTAATAAGCCTTATTACAGCAACATTGCTGCAAATATCTATGTCAAAATAGTAATAAATAATTTAGAGAATTGCCCCAATGCAAGTTCTTTCTAGAAAAGCAAAATAGATTTGGAAAAGGATATTCCATAATACATTGTTGTTTTATTTGTATTATAATACTATAAAATAAAGGGAGAGAATGTCTACATACTTGATTTACAGAAGATTAAATGGTGCCCCAGACTTTTTAATTAGAATAACTATATGGGAAAGACTAATAACTTAGCCAGAGTAGAGAAATGTTGGATCTGATTTACTCTTTAAATACTGATACATGGACACTTGTAAGGATGATTAGAGATATTAATCTGACAAAACAGTTTAGGACTGTAAAACTTGTTGGTTTCTCAGCCTTCTTTATATGTTTTCTTGCCACAGGCAAAGAAAACATATTTGGATCAGTTTAGGGGCTTTTGGGCTTAGCAAAGCCTCAGCCTCTCAGATTACTACAACTGGGAACTTGGAACATCATTATTAGCCAGTTTGGAGTGGAGCTATAAAAAATTCATAATGTATTAAAGGTAGCAAGCACACCCTACATAAAACATCAGGTAGTTCCTGCTGTATTATCTGAGTTTCTTGTCCTATATGTCATGTGCATTCAATTAGTTCTTCCACAATGAACATATAACTTCCACTGTTTTTGTTTGGTAATATTTTTACATGCCTGATGTGAAGAGGACAAACAATATTTGTTGATGTCAACAAATGTGAGGGTGTATGCAAGCTTTCATCTTTACAGAGCTTCAGCCATTCATATTGTTGCACAATGCTAACCAACCCAACTGCTATTTAATGCTCTACAGTCTGATTAGAAAGCTCAAACACAGTGTAATGTCACATATGTCCTTTACTCATTAGTCTCTGGGGCTGCCAATCAGTGTTATTGTAGACATGCACTTATTTTCCATCTTTAGCCAGTGACATAATAACAAAATGCAGTCCTTATGGTACAGGACAATTAGAGAGCCTTTACATGATGTAATCTCACATATATACTATACCTGTTAGTCTACTGAGCTATAAATCACGATTATGTTTAAATGCAACAGGCAACAACAGTTCTCACATTTCAGTTATCAGTAACCATTGCTAAGGTTTAAAGTAGATGTGTGAGTGGGGGTGGTAGAACATTATATGTACTGACCAGAAAATGGATGGAACAAAAGTGAAATTTTTAATTTTTGAAGTAATTGGCCCCAATTCTCAAAGAGATACACTTGATGTAAACTGACTTGCGCTGAGAAAAATGGTGCAAGTAGCAGTTTACACCAGGAGTTGCAACATTCAGCATTCTGCAAAGTAGCCTGCGACATGCCACAGGCTGCTTTCACCAAAGTGGACTTATGCCACCAGTTATGCCATAAACCCCATATGACATGGCACTATGGGGTTTATGGCAGCAGTTGCACCCTGTTCTGGAAAGGCAGCCTCAAAGTCCCCAATTTTGCTATTCTAAAACAACTCCTGGAGGACATCTGTCAAAGTACAGTTACACCAACTAATAGCTGGTGTAAGTGTACTTTGCATCCTCTGGAGGTTGCACCAATGTGTCAACAGCCCCGATCCCCCACTATATACAACCCACCATCCCCATCCCCATCCTCCAAACAGTAGAATAAGCCCCGCAGGGCTGTGGGTCTCCCCCTGCCCCAGTCCCCCAATGTGTAAAAAAGCCACTCAGGGCAATCAGACTCCCCTGCCCCAGACCCCCAATGTGCAAATAAAGGCCCCTCAGAGCTTTTGGAACCCCCAAGTCCTGATCCCCACAAGGTAATAGTAACAGCCCCTCCCAAGCCCCGATTCCCAAACCTACGTCCTGGTGGTTTTGCAAACAGTAGTACAATAAAAAATATATCCCCATTATCCCTGGTAGTCTAGTGGTCCCCCACCTCCCACCTGGCAGTGCCAGACCACCCTGCATCCCCCTGACCCATACTGAGTCAGTGACTGGCACAGTCCACCTGTCACCACCACGGCCAGCCACCAACTGAGCTCCATATGAGCGCGTACTACTGTAACTAGTACGCACTCAATGAATGACAGCTCATTCATTGAGCACATACTATTTGCAGTAGTATGTGCTCATATGGAGTTAAGTCGGTGGCTGGCCACGGTGAGAAGTGGCTGTGCCAGTCACCAACTGGGATGGGTGGGGGAGTTGGTGGTCTGGCACTGTCAGGTGGGGGGCCACTAAACTACCAGGGAAAATGGGGTTATGATTTTGTTTTCATGCAGTGTACAATACCATAAGGACTTAGGTTTGGGGATCGGGGTAGAAGGGTGAGATCAGCTGTTAACTATTCATTATGGGGATCAGGACTTGGGGAGGATCCAATAGCCCATGTGGGCTTTTGTTTGCCCATTGGGAGACTGGAGGCAGGGGGCTCCGATAGCCCTGAGGGCCTTTTGTTTGCACATTGGGGGACTGGGGGCAGGGTGGTCCGATAGCTCTGAGGGGCTTTTGTTTGCATTGGGGGACTGGAGCTGAGGGGGCACTTGCACCATGGCTGTGCACATGCCATAGGCTTGCGGTCAACAGTACAGGTATGCCCTCTGTTTGGCATACCTGTGCAGTTGACGCAAGTCACAGGACTTAGCTGCAGGGACCCTGCCCCTTACAGAATCGGGTGCAGAGTCCTTAGTGCAACTGCACTCCTCACATGTTGCAACTTGCAACATGCACAGGGGTGCTTCTAGAATTGGATCCATTGGCTAAAATGACTGTGTTGGTATTATTAGACAACTATCCTGCCAAAGCTAAAAGAAAAAAAATCTTATTCTTCTAATAGAATGTTGCACACCTGAAAAAAAGTTTAGCATGGAAGTCTATTTGAACACAAGCACCAGTGGGCTCTGTGAGAGATCTTACATTTCTGCATTCACTATTGATTGCTAAAGTTTATAATAGTTGTCAATGGGGGCACTAAAGAAGTACAGACCAGAAAATGGAAGGACAAGAGTGAAAGTTTTAATTTTAAAGAGCTTGGCTAAAATGGCTGTGTTAGCGTTGTCAGGCAACTAATCTGCAAAAGCCAAAAGAAAAAAAAAAGTTATAAAACAATGAATGGAAATGGATCATCCTGATTGGCTTACAGTGTTCTAAAATTGTTAAATTAATGACTGGGAAACTCTCATGTGCAATTGAAAAAATAAGAGTTTTAACTAAAAAGCATCATTTACAAATATGGAAACAGTTTCATTTAATAAAAGCATTAGGTCAGTCTGGGGATTGGGCTTCCTTTCTTCATTTCACCCTAGTGCCTTTAGGTGCTCAGCAATCATGACCCATAAGGTTAGATTAATGGATGGTAAGGTAACCCACCCACACACACACCCCTCCCCCAACCCCCAGTTGTGCCTTAATCCATATAATTGTCTAATAGAATGTTACACTCCGGAAGAGATTGTAGTGAGTGTCTCATGATCCCTTAGGTCTAGCTCCATAGTAGTAGTAGTAGAAGTACATTTCATTTATATAGCTCCCTTTTAAGGTTAAGAGCACTGAACAAGTCAAGTAAACAGTTTGCTACAATGCAGACAAGAGGCAGGAAGAACAGAATATGGAGAAAATACAAAGACTGGCAAGTCATAAACGAAATACAACAATAAATACATACATATAGTACATGATTAAGTACCCAATGCTAAGAACTAATGTGAAATCATGGAAAGCCTGCATCCATAAATGCTGTTGATCTAGAATATACAGTATCAACAGACGGGGCTGAATGGATCTTCTCTAGAAGGGTGTTCAATGGGACAGGCATTGCAACAACTATGTCTCTGTTTCCTACAGATTTTAAATGTAAAGCAGTAGCCCTCAACAGCCCCTGATTTGTAGACCTAATTGTCCTCCAAGTGCTGTAAGGAGTCAAAAGCTCACAAAGGTACAAGGGTCCCAGCTTGTTCAGGGTATAAATATTAAAAAATGTGCATTGTTGTTAACTCACTACCTTACCTGCAGTCAACGTATGACGTGCCACAAGGCATACACAACTCAACAGCCACATGAACAGCTCTCCATCTAGATGACTCTCACATGCTTACTGCTCCCCACTGTGAGTCTAAACCTTCTTGTTCCTCTTGTGCAGTTAACAGTTAGCTGTAAGAGTGGATTTCCCTATCTGTGGCTTCTGTCACTTTTTCTCTTGTACCACTGGCCTCACTGTCCCCTGCCCTCATGATCCTCTATCCCACTCAGGGCTTTTAAAAGCAGCTGCAGAGGGCTCCAACTTTGTCAGCTCATACCACCTACTACTTCTCTTCGCAGCCCTGACCACTTTACCGGCCCCCTCTCATGGCATACCCACATTGCTGTGGGAGTGGCTCAGATACATTTGTGGTTCCCTTCTGTGAGGCTCTCACTTCTTCTCTTCACAGCCCTGACCACTTACGCCTCCTCTCATGGCATACCCACATTGCTGTAGGAGTGGCTCAGATATACATTGTGGTTCTGTAGAGGCTCTCACCTCTTCTCTTACAGCCCTGACCACTTTACCCGCCCCATCTCATGGCATACCCACATTGCTGTGGGAGTGGCTCAGATACATTTGTGGTTCCCTACTGTGATGTACTCACTTCTTCTCTTCGCAGCCCTGACCACTTCACCGCCCCTCTCATGGCATACCCACATTGCTGTGGGAGTGGCTCAGATACATTTGTGGTTCCCTACTGTGAGGTACTCACTTCTTCTCTTCGCAGCCCTGACCACTTTACCTGCCCTCTCATGGCATACCCACATTGCTGTGGGAGTGGCTCAGATACATTTGTGGTTCCCTCTGTGAGGTACTCACTTCTTCTCTTCGCAGCCCTGACCACTTTACCTTCCCCCTCATGGCATACCCACATTGCTGTGGGAGTGGCTCAGATACATTTGTGGTTCCCTGCTGTGAGGTACTCACTTCTTCTCTTTGCAGCCCTGACCACTTTACCCCCCCCCATGGCATACCCACATTGCTGTGGGAGTGGCTCAGATGCATTTGTGGTTCCCTGCTATGAGGTACTCACTTCTTCTCCGGCTAATGGCTCCACAGCAGCCAGCATTGGGGAGAAAAAAGATGTATTTGTCTCTTTCTTGTTTAGCAAAAGAAGTGTGGCTGCACTCACTCCATGGCTTTTCTCCCTGTTGTGGAGGGAAGGAGGTAGACACAATAATCCAGTAGTCTGGGGAGGTAAAAAACATCCCTGGATGCCCTTGACAGCAGCAACAGCAAAACCACTGCTTAACACTCAAGCATGGCAACCCGCAAATCCTTCACATTCACTAAGTATTACAGTACATTGTCTTCCCATTGGCATGTTAAAATTAACAATCTAAAACTGACATGATATGCTGTTATTAACTCTTACCTCCACTGTCCTTTCCCATACACAACACACAGACAGCCCATTCTCATAAACAATGTTAAAAACAAGTGCTACTGCTACAGCAACCATGCCCTAGTGCCCCAATAAAAAATCTTTGCAAAAATGTTCCTGTTCCTTATATCTAGAGATGCAGCAAAGTTTAACTTTGCTAGTGTAGTAGAGGCGAAGTGGCCCACTCCGCCTCAACACATAGCTACACGAAGTGCCCATTAAAATGCAGTACTTTGTCACTTTGCGTCATAATGACTTTGTGTTATTATGACTCTGCGTTACTTTGCTTTATTTTCTTTTAAAGGTGGAGTGAGTCAGCATTGTAACAGCCCACAGATCACATGGCTCACAGTCTGCAGGTCACATGCTTCAGGCAGGAAGTTAATCATGCAAGAGAGTGAAAGACTTTCACTTTCACCTTACCAAGTGTGGGAGAAAGAGCTGTGTTTGAGAGGAGACAGAGAGATAGCGAAAAATATAAACCTCATTTTGAGAGGTGACAGAGAGATAGCAAAAAATATAAACCACATGCCTGAACCGGAGCACCTTCCAGGCTAGAGGTCCCTTCCCTGAAGCAGGAGGTAGTGGTACCATGGAAGCACCACCTCTGTGTACCAGCACCACCCCACCAGTGCCACCACCTGCCATGGCCTCTGCACCAGTGGCTCAGCAGGAAATGAGGGAGGAGCCGCAGTAGTCACAGCTGCAGCACCAGCAGGTTTCCCCACTCCCAGCCCCAACTGAGCACCAGCAGCAGCCAGCAACAACATCTTGGCACCCCCCATCTGTGTCCAGTCCTCCCCACAGCTCATTAGTGTGGGAGTTCTTCACTACACTGTCTGCGGACACCAGTGCTGTGTCCCCAAGGGAAATCATCTGGGCACAGGTGGTCAGTGCACCCATCTATACAACCACCACCATGCAGATTGGCAGGCCAAGTTTGCCAAACAGGGCAGTAATTCACCTGCTGACCCTGCTGGGAAAGAGGTGGCGGCACAGCAACAGCTGGCAACAGGGCCTCCACCTGCATATGGTGTCAAGAGGGGGTGGGCCATGGAGCAAGTGGCTGCTCCACATCCTGCAGGTGACAGTGGCAACCCTGCACAAATATCTGCCACACATGCCGATTTGGGCCTGATGTGAAGTGAATTGGACCATGTTAACCACCGGATTGACAATGTGGAGCAGCGGTTGGAGCACATGGAGGTGCACCAACTCCAAATAATGGGTATGCTTCAACTGCTGCTCTCACAACGTAACAATGATCATTAGTTTTTGTTTGTCCTTGCACCCACCACCCTCTCCATGAAAAAATAGTTCCTGATGTTGCACCTGATCCGTCCCACCCATCTTCAAATTTTGCCCCCTTGTTCATGCACATCTCTTTTTTCTGAAAGATGCTACCCTCTTGTACATTGTTGATTCCCTTTTGGTACTTGATAGTTTCTATCATGCCCCTTCCCCTTCCTTGCAGTTATACATATTAAGCTTTAGACTCCACAATATTTGGGAAACCAGTTAACTTGTTGTCACAGGTTGAAATTGGGGCAATACTCATGCCATCGGCAACTTCACTACCACCAGCGGGGACAACAGCATCTCCAACCATGACTGAAGCTACTGATTGTGCCATGAACAACATAGTCAGAGAAATCCCTTTACTTGCATCAACTATGCACTTCTGCTGCATACTACCATGCCCATGGCCACTCTTGCCACTGGCAGCAGTGCCATGGCCAGAAGCATCTTTGCATGCACGTCTCTTTGCAGACATTCTTTGGGATTACACAGAAAATTCACAACAAATTGAGAGGTCTGAAATTTGGGGTGGATGGGAAGCCAAAAAACAACAACTGTGGCTTACAGAAGCAGATTGGGCACTAAATAGATGCAAATGCACAGATACACATTGCACATTATAAAGAGATGTAGCTGCACAGGCACAAAAACACCTTAACCAGTGGTCACACAAATTCCAAACTGGAAAAATAAATTATACCTTTTGCGGATTAGAAGGGGGAGGGGCACTGCAGTAGCAGTCCACTAGCTAGACAGAAGGAAGTAGTAAAAAATACCCAAGATGGATAACTGATTCAGAGTCTGGCAATTACTGTGTGGCACAATAAAATGTGTCTGACTTGATGGCACTCACACACTACAGGCAATGCGCAGAAAATGTAACAGCGCAGTACACTATATAAACAAATATTTTAAACAGAATGGAAATATGCATTGCACCACAACAAACAGAAAATAATTATCAAAAATTACTTCAAGTATTACTGTGTGTACATAAACACACGAATACTAGAAGGTAGGGCAGGGCCCACAGCTCAGCACCATGGACACAGGGGAGGGGGAGGTGTGCACCTGTCCCTTTACAAAAGAAAGGGTCCTACAAGAGCTCAATAAGCTCAGGGTGGACAAGGCAATGGGATCTGATGGCATACATTCCAGGGTACTAAAGAAGCTAAGGGTGGAACTAGCAGAGCCATTATCAGAACTGTTTAGTGAGTCTCTGAGCACAGGAGAGGTCCCAGAAGACTGGAGAAGGGCTCATGTGATCCTGCTCCACAAGAGTGGTAGCAGGGAGGAGGCAGGGAACTACAGACCAGTCAGTCTTACCTCAGTAGTGGGCAAGATTATGGAGGCACTCCTTAAGGAAAGGATAGTGCAACACATGGAATCCATAGGAACACAGGATACAGGACAGAATGGGTTTACAACAGGAAGGTCCTGTCAAACTAATCTCATAGATTTCTTTGACTAGGTAACCAGAGTGGTGGACCAAGATGGAGCAGCTGATGTCGCCTTCCTTGGCTTCAGCAAAGCTTTTGATACTGTTCCACATAGAAGATTGATTAATAAGCTGGGTAGGCTCAGGTTGGGTCAGACGTTTGTCAACTGGGTGGCAAACTGGTTGATGGGCAGAAAACAGAGAGTGGTGGTAAACAGTATAGTCAGAAGAGATGCAAGTCACAAGTGGGGTACCTCAGGGATCAGTCCTGGGGCTAGTCCTCTTCAATATCTTCATCAGTGATATTGCAGATGGACTGGAGGGTAAGGTTTGTCTGTTTGCAGATGGCACCAAGATCTGCAACAGAGTAGATGATCCAGATGGGGTGGGCAGAATGAGAAGAGATCTGGATAAATTAGCAAAATGGTCGGAAGAGTGACAACTGGGGTTTAACACAAAGAAGTGCAAGATCATGCACATAAGGAAGAGAAACCCTGAAGCCTCCTATAGGCTGGGAGGGGAGTTGCTGGCAGTCACAAGGGAAGAAAGAGACTTGGGCATCATCATCACCGATGACCTGAAATCATCCAAGCAGACCGCTAAAGCAGTAGGTAAGGCTAGGGGGATGTTGGGGTGCATTAGTAGGGGTATCACTAGTCGTAAGAGGGAGGTAATAATCCCTCTTTACAAGACACTGGTTAGACCCCATCTGGAGTACTGCGTGCAGCACTGGAGGCCAGACCTTCACAAGGACAGTAACCAAATTGAGCAGGGACTGCATCAGAAAACATATGAGGACAGATTAACAGAGCTCAATATGTATACCCTTGAGCAAAGGAGGGAGAGAGGTGATATGATCGAAACATTCAAACGCCTTAAGGGCATTAACAAGGTGAAAGAGTCTAACATGTTTCAATATAAAAAAAATATCAGGACAAGAGGACACAGCATGAGATTAGAGAGAGGCTGATTAAGGGGTAATGTGAGGAAGTTCTTTTTCATAGAAAGGGTGGTGGATGCATAGAACTGCCTACCTCAGGAAGTGGTGGATATGAATACAGTGCAGGGCTTCAAACAAGCATGGGATAGGCATAAGGGAGCAATACAGATGAGTATGAATAGATAGGCCATTGACAGATCAAAGGTTGATTGCACATTCATAAGGTAGAAAAAGAAATGGGCAGACTGGATGGGCCTTGTGGTCATTATCTGCTGTCAGCTTCTATGTTTCTATGTTACTAACACATACTACTTGTACAAAATAATTAGAAAGACTGCCTTTCTCATGTGAATCTCACTCCACCACAGATACGCTCCTTCCCTGAAGCACACTTCAACAGTGTCTGTCAGTACACGGGCTGAATATTCTAAATTAACACTCAAAATGCACACAAAAACAATCAACACTCAATGATCTAAGCACAGGAGGGTTTCCTACAGTTGATGTGCTAAATTTGGAACAAAATAATTGGATCAAAAGTGATTTTTTAAAGCTGTTTCAATGGTTTGAATCTCAAAGCTCTGAGAGCAAACTGTCTCCAGCTTTCAGCTACACACACTACACAGAACTGAGGCTGTGCAAGACAATACAGAGCTCATGTGACCTGCCATCCCATGAATTAATGCAAAATTCACCTCAAATAGCAATAAACAGGAGAAGCAAAGCAAAGTCCACTAAAATCAATGACACTTTGCGTTAAAATTAAGGGGAAGGCTGTAATACAAGGTAAAGTAACGCAAAATCCATTGGAAGCAATGCACTTCACATTCAAAATTATAGGCGGAGTAATCCTCTTTGAATTGTGGAGCACTATGTGGATTTGAGGATAATACATGAAGTGCTCCACATAGTGAAGTGGGAGCACTTCACCCACCTCTACTTATATCCTGCCAGTTCTACACTCTCCATTAAAGTACAGTTACAGTACAATAGCACAGTACTTTCTTCATCACACTGGTGCTTTCCTATGATTTTGTCACAATAATATTGTCTTTCATAACTTATGACATGCAATCCTTTCACATCTCCCCATCACAAACTGTGCCAAAGAGCACCATATTATTTCATGCAAAATAATGAAACAATCAATATTATAACTACCAGAAATTCTTAGTCTGACTAAACTGTTAACATTCAATGTCTAATACATATTGTTCTCCATATTCATTTCTATTGCTCACACTGCTCCCTGCCGGTATCCAGTGAACAAGTGACCAAAATTGGGTGCTGATAAAAATGGTGACTCAGTTACGGCACCTGTTTTCATGGCTATCAAGCATGGGGTTGACCAGATACTGGGGTGGGCAAATACCACGACAGGAAGTAGTGGGTATGTGTGCGTGTACAGCACATGCACAGGGGAGTAAGGCAGGGGAAGGATGGTATGTGGGAGGGGCTGTGGCAGGCAGCTGCCAAGCTGGTCTGCTAGCGTGGTGGAGATGGTGGTCAGCTGGGAGGCACAGGGTACAGTGTTCGGATCTGGAGAAGTGTATTTTTTTTTTTTTTTTGCAGGCAGGCAGCATGTATTATTTCAAATTTTCTCACTCCTCCCACCATGCACCCTCCTGGAGTTGAGAATACATAAGCAGGAGGGTGCGGGGGGGGGGGTGAAGCCCCATGCATTAAAAATGAGACCTGTAGGTCTTGGGTGCCATTTTTGTCCATGCTGTGAGGGTGCATCATCGAAACAGATTATTGGTGATGTACATTTGCCGTAATGGCGATCGCTTTTCCATGATTGCCGTTATGACATGAAACCCTCACTGCCACATGGACAGATATTGCTACCTTTTTATAAAAAAAACACACACACACGTTTTTTAATATCTTTCTGAACACCATAACAATTTCTTTTAACACCAATTTACTGCATTATTAATTGCCTGGCTCTTCTATTTCCTTCAGTAACTCAGCATGTTACCTACAGTACAAGCACACACAATCTCACATGTGCACAACCTTACCTAGACTCTCACAAGTGTAAACAGCCACACTATTTTATTTTTGTTTAAAGTTTGGCAACCAGGTAGCTCTAAGGACATCACATGCCCATTTTCATGGAAGACCCATACAAATATCAAATTAAATACTTTGGAACACATTCGTCAATACAGACAAAAAATAAAATAGAAAACAATTACATACATTGTAAATCATTCAGTTAATGCATTGGCACTTGGAACTCTTAATACACAGCTGTTTCAAATCCTGCTTAAAAGAAAAATTAGACCTAGATTGATGCAATGTAGTTGGAAGTGAATTCCAGTCTTTTAAAACTTTATACATCATTTTGACCATAGATTACATATAGAGCAAGTGCATCATCAGTTATACTGTTTTATTGTAATATGTTTATATTTTTAAATATGTTTATACCTTGTATGTTCATATTGTAAAATAAAGTCATTTTAAAATCATTCTAGTGTGTTTTTTTGAAGTATGACATATGTGGGGTCATTTTGACACCAAGACCTTTATTGTGAAGTGCATTTTGGGAACTTAGGAGAGTTAAATACCTTACTGAAACATATAAGGAATAAAGTATGGGGGGACCATACACAATGAGCCTGTGTTTCCATCTCAGGGTTGAGATGCCAATGTATGCACCTCGAGAGTGAAGCTAGAGAGGTCCATGCTGACATCTCAACCTTGAGATGGAAATGCAAGGTGAGCTGAGTAAGGACGTCCATACTTTTATTTTATTCCCTCAGAATAAAAAAAAAGAGTTATATTTGAGCAAGTTTTACAAGGTTTCATATCTTATGTTTGCACTTAGGCTTGGTGTCGGCAGCTCTGTCTGCTGCAAAGTCGGTCGGTGTGTTGCCATTTCTGTGTGCATCACCAAAGAGTCACAGTAAGAGTTTATTTAAAAAAAAGAGAAAAATGTTAAAAATGGTAGGTTTGGAAACACAGAGCCGAATGCAGTAGTCCATGTCTAAACCATCTCAGTGAGGTGCTCTTTAAGTGGCCCGCCATGTTTAAAGTTTTCCTGTGAAGAGCTTTCTCCAGTCAGGTGGTATACAGTGCAGTGGTTCATGAATCTTAATGATGAAATATACACAACAACTTTTAGAACGTGCACAACAACATTTGAGCAACCACTGATTTCTATACATAATAGGCTCTAACCATATACTATAGTAAACTATGTGTTATATATATATGTCTGTCTGTCTGTCTATCTACATATATCCATTATTTTGTATAAATCAATTGTATGTAGCTCTACATGCAATGGCTTGGCTATCTACTTTATGTTTACTGCATTGTTTTTGTTCACTGTAAAAATATGTTAACTACTGTTCCAAACAGATGGTATCATCTCATTAACCTGTGTTCTCCATTACCTACAAAACTACTGAATCTAACAATTAAACCATAAAACTATAAAAACACAAACACAGCCATAGTTGGCATTTGTCAATGCTAGCTTATGTTTGCTTTCTGTAGGAAAAACAAACATATTGAGAACAGTTTAGGGGCCTTGTGGGTTTTGAAGAGTCTTGGTGAGTCAGAGAGCTACAGTGGGGGTGGGGGATGGGGGAGGGACTGGCATCTCTTGGCCTATGTAAATGTGCAACCATATTATTGGTTGCATGTTAGCTCTGCATAATTGATTAGGTAACTCCTGATGTATATCATCTGAGCTTGTTGTACTGTGTTTCATGTGAGTTCAAGAAATGCTTGTGTATGGCTTTATGAATCTTTGGTTGCATAGTAATGGTACAGTATGTGTCTTACTTTAGTAAATAAAATTATGTACTATATGTTAATGTGCGGTTGTATGAATTTTCCTTCTTTACATATCTTTAGCCATTCACATTGTTGCATATGCTGTCCCACCCTCCTGCTCTTTCCTGCTGTACAGGCCAAGGAGACAGCTAGGACATGATGTAATGTGAAACAGCAACTGTACTCATTGGTCTAATGGACTGTCACTCATAGTGATTGCATCTAAACAGGCAGAGATGTACTATTGTACTGTCAATCACTGTAATTGCAGTCATGCAGAGCAATTTGAATGCTCCAGTTTTTGTCAACAGAGTGGTTGTGGTGCCTACTTGTTTTGTAGTATCTAAGTGCCAAAGAAAAAATGAAAAAAAAACAAGCAAACAAACTGGAAGAAAAATCTTCACTGTGGCAATTTTAAAGTGTACATATAAACAGGTTCTTGTCCTGTCATTTGACTTGCTTGGTGGATATGACATTGTCTGACTACAGATGAAGTTTCAAAGTTTATTTATTCAGAAGCTGATCTATCTAATAAGAATGATAACTTTAACAACTGAATTTTGCATTAGGATTTGCCGTAATGTGGTTATACCAAAGGAAAATGTGAATTGATTCTAAAAATAGTGAAGGCTGATGGATATGCTTGGTTTTTCAAATAATGGGGTGTCAGATAATCATTCTGTTAAATTTCTTCATATTCTTTTAACATAAAATGTGGAAAAGTCTAAAAAGGTGAAGTATTTATGAGGAATCTTTACATATTTTTTTTTTTAGAAAAAGGAAAACTAAGAGGGTCTCCCTTATCGTGCTGTGGGGGTACTGCTTGTCATGTGATGAGATCCTGCTGGGTGGATATCCTGATGAATGACTGCTGGCCTTGCTGCATGCATATCTCATTTGTTGCCTAGTGAGCAGCACTGAGCTCAAGCACTGTTAGGCTGGCTAGAGGGAGGGCAGACAGTTTTACATCCAAGAGGACATAAGCACAGAAAGATCAGTTGTGCTAGCCTGCCAGTGCAACGGTAGCACTACCACTTGTGCCGCTGATGACCTGGGGTCAGAAATGAGCCTGGGTTTGAGATGACTGGCTGTGGTGAGGAGAATCAAGTGTCCACAGGCCTGCTCTCCTCTTCTGCAGGAGGGAAGGGGGAACAGCCTGATGCTTGCCTGGCCCCTGGCAGAAGCTGGGGGAAAGGCAGCCTGGATCAGCACATCAGAGACAGGGCAGAGGTCGGCATGGGATATGCAGGAGCATGTGGCATGTGCCCTGATGTTCTTACACACCATGCCTCCAAGGGATAGAAAGCTGAAAAAGATCCCTGGCTGGCAGGATGAACACTGTCTGCCACAGGTCCTGCACCCAGTGACTTAGGCTGCTCCTGAAATCTGGATCCAGTCCTAGTGGGTCAAGAGAACTCCCCACACTCTACCATGGAGGGCAAGCTGTGGGGGACTGCAGGAGAAGGTAAGCCCTCAGTGAAGCTGGGGTGACGGGGCTGGGCAGAGTAACAGGAAGGAGGGCCTGCCATGGAGGAGAGAATAAATAGAAGAGCAACCCCACCCCCCAAAAAAAACCCAGAAAGATCAGTTGTCATGACAATGGTCAATGAGCCCATGGCTGTGGTGGAATTCTAATCTGGTATCACTCATTTCATCTGCAGTGCTCTAACCAAAAGACACATTTCCTGTGACAGTAATGTTTAACTCAGGAAGCTGTTACGATAATTAATTTGATTAAAACAATTCTCAGGAGAACTGGACTGCAAGTTAAGCACTGAATACTATATTTTAACCATCTCATATACAGTATGTGTGAGATTTTCAAACACCCGTGTCTGTTTTTCAGATGTGGGTATGCATCATCCACTAAGATTGCTACACCACCTAAAAGGTTGTCTAATATCTGAGCGTGACTGCTGCTACTTCTGTCTTGAAAATGACACATGCATCTAAAATTGATGCATGCATCATGTTTTTGTGCTGTAAAAAGCATCAAGTGTCACAAACGCACTGGCATGTTGGAGAATTGGCACTAAGCATCATGCTACATTTGCTTGGATGAGCACACAACCAAAACATGGACATGAGCTCTGTGTCTCTATGTTTGAAAATCCCAGCCTACTGTATGTGTTTGAACCAGTGTTTCTGTTTTCCTCACTTTTTGGGGTGATATTTATTTTGATAAAATAGATTTGCTCCTGGCAACATCTAATTTCACACCTCAGTCTCGTGTCATTTTTTTTTGGATGTAAAGATATTTGAAAGGCTGTGGAGTTCAGAGATGTGACATACAGTCAGCTCTAGACGTTTTGCTTCAGCCTGCATGCAGCTAAGTTCTGTTGCCATACTGTTTAGTTTGTGAGCAGACCATCTACATCTCCCTCTGGGGCACACATGGTGTGAGTACTAGTGACACTGTATATGAGTGCCAAACAATAAAGAGAATAGCCCAAACTATGTCTACTACTCAGCAAAAAGCTTAGCTGCTGGAAAAAAAACAAATGAGTACAATTCAGCACTTTTTACACAAGTGCAGGAACAGTTACCACAGCTGAGGGACACTATCCTGCAACTGTGAGTAAAACAGCCAGATTCTGTAAATCAGTTCTCATACATATGCAAGTTTAGATCTGTGCACAAATATCTATGCCTTCCAACAGTGAGTACAGTAAACAAGCTAACTGACTTCAAGGTTACAATAGGTATACTGTGTTATACTGTGCAAATAGCATTTGCAAAACAATAGTGATTTATCATTTGAAAATTCCACAGATATCATCGAAGATTCAGTGGAGACAAACACTGAAGGGTAACTGAATCTACTTTTCCCTTCAAAAATTCATGGAAAATAATTGTTTATGTGATACTAATTAACATGAGGTAAGCAGAGCACCCCACTGTAACCAACTACAAATATGCCCTCTTTGGACACTTGCATAGTTATCACTTGATCAGCAGCAGAAAGGTCCTGTACTAACATCACTGCGTTTAACAATACATCTTGCCAGTTGCAACATAGCACTGTCATTCAGCATATGCATGCTGCAGAAAAGCATTTTGTGTGTTACGATCTACTTACAGCACATACAGTATCCATGAAGTCCAACATAAAGTGAGAGCATATTGGCTTCAAGAGATTTCGCAAGCTAAACTCCTTTTTGCTCCAGCTGTCCTATACAGAAATTCCTAGGATTACTGATGGGGGCTCCCCTTTGGGCTCCTGGAGTGATCTGATGCTAGTGAAATATATCAAAGGGTATCTTATTCCTGGATGAAAACATGCCTTTCATAGAAAAATATTTAATTCCATTCCTGACATTCTGTTGAGCATCAGTGTTCTAATTAAAGACAAGAGAATTCAAGTATTCCTGCATGCCAGCTTGGGCAATGTCCAAAGGGATCTTGCCAAATGGACACCATAATAGGCTGGACATAACAGTTGTCAAAAAGAAAAATATTCTCAAGATGAATGACACGCTTTTATTTCATCAGCATACTATCTAGCAATGAGCTGTGCAATGATTAAAATTAATCATTTGTAAAAAAATGTTTTATTATGTATTATTAAGCCTACAGAATGCGAACTCAGGAATGCAGTCCAAATTCTGCTAATGGTTGAACTTATGGCATTTCATTTCATGTCACCGGCACAATGCAATAGGCAATAATTGCACTGATCTTGCACGCGCAGCAGTGTCATGATCCACAGTTACTGGCGGTTACTGCTGTTTGGCAGTGCACTACCAAACAGCATGTTTGAAAAAAATGTGTATGGGACTATAGATTTAGTGATTATTCACAACCAATCACAGCACTCCTTTCTGTTGTGCATGAGGCCTAGGGGAAAGAGCACGCTGGAGAAAGGAGTGCTCAGGCATAGGGGAAAGGAGTGCTCAGGTACAGGGGAAAGGAGTGCTCATGTGCAGGGGAAAGGAGTGCACTGGAGAAAGATGTGCTCAGGCACAGATGAAAGGAGCACACTGGAGAAAGGAGTGCTCAGGTACAGGGAAAAGGGGTGTACTGGAGAAAGGAGTGCTCAGGCAAAGGGGAAAGGAGTGTGCTGGAGAAAGGAGTGCTCAGGCACAGGGGACAGGAACACACTGGAGAAAGGAGTGCTCAGGTACAGGGAAAAGGGGTGTACTGGAGAAAGGAGTGCTCAGGCACAGGGGAAAGGAGTGTGCTGGAGAAAGGAGTGCTCAGGCACAGGGGACAGGAACACACTGGAGAAAGGAGTGCTCAGGCACAGGGGAAAGGAGTGCTGAGGTACAGGGAAAAGGGGTGTACTGGAGAAAGGAGTGCTCAGGCACAGGGGAAAGGAGTGTGCTGGAGAAAGTGCTCATGCGCAGGAGAAAGGAGTGCATTGCAGAAAGGAGTGCTCAGGCACAAGGCAAAGGAGTGCTGTACATGAGACACTGCTGTTCTATAAACAAATTATAAGTGAATGCCAGACCATCCAGAGTTCTAAAACTGCCCTTAAAACCCATTTGTTTAGAATGGCGTTTCCTGAGATGAATTTTTAACTAGTGAGATATTTGTTGAAGTATATGGCCATCCTGTTTATTAGTTTAATCATTTGTTGTTATTTTAAAGCTGTGATTTTATGCATTGAATTTTTAATATGTTGTTTATTGTTATGTACAGGTGCCTTGATCAGTGGAAAGGCGCCTTTTATAAATAAAAAATGATGATGATGATGAGTGTCTCACACCCAGCTGTCCTGGAAATGGGCATGTTTGGGAAAGATTTTAAAGTTTTAAATACATTATTGATCTTTCATGTTCAATAAATGTAGAATAATACATGGGATGGTGTATGTTATAAGAATTTAATACATAGCCGGGGTGTGTGATGCTGCATAAATCTCAAGAGCAAAACTCGAGGGATTTATAAAGCATCACATAGAAAGCATGTGTACCAAATTTAACTAACTGCACCATGCTGCAATTTATTTTATATAATCACTGTGCACAAGTTTTTTCCTGCCCCCTTCAAAGGCTGTCACCTGTGTTATGATAGTAACAGCCTCTGCTTTCCGTTCAGAGCCAGAAAAGACATTTGTCGGATGGACTGTAAAAACTCTTGGCAGAGAGAGAGCTTTGGGCATTTTCGTAAATGTTGGTTTAATTTCATTTGGTTTCTGACAGGAATTGGCATTAACTTGTTTTTTTTTCTCTGAAAGCCACTGTTTCAGGAAGTGCTGGGCTCAAGACATAAAGAGTGACACAATCTTGAGTGCAGCTGTGTTGAGTGCTGATTTTAATTTTTATTTTGTGTCCTGTGTAGCCTTGTAGGGTTTATGTCAAGGACAGGGTACTATGGTTCTTCATTTACTTTTAAAAGAAGAAGTAGCCAGAAATGTTAGAAATGTTGTGAGTGGAATGTGCATTAGCTTCTATGAGAAATTGCTTTCAATTGTACGTAAGGTGCTGGGCCCCTTGGACCCCAGGCTGTCCACTGTAGGGCACTAACTCCACTATAAGAATTAATGCTATTGTACCTACCTACCTGCATGGTTGTGTTTTCCATTCCCGCATCTGGGGCCTGATAGGGGGTGGGGCGGGAGGGTTGGGTGTGTGCAGGAGGGTGAGGGATGCACATTTTACTTGCATGTGTTCAGTGCTTTCCACAGTTCAGTAACGTTTGTGTATTATTCTTGCAATTTTTCAATTAAGTATATTAAATTGAAAAAAGTAAAAGTAGTCGACTTGCTGAGAATTTGTGCTGTGCTTTCGAGACAGTGAAACAGCGAATCTCGAGCACAGCTCCTGAGTGCATAGCCATGTGTTTGCTGTAATAACTGGCTGGTTGTATGACAAAATATAACTGGTCACCAACACTGAAAAAATTGATGACCAGTTATTATTACTGTATAGAACTACAGCCAAGATAATTACTTTTATCACTGTGAGAAAGGTCATAGTTACATTCTTACAGTAAAACCACAAAACACTGGTAGCTCCAACGTAACTGAAATTGCACTAGACCATGATGGGCAAGTTTTAGCAATGTATCACAGAGTCCTCTGCTCAGCAGAGGTGTGTCAGCACATTTAAGCAAAAAGACTTGAAACAATCTTCCCAATGCAGCTTCATTTTAATCAGTTTCAAAAACAACCATCTGGTATCTGGCTTACCACGCAACCAAAGATATGGAGGTATCAGGTTTCCAGGCACGGATGGGGAAACAGATATAATTTCTTGTAGGTAACCAGGCTAGTTGCTGAAATATCTAAATACCGGCATTACATAGGCAATCTGATTTTGCTGCACCATTTACCAGGAAAAAACACAAACCGTAAAGAGCCCCCGAACTCAAGCATGCCAGCTTGTGCAATAGTGGTTGGTAATGCTGCTCTTATGTATTGATACTATTTCAATCAAATCTCAATACTTTCTAGTCCACACTACCACTAGAATTGGCCTTCTGAGCTGTAGATCGGTCTCATCTGCTGGGCCTAAATATTGATCTACTCTGCTTTACAGAAGCATAGCTCTCTATTAATCATTGTCTGACAGTCAATAACCAGGTTCCTAACTCCTTTAACTCAGTTTTCCTCTACTGCACCTCTAGCACTGGCAGAGGACATAGGGTGATTTGAAGGCATCATCTAACAGCCATTAAAGTTGATAGACCTTCATTGGTCATTTGAACAATTGGTTGTACACATCCTCAGACCTGTACACCACACTTTTATACTTGTTGGCAATCCCCCAAAACATCTGTTATCCTTCATTGAGGACTTTGTTGAACACATGACTACTTTAATGCCCCAATCACCTTGACTTCTGTTCCTCTTGGACTTCAGTTTCTCCTGGACCAATCTGAAGAACCCAATACCAAGATGGGTATGGAGCTCCTCAGTATCTTTAAGCACACACAGCATGTAAATGCCTCCACACATAATAAGGGGCATAATGCATTGGTTGGTCTTAGTTATATCTCGTGACCTTCTCATGTCCTCTATCACCCACTGTAATTTAGACTTCTTTGACCATCTTCTACTCTATTTTTATCTTGATTCTTCAGTGCAATGAACTAACCCTGACCTGGCTTGAGCCTATGTGAAACATGCTTTCAAAGTAATCAATCAACTTAAATTTAGTATTGAATTAAACAATTGCCTTAGCAAACTATGTTGCCCTAACTGCCCAGAACCCTTTACAAATCTGTACAGTCAAGCTCTAACCGCAGTTTTATGCAAACCTGCTTATCTCAGATCATCCAATGTCTCTTCTTGTCCTCCTAATCCCTGCCCACTCCCCCCCATTAGAAGAGAAAAGGAAAATTTAGATAGCTGTAGTGAAGATGTCAGAAATAAGCCCTTATCATGTTTTAGGAAATGACTGATTGATTGCTTAAGCAATAGGGCATGATAGGGTGTGTGTTACTGTGTAATAATGGCACTCGTTGGGTGGGTTGAAGCACCCGAATCCATGCCTAGACCATGTCCTTTATTCAAGCTAGTTTCTGTGACTGCCCTGATAGCAGGCAAAGATTAACTGTTGTTTTTTTTTTTTAAATTGCCATCTGTGGGGGAGCGCTGAGGAGTGAGCAGATGCTTAGTCAGTCACAAACAGTGAACAGCATTTTGAAACTGTAGCCATGTCACTGCTTGTCCTATCTGCTTAGAAGCAGCAGTTGGTTTGTCTTTCCTTGTGGTTTTCCCGGTACTGCTGGCATGTACCAGGAGAAGAAAACAAACCGGGAAAATAAAAA